>CM042693.1:186538837-187191339 GCA_023614405.1 Avena insularis
AGCATGGGTGAGTGGAGAATACGAAATAAGCATTTTATTGAGTTTGGTCACATTTTACCCTCGTAAAAGTTGTTGTATACTTTATATTTATATGATGCATGCTGCAATTCAGAACAAGGAATGCATAAATAGAAAGGTCTCGTCGAGCTAATCATTTTAGACATATTATTTGTTAAATTTGGAGTTATAAAACAAAAGTTATTAATTAATTAAGGGGAAAGGGCATTTTATTGTAATTTTAATCAACTTGGAAATTAAAGTGTTCAAAACATATTTTTAAGGCCATATTTGAATTCCTCACATTTTTCTGATTTTAAAACATATATTACATGTTTAATTTGGGTTTATATTTTAAAAGTTATTTGAAAACAGATTTGAAATTTGAATTTAAATTAATTTGGAAAAGTTTGAATTAAAAGTAAATACAGAAATCTTTTGTCACTAACGAGATCTAGCAGACACCGACAAGTGGGGCCAGGGCTGTTGGGACTCACGCATGAAAAAGTTTTCTCACCGCGGCTTTACCTAGCCTATTCGAATGACAGGTGGTGGGGCCAGGGGTCCACGTGTGATGGGTAATCTGAGGCGTGGTGGCGGGGGTACCGGACCACAGGTTAAGGCTAAGATACTACGGGGTGCTTTTTGTAAAAGGGCCAGGGAGGCTGACTGGTGGGCTCTGCGTACCGCGGATTGAGCGAGAGAAAAACGGAGGGGCTATCTACAAAAAGAACCGCGTACTGTGGATCTTCTCCGCGATCGACCGATCGGTCTGCTTACGCAAGCGCGGCGAGAATCGACCAGGACTGGCGTCTTGTGGAGGCAAGCCACTGCAGTAGGGAGGTAGTCGTTAGGGAGGTAGCGTGGCCTAGGTGAGGTGCTCTGGCTTGTAGCGTCTGAACACAGCGCTGCCGTGCGTAGAGGCCGTTCGACGAAAGTTCGGCGAGGCTAAAAGCGTACGGTGAGCGAGCGTGTCCATGGCGAGGAGCTCACCGCGAGTTTGCTGGCCGTGTTGCTTGAAGCGGAGGCGGCGATCGGCGGCGACGCCGGTGGAGCTAGGGTTTCCGGCGTCGCGGCGTGCAGGCAGTGAACAGGCCTCCTCCTCTCCTGGCGTGCAGGCGCGAGAGGACCTCCTCGGTCTCTTGGTCACCTCCACAGCGTGCACCGCTAGATCAGCAGGCGACAGTCTTGGCGGTGGCGCGAGAGAGAGGTGGGCGTCAGTGGAAGAGAGGAGATGCAGGGCCCTAGGGTGGATCTGGGCAGGCGGAGAGGTTGTGGGGGAGGGTAAAGCGAGGGAGAGGGAGGAGGTGCCGTGCAAGGGAGTGGGTAGGGAAAAGGTGGCTCGGTGCCACCTTTCCTTCTCCTCACGTGCTCGAGCTGGAGCTCGATGCAGGGGCTGGTCCAGACGAGGCAGGCGGAGTAGGCTCGGGAAGAGGGAGGTGGCAGGCTCGGGTGGGGCACGAGGCAGAGAAGAGAAAAGAGAGGAGAGGGGAGGCTCGGGCTAGGATAGGTAGCCTCGGGTTAGGGTTTTTGTTAGGGTTGGGGGTAGGTAGCTGGGGTGGTTAGGGCTGCCAGGTGGGGCCAGCAAGGTATAGAGGGAGGGAGAGAGGCCGAGAGAGAGGGCATGGTAGCTAGGGTTAACTAGAGAGGGCTCGGGTTAGGGTTTAGGTTAGGTGTAAGATTTGGAGAAAAGATTAGAGATAGAGGGTGATGGCTTAGGGTTTGAATGCTTGCATACATCAAGCTAGGTCAAACAAGATTAGGTGGAATTGGTGTAGGGTTTGGGTTTTAGCCATGATCCACTTGATCATGCATGGATGGAGGTGAAAAGGAGAGGAAGGTGAGGAAAGAGAGAGAGAGAGATGTGGTGGTGGCTTTAAGCAAAACCAAACTAGATCAAGCCCAAGGAGGGTAGAGAGGAAGTTTGATGATTCACTCAAAAATTCAAATAAAACCCAAAAGACTAGAATGTGGTGGTACTTGCATGGCCCATGCAAAATAATTAATGCCAGGCTTATTCTTGTGAAAACAATAATAATAGCATGGCATTATTCTTATGCATTCCCAAAAGATGGATTAAGGGCCAAGCTAAGGATTTGTAGAAGTAGATCCATCCTATCTCCCATGAGCTAGATTAAATACCAAAAGAAAATAAAATACAAGCTCCTGGATAATGGGATGGTGGAATTATAAGGTGGTGAAAGAAAGGTGGTGGAGTGGAATAAAAGATATGCCCCCAACTCAACTTGGGCATTTAAACAATATATCAATAACCAAATACAATATCAAGAGGCAAATACAATTAACAATGCATATGAGAGAAGAACCAAAACAAAAAGGGTTTTATATGATGCTCAAATGCAAGGTGGCATGATGACATGAGCATGATATAATTATGATGCAACAATTATATATTAAGTAGCCATTATATTACTAGACCAAGTAGCATTACAATTGTTAGACAATTGGGATGCTACAACTCTCCCCCACTAAACAGGAATCTACTTGAGATTCTAGGAAGAAGAAGAAGACACAAAGAGGGTAGGATACTTGGCACGGAGCTCATCTTCACGTTCCCAAGTGGCTTCATCAACGGAATGGTGCGACCACTTGCTTGCGAACTTGATGGACTTGTTGCAGTCCTTCTTTCTGCGACTTCAAGGATTTTGTGGGGTGTTCTTGATAAGACAGGTCTTCTTGGAGATTGATAAGCTCATGGTCCACGGTCTGTCGGGATCCTTGAAGCACTTCTTGAGTTGAGAGATGTGGAAAACATCATGGACCTTGAGTTTTCCGGAGCTCAAGAGCATAAGCAACTTCTCCTCTTCTTCCACAATTTTGAATGGACCGATGTATCTAGGAGCCAGCTTTCCTTTAATACCAAAGCGGTGCGTGCCTCTCATGGGAGTGACACGAAGGTAAACGAGATCACCGGGACATACTCCATGTCCGTGTGCTTTGTCATAATTGCTCTTGGCGACTTTGAGCAATCTTCAGATTTTCAAGGATGATATGAACTTTCTCCTCCGCTTGAGTTACAATGTCAGGGCCAAACAATATTCTTTCTCCTGCACCCGACCAACCAATCGGAATTCTGCATTTGCGACCATAGAGAGCCTCAAATGGTGCCATCTTTAGACTTTTCTGGAAGCTATTGTTGTAAGAGAATTCAGCATAAGGAAGACATTCTTCCCACTTCATGCCAAAAGAGATGACGCAAGCACAGAGCATATCCTCCAGAATTTGATTGATCCTTTCAACTTGTCCTTGCGACTGAGGGTGGTAAGCTGTGCTGAAGTTCAATTTTGTCCCCAAAGCATTTTGGAAACTTTCCCAGAACTTGGAAGTGAAGATGCTTCCACGGTCTAAACTGATCTCAAGAGGAACCCCATACAGAGAGACAATTCTGTTGATATAGAGCTCAGCCAACTGAATTGCAGAAATTGTTTCCTTGACGGGGAAGAAGTGAGCCACTTTAGAAAGCCTGTCAATGACAACAAAGATTGCATTGTTGCCCTTCTGCGACCTTGGAAAGCCAGTGATGAAGTCCATCTCTACTTTCTCCCATTTCCATTCCGGGGGTTTCAATGGCTGTAGAAGGCCGGAAGGTTTCTGATGGACAGCTTTAACTCTACGGCAGACATCACACTCCGAGACATACTTGGCACAATATCGTTTCAATCCCGGCCACCAATATTGTGTTTTCAAGTCCATGTACATCTTTGTGCTACCAGGGTGGATAGAAAGAACAGAATCATGCGCCACCTTGAGAACTTGCTCTCTCAAACCCGGGTAGTTCGGAACAAACATCCGGTGTTCAAAGAAAAGCGTGCCTTGGTCATCGACGTGGAAGGACTCATACTTCGGAAGCTGGATGTTGGAGATGATCTTTTTGGTGTACGGATCACCAAGCTGAAAGGAGCGAACCTTCTCTTCCAAGAGAGGGGTTGCGGAAGGTTCAAGATACCCTTGTTCCACAATTTCAAGGTTGGTGGCGGAATTCCTCGCACAAGAGAGGCTGTTGTTCTTCCATCATGAGGTTGTTGACATAAGCTTTATGGCTGAGAGCATCGGCCATGACATTAGCTTTGCCCGGAGTGTAGTTGATGGTCAGATCGAAATCATTGATTGCTTCAATCCACCTCCTCTGCCGAAGGTTGAGATCAGGCTGAGTGAAGATATACTTCAGACTCTTGTGATCAGAAAAGATTTCACAACGGTTGCCAAGCAAGTAGTGTCTCCATACTTTCAAAGCAAAGACAACTGCTGCGAGTTCGAGGTCATGTGTAGGATAGTTGATCTCATGCGTCTTCAACTGTCGAGAGGCATAAGCAACAACTTGCTTTTCTTGCATAAGGACCGCACCCAATCCTTGCAAAGATGCGTCGCAGAATATCTGGAAAGGCTTGGATGTATCTGGGGGAACCAAGACTGGTGTGGAAGTGAGCTTCTCTTTGAGTGTCTCAAAGCTTGCTTGACATGCAGGAGTCCAAAGGTATTTCTTGCCTTTCTTGAGGAGATCGGTAAGAAAGCTATCTTGAAAAGTTACGAGCAGGCGGCAATAACTAGCCAAACCAAGGAAGCTCGGACTTCTTTGACATTTACGGAGGAAGCCATTCAACAATCGTCTTTACGGTTTCGGGTTGGTGCAATGCCCTTGGCAGAGATGACATGACCAAGATAGGTTACTTGAGGCAGCCAAAACTCACACTTGGAGAACTTTGCATAAAGGCGGTTCTCACGAAGCTTGTTTAGGACACACCGAAGGTGTTCTTCATTTTCTTCCTGTGACTTAGAATAGACTAGGATGTCGTCCAGATAGACCAGAACGAACTTATCAAGATACTCCATGAAAACCGAGTTCATAAGCCTCGAGAAGGTGACCAAAAGACATGAACGTGTACTCATACAGGCCATAGCGGGTGGTGAAAGCTGTTTTAGGAACATCTTCCTTGCGAATCTTGATTTGGTGATAACCACTTCTCAAGTCAAGCTTAGAGAATACCACAGCTCCAGCTAGCTGATCGAAGAGATCATTAATCCATGGAAGGGATATTTATTCTTGATGGTTTTAGCATTGAGGCAGATAGTCAACACAAAGTCTATCAGTCTTGTCGCTTCTTCACAAAGATTGTTGGGCTGCCCCAAGAAGAAATCATGTGTTGAATGAAACCCAACTTCTCTTGTTCATCAAGCTGACGTTTGAGTTCAGCCAACTCAGCAGGACCCATTTTATAAGGCCGCTTGGAGATAGGAGTCGTTCCAGGTTCAAGCTCAACTACAAACTCAACCTCACGATCCGGAGGCATACCTGACAACTCTTCAGGAAAGACATCTGGGAACTCACAGACCACTGGAACACTCTGAATAGCTTCCATAGCATCATCATTCAGAGCCGCCAAAGAGAAAAGCCGAACAGCAGGAATCAGACTTGGAGAATAGACTATATGGCCTTCAGGAATCTTCAGAGAAACCGAGCGTTCAGCACAATCAATCACAGCTGCATTTGCTGTCAACCAATCCATGCCAAAGATGACACCAATGTCGAATTGCGAACAATTAAGGAAGCCGAGAACGAAGAGCCACCAATCTCAATTTGATTGCCATGGCTGATTTTAGAAGCTGCCATCTTTGCTCCAGGAGAAAGGACCATTAACCGCTTAAGGAGAGGATCCAACGCTAACTCATTCTCATGTGCAAACTTGTGAGAAACAAAAGAATGCGAGGCACCAGAATCAAACAAAACTCGTGCGGGACGAGTTAACGAAGCATACCCATCACAACTCCGGTGCATGCTCACTTGGCGGCGTTAACCACAGTTGGCACGAGCAACAGTAGACCTGGGCTTGGTGTTGATGTTGAGAGCCCGAGGTGGTGGTGCACGAACCATAGGAGGGCTTGCCGCAGGTCTTGGATGTGGTGGAGGAAGAGCTTTGTTTTTCATCGGACAGTTCCAGTATTGGTGCCCGGTGTTTCCACAAGTGTAACAAGCACCAGGTGGACGTGGAGCAACGTAGCCAGGGACTCCGCCAGGCGCTCCAGGGTAGTGGTGGTTGTAGCCCCTGGAAGCGGCGATGAGGAAGTTTGGTGGCCTTGCCGTAAGCAGAAGGTCTTGGTGGAGCCGGGAGCGACGGTGGGGTGTTAGGAACCCAGACACGACGCTTAGAAGGAGTTGACATAGCTGAAGAGCTTGCTGCATCACGGTTGTGTTTCTTTGACTCCTCAAACACTTGCCTACTTGCTTCTTCCTGCAGTTTGTATGCTGAAGTTCCAGAAAAGACGCCGGCCTTGCATGTGTGATTGCATATTTAATCGATGCATTGAGCCCTTGTCGGAACCTCTTTTGCTTCTTCTTGTCATCAGAGATCTCATCGCCACCATAACGAGAAAGGTTCATGAAGTTTCTGATGTAGGTATTGACATTGTCATTGCCACCTTGAGGTTGAGAAACACTTCCTTCATCCTCTCCATGACAATTTCGGTGAATCGCTCTTTGAAAGCTCCAGTGAACTGTCCCCAAGTAGGCTGAAAACCAGAGTGGTTTGCCTTCAGGTAATTCTCCCACCAGAGAGCTGCATCTCCCTTCAAAAGGTGAGTAGCACACTTTACCCATTCTTGCTCAGGAACATCAGCAGTCATCAGTAACCTTGACATCTCACGCAACCAATCATCAGCATCAAGTGGTTGATCAGAAACATCAAATTGGCGTGGGTTGAACTTTAGGAAGCTTTTGATGTCTCCTCGCTTGGGAGGTGGAGGTAGCGGAACAAACTCATTCCTCCTGACACTTTCTTCAAAACGCTGCTGGTTCTGCTGCATTGCTGCCAAGGCATTGGCGATGTTTGACAATGCGGCCCCCAGTTTAGGTTGTATGTCCTCCTCAGAATGGCGTGGTGATGCCATCCTGTGATTGATATAAAACACAAGTCAGTACTATGATGGAGAATAATAATAATCCAAAATAGTACCAAGATGGAATTAATCAAGATTAAAGGATACAATTTACTAAGATGATATTAAAATATCAACAAAGTTCAAAGCACCTAGAAGATATTAAGCATATCGCACACGACTGAAAAGGAGTATCAAAGAAAAATTTTCTGCAAACTTCGGCATTAAAATACCAATAGATGCACAAAATCACTTAACGAATCAAGATTAGTGACTCTACCCATTCAATATACAAGAGCGAATGATAAAAGTAGTGGTATGGTCGTGACTCCATCCCGCACTCAAATCATTACTCCGCACATGAATAAGTAAAACACATATCCCAACACCTTCTTTCAAGATAACCTAAAGATTAGTAACTACGGAAACGAACACCCCAACAAGATAACGTCGGGTAACAAAGATTAAGACAGATCGCGGCGGTATACAACGAATCAGATAGATCGCGTCGGTTTGCAAAAGCCTGTCGGTATGGAATGTACCAACAGATGATAACCAGAGGCAGATTGTGATAACAAGTTGGAAGCAACAGATAGACAAGGAATTTCACACACACACACACACACAACCTATGGTACTACGGAACCCAGAACACGTGAATCCTAGTTTGAATTTTAAGAAGAGGATTGAAAACGTTACACTTCCTTACCAGAAAAGGGTGGGTGGGTGGGTAAGAAAAAAGTGGAAGCAGTCCTACTCTCGCATTTTGTTTTCCCTAGTATACATAGCTACCAAAAATATTTGCTAGACTGACAACGACCATTTGGCTAAGACCCTGAAGGGCGGGATGGCTCTGATACCAATTGTAACTACCTCGGTGAATTACGCTCCTAGTTACAAGCCTGGATGAACGGAAATGGTTAAAATAGTACGGTGGGGCCCAAATGCCACTCCAGGTGAACCTTTCGGCCGTCTAACCATTTCCAAACATCGGGACAAGAACGGGCGGCGTGTCGGCGGCGAAGGATCAACTACATACACAAATGAGTATGTATGCAAGCCACCATACAACAGTCCTCGAGCCATTCCATCTAAAAGAAATAGAAATATTACAGCGCCATACGGCAAGATCCAAATTTCCTAGATAGATATAATAGTTTAGGATATCTCCTCATACATCAAACATCGAGTATCGGTGAGCGGAAAACAAGATAATCCCTAGAATTTTCGGCAAGTCTTTATGCCTCTAAAGGGGACACAACACAGGGTGGCGCCATTGCAGCAAAAGATAATCCCTAACAATTCTATAGATACCGCTAACCATCCACCTAACCATAGATAGGCGGATGTCCGTGAATTAATAACAACAGTTATATGAATATCCACAGATCCATCCTCCTCCTAAACACCGCGAGGAAGCGAACGAACAAACCCCCCATCCGTTGGCAGTTTTATTATCCATTCAATGAGTGTTGCACTATTTACTAGCGGTACTTAGTCAAATTAAAAGCGGTACTTTAGTTATACTTGTCTATGATCGAAATTGTGCTCCAAGTCGTCCATAACGCGGACACGGCTTTGAAAGTTTTACCCTGAGGTGCACAAATAACAACACACTCGATCAACCTCGGAAAAACCAAATCAAAACCCAACAAGGCATCCACGACAAAGCGATCACAGGATTCAGAAATATTTCAGGGGCCACCCATTAAGCTACCATAGCGAAGTTAGCCGACTCGAGACGGACTCAAGGTTTCGTCGGTGGTGTAAACGACTGGGAACCCGAAAGTGTGACTGGGCTTGTCGATACCGCGAAAACACTCCGCTTCCCTAAACAGTACAGGTGCATCCTCGCACAATCTTAAATAAAGCAGTAAAGCATGGCATAAGTACAGAATAGTAATAAAGCCCCAAACTACTTTGTGGCCCCAAGAAATAAGAATGAATCAAGCTCTGGCTCAGGGGGGTTCATAAGCCTCCGGATGTGGATAAGCGAATATTCAAGGAACAGGAATCAAGTACTCGGGGTCCTACGGGACACAAGTGAGCATGAAAAACCAAATAGCAGATATTGCTCACCGGTGCCACTTTCATTAGTTATCCCATTACTACTCAGGTTAAGTTGTTTAGGTACCTCGTTATCCATCAGACACTCACATACCCTACACATGCTGTTCTACGACTCGCATGGCTCAAACAACTCCTGTAGTAGTGGCTCATGGGATGGAGGAACAAGCTTCGGTGGGGTTTAAAAGTAAAGGCTATGCAGTACTTGGGATTCAGTTTAATGCAATCGCGACTCGAGGATGCAAGAATAAGATAGAGGCAATAGGTACTATATGTATGCAAGCATGTGGTAGTGCTTGCCTGGCAGCTCAGTTGAAGAGAGAGAAGGATCTGGGTAGTGCTCCTGGGTTTCTTGATATATCCCCTGCTCAGCGTCTATTCGAAGAAGAACCAAACAAACAAGGGCCAACATAAATAAAGTGCACAAGCATATGAATAAAATGCGACAAGCAAACAATCATGCCATGATGAATGATGCACAATTTGCATGGCATTAATGCAACATGGCATGGGTGAGGTGGAGAATACAGGAAATAAGCATTTTATTGAGTTTTGGTCACATTTTACCCGCGTAAAAGTTGCTGTATACTTTATATTTATATGATGCATGCTGCAATTCAGAACAAGGAATGCATAAACAGAAAGGTCTCGTTGAGCTAATCATTTTAGACATATTATTTGTTAAATTTGGAGTTATAAAACAAAAGTTATTAATTAATTAAGGGAAAAGGGCATTTTATTGTAATTTTAATCAACTTGGAAATTAAAGTGTTCAAAACATATTTTTAAGGCCATATTTGAATTCCTCACATTTTTCTGATTTCAAAACATATATTACATGTTTAATTTGGGTTTATATTTTAAAAGTTATTTGAAAACAGATTTGAAATTTGAATTTAAATTAATTTGGAAAAGTTTGAATTAAAATAGAAATACAGAAATTCTTTTGTCACTAACCCAGATCTAGCCGCAGACACCGACAAGTGGGGCCAGGGCTGACTGGGACTCACACGCACAGAAAAAGGTTTTCTCACCGCGGCTTTACCTAGCCTATTCGAATGACAGGTGGGGCCAGTGGCCACGGGGGTCCACGTGACAGTGGGTGATACAGACGTGGCTGGCAGGAGGGGGTACCGGACAGCGGGTTAAGGCTAAGATACTACGGGGTGCTTTTGTAAAGGCCAGGAGAGGCTGTCAGTGAGCTCTGCGCATGGATTGAGCAAGAAAAAGCGAGGGCTATCTGCAAAAAGGACCGCGTACTGTGGATCTTCTCCACGATCGACCGATCGGTCTTGACCGAAGCCTTGGCGTGTGAATCGAACCAGGACTGGCATGCTTGTGAGGCGGCATCCACTGATGGGAGGGTAGTCGTTAGGGAGGTAGGCGTGGCCTAGGTGAGGTGCTACGCTTGGCAGCGTCTGAGCCAGACACACCGGCTGAGAGAGGCCGTTCGACGAAAAGTCCGGCGAGGCTAGGGGCGGACGGTGAGGCAGGCGTGTCCATGAGGTAGAGGAGCTCACCGCGAGTTCTTTGGCGGTGTCGGTTGAAGAGGCGGGCGATCGGACAGCGAGCGGCAGCCGGTGGAGCTAGGTTTCGGGGTTGGCGTCGCGGCGTGCAGCGGTGAACAGGCCTCCTCCTCCTCGCTGGCGGGTACGGGGCGACGCAGAGGGACCTCCTCGGTCTCTTCGGTCACCTCCACGACGTGCACACCAGCTAGATCAACGGGCGGCAGTGAAGCGGTGGCAGTGAGAGGGTGGGCGTCGGTGGAGAGGAAGGAGAGGAGATGCAGGGGCCCTAGGGGTGGATCTGGGCGAGGCAGAGAGGTTGTGGGGCGGAGGGTAAAGCGAGGGAGAGGGAGGAGGTGCCGTGCGGGAGTGGGTAGGGAAAAAGGTGGCTCGGGTGCCACCTTTCCTTCTCCTCCTCACGTGCTCGAGCTGGACAGGGCAGGGCAGGTAGGCTCGGGAAGAGGGGAGGTAGGGCAGGCTCGGGTGGGGCACGCAAGGCAGAGAGAAGAGAAAGAGAGAGGAGAGGGGAGGCTCGGGCTAGGATAGGTAGCCTCGGGTTAGGGTTTTTGTTAGGGTTGGGGGTAGGTAGCTGGGGTGGTTAGGGCTGCCAGGTGGGGCCAGCAAGGTATAGAGGGAGGGAGAGAGGCCGAGAGAGAGGGCATGGTAGCTAGGGTTAACTAGAGAGGGCTCGGGTTAGGGTTTAGGTTAGGTGTAAGATTTGGAGAAAAGATTAGAGAGAGAGGGTGATGGCTTAGGGTTTGAATGCTTGCATACATCAAGCTAGGTCAAACAAGATTAGGTGGAATTGGTGTAGGGTTTGGGTTTTAGCCATGATCCACTTGATCATGCATGGATGGAGGTGAAAAGGAGAGGAAGGTGAGGAAAGAGAGAGAGATGTGGTGGTGGCTTTAAGCAAAACCAAACTAGATCAAGCCCAAGGAGGGTAGAGAGGAAGTTTGATGATTCACTGAAAAATTCAAATAAAACCCAAAAGACTAGAATGTGGTGGTACTTGCATGGCCCATGCAAAATAATTAATGCCAGGCTTATTCTTGTGAAAACAATAATAATAGCATGGCATTATTCTTATGCATTCCCAAAAGATGGATTAAGGGCCAAGCTAAGGATTTGTAGAAGTAGATCCATCCTATCTCCCATGAGCTAGATTAAATACCAAAAGAAAATAAAATACAAGCTCCTGGATAATGGGATGGTGGAATTATAAGGTGGTGAAAGAAAGGTGGTGGAGTGGAATAAAAGATATGCCCCCAACTCAACTTGGGTATTTAAACAATATATCAATATCCAAATACAATATCAAGAGGCAAATACAATTAACAATGCATATGAGAGAAGAACCAAAACAAAAAGGGTTTTATATGATGCTCAAATGCAAGGTGGCATGATGACATGAGCATGATATAATTATGATGCAACAATTATATATTAAGTAGCCATTATATTACTAGACCAAGTAGCATTACAATTGTTAGACAATTGGGATGCTACAACATGTAACTTGTTAGTCCAGCTCGCTGCACCAAAGTCATGAAATCATTAAGAATCCCAGCAGCTTGCAAGAAAGTTTGACAAGGAAAGGTGGAGGGGTGCGCATCCCCTTCATCTCCCTCGTCACCAAATCATGGAGTGATGAGATCCTCATTGTATGAGGGTCTAGTACTGGTAGATGACCTTGGAAGCCTTGCCCTTCTAGGTGCATCACTCTCAAATATGTCACCAAAGGTGTGGTGGTCCATGACTTCCCTATTCTGAAATTTTAAATAACCATCAAACCAAGTGATTTCTATGTTGATAAATGATGAGAAAATACTATAGGAACTTACTACAGGACTACACATGCATCAAAATAAAGTTTCTAAGCAAAGAACAAGCATGCACGCTCAAACAACTTGTCACCTATAGCAGCAAAATACTCAAGATACAATCTACTAATCACAAATCTAATTGGACAAGTGGAGGAGGTACATACCAAGGAGCAAACCCTCCAAAAATCAACACTTGAGATGGGTTGTACAAGGAGATCGAAAATCGCGAGCAAGAACAGCAAGAACACGAGCTTGAGCAAGTTTTCCGGTGTTTTTCGGGAGAGAGAAAGAAGGTGGCTTTGAGGAGGCAGCCTGGAGGGGCCCAGGTGGGCCAGACCTCCCCCAGGCGCCGCCACCTGGTAGGCCGTGCCTACCAGGGGTATGGTGGCCTAGGGTGGCCCCCTGGGTCATCTTAGGTGCCACTCTGCCCCTTTTTTCATGGAAAAATTTATTTTGAATTTTGATTTTTCGAGAAACTTTATTTTTGGCCAATTTTCAGGGTATGAAAATTGATTTTCTCGCAGAAACGGTTTTTCAGAAGAAGCAAAAGCAAACCAAAAGCCAAACTACATGAGCTCTAAGAAACTCAAACAAGCAAACAACTAGCAAGACTAAAGCTAAAGCAAAGACTAGGAAGGAGAAAGGAAAAAAGAAAGCAAGTATAACCATAGTGGAAACATTATTTTGTTCATAAAAATCCTTTTGTTAACAAGGTTGATCAAGTCTTGTTACCATAACAATTTTATAAGAAACAAAACTTTTCATTCCACAAGCTGATTATGTTACCTCATACTTGATAGAAATGGTCCCAATCATAATAGTTTCAAAATTTTCTTGTGGAATGGGACAATATATTTCTCCAACCTTGATGCTCTCAATATTTTCAATAGAATTCAGGCAATGCTCTTAACAACCTTCTTGGGGAAATAGACAGTGTGCTCTTTGTCATTAATATTGAATGTTACTTTTCCTTGATTGCAATTGATGACAGCACCTGCAGTATTAAGAAAAGGTCTCTCAAGAATAATAGACATATTATCATCTTCAGGCATTTCAAGCACAACAAAATCAGTTAGAGCCATGCAATTATGAGCAACTTGAACAGGAACATCCTCACATATACCAACAGGGATAGTAGTTGACTTATCAACCATTTGCAGAGAAATATCAGTTGGTATCAACTTTTCTAGCTGGAGTCTCTTGTAGAGAGAAAAAGGCATAACACTGACTCCAGCTCCCAAATCACATAAAGCAGCTCTAACATAATTATTCTTAATGGAGCAAGGAATAGTTGGTATACCTGGATCACCAATTTTCTTTGGAACCTTACCATTGTAGGAATAATTAGCAAGCAGAGTAGAAATCTCCTCATTAGAAATCTTCCTTTTATTAGAGACAATATCCTTCATATACTTTGAATAAGGAGGCAACTTAAAAGCATCAGTCAAAGGAATTTGCAAGAATAAAGGTTTTATCCACTCACAAAACTTGTTGTAGTGTTCTTCCTCCTTTGACTTGTGTTTCTTTCCTGGAAAAGGCATAGGTTTCTGCACCCAAGGTTCTCTCTCTTTACCATGTTTATTAGCAATAAAATCTTCCTTTGTGTACCTAGTGTTCTTAGTGTGCTTCTCAGGTTCTTCCTCACCTTCCTCCTTATTAGGAGACTCATTATTATTACCACTCTCAGTTTCAGCATCAGAGACAAATATACTATTAGGATCTACAGCAGGTTCAAGTGGTTCCCCAACTATCTTATGTGTCTTTTTCTTTCTCTTACGGGGACTACCACTATCTTCATCTTGTTGAGAATCCTGCTCAATTCTTTTAGGGTGTCCTTCAGGATATAAAGGATCTTGAGTAGCTATACCACTCCTAGTTCTAATTTCATAAGCATGTTTATCTCCTGAAGCATTAACTAGCATATCCTTTTGTACGTTAGCAAGTTGATCAAGTTGGGTTTGAACCATTTGAAAGTGTTTACAAAGCATTTTAATATCATTAGAAGTTCTTTTCACAAAATCTTTCAACTCATGGATAGCTCTAGAGTTTTCCAATAAATGATTCTGAACTTGTTTATTAAAATACCCTTGCTTAACAATTGTCACATCCCAAAATTTTCAAATTTTAAAATGTCAAAAAAAATAAACAAACAAAAGAAATAAATGATGAAATTTAGGGGATAGGATTGTAACATCTTGATTTTTACGGCCAATCTTTTTTTTAACCAAGGGATATTGCAACACGATCAAATGAAAATAAATATTATGTTTAGAGTTGTTAAAAATTATTTTAAAATGTTTTGATATTATTTTGATATATAAAAGGAGATTAATCTCTCTTTTTTATCTTATTTTGTTTTACCAATTCTTCTGATTTGTTTCTCTCGAAAACCTATTTTGGATTTGCCATATAACTATGAATGTGTACGCAGCCTTGGCCTGATACACAATGCCACCACCACGTTGCTAGCTTTGGAGTCTTTTCTCTTGTTTCCATCGAATCCATTCTGTCACCGTTTGTCTTATTTTCTAGCATGAGCTTGCATCGCTCCACCTGGCCACACTCAGCAAAGCAAGGATGAAACATTTTGGTGAGTTGGGAGAGTACGCAGAACTCACCACACCAACCAGCTAAAGCGCCACACTGCCTTGTCTTCCGAAACACCCAATCTTTAAGAGCCTCTAATTCATTTCTTCTCACACACGACTGAGCCAGCTGAGAAACGCCTCGTATAGAACCTGAAATAGTCGTTACCTTGCTAATTAATTCTCCCTTTTAATCAGAGAACACACAATCCTCCTCCTATATGGTACCAAACAATCCTACATCTTCTTTCTCATCTCTGCTACCAGCCCATCCGTAGCTTGTCCCACGGCAGAATCTAGTTTGGATCGCCACCAAACGCCGCTCCCTTTCCGGTGATTTTGACCACGGGAAGCAGAGCTGCTGCGCCATCATATCCGTAAGGAGGAGAAGAACCCGTTCTTGAACAAGTAGTCTAGGCCTTCGATCACGAAAAACATTCAAACTTGGTTCATCATCAGATCTTGTCGTCCACGGTGAGAAACTTGTCAATTCCTTGAACTGAAATACTCTTCTCATTGATGCCTACCTATAGGACATGGTTATGCACTATTCCATCGCCGTCGGACATGTCTCCACTGAAGTCACGTCGTCATCATCGTCATAGATCACCGTCGGAACATGTCGAGCAGCCGCGACCATGTCACCAGTATCACCAAGGTCTTCTTCCATGTCTTGTACTACTTCATGGGTGCCATGATCGATTACTTCATCCAAATCGATCAACGTCGCCACCGTTCTCGTCGACCTCGGCGATCATGAATTCGGGCCGGTGAGTCGCTCCCTACTTTATTTTAAGATCGATCATCTCGATACAACTTGCCATGAACCAAATGCCAGCGCGTGTTAGAAACCTCTTTTTCCTTATATCTTTTCTTGATTTCTCATGGTACATCGATACTCAGCATGGTGCGTGGTAGGACCTAAACCTACATGGACAAAAAGTCCGAATTACATTCAACTACTACTAACTTACGCTTGGAGCTCGTACATGTCTTCCTAATTAGCTATACATGCGAACTAAATAGATTTTCCTCGGACAATACATGACCTACTGGAGCTAAAAATCTAACACCACCTCATGTAGGCCATGCACATGCATATAGAAATTCACCTGAACTTGTTGCTTGCAGTAGGATTTTATTTCGGACTAGCATGTCTCAAACTAGCAATTAGACAACTTGATTTATTCTGCTAGCTAAAACGTTATGAAAAACATGGAACTTATTATTATTAGGTACGATTACATGCTCTACTTAACCGAAAAATTAATCTCTATGTATAGTTTGTGAGGCTTTCCAGAGTACGATCAGCCTGGCGCGCCTAATTACTTTTAGCAACGATGCACTTTGTTTAATGAAATTGCTTCTGGAAAATTAGTTATTTTTGCAGAAACTTGTGTAGGCATATTTTATATATAAAATTTATTCTAAAATTGTTTTTAGGATAAAATCTTTTGTAAATGGTTTGTTTTGAACCTACTGACCATAGAAACCAACTTTTGGATTTAAAAACATATTTTGTGAGGCTAAGGAATAAATCTTTGAATAAAAGCATTTCTAGCTAAATAAAAATATTGAATATGTTTTAAAAATGATTTTTGATTAAAACCTTTGGAAAATGATTTGAACTAAACTCTCTGACCCAAAACACCAAGTTTTTGGAATTAAAAATATATTTGGTGAACCCTATAAAATTATTACTTTGTTTAAATGCATTTCCATCAAAATAAAATAATGCTTTGATTTAAAAATGGTTTTTAGATGAAAGCTTTTGCAAATGGTTTTAATATTAAACACTTGACCTTAAAACACTACCATGTTGTGTTTAAAAATATTTTACAACACTAGAGATTATCACTTTGATTTAAATCATTTCTAGCAAAACAAAAATGACTTAAAGTGGCAATTTTTCACTAACTTGACTTAAAATGGTTTTGCCACTTTTACAAATGACCAATAGGTGTTTTAAAATGTTTATAACCTATTACAAAACCACTTTTCCAAATAAAACAATCTTTGGCATGCTTGCATGCATTGCTTTGTTTTTATTATTTTATGCGATGAATTGCTTGAATGGTAGATTGAATTTGTGCCTTGATTGAGTTGTAGTGAAATTTGAAGAGTGTGACTATTGCAAGATCAAGGAGTGAACTTATATTCTCTAACAAAAAGGCAAGTGGTGCTTCATACTTTTGTCCCATTATTTTCACTATGCATTAGTGATATTTCTAAGTAGGACTTGCATGGAATTTTACCAAGTATGCTATGCCATGGGAAATCCTAGTAGAAGGAACCTTAGTAGAATTTTCCTAAGTTAAGATTCCTATTACTATCATGCTTAGCTTAGCTAGTAGAAAACAAGGGTGGATTATATTCATGCTATGGAAAATTTCTAGGTCAAGGACTTGTGTTTTGTTTAATAAAACAACTAAGTGAATGAATCACCTGGGTGGAATGGTATTGCTTGGAAGGATTTTTGTTGAGTGGTTACACAAGGCCCATTTCTATGATTTACCTTGTGTATCTTACTTGTGGAATGCCACCCAAGAATAAAGAAATTTGAGATGTCAAATGTTGAGAAGCTTCACGTGCAGCCACTTGGCATTATGGGCTCTGCCTGGATCATATAGGTTGCAATAACTTAGCCAAATGGACAGTTGGTGGTAGGGGATTGATAGGTTGGAGCGCGTCCATTCTCGTCTAAGGGAAGGCTTCTGAAAGATCTTGTCTCGATGCATGTCGAGTCTTGTGGGGAAAGTGCACCACCTCTGCAGAGTGTAAAATCTAAGTACTTAGCCGTGTCCCTGGCAATGGACAATTTGAGCATCAAGACATGCAAGCTATCAAGAATCCCCTCATCCCAATTTCTAAGTTAAAAACTTGTGGTTGAACAAGGGTTGAAGGATCACCAATTTCTATTGAGAGATGCCTTGGGTGATTTTTGACAAACAAAAACTTAGTGTTCTCAAATGATAAGGAAAATCTATTTTGAGCAAACCAAGCCTAAGCTCCACCTAGCCAAATGCATATAGATGATAAACTCCACTATACTACCATAGTATCACTTGCCAATACAATACAATTCAAATGTATTGACCCTTGTGGCTGTAACTTACTATGTTGCAGGTTTGTTTGATCTTAGTGAAGTGTGTTGATTAGGATTACAAGTCTACAACCAACATGTTTGCCTGTGGCACTTTGAAGATGAAGGACTCCATGCTATATATATTTCTACTGCATTGTAATGAGATAGCCAAATGAGCTATGTAAGATGTAATGAATTATTTTATTCCTGGTTATAAAGTTGTATTATGACCTTTGTTTCTTGATATTACATCTTAACTGTGGATGCTAGCTATTGATCCAGGGACTAGCATTGTAAACACAGGGATCTCTATCTTATTAAAGGTTGGGACCACTACAGATGGTATCAGAGCACTGTGTTTGCCTATAGGATTGTAACCCTAGGATTGGACAAAAACCCCTTAGTAAAATAGGAGTTGTATTTGTTCCAAACTTATTTACAAACAATCTTGTACACTCTTTCCTCAATATTTTTGTTTTGATTCTACATCTCTTCTTTTCAACTTGATGGACAAAGCCTCCACCATGAACAAAGACTTCAACATCACATATGACTTCAACTTCAACATCACCAATGACTACAACTACAATATCATCAAGGACTTCAACTTGGACATCACTAAGGACTACAAGTGAGACAAGAATACTCAAGACTTGGAGACTAAGGAAACACAACTTAGAAGGAGCCATCATCACCTTGAGTTTTGTGACCAAGATGCAAGAATTTGTCCAAGGATACCATGATCTTGTTCATGAAGGATCAACTAAGAAGAATGGAATGAATCACAAGTGAAACCTATAGTTGGACCACCATACTAGTGTTTAGTTAGATCCATCACACCAACTTATGTGGTGTAGGAAAAATATTTTGTTGCCTAAAAATATGCTTAAATCTTGAGGTTTGAGTGAATTGCATGATTATGATTGCTTGCACATTGCTTGTGTGAATTGTTGTGTCTGATTCGAATTCTTCTCTAGAAATATTTTGCCTATTCTAATCCCAATCCAACCCAAACATATGACTTCTCCAAGAGACTCAAACATCAAGAATGGTGACAACAACAACCAAGAGATGCACATGAGAGAACAACTTCTAGCAACCCAAGCACAGTTCAATCAAGTGACAACTCAATTTTTGTTATGGGGGAACCCCTTGGGGTGGCCCGATCTTTCACGAATCTCCACGGGGATCGAGGGAAAACCGGTCCAACATAATCTCTAGGATCGGTGTTGGGCGAAGCTCTCTCTCCACGACCAACAACGGGGGACGAGGTGCTTGGTGAGATCTGGACGACTTGGGGGCGAGAAACCGAGAACCCAAGGCCTTGTACAACTTGAACGCACTAGGCAAGATCCAAGAGGTTGTGGATAATAGGGTGCCCGTTGGTAGGAGCATGAGACCAATAGATGAAAGATCCTCAAAGGGGTGTCCTCAATCTATTATTATCCAAGTCTATGGTTTACAATGGAGGGCGGGGGCTATATATAGGACATCCACATAAACAAGGGTAGTTTATGAATGAAATGGGAAAATATAGAGAGGGGTACAGGGCGCTGGGCCGAACTGATGCGATCCGGTTCAGTCAAGACCGATAGTACCGGTCGGCCAACCGGTAGTACCGGTCGCAACCGGTAGTACCGCTCTGGTGGCGGTAGTACCGCTGGCGGTCCTGGAGCTTCCGTAGGAGTCGCTAGTAGCGAGCGGTAGTACCGCCCACCGGTAGTACCGGTTCCCAAACCGGTAGTACCGCAGGCGTCTGGGCCTTGGTTGGGTTCCTCCTGGATCGTCCGGTAGCTGGGGCCGGTTGTGTCGCTTGAACCGGTAGTACCGGCCATAGGGTCTGGTAGTACCACTGGAGTCTGGCGGCGATTAGTCTCTTCCGCTCCGGTTTCTCTGTTCCATGAGTCCTTATCTACGTACCTGATGATGCACAGTGTATGCGTATGAAGTAGCAAGCCATCCAGGGGCGTATCGAAATCACACAATGAAAGGAGCGAGTTAACCTTGGCTTGTAGGAGCTTGGCTCGGGCGCGAGTCATTGGTCCACTAGGAGGGCTAGGTGTTGTAGATGGAGGTGCGTCCGTAGGACAGGCTGCATCATCTCCCCCCCCCTTGGGGAAGAGTCGTCCTCGACTCTTCAACCTTCTCAACTTCATCTTCGCCATGGTAGGGTGAGAGGTCCTTGACATTGAATGTCGGGCTCACAAGATACTTGGATGTTGGGATATCGATGATGTAGGCGTTGTTGTTGATCCTTTTTAGTACTTTGAACGATCCATCACCTCTTGTCTTGAGTTTGGAGTCGCGGTCCTTGGGAAAGCGGTCTTTACTCAAGTGTATACACACAAGGTCGCCTTCTTCGAAGATCATCTATTTATTGTTCTTGTTTAGCCTTGATGCTTGCCGAAGGACTTGTTTCTCGATCGTAGCTCTTGTGTCTTCATGGAGTTTCTTCATTGTTTGGGCACCCTTGACAACGTCCATACTGGCATGTTCATGAAGCGGAAGCGGGAGGATATCGAGCGCGGTGAGGGGCTCGAAGCCATAGACGATCATGAACGGGCTCCTCATGGTGGTGGAGTGCTTGGCGCGGTTGTAGGCGAACTCGGCGTGTGGAATACATTCCTCCCAGTCTTTAAGATTCTTCTTTATCAACACACGCAGGAGTGTGCCAAGGCTTCGATTGACGACCTCGGTTTGTCCATCGGTTTGAGGATGCGAGGCGGACGAGAAGAGGAGCTTGATGCCGAGCTTGGCCATGAGAGTCTTCCAGAAGTAGCTCATGAATTTGACGTTGCGGTCGGAGACGATTGTTCTTGGTACACCGTGTAGCCGAATTATTTCCCTGAAAAACAAATTTGCTACATGTGAAGCATCATCGGTCTTATGGCACGGAATGAAGTGTGCCATTTTGGAAAAACGATCCACTACCACAAATATAGAATCATGTCCATGTTTAGATCTAGGCAATCCTAACACAAAGTCCATGCTAATGTCCGACCAAGGTGCATGAGGAATAGGTAATGGCATATAAAGACCAAAGGGGTTAGACTTAGACTTAGCTTGGATACATGTAGTGCATCGTTGGACATGGCGCTCCACGTCGCGCTACATCTTTGGCCAAAAGTAGTGAGTGGATAGCATGTCATATGTTTTGTCATCGCCAAAGTGACCCATAAGGCCTCCACCATGGGACTCTTGAAGAAGCAAAATTTGGAGAGACGACTTCGGAATGCAAAGCTTGTTTTGTTTGAAAAGAAAACCCTTATGCAAATAGAAATCATCAGTCCCTTTGTCTATTGAACATCTTGCAAAAATTGGTCCAAAGAAAGGGTCGGACGCGTACAAAGATTTGATGTCATCAAGACCCAAGACATTTACTTCGAGTCGCGTAAGAAGGTTTGTGTTTTTGCGAGACAAAGCGTCCGCTACAACATTTTCTTTGCCCTTCTTGTACTTGACAATGTAAGGAAAAGACTCCATGAACTCAACCTATTTGGCGTGCCTTTTACTCAAATTGCCTTGGCCCTTAAGATACTTCAACGACTCATGGTCAGAATGGATGATAAATTCTTTGGGCCAAAGATAGTGTTGCCACACTTGAAGGACACGAACCAAGGCAAAAAAGCTCTTTGTCATAAATGGGATAGTTTAGGCGTGCGCCATCAAGTTTCTCACTATGGTATGCAATAGGACGCCCATTTTGCATAAGGACGCCTCCAATGCCAATTCCACTAGCGTCACATTCAATCTCAAAGGTTTTTGTGAAATCCGGTAATGCAAGAAGTGGTGCTTCGGTGAGCCTCTTTTTGAGCTCATCAAAAGCCTTTTGTTGTGCTTTTCCCCAAACGAACGTGACATTTTTCTTGGTCAATTCGTTGAGGGGGCAAGCAATGGTAGAAAAGTCTTTCACAAAGCGACGGTAAAAGCCAGCCAACCCATGAAAACTACGGAGTTCACTAACATTGGTCGGTATGGGCCAATCTCGTATGTCCTTAACTTTTGAGACATCAACTTCAATGCCATTAGAAGACACTACAAAACCAAGGAAAATGAGTTTGTCTTTTGCAAAAGTGCACTTTGGGAGATTAGCATAAAGCTTTTCATGACGAAGGATTTGAAGGACCTCCTTAACATGAGTAACATGCTCCTCTAGTGACTTGCTATAGACAAGGATGTCATCAAAGTAAACAACGACACTCTTCCCAATGAGAGATCTCAAAATATGGTTCATGAGGCACATGAAGGTAGATGGGGCATTTGATAAGCCAAAAGGCATAACAAACCATTCATAGAGACCAAGCTTGGTCTTGAAGGCGGTTTTCCACTCATCACCTTCAGCCATGCGAATTTGATGGTAACCACTACGAAGATCAATTTTCGAAAATATAGTGGCTCCACATAACTCATAAAGCATGTCATCAAGGCGCGGTATAGGATGTCGATAACGTACGGTGATAGCATTGATTGGACGGCAGTCCATGCATAACCGCAACGTATCATCCGTTTTTGGAACTAGAATCACGGGAACCGCGCTTGGGCTAGTGCTTACTTGAATCAACCCTTTAGAGACGAGTTGGTTGATTTTTCATTCTATCTCCTTCGTCTCCTCCGGGTTTGTGCGATACGCGGCGCGGTTTGGTAGTGGGGCGCCGGGTATGAGGTCGATGCGGTGCTCGATTCCACGAAGAGGAGGTAGTCCATGAGGAAGCTCTTCGGGGAATATATCTTGAAATTCCTGCAAGATATCCATCAAAGAAGGAGGAACAGTTGTCAAGTCATTAGTTCCTTGCGCTAGTCCCTTGCATACAAGGACATAGTGCAAGATGGATGGGTTGTTCCGCACTTATCTCACTTTTGGTGGCAAGAAGAACACTCTTAGTTTTTCCACTCGAGTTTGGCTTGTGGCACTCACTCACTATAGTGTGGTTCTCTCGCTCACCACTCTTCTCACAAGGTGTTTTTGTGTATTGCGCCCTCGCTAAAGCCTTTGCATTGTTCGCAATTATTTGGCTAGGAGTCATTGGTTGCAACACACAAGTTTTTTCAAGCCATTTGAAGGTATAAGTGTTTGAGTGACCATCATGCAAAGAACGCTTGTCATATTGCCACGGCCTTCCTAGCAACATATGGCAAACCGTCATTGGAACCACGTCACATTCCACCGTGTCCTTGTAGGGTCCAATTGAGAACGTTACCGAGACGGTGTGCTTGATCTTGGCGGACCCTTGGTCACTTAGCCATTGTATAAGGTAGGGGTGTTTATGTGGTTGGAGGGTGAGGTTGAGTTTCTCACACAATTCCGTGCTTGCAAGATTATGGCAACTCCCTCCATCGATGACAACTTTGATGGACTTCCCATTGATACCGGCACGAGTTTGGAAGATGCTTGATCGTTGGTCTTCATTCTCATTGACTTGAGTAGTTAAGACCCTTGTGACCACAAGCGATGGACATGCATCATGCTCACACACAAGTAGTTCTTGGTCCTCTTCCAAATGTTCTTGCCAATGCTTCCTTGACCTTTGCATCAAACTCATCTTCACTCAAGTATTCTTCGTCGCCATTGTCATGGATGAACAAAACTTTCTTGTTCCCACATGCAGCCGACTTGTGTCCTTTGCCTCCACACTTGTAGCACTCACCATTGAAAGTTTGATCATCCCTTATGTATTTGCCACTTGGGGGTTGTTTTCCTTGAGGAAGTGTTGGCTTGAAGGGAAGCTTGGTGGTACTTGATGAGCTTCCACTTGGTGTTGTTGGAGTAGTTGTTGGTGCTTGCTTGTAGGTGAAGTACGTCTTTGGCTTGTTGTACTTGATGTCCTCTTGCACTTGACGCTCGGCCTTTGATGCGATGTGCACAAGCTCAACCATGTTGTTGTACTTTTGGAACTCGGTGATGCGCTTGATTGGATGGTTCAAGCCATTGAGGAAACGTGCCATTGTTTTCTCATCATGCTCTTCAATGTTTGCGCGTATCATGTTGAGCTCCATTTGCTTGAATTACTCTTCCACGTTCTTTGTCCCTTGACTAAGCGTTTGAAGCTTGTTGAAGAGGTCACGCGTGTAGTGCGAAGGAACAAAGCGGGATCTCATATGAGCCTTCATATCTTGCCAAGTTGAGATTGGAGGCTCTTCTTTTGCTTCACGAGCGAGTTGGACTTGGTTTACCACAAAAGGTTGGCATACTCATCAAACTCGAGGGATGCCATGGCCATCATCTTCTCATTGCTATAGTTGTGCATGCGGAAGATCTTGTCAACCTTGAGCTCCCATGAGAGGTATTCTTCGGCTTCATTGGAACCGGTGAACTTGGGCATGGTGAACTTGAGCTTGCCAAAAGTTTCTTCTTCATTGCGGTTCCGGTGTCGACGGTTGCCATGATTTTGGCGGCCATCTTCATCATCCGAGCTCTCATGTCTTGCTTGGTGATGGTGGTGTTGCTCTTGCGGTTTTTGAGGTGCCGCGTTTGGTGGTGGAACTTGGTTTTGACGACGAGCTTGGGGAGCTTGCTCGTGTTGTTGGCGCGGTTGAGGACGAGGAGGAGGTTGATGGTCCTCACGTCGAGCTTGGGGAGCTTGCTCTTGTTCTTGTCGTGGTTGATGCCGATGAGCATTGTCTTGCGCCCTGTGGCGAGGAGGACGTCGAGCCGCCTGTGCAATGGGCTGCTCTCCTTCTTCTTGATGTGGAGGAGGCTCATCATGATGATCATGTTGTTGACACTGGCGTTCATGTCGATGATGACGCCTTGGTGGATCTTCGAGTGCTTCACGCCGACGGTGATCTTGTTCGTCCACTTCGGATGCTTCACTTGTTGTGGATAGAACACGTCGTTGACGATGGGCTTGGTGGTCCGCGTGAGGTTGTTCTTGTTGAATCACAAGTGCCCTTTGTTGAGGCCGGTTCGCTTCACGTCTTGGAGGTATTGCGGAGAGGTCACCATCATAGCTTGACGTCGCGGCGTGTCGCGGAGATGGTACCGCTTGAGAAGAGCTTATGGATTGAAGAACGGGTCCATCCCGGTGCCTTGAAGCGTGACGGCGAGGTGCGCTTGATTCACTTGAGGAGTGTCGTGATGAGCTTGAGTCGTGCGATTGTGGCCTTGCGAGCCCATCAATGAGGCGTTGAAGCTTCTCATCCGTTGAGGCGAGGGCGCGACCAAGAGCTTCATTTTGATGGCCGAGGTTGTGTTGCATGGCATGCATTTGTCCTCGGACTTCTTCAAAGCAGTTGTCGATGTTCTTGAATTCCATGCGGGCTTCGCTAAATTGTTCATCTTGGCGCTGCTCAAGAGCTTCACAACGGTAGTTGAATTCACCTCGGATCTTCCAATGATCCCATCGCGTCATGTATTGTGTGTCATCCTCCGGAGGTGGTGGTGGTTGGGACGGCTCTCCATTCCTGTCCATGATGCAAAGCCGACAAGGGTTGTATATGGAGAAGGAGGATGCGGGGAGTTATACTTTTACCTCACCTTGGAGATTATATCAAACTAATTGCCACACTTGAGAACTAATGGCGTGCAAAGTGAAATCGCAAAGAAACTCACACACCAATACGCTACAATTCTAAAAAGCTTTTTGGTGGAAGGTTAGGATTGTGGAAAACCAAACGAAACGATCCAAGCAAAAGGTTATTGTTCTAAGTGGTAAAGAACCAAAGATCAAAAGCAAAAGGATACGATCTACAAAAACACGGAAGAACGCACACGTGGAGAAAAACGGGGTTAGCACGACTATGAAAATGAGCACAAAGGTCCTAACGAAGACTACGCTCGGTTGTCGTGCCAACTCAAGGAGAGACCACAACTCGTTTGCCAAAAGAGGATAAGCAACAGATTTGTGCACTTGCCTTGGTGCGCTCTTTCCTCTCTCTTTTTGGCTTACAAGCTTGGTATTCTCTTTGTATTGGGAGACTATGTATCTTTCTATTTTTCTTCCTTTTTTTTGATTCTTTTTCCCTTTCTATGCTACTATGTCAACTTTTGTATTTGGCCTCACACTCTCACTTTCCAAAGGCAAGTGCACAATGCTTAGACAAACACAAAATGAGTTGCTCTCGTAGGATAGATACACACAAAGGAAGATATGGGGCTGTCAAAGTGGCGCAAGTTATACCTTTGGTATCGTTGACGACTTGCAACCGTTGGTGGGGATGATGTTCGAGTGTCGCGGTGTCGTTGAGCGCGTGGTGACTTTGATGCGGAAGCTTTTGTTAAAATGGCGACAAACACGCGAAACACGAACAAGTTAAAGAGGACAGTCAGCAAACGAAGTTGAGGCGTCAAAGAGAAAAGGAAACACGGTCAGAGGCGGGCGGTAGTACCGCCAGGCACGACCGGTAGTACCGGAGAGCGGTAGTACCGCTGCGTGTACGGTGACTTTGATAGTACCGGTAGTACGCCAAAGCAGAACTTGAACGAGATCAACTTGACAAAATCCTCAAATTCGTGGTAATCTGACCGAAAGGCTAGGCTAGGAACATAAAAAGACTATAGATCGAGTCCAAAAGCAACAGATCTATGGACCAAAACCATGAAAAACTCACCAAATCCAAAGATCGATCCGAAGGCAAATTGTGGCTCTTTTTGGTGGGATTTTCGATTTTAAGGGGATAGAAGAAAAATTGGGGGGAAATTCGTGATCAACCTTGCTCTTGATACCAATATGTTATGGGGGAACCCCTTGGGGTGGCCTGATATTTCACGAAACTTCCAAATCTTGGGATGTGACAAATAAAATAAACAAAATAAATTTTTGTTAAAAATTAGGGTGAAAAGAAACTTTTGTTTCTAAAAGGAGACTTAAAATCCCATCTTGAACAAACTTTGGTAGAAGTTTGAATTCAACAAATTCAAATCAAGGGAAATGCATTCCTCAATGAATGTATCTGGAAATTTGAACATTTGGAAAGTAATCCAAAACCCTAAACCCTAAAGGAAGGAAATCATTTTCCAAAGTATCTCCAAATCCATGGATTTGATCCATACCAAGTTGATCAACAAATTTTCACAAAGGATCAAGAAAGACCTTAGAGATTAGTTTCACTTAAATTGGAACCAAAGACAAAATCTTGTGAATATAATAAGATAAGGGAATTGAATTTCCAAAGCTAATAAAGCCCTTACCAAAAGCCATACCAAATGGTGAACAAATAATCCTAAAGGGATTTATTTGGATAAACATTTATCAAAGGAAAATAAATTGTTTTGGAAACACTGTTTTAGATCTTTTAATAAAAGACTTTGGTTTCAAATGAAAAGATAAGCCAAATTAATTTTGGCCAAACTTTTGAAATAAAATATTTTGTTTTGATAAAATGAGTAAAGGTTTATTTAAATAAAATGATAAGGATTTAAATATCCAATTTTATTTAAGTAAAAGCTTTTCCCATTTTAAATAAACACCAAGTATTTTATTACTACTTGAAATCTTTTATTAAAAGGTTTTGCTTTGATTAAAATGAGTAAAGGATTATTTAAATAAAATAATAAGGATTTAAATATCCAATTTTATTTAAGTAAAGGCTTTCCCATTTTAATTAAAACACCAAAACTTATTTATTTATTTAAATAAGTTTCCAAGTATTCTTTTATTTTTCAAATTAAACCTTCTGGTTTGGTTTTGAAAATAATTGGAATTCAAATGGAAATTAAATAAATCAAACACTATTATTAAATCAAAGATCCATTTTATTTAATTATTAAATGGATCCTAAAAATAAATAAAAATATTATTTCATTTTGAGATTTGGATTATGTTGCCAAACAGAACCAAATTCAAATGAAAAGTTTGCTGTTTGAATTGTTTGAGTGTTGTTTGAAATTGTGTGAATATTTGTTTGAAATTGAAAACAGAAAAAGAATTAGAAAAAGAAAAAGGTTTAGACAGAAAAAAATAGAGCAGCCCAACAGCAGCCCACTAAGGCCCAGCGGCCCAGTATCCCTTCCACGCAGAGAAAACGGTTGACACCGATTAACTGACCCGCTAAGTCTCTGACCGGTGGACCCAACTCCCTTTCCTCCTCTAACGCTGACAAGACGGCCCCACTTCACTGTTCTTCCTCCTCACCCGCCACTGACCGAGCCTCCCCTCTCGCTGCCGTTGCTGTCTTTGAATGCCGAGATCAATTCGCGTTAACGCCGCGTTTATTCCTCGCCGTGACAACGCCCATTTAACCGCCTGCTCGTCCTCTTCCATTTCCCCCAGACCACTCCCTCTCTCTGCCAACAGGCTGACTCCATTTCTCTCTGTACCGCCGCAGCTCCGACCACCGTCTCCGAGCAATTCCGGCGGAACCAGACCTCCCCTTACCTCGCCAACCTAGCACCCTTACTCCACGCATCCAGACGCATCTGTCCGTACTCTCCGTTCATCCGCGGGTGCCCTAGAACCTCGACTCCGTCGTCGGCGATGGCGCCACCGTGCATCTTCAGCTCCGGAGCCCCAGGTAGATTCCGGTCGCCCCTCTTCTCCTCGTTCACGCACAGCACCTCCGTGACCTCCTGCGTCTAACCCAACCTCGGTTGTTCTTCTCGTGATCTGAAGCGACGACTCAGGCAAGCACAGAGCGCCATGTTTTGCTTCTTCTCCGGCAACGTTTCCCGGTAAGCCTAGACCGCCCCGACCCCTCTTGTTCACGCACATGACTCCGGCTCGATCTTGCGCATCTAACCGTATAGTCATTTCGCTTCGAGGTGATCACAGCGACGTCCACGACGACAAGCCGAGAGCACCGCCGCCCGCAGCAACTCCGACGAGGAATTCCTGCAACCCTAGTGCGCCCCTCGCCCGACCAACACCTCCCCGAGCATCGCCGTAACCTCCTGAGCCTGGTGAGCATCTCCTCTCTCTCCCTCGCTTTCTGTATCGCCGGCACCGTCATCGACCGACGACTCCGCCGCCAGCAGCCGCCGCATCGCCGCCCACGTTAGGTCGAGCCTGCCGAAGCCGTTCGATTCAGATCGAACGAATACGATAGATTCATTTAATCCCGAAGGGGTACTGGCTCAGCGTCGCACGATCTAAATAGATCCAACGCTCCACGATGCCGATCCGGCCGAACCGGTACCGGCCAATCACAGCGCAACGCGTGGCACCAGTTGATCTGAATTAGAAATTTGAAAACAGAATTTCTTGCTAACTTCAAACCCATGTATCTTTTGACCCACACGTCCAAATTTTACAAATTTGATGTCGTTGGAATCATCAAGACAAGCCCTAACCAACCCTGCCCTTAGTTTAGCATATAGTATCTGTTAACTTGTTTAACTTTGCAGATTTATTTGAATGCTTGCTAACATTAGAAAAATCATTTAAAAATGATATTTAGGTTAAAACCTTTGCCAATTAGTTTGTTGTGACCTTGCTGACCATAGGAACCAACCCATAGTTTGGAAAGTGATTTTGGAAAAGAATAGAATGGATTAATTAGTTTAGTCCATTTCTAGCTAACTAAAACTATTTGTTTTGTTTATGAAAATGCTTTCATAAAGAAAACCTTGAGAAAATGTTTGGACCAAACCTACTGACCCAAAACACCAAGTTTTGCAATAGCAACTCATTTGGTGAACCCTATAGACTAAAACCCTAGTAGACATATTTCTTCACCACATAAAATGACCAAATAGGTGCCTTGTTTTGAAATTGGTTTTGAGGTGAAACCTTTTGCTAACAACTTTGCCACTTTGGTAAATGACCAATTTGGATCTTACAAAGTTTAGGAATCTAATAGAAACCCTTTTGCAAATGACTTTGCCATTTTGGTAAATGACCAATTTGGAACTTACAAAGTTTAGAAGCCTAGTGAGGACCATCCCTACATTAGAACCAACCTTTGCATGCCTATGCATGACTTTGCCACTTTACAAAAATGACCATTAGGTGTACCCAAATGTTCTATGACCCACTAGGAACCACTTTTGCAAACAAAGCAAAGCTTGGCATGCTTGCATGCATTTCTTTGACTTTGTTATTTTATGTGTGTTGATTTGCTTGATTGGTAGATTGAGTTTGTGCCTTGCATGATTGATTGTAGTGACTTGAAGAGTGTGAGTGTTGCAAGGACAAGGAGTGAACTTATACCCTCTACCAAAAAGGCAAGTGATGCTTCATATCTTATGTCCTATTATTTTCACTATGCATTAGTGTTTTGCTAAGTAAAACTTGCATGGTTTTTATTTTGCTAAGTATAGACCTTGCTATAGGAAATCTAGTAGATGAATCCTTAGTAGGATTTTCCTAAGTTAAGAATCCTATTACTACCAAGCTTAGCCTAGCTAATAGAAAACTTGGGTGGGATATATATTCACACTATGAAAAATATTCTAAGTCTGAGGACTTGTGTTTTGTTTAAATAAAACAACTAAGATTAATGAATCTCCTGGGTGGAATGGGATTACATGGTGGTTTTTGGTTGAGTGGTTCACAAGGCCATGGGACTTGGCTTGTGTATCTCACTTGTGGATGGCCACCCAGGAAACAAAGAGATTTGAGATGTCAAATGTTGAGAAACTTCAAGTGCAACCACTTGGCATTATGGGCTCTGCCATGATCTTAGGATGCTGGAACTTAGTCTTTTGGACAGTGGGTGGTAGTGATTGATAGGTTGGAACGCGTCCATTTGACTAAGGAAAGGCTACTGAAGGATCATTCTTGGGAAACCAAGGCTTGTGGGGAAAGTGCACCACCTCTGCAGAGTGTAAAACCTAAGTACTTAGCCATGTCCCTGGTAAAGGACAATTTGAGCGTCAAGACATGGAAACTTCAAGAATCTCATCATTCCAATTTCTAAATTAAAACTTGTGGGTGAACAAGGGTTGTGTGAAATTCTTCAATCTTTGATGGAGAGATGGCTTGGTATAAGGATCTCAAAATCTTAGATTGGGAAATTGTTTTTGCCAAGTAAATCTTCAGTCTTTGATTGATAGATGCCCGGAGTGGATCTTCAGTCTTTGATTGATAGATGCCTTGGAATTTGTTTTTGCCAAACAAAACTTATTTTCAAATGATAGGGAAAAATCTATTTTGTGCAATGCAAAGCCTCAACTCCACTTAGCCAAATGCATATAGATGATAGACTCCACTATACTACCAAAGTATCACTTGCCAATACAATTCAAATGTATTGACCCTTGTGGCTGTAACTTATCATGTTGCAGGTTTGATTGTTTTAGTGAAGATTGATTGATTAGGATTACAAAGTCTACAACCAACATGTCTGCCTGTGGCACTTTGAAGATGAAGGACCCAATGCTTATAGTTATTCCGCTGCAATGTAATATAAATAGCCAATGAGCTATGTTTGATGTAATAAAATTATGTTATTCCTGGCTATAAAGTTGTATTATGACCTTTGTTTCTCGATATTACATCTGAACTGTGGATGCTAGCTATTGATCCAGGGACTAGCATTGTAAACACAGGGGACTCAATCTTATTTAAGGTTGGGGACGCTAAGCCCACCCGGGGTTCTCCTTTTTCTTCTCTCACGCGCGAGCACACGCTAACAGCCAGCCCGACATTGACCCACTCCAGCGGCCTCGCTGACAGGCGGGCCTTCTCCACGTCACCGTCGTCTCCACCCGCACGACCCGTTCATCCCCAAATCAACGCGGGCGTTTCTGTGTTTAATTCGCGACGTCAATTCGATTTATTGGACGAGTGATTCTCGCTCGTGACCAGGCTATAAGAACAAGCATGCCAAGCTTTGCTTTGTTTGCAAAAGTGGTTCCTAGTGGGTCATAGACATTTGGGTACACCTAATGGTCATTTTTTGTAAAGTGGCAAAGTCATGCATAGGCATGCAAAGGTTGGTTCTAATGTAGGGATGGTCCTCACTAGGCTTCTAAACTTTGTAAGTTCCAAATTGGTCATTTACCAAAATGGCAAAGTCATTTGCAAAAGGATCGAGGGAAAAGCGGTGGAGGGGGAGAGGGGACGAAATCCACGAACACACGCACACTAAGATCTCGATGAACTCACGCACACAAATCACGATACACGCCGATAACTCACGCCGGTGGCAACTGGTCCAACATAATCTCTAGGATCGGTGTTGGGCGAAGCTCTCTCTCCACGACCAACAATGGGGGACGAGGTGCTTGGTGAGATCTTGACGACTTGGGGGCGAGAAACCGAGAACCCAAGGCCTTGTACAACTTGAACGCACTAGGCAAGATCCAAGAGGTTGTGGATAATAGGGTGCCCCTTGGTAGGAGCATGAGACCAATAGATGAAAGATCCTCACAGGGGTGTCCTCAATCTATTATTATCCAAGTCTAGGGTTTACAATGGAGGGCGGGGGGTATATATAGGCCAGCCACATAAACAGGGGTAGTTTAGGAACGAAATGGGAAAATATAGAGAGGGGTATAGGGCGGTGGGCCGAACTGATGCGATCCGGTTCAGTCGAGACCAGTACTACCGGTCGGCCAACCGGTAGTACCGGTCGCAACCAGTAGTACCGCTCTGGTGGCGGTAGTACCGCTGGCGGCCCTGGAGCTTCCGTCGGAGTCGCCAGTAGCGAGCGGTAGGAGAGGGCGGTAGTACCGCCCACCGGTAGTACCGGTTCCTAGACCGGTAGTACCGCAGGCGTCTGGGCCTTGGTTGGGTTCCTCCTGGATCGTCCGGTAGCTGGGGCCGGTTGTGCCGCTTGAACCGGTAGTACCGGCCGTAGGGTCCGGTAGTATCACTGGAGTCTGGCGGCGATTGGTCGCTTCCACTCCGGTTTCTCTGTTCCATGGGTCCTTCTCTTCGTACCTGATGATGCACAGTGTATGTGTATGAAGTAGCAAGCCATCCAGGGGCGTATCGAAATCACACAAGGAAAGGAGCGAGTTAACCTTGGCTTGTAGGAGCTTGGCTCGGGCGCGAGTCATTGGTCCACTGGGAGGGCTAGGTGTTGTAGATGGAGGTGCGTCCGTAGGACGGGCTGCATCAATTTTTAGCCAACAACAATGAGTTAGACCCAACCATGCAAAAGTTTTTGGAAATCCAATCCCAATTGTTGCAAAGGATGACCAATCAAATGATCAACATGAGAGACAACCTTTCCCAAGGAGATTATGACAACAATGAAGTCAAGGATGATATTATGGAAGGAACTCAAGCTTGCAATATTTGTGGAGACATGGAGCACACTTACAAAGAGCATGTGGATCAATGCCCTAATTGTGAAGAGAAACATCCAACTAAACAATGCCCCACATCTCAAGTTACATGTTTCCTATGTGAAGGAAACGATCATGTCCCTATCCAATGCCCCATCTATCCTATAGTTCAACAAATGAAACAGGATGGACTGCATCAAATGTTTGGAAACCTCCATAAGGGAACAACTTATACCAAGAAGGATGAAGGCAAAGTCAGAACCATGCCTAAACCCTAAACCCTAAACCCTAAACATCAAATGTTTGGAAACCTCCATAAGGGAACAACTTATACCAAGAAGGATGAAGACAAAGTCAGAACCATGACTCATAAGGCCATACCCAAAGTGACCACAAAGTGTTGCTACTCATGTGGAGAAGAAGTTCATATCTCTAGTGACTGCCCCAAGAAGAGAGAAAGAACATGAACTAGAAGAACTTCTAGCTTTGGAGAGACCCAAAAATAAGAAATGCCCCAACCCCAGCAAGTAAGACATTAGCCAAGTACAATGTTACAATTGCAAAGAGATGGGACACTATGCATCACATTGTCTAGAAAAGAAGAAGAGCCAAGGAAACAAACAAGAAGCAGTGATGCCAAACAAGAAGAAGGATATTAGCCAAGTGATGTGTTTCAAATGCAAAGAGCTAGGACATTATGCAAAAATTATCCAGAGAAGTTACATCAAGACCCTAAGTAAGCCAAGATGTAATCTAGTCTAAAACCTTTTAAGGGTGGTAGTACCCTAGTTGTCTTGAAGCCAACTTGTAACCTCTAGCCTTCCCAAATCTCAGGACGAGATTTCTTTTAAGGGTGGTAGTCTATCACATCCCAAAATTTTCAAATTTTAAAATGTGAAAAAAAATAAACAAACAAAATAAATAAATGATGAAATATAGGGGGTAGGATTGTAACATCCTGATTTTTACGGGCCAATCTTTTTTTTAAACCAAGGGATATTGCAACAGGATCAAATAAAAATAAATATTATGTTTAGAGTTGTTAAAAATTATTTTCAAATGTTTTGATATTATTTTGATATATAAAAGGAGACTAATCTCTCTTTTTATCTTATTTTGTTTTACCAATTCTTTCTGATTTGTTTCTCTCGAAAAATTATTTTAGATTTGCCACATAACCATGCACGTGCATGCGGCCTTGGCCTGATGCACAATGCCACCACCACGTTTCTAGCTTTAGAGTCTTTTCTCTTGTTTCCATCGAATCCATTCTGTCACCGTTTGTATTATTTTCTAGCATGAGCTTGCATCGGTCCACCTGGCCACACTCAGCCTAGCAAGGATGAAACATTTCGGTGAGTTGGGAGAGTACGCAGAACTCACCACACCAACCAGCTAAAGCGCCACACTGCCTTGTCTTCCGATACGCCCAATCTTTAAGAACCTCTAATTCATTTATTCTCACACACGAGTGAGCCAGCTGAGAAACGCCTCGTATAGAACCTGCAATAACCGTTACCTCGCCTAATTAATTCTCCCTTTTAATCAGAGAACGCACAATCCTCCTCCTATATGGTACCAAACGATCCTACATCTTCTTTCTCATCTCTGCTACCAGCCCGTCCGTAGCTTGTCCCATGGCAGAATCTAGTTTGGATCGCCACCAAACGCCGCTCCTTTTCCGGTGATTTCGACCACGGGAAGCAGAGCTGCTGCGCCATCATATCCGTAAGGAGAAGAAGAACCCGTTCTTGAACAAGAAGTCCAGGCCTTCGATCACGAAAAACATTCTACACCGCTCTTCAAACTCGGTTCATCATCAGATCTTGTCGTTCACGGTGAGAAACTTGTCAATTCCTTGAACTGGAATACTCTTCTCATTGATGCCTACCTACAGGACATGGTTATGCACTATTCCATCGCCGTCGGACATGTCTCCACTGAAGTCACGTCGTCATCATCGTCATAGATCACCGTTGGAACATGTCGAGCAGCCGCGACCATGTCACCAGTATCACCAAGGTCTTCTTCCATGTCTTGTACTAATTCATGGGTGCCATGATCGATTACTTCATCCAAATCGATCAACGTCGCCACCGTTCTCGTCGACCTCGGCGATCATGAATTCGGGCCGGTGAGTTGCTCCCTACTTTATTTTAAGTTCGATCATCTCGATACAACTTGCCATGAACCAAATGCCAGCGCGTGTTAGAAACCTCTTTTTCTTTATTTCTTTTCATGATTTCTCATGGTACATCGATAGTCAGCATGGTGCGTGGTAGGACCTAAACCTACATGGACAAAAAGTCCTAATTACATTCAACTACTACTAACTTACGCTTGGAGCTCGTACATATCTTCCTAATTAGCTATACATGCGAACTAAATAGATTTTCCTCGGACAATACATGACCTACTGGAGCTAAAAATCTAACACCACCTCATGTAGGCCATGCGCATGCATATAGAAATCCACCTAAACTTGTTGCTTGCAGTAGGATTTTATTTCGGACTAGCACGTCTCAAACTAGCAATTAGACAACTTGGTTTATTCTGCTAGCTAAAACGTTATGAAAAACATGGAACTTATTATTATTAGGTACGATTACATGCTCTACTTAATCGAAAAATTAATCTCTATGTATAGTTTGTGAGGCTTTCCAGAGTACGATCAGCCTGGAGCGTCTAATTCCTTTTAGCAACGATGCACTTTGTTTAATGAATTGCTTCTGAAAAATTAGTTGTTTTTGCAGAAACTTGTGTAGGCATATTTTGTGTATAAAATTTATTCTAAAATTGTTTTTAGGATAAAATCTTTTATAAATGGTTTGTTTTGAACCTATTAACCATAGAAACCAACTTTTGGATTTAAAAACATATTTTGTGAGGCTAAGGAATAAATCTTTGAATAAAAGCATTTCTAGCTAAATAAAAATGTTGAATATGTTTTAAAAATGCTTTTTGAGTAAAACCTTTGAAAAATGATTTGAACTAAACTCTCTGACCCAAAACACCAAGTTTTTGGAATTAAAATATATTTGGTGAACCCTATAAAATTATTACTTTGTTTAAATGCATTTCCAACAAAATAAAATAATGCTTTGATTTAAAAATGATTTTTAGATAAAACCTTTTGCGAATGGTTTTAATATTAAACACTTGACCTTAAAACACTAACATGTTGTGTTTAAAAATATTTTACAAACAATAGAGTTTATCAGTTTGATTTAAATCATTTCTAGCAAAACAAAAATGACTTAAAGTGGTCATTTTTCACTAACTTGACTTAAAATGGTTTTGCCACTTTTAGAAATGACCAATAGGTGTTTTAAAATGTTTATAACCTATTAGAAACCACTTTTTCCAAATAAAACAATCTTTGGCATGCTTGCATGCATTGCTTTGTTTTTATTATTTTATGCGATGAATTGCTTGAATGGTAGATTGAATTTGTGCCTTTATTGAATTGTAGTGAAATTTAAAGAGTGTAACTATTGCAAGATCAAGGAGTGAACTTATATTCTCTACCAAAAAGGCAAGTGGTGCTTCATACTTTTGTCCCATTATTTTCACTATGCATTAGTGATATTTCTAAGTAGGACTTGCATTGAATTTTACCAAGTATGCTATGCCATGGGAAATCCTAGTAGAAGAAACCTTAGTAGAATTTTCCTAAGTTAAGATTCCTACTACTATCATGCTTAGCTTAGATAGTAGAAAACAAGGGTGGATTATATTCATGCTATGGAATATTTCTATGTCAAGGACTTGTGTTTTGTTTAATAAAACAACTAAGTGAATGAATCACTTGGGTGGAATGGTATTGCTTGGAAGGATTTTTGTTGAGTTGTTACACAAGGCCCATTTCTATGGTTTACCTTGTGTATCTCACTTGTGGAATGCCACCCAGGAACAAAGAGATTTGAGATGTCAAATGTCGAGAAGATTCAAGTGCAGCCACTTGGCATTATGGGATCTGCCTGGATCATATAGGTTGCAATAACTTAGCCAAATGGACAGTTGGTGGTAGGGGATTGATAGGTTGGAGTGCGTCCATTCTGGTCTAAGGGAAGGCTTCTAAAAGATCCTGTCTTGATGCATGTCGAGTCTTGTGGGGAAAGTGCACCACCTCTGCAGAGTGTAAAATCTAAGTACTTAGCCGTGTCCCCGGCAATGGACAATTTGAGCATCAAGACATGGAAGCTATCAAGAATCTCCTCATCCTAATTTCTAAGTTAAAAACTTGTGGTTGAACAAGGGTTGAAGGATCACCAATTTCTATTGAGAGATGCCTTGGGTGATTTTTGACAAACAAAAACTTAGTGTTTTCAAATGATAAGGAAAATCTATTTTGAGCAAAGCAAGCCTAAGCTCCACCTAGCCAAATGCATATAGATGATAGACTCCACTATACTACCATAGTATCACTTGCCAATACAATACAATTCAAATGTATTGACCCTTGTGGCTGTAACTTATTATGTTGCAGGTTTGTTTGATGTTAGTGAAGTGTGTTGATTAGGATTACAAGTCTACAACCAACATGTTTGCCTGTGGCACTTTGAAGATGAAGGACTCCATGCTATAGATATTTCTGCTGCATTGTAATGAGATAGCCAAATGAGCTATGTAAGATGTAATAAATTATTTTATTCCTGGTTATAAAGTTGTATTATGACCTTTGTTTCTTGATATTACATCTTAACTGTGGATTCTAGCTATTGATCCAAGGACTAGCATTGTAAACATAGGGATCTCTATCTTATTAAAGGTTGGGACCACTACAACAATAAAAGTGTCAAGTTCCTCTAAACATTGATCAGGAGGCTTACCATAAGGAATATCACCTTCATCAAAGTGTTGGAGAGAGTGTACCTCAATAGTAGATGAGTGGGGAATTGGCTTACATAATTCTTCTATAGGAGTTAGATTCTTCACATCTTCGTCTCTAATACCTTTCTCCTTTAGACATTTCTTAGCTTCCTTCATCACTTCATCATTTAATGCAATAACTCCCCTCTTTTTTGTTGTTGGTGTTGGAACTGGTTTAGGCATAACTGGTTCGGGAGTAATAGGCTCAGGTGCATTCAGCTCAGTTGAAGTCCAATCATCATAATTCTTGCTTATCTTAGTCATTAATTCTTCAGCATCTGTAGGAGTCCTTTTCCTGAAAACACAATCAGCAAAGCTATCTAGGTAGGTCCTAGAATCATCAGTTAGTCCATTATAATAAATATCAAGAAGCTCATTCTTAGGTAATGGACATCCAGGATATGCATGAATCAAGGCACATAATCTTTTCCATGACTCGAGAAATTTATCTTCTTCCCCCTGTTTAGAATCAAAAAGTCTCTACAAAGCAGCATGTCTAGCATTGGGAGGAAAATATTTCTGGAAGAAAGAAGCAATCAGGGCTATCAATGGAACGAGGAGGTAATCTATTAAACCAAGCCCTAGCTTCTCCTTTTAGTGAAAAAGGGAAGATCTTAACAACAAAGTACTTGCGCATCTTAAAATCATCAGAGCACAAAGCACTCATAGTAGAAAGCTCATTCATATGAGCCACAACACTCTCATTTTCAGTACCACAAAAATGTACTTTCTCAACAATATCTAAATAAGATAAATCAAGAGAGAAATTATAATCTTCATCTTTAATATCTATGGGAGAAGTGGCAAACTTAGGATCAGAGGATAACTTAGGCACAATAGTACGTCTAGAAAGGAGGCTCTTCATAGCACTAGTACCATGTGTGTTTCGGCACTCTTCAACAAAATCGTCAGTAAAATCAATGTAACCATCATTAATATCATAACTCTCACTAGCCTCAGGTGAGCTAACATGTGTAATAGTGTCTTCACTAGGAGTTTCGGTATTTCCTACATTAGAAATAGTAGCATCTAGAAAAGGACCTAATGAACCACTCGCATCAAGCACAGTAGAAGTAACATCATGAGCATCAAAAGCACTTTCAGTCTTAGCAGTAGTAGCAGTATGTGTAGCATGTGTATGTGGTGGTGGTGTGACAAGCTTACTTATAACAGACAGTTAATCAAGAGCAGCAGAGGTGTTTAGGATTGTACCTCTTCTTGTAGTGGATGGTAAAATAGGGAACTTTCCATCACGAGACTTCCCCATGATGAAAGGAGTAGGAGTGAACAATAATAGATCCAAGTGAACTTACAAATAAAGCTATGCTCCCTAGCAACGGTGCCAGAAAATAGTCTTGATGACCCACAAGTATAGGGGGTCGCAACAGTCTTCGCGGGTAGTATTACCCAATTTATTGATTCGACACAAGGGGAGCCAAAGAATACTTGCAAGCCTTAACAACTGAGTTGCCAGTTCAGCTGCACCTAGAAATAGTTCTTGCTCACAGAAGTTTATCAGTAGCAACAGTTTGTAGTAGCAACAACAAAGCAACAGCAACAGTAACAACAATAGTGAAACCGGAGCAATAGTAACAGTAACGGTAACAGTAGGATTCGAGTGCGGTAGGCATAGGGAAGGATGGACGGGCATTGCATGGACGAGTCTAAACATGTAACTTCAAGAACTAGGGCATTGCAGATAAATAATAACAAGCATCCAAGTACTAAACAATCCTAGACATGTGCTCCAAATATAGTCATACGTGCTCGCAATGAGAACTTGCACAACATCTTCTGTCCAGCCAGCCCGTGGCAGCGGGGCCTCTAGGGAACTACTAGTAATTAAGGTGCTCCATTTAATAGAGCACTGGGGCAAAGCATTAACACTCCGTGAACTCATGTGATCCTCACACCACAGCCATCCCCTCCGGTTGTCCCAATTATTGTCACTTTGGGGCCTTTGGATCAGGACAATAATATGTGTATACAACTTGCTGATAAGATCACAAACAATACTATCATAATTATTCAATAATAAGTTCTTATCTGAGATCATGGCACTCGGGCCCTAGTGACAAGCATTAAGCACAACAAGTTGCAACAAAGTCAAATAGCACTAATAGAGATACTAGGAACTATGCCCCCAACAGATCTTATTCGATTACATGATAGAACTCATCCAATCCCTACCATCCCCAAGCCTACAGCGGGGGATTACTCACTCATGGATGAGGGTAACATCGGTGGTTGATGGAGATGCGTTGGTGATGACGATGACGATGATCCTCTCCAAATTCCCCATCCCGGCAGGGTGCCAGAACGAGTTTTTGAATCCGAATCTTGGTTTCTGGTGGCGGCGGCGGAGCGGAACTCTTTCTGGGAAACTATCGAACCCCCCCATGGTTTTTAGGTCGAAAGGCAACTTATAGGCGAGAGGAGGCCGAGGCTGCCTGGGTGGCTACACCCCACCAGGCTCGTGGTCGGTGGGCCTGGCGTGGGGTGGGTATGCCCCCCCAGGCCTCCCCTCCGTCTCTTCTTCTGGCTTAGTGGATATTCTGGTGAAATATAATTTTTGGCATATTTTCCGGGATTTTTCCTGGTAGTTCATTTTCTGCACAAAAACAAGACACCAAGGTAATTCTGCTGAAAACAGCGTTAGTCTGTGTTAGTTGTATCCAAATCACACAAGTTTAGAGAAGAAACAATAGCAAAGTGTTCGAGAAAGTAGAAACGTTTTGGACGTATCAATGAGTCATGACAATTCACAATGTTATAATGTGAAGTTGGAAAATGGGATATTAGAGCCAAGTAGAGATAAGGTATTATGAATAAGATTATGCTAGAGAAGCATCGAGTTGTAGAAGTAGTATATTCCTCTTAGAGAATATTAAATATTTGAGGAAAGTAGAATTTGATATATACATCTATTGGAGTAATATTAGTGATGGAGGATAAAGAAAGTAAAAGAGTGGAGTTATAAGTAACTACTGGTTAGATTGGAGATTATCTTCAGTAGATTAGTTTGATATAACCAAGTGGAGGTATAATAAAGATTATGAAAAGCTTCAGTGACAAGCTTCTGAGATCTATAAGTGAGATTACAAAGTAGATGGTGAAGTAAGAGAGTAAACAATCAATTTGATTTCGATTCATAACAATTATTCTAGAGATAAGAATTCTCTCTATGAGGAGATCATGTAGAGATTTAGTTTCAAGCTCATTGTATTTACAAATGGATTTAGAAGAAGAAAGTATTGAGAAGATTATTCTTGTGAAGTAAAGCTCATCCTGTTAACACGTGATGATGGATATGAAGAAGTAGTATATCTAGAAAAGGAATTCCTTAATTAGAAGATAGGGTTATGAATTATGGACGATAGTAATTCTTGGTAAACACACAACCTTAAATCTATAAGCAAGCTTAATATCCATCCCATATGTTTGATCTATCATCCTATTTCTCATTAGTTTATAGGAATATTTTCCTATAGAAAATCACTTTAGCATATCTTTGAAACTTCAAAACATTAAAATAATATGTTCTTATAAACCGTAATTATTAACTATTTCTCTTAAGCCGGCCAAGAGAACAACTCCCTTATTCTACTTTAATTGGTGATATCATTCATGATCAAAAACATAAAGACAATATGTTTTCAACCATGAATATTTATTCACTACAATAAAAGGATATATGTATATTAAATCTCCTAAAACTCATGGTAAACATTTATAATTTTAAACCCTAACTCCTATGTTAGTTATAATAAAATATATACATTGGTATTTCCTAGATTCATGGCAATAATATTAACCATATTAATTCCTTAGATTATCATGCATCAAATAATGATATAGGATCATTATATATAGAAGTTTCCCTCCAAAATATAAGTTAACTATAATTAAGTTTTATAATTAAATAAGGAAATATCATATAATAAATGCATGGTTTATTATAGAAAGAAAAATCATCACAAAGATTATTACAAAATATTTAGATGAAAATAATCTATATAAGAAAATAAAGAAACTATAACACTATATAATAAAAGCTCACAAAATTACTTTAAATACCATTTATTATTATTGAAAGTATTTAGCAAAGAAATTCCATAAAGAAAACTAAAAACAATTGTTTAAATACAAAAACTAGAAAAGAAAACATAAAATAGAAAATGTTAAATGTGAAAGATAAACGGAGCGGCATCTGGCCTGCGACCCATCTTTCCTCTACTCTATCTGATGCTCGCATGCAGTCTCACAGCCCACCTGGCCCAAGTGCGGCCCGCCACTGGCCCGTACCCCTTTAGCCTTGTTTCCTCGTCGTCTTCCTCACTGGCAGAAGCAGCTGCGTGGCGTCGCGACTGTCGTCGATCCTACGCTGGGCTGCGATGCTTGCCGCCGCTGATGGAGGAGGGGATAAGAACGCTCGCGTTCTCCTCTATCCGTCCATACCTGTATCACTCGCTCTCGTCCTCTGTCTCTTGATTCCTCCTCTAACCAAAACCCTAGTCCTGTCGGAGCTGTTGATCGCCATCGTTCCCAAGATCCCCTAGCCTCCCTGAATGCAACATTGGACTCACCTCGTTGTCCTCGTTCTCCCAAGCCAGTCCATGGAAGCCCAAATTCTCTATGTCGAGCTAATCCACATCTCACTGCCGCTGCTAGTCACTGTCGTTCGTCGTCGATTTAGAGCTCGCCTCTTCTCACCGACAACCCTGCGAGCTTCCTAGTGAGCCGCTGATTCTCCAGTACCTCCCACGCTCTTCCTCTTGCTTTGCATCATCGCCGTGACATGTTTTGTTGTCGGCCGCCGCAGTAGGACGTCGTCGGAGTAGCTACGATGACCATTTTTTGGCGGCGCAGCCACCATTCGACTCCCCGTATTCCGCTGAGTCTAAAGCCCCTTCTCTCGCAGCCCCACACGCTCTCTAGCGTCGAACCAGAACACCACCTGGGAGTAATCTGCATCGATGACGTCACCATGATGTCATGGTGATGCCATATTTAGTTTTTCTTTATTATCATTTATTCTTTTTAGCAATATTTTTGTAATAAATAAATCCCTAACATGTGGGTCCACTTTGTAAGTGTATGTGCATATTCAGAAATATGTTCTATTTAATAAAAGTACATTATATTTCCAAAAAGTAATTTTTATCTATAATTCTTCACAAATAATTTAAAATGAATTAAAATGGGAAAAATCATAAGTAATTCATTTTAAATCAGAAAAATATATATTATATATATATATATAATTTCAGAAAAATAAAATCTATAACTTAAAATAATTATCAAACATTATTATGTTATTTATTTAAATAATTGTTATTTAATAAAGAGTTTATAAGTAATAAAACTTTAAAAATGCATATTTTAATAATGGTAAATGATAAAAATATAAATAATATACCAAAATTCTTGGAAAAATAAGAACAAAAATGTAAAACTATAAATATAAAATATTACATCACTTAATTAAATATTTATCATTTATTAAGTGCTTATAAAATAATAAATCTTATAAAAAATCATATTTTAATATTTATAAATCACAAAAAATAAATGTAATATACCAAAATGATCACAAAAACAATTTTTACATGTTAAAAATATAACATTCCACTTTTGAAGTAAGTAAAAATTTAATACTCTAATAATTTGAATTCAAATTTAATTCCTTAGTTGATAATTCATGAAAGGATAAGCAAAAATTGCTAATATTTCTAAAATTATTCCTTTGAGGTTTAAAAATAATATTAGTCTTAAATATTGATAATATAAAGTCAAAATAGTTCAACACAATTAATATACAATTTTTATTGAATTATCATTCAATTATAATTGTATATTATTTTCTAAAAGGATTCTTATGAAATTATATAATCTTCAGGAATAATATTCTTAACTAATAAAACCTTTTACCATTACTTCAAGAACAAATTAATAAACATATTGTAAATCCAAATAAAATTCATGAGTAGTTACGTAATATTGTTTCCTTGTTTACAAACCATAGCCACACCTTTATAAGGAGATAAATCATTCTATTCCATTAAAATATTTAGAAACCACTATTCAAATAAAAGTAATACCATTTTTAGTTAGCTTTAAATAAACATTATGAAGTGAACAAAGTACAAAAAAATCATAAGCATTACATCTTAAGTCCATTTATGTTCTTAAAAAAATTAACTTTAGTCTACAAGACTATAAACATTACGATGAAGACTTTATTATGTGTTTTATAGTTTACTTTGGTCTGTTTCAATTAAGACCTAATGCACCTCAAGACCAAACTAACCAAGTAGACACCAAGAAACATCGACCATATTCTGTTAACCATCAAGATTATTTAAACCTTTGAAGAGAAACCTTTTCTTAGAAGGTTATCCTTTTTGCCACTTCAAACAATAGATGAAAATTAATCATAATCACATTATTTAGTACACTCCTTGTATATTTAGATTGTTAATACTTATTGTTTAAATGCTTCTGTTTAATTAAGTAAACTTTTCCTCAAAAGTTATTCTTTAAAGATACACTAAAAGTAATTCTTACGCATTCCAAAATAAATCTACTTAAATAATAACCTTCATATAAGGGTCATCTTATAACATTCCACACTTGCATGCTTTATTATTCCATACTATTTATTATGTTTACATGTTGTTTCACACACATTCACAAGCCTTAATAACAAGCACAAGTGTTAAACTTATCTAAAAAGAGCAACACATTACATAGAAACCATATCCAGGATCCAAACCCTAGAACAACGTTTATTCTGGGGATTCACGTTTATCAAATTGCATTACATTACTTATGTATAATAGCATCTTGCTTCTAAACATTAGTCCTTACCGGACAAATGATGCTAATTTTAGATATTGGGTATTATATTATCTCGAATAACGTGAGTGCATAATCTTGCAATCATAAAAGGTAAGTTCACACTTGCTCATGTCCTTTGATTATTTTTTGTAAAGTATTTTGCAAATCCAGCTTTGTCATCACCTGCATTTCAAAAATGTCAGAAAACACTATTTTCATCATAATATGATTATAGGTTATTTACCCTGAGGTAATAACCTACTATGAAAGTTCCGGTGGTAAAGGAACATATTACCTAGGACTTAACAACTAATGTCGCCAGTGATTCTTGCGCCGTATATTATGCATTGACCATGAGATTTGGAATGGGACGAAGAAGTCAACTGTATCTTTTCCCTCTCGCATGGAGCTAGATGTGCAGGTCGTGGCTATTATCTCCGTAGTGTGCATTAATTGGTAATTCACAGGAGATATGGAGAATATGGGTGGGAACACTCAACGTCCCATGATAGTTCCGGTATCTGAATGGTCTGTACTGCCAATTGCTGTGGCACCCCGGATTTACGGTCCAAGAATACCCGTTATGCATATAATTCACATTCCCATGATCAGTGAGCCGTGAGCATAACCGACTAGTATCATTACATCATCCATAAAGTAACGAGTACAAAAACTTACAAAGGGGCCATTATGGCAATTACAACACAAGTAGCGGAAGTCTTCAACGCAGAGCCCGTGCCTTAACCTACAGGCAACTGACTGGGAAGACGGCCTAGCTCGCATAGACATCAACACCTTCATTTCCTCTTAACATCTGCAATTTTGCCAAGTAAATAGCCAGGGACAATCCTCTTAACGAAGCAACTTCCTGGGGCATTCGTGCGAGGAAAAGAGGGTAGGGTTAGGGGCAGGAGAGCGAGGGGGTTCGTGCAGGGTGACATGCAGAGAGGAAGGAGGGGAGAGGGGAGCTTGGGGCTTGGTTTCTTTGCCATGGCCGAACCTTGCTTCTCTCTCAGGCAATGTAGAGCAAGGGAGAGGGAGAGGAGGTGCTGGGGAGGTGAGTGGGAGTGGGAGGGTAAAATGAGGGCGAGGGGGAGAGGGGTACTGGCCTCGGGCCTTATAAACCGAGCTAGATGGGTCCATGGTGCACTATGTGCATGGGGAGCTTGGGTGGAGGGGTGCTGGCCAGGCATTGGGCAAGGAGGGCGATGCTGGGGCCTGTAGACCAGAGAGGGAGAGGGAAGTGGGGTAGCTGCTGCCCTTTTATTGCAAAGATTTTTCAAGATATGGTGCCTCTCTCTCTATTACAAGCACATGGGACAAGTGAGGGAAAGTGCTACAGTGATATGCTACAAAGCTGGTCGACCAGGGGAGAGTGATGAGGCTAGGGAGGAGTGTTGGGGAAGATTGGAGCTGGTTTGGTTGTGGTTTGAATCAAGATTGGATGGAGTTTGCCAATTTGATCAAATGAAGGATTGTGAAGGAAGTTGATAAACTTGCATTGGGAAAAGTGTGGAAATGGTACTAGTATATGGAGTAGGTCAAATAAGCTCTCCCAGATTTAGATAGGATTTTTCTAGATATTATAACCCTATTTAAATGCACTTATTCAAAAAGTGCAGAAATAGATTATGGAAGCTAAGATTATATTTTTACATTGGACAAGCTTGGTTTTTTATTTGATATGGTTCTAAATACCATAACACACATTGGAGAATTTTATTGGGATTTATTGAGGTGGAAAAATATTTTTGGGGAATTATTTCTTATTTCTGCCATCTAAGAAAAAGGGCAAAAAGAAATAATAAAGAATCTGAAAAATATTTATTTTTTACTTGGAAAGATGTGATATGATAAATAGGCATCAAATGTGCCTTGAGTTTTCAAGGTGATTTGGAGAAAAACAAACTTGCCTTTGAAGACAAGGTTGTTGCGAAATTGGTAATTAAAAGAAATAAAATAGTTTAATAATCCAAATAATTATGGGAATTATTTGGGGATGCTTATATCCAAGGTAGATGATGTAAACTTGATGTAGGCATCAAGGTCAACCTTGGTTTTGAATAAAAGTGGTGAGAAGGAGGGAAACTAGATAAGGGAGGATCTAGGGTTTGGATATTCTGATGCCATCTAAATAGGGTTGGATTAGGGAGCTCAGATCTCACCTTGGAACATGGGATAGATGTATGGATAGACCAAGTCATATAGATGATTATGGAAGCAAGAGTTGGGCTTGGTTGGATTTGAGGTGATCATGAGGAGATGGCAAACTTTGTTGAAAATAAGGCTGCCATAATAGGTACATTAGGTAGCCTCCTAAACAATGTGGGTGTAAGAAGCACAAGGTTCCAATGGAAACAAGTGAAGTGGGAGTTGATAGGCCATGATTAGTAGATCATAACCATGCAAAGAGTTGGTCAAGGGGAAGTGGCATATAGAGGTGAGCTTCTATCAAAGTAGGCAAGATGATAAGATTCATAGAAAAGATTATTATCTTGGCTGCAAAACCATCATGGATGAGTGGTAAATAGAATGAATTAGCCAAGGGTAAGAGTAGTCTTTGGAAGTACTAAAGATGTACTACAAGATGGTTCAAGTGTATTCTCAAGAATGCACATAGGTTGGAAGAGGTAGAGCTCCAAAGATGGTATCTAGATAAGAAATCCAGATTGGGTCTCCACTGAGTTGGAAACCATCAAGAGGGATTATCCTTGGATTGATCTGAGCATGAGATGAGATGATCACTTGAGTGGCTTAGGATAGATCCAGACTTGGATGCTTGCTTTGAGATTGATGATCACAAGCATAGATTGGGTCCTAAAGGATGAGCTACTAGGTTAGCTCAATCTAGTTCCTAAGCAAGCAAGGCAAACAACAGATCAAGGCAATTCATCTTAACACTTATGTACTACTACTAGGGTTACCATCAAGCCTAGCTTGAGGTAAGGAGGGGTATTTTGGAAAAAGGGTTTTGCTTTGAAGTAAGATAAGAATCATCTTGGTTTTCCTACCAAGATGGGAATAAAAAGGTTTTAATAAAGGTTTTAGGAAACCTAGGGATAAGAGTAGTTGAAGGTTATATCTTGAAAGCATAAGGAGAGTATATATAGGTCTCCATAATTTGTCAATAGAAACTAGTAAAGTATTTGGTGGTGTCAAAGTCATCTTGTCTCAGGGGTTTTGAAATGCCCAAACATTTGAGAATATGAAAAATGAGCCAAGACATCTCTTTTGTAAAATAGCTTTTTGGAAACTAGTGTTGAGATGAGGAGTACACTATTAATACACAACCAGTTGCTTGAGCACAAGCAAATAAGTAAGAACACAATGCAAGAAATTTTTTTTGTTCCCCCTAATTTTTGCTTTTGGACATTTAATCAGGGTTGCTGAAATTGGGATGTTACAGACCTTTACCCCTTAAAATAATCTCGTCCCGAGATTAGGGAGAAGTAGGGTTGGGGTAATAACATCCGCTTAACAATTTCAGCGGTGGAAATTATTAGGCTCTAATAGGTTTTGCAGAAACCCAACATGGTTAGTCACGGGTTGGAAATGAGTGGCTTCGGATTGGGTGGTTTAGTTTTAAACCAATGGAAAAGACTCGTCTTTTCCCCTTAGGAAAAGTCTAGGTAGGTTTAGTATCGATGGGGTACTTCCTTCTTGAGGCGAGACGGCGAGTTGAGTCTTCTTTATTTTTTTGCCTCATGGCCGACTTTTCTCTCTTCAGGGTCTTGATAGACCGGGGTGTTGGCTAGACAGTCGAACTTGGAGTGGAGTACCTTCAGATTCTGGAAAGGTGTCGATTGTCGTTCTTCTTGCAGGGTCGATGATTTGGATTTGGAGGGGTGGTCATCGCTTAGTGCTAAGTAGTGGTCGACTCCAGGGGTCTATAGGTTTTTGGGCGGGAAAGACGTTGTATTTCCCCCTTAGAGCGACACGAGGGGTTCTTGGTGAAGTTGCCGACTTTCTTGATTTGGAGTCTTATGCTGATGTTGGGGGATGGAGCTACACCTTTCCTTCAGGGTAGCTATCTCCTGTCGACGTCGTCGGAACTTCTTCATGAGATGTAAGGTCTATCGGAAAGGGCGTCTACTATCTTCCGGGTAGTTAGTTCTGGGCGGGTTACGAGTCTGACGGGTTGGAGGATGCCTTTGGAGTTTAGCGGTCTAGGAAACGAGGTCCTTTTTAATGGGGTAGTTCCGGTTTGGTCTGATGCAACGTCGTGGGTAAAACATGCAAAGAAGGATATCACTCTTGCATAATATCCATACTTTTAGCAAGTTCAAGTCGGTCGGTGGTAGAGATACTTCAGGGTTACAAAACAGGTGTGTGCCACAGGACGACAAGGCATTTTAGAGTTTTACAAACAGGTTCTAGGGCGATACATAGGTACTACACTACGCCACAAGGGGTGAGTCGAGAGACGAAGACTACTCCATGGGTATCGCTTGACCCTAGTTGTTCCTCCTTGAGTTGTTGCATTGACTTCGGCTACTGCAGTTCCTCAGGGATGTGAGGAATATTCAATTCTTCGGCAGTGAGGGTGAGGGTCGTATCTGCCTCTGGAGTTGTTTCTACAGGTGGGTCTTCTACTGGGGTTGACTAGAAGATGGGTTTATACTCATAGAAGGACAACTCCTCATTTTCCATCCCGGAGCTAACTGCTTTAGAAGTTGAGGAGGTTAGAGCAGCCACTCTCCTTTCCAGACAAGCGTTGGCGGCTTGAAGACTATTCTCCCAGGTACGGAGTATGGCGATATCCATACGCATGAGGATGTTTTGACGACGGGTCTTGTCGAGGTCTTCTTGATGGCGTTGCAGGAGGTACTCCATATTCTCCAGCTGATTTCCAATGCAGCAGGTGAGGAAGGATTCAGTGGGGAGACCATCCTTATCACGCTTCCTGAACAGGTGGTAAGGGGTATCCTTCAGCTCTTCTTCATGGATCTTGCAAAGGCGTGCCATGATTTGTTGTATCGCTCGCATGAATCCATCTACCCAGTTGTGGTCAATGAAAGTGAAGATGATGGTCTCTGGGTTGTTCTCACGCTCTGGAATGATGGCCTTGATGACCCACTGAGCTATGCTTGAATTGCTACGAGGAAGGTCTATCCCTTCGATCTTAGGTGGGGGACGACGGATGATCTTCAGTAGATCATGCAGTTGCTCCTCAAAGGGCTAGAAGCTTTCTCCGACGATGATACTTTCTAAACGGGTGGGAGCCATCTGCAGGGTTTTCTGGTGGAGATAAAGTCTCGGGCTATAGAAGGGAACGGTGCCACGGAGTTAGTCTTCCGAGTTTTGAGGGTAGCGGAAAAAGTGAGGTATAATATTGGGTGGAGAGCTATGGTTGACGGTGATGGGTCAACAGGGTTTTATTTGAGTTGAGTGGAAATACGCAGTCTTTCCACCTTAGGGCTTTACTTGGGGTTGTCGAGGCTTTGTTAGGTGGCCATCCTGCTGAGGAGAGGTTTCCGGCTAAGGGGTTGCGAGATTTAGCTTCGGGATACGCCAGCAAGGTGGTCTAATTTTTGGTTCAGAAGATTACCGACAGGCAAGCAACACATTCCAAGCATTAAACACGCACATGACAAGCAAGCAATGCATACCATAATTACTAAGGAGGTGACTACGCGCCATAAATACTTAGGAGGTGACTACGCGCCATAAAAGGGGGATCCTATATTTGCGATGATAATCCTAAGTACGGACGTTACAGGGGTCTTAGCTTCTGTCTTGCCATCTTTTGTTGTTGGTGCCGTACTTGATTTGTTTGGGGGCGGACTCCGTCGGTAGGGCGATCTTGTAGTGTCTTTCGTCATTGGTAGCTCCTTTGTTGTGCTTGTCTTGGGGTCTCTTCATTCCGGGATCTTCGTCTTCATAGTCTCCGAGTCGGACTTTGTTTTGTGAAAACTGATTAGTTGAAGTAGACGAGATATAGAGTAATCCATTTTCAAATTGTTTAAGTCAGAGAAGATGAGATAATAAATCCTTCAAAAGCTTTTGAGAAAATAGTTTTCGAAAGCCGGAGGTTTTTCCAAAGTAGTGGTTGTCCTGTCTAACGTCCATGCTAACTAAGGTCTCCTACAGTCAGGATGGCTCTGATACCATGTCTGTGGCACCCCGGATTTACGGTCCAAGAATACCCGTTATGCATACAATTCACGTTCCCATGATCAGTGAGCCGTGAGCATAACCGACTAGTATCATTACATCATCCATAAAGTAACGAGTACAAAAACTTACAAAGGGGCCATTATGGCAATTACAACACAAGTAGCGGAAGTCTTCAGCGCAGAGCTCGTGCCTTAACCTACAGGCAACTGACTGGGAAGACGACCTAGCTCGCATAGACGTCAACACCTTCGTTTCCTCTTAACATCTGCAATCTGGCCAAGTAAATAGCCAGGGACAATGCCGGTGAGTACTTTGAATGTACTCGCAAACCACCGAGACAAGGGTGACAAAGATAATGCATAATTGGCTGTGGCGAGATAGCTCAACACTATATTTGCTTTTTGAAAAACCTAATATTGGCATCTCTATATCTTTGTTGAAAAAGAGTTTTTAGAAAAATACGCCTCCTTTTTGAAAATCTGGACAACTCCACATCCTTGTTAAAAAGATTTAAATTAGTTTTGTAGTAAAACCCTTTTTAACATCTTCGACCATTTCTGGTCAAAACCAAACTCATTCTTATCTTTCCTCGTGACCAAGTCACATACTTTACTTCATCACAACATAACTGAAGGGTCCTCCTAGCACTTACCATTCCAACCGTCCTTGACCGTGGACATAGCTATTCGAATAGATTAGACTCTGCAGAGTTTGTGCACTTTACCCACAAGAATCAATACATCCGCCGGGATGAAACCACAGCCTGCTACACACGGTAGACAGGGGCTCGGATAATCAAACTTAAACCTTTCATTTGTCCATCCCTAGCAACGGCGACTTTTCCTTTTGGGTTGTTCTCTCCGATACGAGTATGGGGTACGACGACCCTGGTCCTTCCTCCCGTACTGACCTCTACCTCCAAACCAAAGTTTGACCTATAGCAATAGTGATAATATCTTCCTCCCGTAGTAGCCAAAAAGCATACCGTCTGCGAGAGACCCAATTTTTGCACCGGTACCTTGCCCAAGGCAGCTCGGATTTCACGGGATTTCTCCCCTTTAGTGAGTATGAGCAGCCCCGGCTAAAGACCACAAACTACGAGCTAAGCCCCAGCGTCTGGGGTAATATGGTTGCACGGATAAAATTGTTCCGGACATTGGCTTAGAACATCCCTTCTCTTTATCTTACTTGACCTTCTCTTCATCCACCTCAGATCTTCTTTAGTAAAACTTCCACTTGGAAACGATGCCTCTTTCCAGGGGTTTTATTTTGAAAACTTTGTAGTAGGGTAAAACCCAAAGTAGTTTTATTATTGAAAATCCGTGGGTTTCCAAGAGGGAAGATGCTAATCATATTAGCCTCGATCTAAGGGATAAAAATTGGTGTCAAATAGGGTAGGTGTCCTAATGGACACTCATCCATAACTTGGAGGAGCCAAGTTACTCACGCACTTTTATTTGAAACAAACCATGCAATTTAATTATGCAGTTGAATAAACGAGATATAAAACAATTGATAAACAGGAGTAGGTTAATATATGAGTTCAGGAAGGGTGGCTTGCCTATGACCAGCGAGAAGTCCCTTGACGGCGTTAGATAACCAGATAACCAATAATGATAATGAAAGAATAACCTATTCCTTCCTTCTTCTCGGCGTCACACAATCGCAATTATCGCCGTTATTGAGCATACATGCAAACAAACAATACACCAATCAATACAAGGCATACAAGCATCAAACTATACAGCAAACAAGTATAAATACAAGATAAACATTAGTAGGATGTTTGGGGTTTAGATTTGATTGGATTAGAGGAAGATTTGGAGGCATAGGCAAAAGGGGTCCTTTGTGGATTTGAAGCCTAGCAACTAATTAGAGAGGTTTTTGACCAAGGGCTTGATCTGTATGATACCATTGTATAAAAATGATACCATAAGATAGGTATTGATAAAATGAAGACAACAAAAGTGGTTTCACTATTTTATCAATTTCCCTTGATTTATAATGGATTTTATAGTGGATAAAACCCTAGTTTTAGGAAATAATTCACCAGAACTGTTCTGAAGTTCCAAAAATTATTTCCTTGGGTGATTAGGTAGTATTTGGTGTACTTAATCAAGAGGAGTTGGATTAACCTCAAAACAATTACCAGAAAGCCCTTGAGAAATCCCCAAACAAAGTACTGGATGGGATTTGTCTTTTTCATCAGATTTATTTTATAGAAGCTTTTTAGGTGATTCTAGGGACACATGTTAGGTACTGAGAATACCTTTTTGTAGAAATTAGAATCAAATTTTTTGGAGTTGCAGAGCTACTGAAGTGATTTTATTAGTGAATAAACCATGCACAGAAGAGTTTATTTCACTAAAATTCAGGAGATTCTCATAAAATTATGATCTGCTGTAATATGATGAATATGGGTATGTGTGTCATATGGGAGTTGGAATTAGGTCAGAACCTCACTTGGTTTTACCTAGGGAAAATGCTAAAGGCAGAAAGTACCTTATTTTGTTATTTTTGCTACCAGAAAACTAAGAAGCAAAATACTATGGGGCATGTGGGACATGAAGGGTAGGGTCAGTACCTTTCATCACCAATTGGATATAGGTCATTTGGATATACCAAACTTAATAAATTATTTAGTGTTCTGGACAGATCTGGGTATATGTTTTACCATATTTATTTTATGCATCATTTTGGTACAGATCTGGGTCTACATGTTCGGGAAGATACTCAGGTAGTTGAGAATATTTAGATCTAAATATTTTGAGGGGTTGTGTATTTTAATTTGGATTTAAACCAAACCCTTATTTTGCAGATCTGGATTTTCAGATGGAAAAGTAAAAGGGCAGGAAGGTCCACGTGCCAGATCTGTAGGAGGAGTGGTTCGTCTAGGAGGATTTGACCCAGCGGCGACGGCGCACACGCGGGCGGCGCGTAGCCAGCTGCGTTCTAGAAGCTGGGCCGCCAGGCGAAGGGGTAAGGGCGACCCCCAGGCCGTAGGATTAGAGGAGATCCGACGGTTGCTTGGCGTCGTCCTCCTCAGTCCAGGCAGCGACGGGGGGAAACCCTAGGGAGGGCCAGGGAGGAGCGGCGGGGCTTACCAGGGGATCGAGGGCGTCGGGGAGGTAGCAGGGGAGACACGGCGGACGGCATCGAGTCTAGAGAGGGGCGGCGAGGCGGGGTGTGACGCTGGGACCTGGCTCGCACGAAGACGCCCGCGGGGTGCTTTCAGGGGCTCACCGAAGGAGCTTCCTAGGGCGTTCCTGCGAGGAAAATAGGGTAGGGTTAGGGGCAAGAGAGCGAGGGGGTTCGTGCAGGGTGACATGCAGAGAGGAAGGAGGGAGAGGGGATCTTGGGGCTTGGTTTCTTTGCCATGGCCGAACCTTGCTTCTCTCTCACGCAATGCAGAGCAAGGGATCGGGAGAGTAGGTGCTGGGGAGGTGAGTGGGAGTGGGAGGAGCAAATGAGGGAGAGGGGGAGAGGGGTTATAGAGGTCCCAACCTTTAATAAGGTAGAGATCCCTGTGTTTACAATGCTAGTCCCTGGATCAATAGCTAGCATCCACAGTTAAGATGTAATATCAAGAAACAAAGGTCATAATATAACTTTATAACCAGGAATAACATAATTTTATTACATCTTACATAGCTCTTTTGGCTATTACATTACATTGCAGCAGAATATCTATAAGCATGGGGTCCTTCATCTTCAAAGTGCCACAGGCAAACATGTTGGTTGTAGACTTGTAATCCTAATCAATCAACCTCACTAATATCAAACAAACCTGCAACATAACAAGTTACAGCCACAAGGGTCAATACATTTGAATTGTATTGGCAAGTTTCACTACTATGTTGAATATAAGTGGATCCTATCATTACATGCATATTTGGCTAAGTAGGGTTTTAGGCTCATTTGCAGAAAGCAATAATTTATCCTATCTTTCCAAAATAGTTCTTGATCTTTTGTCAAATCTTTCTGAACTCCTTGGTAAATCCCCAAGTGTTTCAAGTCTTTGTCAAAATCTCTTGATCACCTTGGTAAATCCCCAAGTGTTTCAAGTTTTTATCAAAATCTCTTGAGCTCCTTGGTAAATCCCCAAGTGCTTCAAGTCTTTTGTTGTCACTTTAAAGTTTTTCTTTTAGAAATTGGAATGTCGAGATTTCCCATAGCTTCAAGCTTTAGTTACTCAGTATTGTCCATAACCGGGGACACAGCTAAGTACTTAGAATTTTTATCTTCTGCAGAAGTTGTACACTTTACCCACATGACACAATCTCATCTTGTTGCCACCAGTGGCCGCTGGATAAGTACTCACCAAGATGGAGTACTGGCAGATTGAGAATGTGACGAAGTCTTTCCAGAGGGTCCTCCCATACACCGTTGCTAGCTTGTCTTCAGGCACCAATGTAGGGTTCCTAGTTCCGTCATTTCCAGTAAACCTGAAGACAATGCATGGGTCTTCCCAATGTAGTTGACTAAGCCACAGCCATATAGCATGTGGTTGTACACGAAAGCCACTGTTGGAGAAACATGTTCAATCTCCAAGTCCCTGGGTGGTTTTCTTTTGGTGCACAACACAAAGATATTGCCATTGACATGGTTCCTTTTGTTGCCACCTTGTCCAAAACTTGGGTATCCTTGTCCACCCAGGTGGTTCATTGAGTACTTGTTTTATTATATAAAACATAAGTCTTTTCTCAACTTCATAAAATCCCAACATGTATCTCTTCTCAAACTATGTAGCATGGTTAAGCATTTTACAACTACATTGTTTTCACTAAGGAATATACAAGGTATCCTATTAGGATTTAGCATAGCATAAAGTATAGAAATTCTTCTCATGCATGTTTCAAAATCCACTAAGTATAATGAAAATAGTAGGACTTTAGATGATAGTGTCACTTGCCTTTTTGGTAGGGAATGTTGGTTCACTTCTTGATCTTGCTAATCTTACACTCTTCTAATCTTCACTACAAGTCAATCAAGCAAACACAAATTCAACTAGCATTCCAAAACAATAATCAAACAAATCATCACACATAAATAGATAGAAACTAAGTCATGCATGCAAGCATGCAAAAGGTAGTTTTATTTGCAAAGGTGGTTTCCACTAGGCTCTAAACATTGTAAGGTTCTAAGTGGTCATTTTTCCATAGTGGCAAAGTCATTTGTAAAAGGGTTTTACCTATAATCCATTTTTAAATGAAATCATTATTTCATGTGATGGAAAATGTTTTTAGCAAAGCAACAATTTTTATATTGTTCACCAAATAAGTTTGATTCACAAAACTTGGTGTTTTGGGTCAGTAGCTTTGAATCAAAACATTTTTCAAGGGTTTTTGTTTAAAAAAAACCTTCCATAACAAAAGCAATATTTTTATTTGACTAGAAATGGGCTAATTCAATTATTCAATCCTAATCTTCACCAAAAATATTTTTAAATCCACAAGATGGTTCCTAAGGTCAGTAGGTTCACAACAAACCAATTTGCAAAGATTTTAACCCAAAATTCATTTTGGAATAATTTTTATAATCTAAACAAGCATACAAATGTTTCTGCAAAAACAAACATTTTACCAGAAGCTTTTTACTAAACAAATTGCATGGTTGGCTAGGGCTTGTCTTGCTGATTCCATTGATATAAAATTTGCAAATTTTGGACGTGTGGATCAAAAGTTACAAGGCTTACAAATTTGCATATCAATCTGATTTCAAATTCTGTTTTAAAACGAACTATTGCCACGCGGCGTGTTCTCATTGGGTGGTACCGCTTCGGCCAGATCAGCAGCGTGAGGCGTTGGATCTAAACAGATCGCGCGGTTCAGATCGCGTACCCCTTTGCCATTAAGTGGTTCTATCGTGTCACTACGATCTAAATCGAACGGCTCTTATCAACTTGCCAAGAATCGCTGGCGCACGGCAGCGGCAGACGCCAGACGAGCAGATGCTGGCGATGCAGGAAGCACAGAGAGAAGGGGAGGTGCTTACCATGCTCGCAGGGTTGTGGTGATGCTCGAGGCGTGGTTGGTTGGTCGAGAGGCGCACTGGCGTGAAGGGCATTGCTCGCCGGAGTGGGGGACGGCGGGTTCTGGAGGTTGTCGAGGATGGGCCTGCAGTTCACTCCAAGGCAAGACAAGGGTACGGTTAGACGCGTACAGTCCTGGGGTTTACGTGAGCATGATTGAGAGGGCTCGGGGCGGTCTAGACTTACCAGGAAAACTCACGAGGAGAAGCAGGCAATGGCGCTCGAGGTTGTCGGCGATGTTCGGGCGCCAGTGAGCGGAAAAGGCACAGGGAGAAGCGCCAGAGGCTGGGGAGTGTGTGAGCTTGGTCGAGGAGGCAAGGCGGTGGCTAGGCTTGCCGGAATTGGCTGGGGACAATGGTCGGAGCAGTGGCGGTGCAAATCCAATTCAGGGCAGCCTGGTGGCTCCGATGGTGCGGGGTCTGGGGAAAAAGAGAGAGGGGAGGGAGGCGTTTAAGCACACGTGGTCACAGGGGGAGTTAAAGCCGCTATCAACGCGAATTGATCGCCGGCGTTACTGGCTGCAACGGCAGGGAGTGATTTGGGGTTGAAGACGACGAACAGGAGAGGTGGGGCCTTGCTGTCAGCAAGGGAGTGAGAGGGAAAGAGGGGCCACTGGTCAGTGTCTGCGCGGGTGGGTATTCTGGTGAAAAACGATTCGCGCGTGGGGAGTAGCTAGGCTGGTACTGGGCTTGTTGGGCCAGACGAGTTGGGCTGCTTTCTGATTCTATTTTTTTCTTTCTAATTGCTTTATCTTTTTCTATTTCTATTTTCTGTTTTGAAATTCAATCAAACAAATCAAACTTTCAAATCAAACAAATTTCCACCAAACTTTGTATTGTGTTTGGTTCTGTTTTAACAACAATATTCCATGTCTCAAAATAATATAATAATTTTATTTTAGGGTCCATTTATAAATAAAATTGACCTTAGTTATTAAATCAAATGGGTTTTAATTTATTTAAAATCTCCATTTGAATCTAAATATTTTCAAAACCAAATCAGTAGGTTTTATTTGAAAATAAAGAATTCTTGGAAAACTTGTTTAAAATAAATAAATAAGTTTTGATGTTTAATTAAAATAATAAACCTTTATTTTTAAATAACTTGGATATTAAATCCTTATTATTTTATTTAAATAAACCTTTAATATTTTTATCAAATAGAAATATTTTATTTCAAAGGCTTGGCCAAGTTTTAATTTGGCTTAAAAAATAATCCTTATTATTTTATTTCTTCCTTTTCATTTGAAAACCAAATCTTTTTATTAAAAGATCCAAAAATAGTAATTTCAAATATTTTTAACTTTAGTGTTTATTTATCTTTTTAAATCCCTTTAGGATTTTATTTGATCAAATAGGTTTGAAGGTTTCCAATTGGAATCAAAAGTTTCTTCTCACCCTGAAAATCAACAAAGTTTTATTTTATTCATTCATTTTTCACATTACAAGATTTGGAAAATCTTGGGATGTGACAGGCTACCACCCTTAAAATAAATCTCGTCCCGAGATTTGGGAAGGCTAGGGTTACAAGTAGGCTCAAAGCATCTAGGGTACTACCACCCTTAAAATTTTTCCAACTACATTACATCTTGGTTTGCTTGGGATCTTGGGGAAACTTCTCTGGGCAAACATCTGCATAGTGTCCTTTGTTTCCACACTTGACACATGTGACAAGGCTGAGATCCTTCATTGGCTTGTTTATCTTGTTCTTCATCTTTTCTGGACAATTGCTTGCATAGTGTCCTGGTTCTTTGCAATTGAAACATATGATAAGTTTGAGTTCTTCACGTGTCTCTTGTGGACAAGTTGTTGCATAATGGCCTAGCTCTTTGCAGTTGTTGCACCATACATGGCCAATCTCTTTATACTTCTGTTTCTCTGGACATTCACTGGAATAGTGTCCCATTTCTTTACAATGATGACATTGCACGTGGCTTTTGTCCTTCTTTTTCTTTTTGGGCTTCTCCAAAGCTAGGAGTGCATCTAGTTCATGTTGTTCATATGTTATCCTATAGGTAGGAATGTCTACATGTTTCTTGGACCTTCTATTGCTCTTTGGAAAATTCATATGCCTCTTCTTTGGTCCTTTGAACTGGGTTGTATTGCATGGAGGTATAAGTGGAGCTTTTCCTTTGTCCTCATTCTTCTTGGTAGACTTGGATCCCTCTTGATAGTTTGCAATCATTTGTTGCACTCCACCTTGTTTCCTTTGTTCAACTATGGAGTAGATGGGGCATTGGATAGGGACATGGTTGTTTCCTTCACATAGGTAACAAGTAGCTTGAGAAGTGGGACACTGGCCAACTGGGTGTTTCTCTTCATAGTTGGGGCATTGATCTCCATGTTCCTTGGAAGTGTGATCCTTGTCTCCACAAATATTGCAAGCTTTGGTTCCTTTTAGAATAACATCCTTGCTGTCACAATCTCTTTTGGAAAAGTTGCTTTCCATGTTGAGCATTTGATCTGTCACCTTATGCAACATTTGGGCTTGGTTCTCCAAAAATCCTTGCAGGGTTGGATCTTCCCCACTGGTGTTGGCTATGAATTGAGTTGTCATTTGGTTCAACTGGTTTTGGGTTGATATGAGTTCTCTCATGTTGTCCTCTTGGTTGGTGTTGGTGTCATCAACCTTGATGTTGGAGTCTCTTGGAGTAGTCATCTGTTTGGGTTGAATGGAGATTAGAATAGGCAAAATATTTCTAAGGAAATAATTCTAATCACACACATCACAATTCACTCAAGCAATGTGCAAGCAATCACAAGCCAGACATTACACTCAAACAATGAAGTTCAAGCACATTTTTAGGCAACAAATTATTTTTGTTACACCACATAAGTTGGTGTGTTTGTCTTAAATAAAATATGGTGGTCCATCTATATGGTTCACTTGTGATCTTTCCATCCTTCTTGGTTGATTCTTCTTGCATGAGATCATGGTTTCCTTGGGAAAATTCTTGGTTACAAAACTTCAAAGTGATGTGGGCTCCTTCTAACTTGTGTTCCCTTAGTCTCCAAATCTTCCCCAAGATTTCCTTGTCTCACTTGTCCCTAGTGACATCCAAGATTGAAGTCCTTGGTGAATATGCTGAAGATGTTGAAGTCATTAGAGTTGAAGAAGTTGAAGTCATTATAGTTGAAGATGTTGAAGTCATTAGAGTTGAATCTGTTGAAGTCATTAGAGTTGATGGAGTCCTTTGCATATGGTGAAGTCTTTTGGTCATGGGGTAGGTTTTGTCCATCAAGTTGAAAATAGAAGAGATGTAGAATCAAAACCAAAATGGTTGAGGAAAGAGTTTACAAGATTGTTTGTAAATAAGTTTTGGAACTAATACAACTCCTATTTTTCTAAGAGTCTTTGTCCAAACCTAGGGTTTACAAATCCTACAGGCAACACAATGCTCTGATACCATCTATAGAGGTCCCAACCTTTAATAAGGTAGAGATCCCTGTGTTTACAATGCTAGTCCCTGGATCAATAGCTAGCATCCACAGTTAAGATGTAATATCAAGAAACAAAGGTCATAATATAACTTTATAACCAGGAATAACATAATTTTATTACATCTTACATAGCTCTTTTGGCTATCTCATTACATTGCAGCAGAATATCTATAAGCATGGGGTCCTTCATCTTCAAAGTGCCACAGGCAAACATGTTGGTTGTAGACTTGTAATCCTAATCAATCAACCTCACTAATATCAAACAAACCTGCAACATAACAAGTTACAGCCACAAGGGTCAATACATTTGAATTGTATTGGCAAGTTTCACTACTATGTCGAATATAAGTGGATCCTATCATTACATGCATATTTGGCTAAGTAGGGTTTTAGGCTCATTTGCAGAAAGCAATAATTTATCCTATCTTTCCAAAATAGTTCTTGATCTTTTGTCAAATCTTTCTGAACTCCTTGGTAAATCCCCAAGTGTTTCAAGTCTTTGTCAAAATCTCTTGATCACCTTGGTAAATCCCCAAGTGTTTCAAGTTTTTATCAAAATCTCTTGAGCTCCTTGGTAAATCCCCAAGTGCTTCAAGTCTTTTGTTGTCACTTTAAAATTTTCTTTTAGAAATTGGAATGTCGAGATTTCCCATAGCTTCAAGCTTTAGTTGCTCAGTATTGTCCATAACCAGGGACATGGCTAAGTACTTAGAATTTTTATCTTCTGCAGAAGTTGTACACTTTACCCACATGACACAATCTCATCTTGTTGCCACCAGTGGCCGCTGGATAAGTACTCACCAAGATGGAGTACTGGCAGATTGAGAATGTGACGAAGTCTTTCCAGAGGGTCCTCCCATACACCGTTGCTAGCTTGTCTTCAGGCACCAATGTAGGGTTCCTAGTTCCGTCATTTCCAGTAAACCTGAAGACAATGCATGGGTCTTCCCAATGTAGTTGACTAAGCCACAGCCATATAGCATGTGGCTGTACACGAAAGCCACTGTTGGAGAAACATGTTCAATCTCTAAGTCCCTGGGTGGTTTTCTTTTGGTGCACAACACAAAGAGATTGCCATTGACATGGTTCCTTTTGTTGCCACCTTGTCCAAAACTTGGGTATCCTTGTCCACCCAGGTGGTTCATTGAGTACTTGTTTTATTATATAAAACATAAGTCTTTTCTCAACTTCATAAAATCCCAACATGTATCTCTTCTCAAACTATGTAGCATGGCTAAGCATTTTACAACTACATTGTTTTCACTAAGGAACATACAAGGTATCCTATTAGGATTTAGCATAGCATAAAGTATAGAAATTCTTCTCATGCATGTTTCAAAATCCACTAAGTAGAATGAAAATAGTAGGACTTTAGATGATAGTGTCACTTGCCTTTTTGGTAGGGAATGTTGGTTCACTTGTTGATCTTGCTAATATTACACTCTTCTAATCTTCACTACAAGTCAATCAAGCAAACACAAATTCAACTAGCATTCCAAAACAATAATCAAACAAATCATCACACATAAATAGATAGAAACTAAGTCATGCATGCAAGCATGCAAAAGGTAGTTTTATTTGCAAAGGTGGTTTCCACTAGGCTCTAAACATTGTAAGGTTCTAAGTGGTCATTTTTCCAAAGTGGCAAAGTCATTTGTAAAAGGGTTTTACCTATAATCCATTTTTAAATGAAATCATTATTTCATGTGATGGAAAATGTTTTTAGCAAAGCAAAAAAAATTATATTGTTCACCAAATAAGTTTGATTCACAAAACTTGGTGTTTTGGGTCAGTAGCTTTGAATCAAAACATTTTTCAAGGGTTTTTGTTTAAAAAAACCTTCCATAACAAAAGCAATATTTTTATTTGACTAGAAATTGGCTAATTCAATTATTCAATCCTAATCTTCACCAAAAACATTTTTAAATCCACAAGATGGTTCCTAAGGTTAGTAGGTTCACAACAAACCAATTTTCAAAAATTTTTACCCAAAATTCATTTTGGAATAATTTTTATAATCTAAACAAGCATACAAATGTTTCTGTAAAAACAAACATTTTACCAGAAGCTTTTTACTAAACAAATGCATGGTTGGCTAGGGCTTGTCTTGCTGATTCCATTCATATAAAATTTGCAAATTTTGGACGTGTGGATCAAAAGTTACAAGGCTTACAAATTTGCATATCAATCTGATTTCAAATTCTGTTTTAAAACGACCTAGTGCCACCCGACGTGTTCTCATTGGGCGGTACCGCTTCGGCCGGATCAGCAGCGTGAGGCGTTGGATCTAAACAGATCGCGCGGTTCAGATCGCGTACCCCTTCGCTGTTAAGTGGTTGTATCGTGTCACTACGATCTAAATCGAACGGCTCTTATCAACTTGCCAAGAACTGGCGGCGCTGAGCGGCGGCAGACGGCGGCGACGCTCAGACGGTGGCGGTACTGGCGATGCAGGAAGCACAGAGAGAAGGGGAGGTGCTTACCGTGCTCACAAGGTTGTGGTGATGCTCGAGGCGTGGTTGGTTGGTCGAGGGGCACACTGGCGTGAAGGGGATTGCTCGCCGGAGTGGGGGACGGCGTCAGGCGGTTCTGGAGGTTGTAGAGGATGGGCCTGCAGCTCACTCCGAGGCAAGACAAGGGTACGGTTAGACGCGTACAGTCCTGGGGTTTACGTGAGCATGATTGAGAGGGCTCGGGGCGGTCTAGACTTACCAGGAAAACTCGCCGGAGAGAGAAGCAGACGCGGCGGCGCTCAGAGGTTGTCGAAGCCGACGTTCTGGGGCGCCCGCGAGTGAACGGAAGGCACAGGGAGAAGCGCCAGAGGCTGGGGAGTGTGTGAGCTTGGTCGAGGAGGCAAGGCGGTGGCTGGGCTCACCGGAATTGGCTGGGGACAGTGGTCGGAGCAGTGGCGGTGCAAATCCAATTCAGGGCAGCCTGGTGGCTCTGGCGAAAGGGGTCTGGGGAAAAAAGAGAGAGGGGAGGGAGGCGTTTAAGCACGCGTGGTCGCAGGGGGAGTTAAAGCCGCTATCAACGCGAATTGATCGCCGGCGTTACTGGCTGCAACGGCAGGGAGTGATTTGGGGTTGAAGACGACGAACATGAGAGGTGGGGCCTTACTGTCAGCGAGGGAGTGAGAGGGAAAGAGGGGCCACTAGTCAGTGTCTGCGCGGGTGGGTCTTCTGGTGAAAAACGATTCACAAGGTGGGGAGAAATGGGCTGGTCGGGCTTGTTGGGCCAGACGAGTTGGGCTGCTTTCTGATTCTATTTTTTTTCTTTCTAATTGCTTTATCTTTTTCTATTTCTATTTTCTGTTTTGAAATTCAATCAAACAAATCAAACTTTCAAATCAAACAAATTTCCACCAAACTTTGTATTTGTTTGGTTCTGTTTTAACTAAAATATTCCATGTCTCAAAATAATATAATAATTTTATTTTAGGGTCCATTTGTAAATAAAATGGACCTTAATTATTAAATCAAATGGGTTTTAATTTATTTAAAATCTCCATTTGAATCTAAATATTTTCAAAACCAAATCAGTAGGTTTTATTTGAAAATAAAGAATTCTTGGAAAACTTGTTTAAAATAAATAAATAAGTTTTGATGTTTAATTAAAATAATAAAACCTTTATTTTTAAATAACTTGGATATTAAATCCTTATTATTTTATTTAAATAAACCTTTAATATTTTTATCAAATAGAAATATTTTATTTCAAAGGCTTGGCCAAGTTTTAATTTGGCTTAAAAATAATCCTTATTATTTTATTTCTTCCTTTTCATTTGAAAACCAAATCTTTTTATTAAAAGATCCAAAAATAGTAATTTCAAATATTTTTAACTTTAGTGTTTATTTATCTTTTTAAATCCCTTTAGGATTTTATTTGATCAAATAGGTTTGAAGGTTTCCAATTGGAATCAAAAGTTTCTTCTCACCCTGAAAATCAACAAAGTTTTATTTTATTCATTTATTTTTCACATTACAAGATTTGGAAAATCTTGGGATGTGACAGGGGTACTGGCCTCGGGCCTTATAAACCAAGCTAGATGGGTCCATGGTGCACTATGTGCATGGGGAGCTTGGGAGGAGGGGTGCTGGCCAGGCATTTGGCAAGGAGGGCGGTGTTGGGGCCTGCAGCTCGACCAGAGAGGGAGAGGGAAGTGGGGTAGAAGCTGCCCTTTTATTGCAAAGATTTTTCAAGATATGGTGCCTCTCTCTCTATTAGAAGCACATGGGACAAGGGAGGGAAAGTGCTACAGTGATATGCTATAGTGCTGGTCGCCCAGGGGAGAGTGATGAGGCTAGGGAGGAATGCTGGGGAAGATTGGAGCTGGTTTGGTTATGGTTTGGATCAAGATTTGATGGATTTTTCCAATTTGATCAAATGAAGGATTTTGAAGGAAGTTGATAAACTTGCATTGTGAAAAGTGTGGCAATGGTACTGGTAGATGAAGTAGGTCAAATAAGCTCTCCAAGATTTAAAGAGATTTTTCTAGAGATTATAGCCCTATTTAAGTGCACTTATTCAAAAAGTGTAGAAATAGATTATGGAAGCTAAGATGATATTTTTACATTGGACAAGCTTGGTTTTTGATGTGATATGGTCCTAAATACCATAACACACATTGGAGAATTTTATTGGGATTTATTGAGGTGGAAAAATATTTTTGGGGAATTATTTCTTGTTTCTGCCATCTAAGAAAAAGGGCAAAAAGAAATAACAAAGAATCTGTAAAGATGGGTTATTATAAATAGGCATCAAATGTGCCTTGAGTTGGCAAGGTGATTTGGATAAAAACAAAGTTGCCTTTGAAGACAAGGTTGTTGCGAAATTGGTAATTAAAAGTAATAAAATAGTTTAATAATCCAAATAATTGTGGGAATTATTTGGGGATGCTTATATCCAAGGTAGATGATGTAAACTTGATTTAGGCATCAAGGTCAACCTTGGTTTTGAAGAAAAGTGGTGAGAAGGAGGGAAACTAGATAAGGGAGGATCTAGGGTTTGGATATTCTGAATGCCATCTAAACAGGGTTGGATTAGGGAGCTCAGAGCTCACCTTGGTACATGGGATAGATGGATTAATAGACCAAGTCATATAGATGATCATGGAAGCAATAGTTGGGCTTGGTTGGATTTGCAGGTGATCATGAGGAGATGGCAAACTTTGTTGAAAATAAGGCTGCTATAACAGATAAATTAGGTAGACTCCTAAACCATGTGGGTGTAAGAAGCACAAGGTTCCAATGGAAACAAGTGAAGTGGGAGTTGATAGGCCATTATTAGTAGATCATAACCATGTAAAGAGTTGGTCAAGGGGAGGTGGCATATAGAGGTGAGCTTCTGGCAAAGTAGGCAAGATGATAAGATTCGCAGAAAAGATTATTATCTTGAATACAAAACCATCATGGATGAGTGGTAAATAGAATGAATTAGCCAAGGGTAAGAGTAGGATTTGTAAGTACTAAAGATTTACTACAAGATGGTTCAAGTGTATTCTCAATAATGCACATAGGTTGGAAGAGGTAGAGCTCCAAAGATGGTATCGAGATAGGAAATCCAGACTTGGCCATTTTGACAGTTTTGGAGATTTTGACTAGAGTATAAGTGTAGATGATTTTGAGTGGATGCTAGATTCCAAACTCATTATCAAGGAGATGATGTTGAGGTAATAACTATATATATAAGATTCATGCTTAGACTGGGTTTCCACTGAGTTGGAAACCATCAAGAGGGATTATCCTTGGATTGATCTGAGCATGAGATGAGATGATCACTTGAGTGGCTTAGGATAGATCTAGACTTGGATGATTGCTTTAATATTGATGATCACAAGCATAGATTGGGTCCTAAAGGATGAGCTACTAGGTTAGCTCAATCTAGTTCCTAAGCAAGCAAGGCAAACAACAGATCAAGGCAATTCATCTTAACACTTATGTACTACTACTAGGGTTACCATCAAGCCTAGCTTGAGGTAAGGAGGGGTATTTTGGAAAAAGGGTTTTGCTTTGAAGTAAGATAAGAATCATCTTGGTTTTCCTACCAAGATGGGAATAAAAAGGTTTTAGGAAACCTAGGGATAAGAGTAGTTGAAGGTTATATCTTGAAAGCATAAGGAGAGTATATATAGGTCTCCATAATTTGTCAATAGAAACTAGTAAAGTATTTGGTGGTGTCAAAGTCATCTTGTCTCAGGGGTTTTGAAATGCCCAAACATTTGAGAATATGAAAAATGAGCCAAGACATCTCTTTTGTAAAATAGCTTTTTGGAAACTAGTGTTGAGATGAGGAGTACACTATTAATACACAACCAGTTGCTTGAGCACAAGCAAATAAGTAAGAACACAATGCAAGAAAAAGTTTTTGTTCCCCCTAATTTTTTCTTTTGGACATTTAATAAGGGTTGCTGAAATTGGGATGTTACAATTGCCGTAATTCAATATGTGGGCTGGCGTACACCAAGGAGACATGTGGGGTCCCAGAGAAGGCAGTGATTGGTTTGGATCATCTACTGGGCCCCACACCATAGGAAGTGTGGACAGGAAAGATCGCACGGTTGTGCAACAAGGATTTGATCCCTCATGGGTAAAGTAACGCACCTCTGCAGAGTGTAAGAACTGTAACTTGTTACTCCCTGTTCCGGGAAGGAGCTACGAACGCGGCGGGAAAGAAACTCCATGAATGTTCTGGTAAACCCATGAACGCTGACGGACATAGCTTTTCAGAATAAAAGCAACCTTTGAAGAAATGTTTATGAAAACCTACATTGCCTACGACCTATGGTCTGTGGCTATAGATATACGAAGGGAATATGCCCGAAAACCAATAATAAAGTGGTTATTATCGTATTCCTTATTTATGATAAATGTTTATTTTGCATGCTATAATCGTATTAATACGGAAACGTTAATACATGAGTGTTTAATAAACAAAAATGAAGTTCCTAGTTATGCCTCTCTTATAAACTAGCTCGTTGATTAACAAGATGATCAAAGGTTTCCTGATCATGGACATTGGATGTTGTTAATAACGAGGTCACAACATTGTTGGAATGATGTGATGAACATTCATCCGAAGTACATTACGATTAAGGTCATTGTGTTTATATTGCTATAACATCATACGAAGTAATCTTAGTCCTTAGACCATGAGATCATGTCAGTCACTAACACCAGAAGAGTATCTTGATAACATCAAACGTTACATCATAACAGGGTGACTATATGTAGCACCCCGGATAAAACCACTACTTGAAATTCGCATATCTTTATCTTGTGCACCATCGCATCATCATGCATATTTATATCCTCTAAATCTTTTCACCAAAAAACCTATATCTGTTTTCTAAATATCCTCATCTTTTATTTCAAATTAAAATTCGGACTCGTTCAGATGTTTTGTCTAAAAACTATTTATAAAAGTATTTTATAAAATATATCAAACACCTATATAAATAAAATAAAACTATTTTTTTAAAACCCTGGGGGAGGCCGCCACAGGCCAGGCCCAAAGGCCCAGCTGGCAGCAGCCTACCACCGCTCTATTCCTAAACCCTAATCTTGCAAACCCTAATCCTAGCCTCAAACCACACACCCGATCCACCCACTCGCCACCACCACTCTAGCGCATAGCACGCCAAGGCGTCCCCGATCCCGCACGCAGGCATGACCACACATACACGCACGCTACCGCGAGCCCAGTGCCTCACCCGGCCGCTTCCCACGTTCCTGGCCCCACCTGCGTGCCCCGCGCGAGGCCCCACATGACCCCGTCCTCTCCCTCGTTATCTCCAGCACGAGTCGACGCCCACTTCCCCGACGCCCCCGAGCGCCGCCAGCTCCATCGTCGTCCCGCCGCCAGGGCCTCCCGCCTCGTCGGCCGCTCGACGCCCCCTTTCTCGCCATCTCCCTGGCCCCCGCCGCCTCCTCCTCGGGCACTGCAGCACGCAGCGTCGCCAAGCCGTCCCTAGCCGCTTGCCTCGCGGTTCCCTTCCTCTGCAGGCCGCGCGCCTCTGAGCTCTCTCGCCGGCGCCTCGACCTCAACGGCAAACTCTATCATCGCCGACCACCCTGGCTCCCTCGTCGCGGCCCCCGTGCACCCCGCGCGCGCCCGAGCCCGTCGAGCCGACGTGCCGCTCCTCCCCGCCACCGGATGCCACCATGTTCCTGCTGCATGAGCTCGCCGTCCCGCATCGCAAGCAAGCCGACACCACCGCCGTCGGTCATGTTTTCCTCGCGGGTTGGCCACAACACGACCATAACCCCTGCCCGTCTCTGCCTGCCGACCTAGTGCTTTCCTTTATTTCTGTTTGCTAGTTTCAGTGGGCACGTGAGGTGCTAAGATTAAGTATACATGGTGCATACTAAAAACCTGAAGACAATTCCTTACAGATGTTGAAGTGGCGATGATGATGGCCTCGATTAGATCGGCGCCAACAAGCCACCACGCATCACTGACCCAATATCGTCCACAGAACTCCAAGGTCTTCTTCATGGATCCGAAAGTTTGACACCCCGAACCAAGACCTGAAGATTGAAACCGAACCCTCGGAGCCCAAGATCACTGAACCGATGTGTGACCCTTTTCCAGCCCTATTTTATAAATTAACATCTATATGAATTGTTGCATATCAAATTATACATGCTTGCACTCATATCATGTGGTTTGGGGCATTATGCTGATTCACCCACAATTAAATATGAAGACCATATGCGGGCGAATCTAGTCTAATATTAGTCCCATTTAAATTTGTGCATCGAACCGGTGAAATATTTTGCCTTGATAAGACAACATTTAAATTGCGGGGTATCTAAACAACCTAAACCTACTAACTAATTATCGGGACCCCAGTTCCGCTTAATATTGTCTAATTGCACCGTATCTTTGCCATGTCATACATCATACATGCATCATGCCCGATCTTTTGCCGTAGTATTAATTAGTGCATCCGGTGTTTCTTTAGTGCATTGCTTCTTCACGAATTAGGTCGATGAGTTGACGCGAGTGATGCCCGTTCTTCGGATGAATCTTCAGCAGTGTTTCATGCAAGCATTCTCCCCCTTTCTACCTATTTTGTCTTTATAGTATTTATTTCCTCTTGTTGATCAATTGCTATCCGTGTTACGATACTTTAGATTTCGTGCACCATTTAAATTCCTTGCAGCCTCTATATTGCCTTGGACACGTCCTATTGCTTGTTGTTCGATAAATAGTCGGCCTTGCGAGTCGTAGTTGCTTACTTAGGTGCTGCTTCGTGTCATCGATGTTCCATCGTTGATTGGATGGTTGGCACATGCTTAATGGTGGAGATGATCATGACTTTAATTATTGTTTAATAACTAAAATTGAAAGTAGGTAAATAATGCAGAGGCACCGGTGGGTAATAGACAATATTTGGTTTTTAACCACTCACTGGTGTTCCGTAGGACCCCGAGTTCTTGACACCTGTTCCGAGATCGAGCGCGCTAACCACAGGTGGGGTGTGTGGGCACCCCCATCGATTTAGTACCTGATTTCAAAGTAGTTTGGGGCTTTATTACTATCATGTACTTATGCCATGCTTTACTGCTTTATTTACGATTGCGCGTGGAGCGCCTGTACTGTTTAGGGTCAAATGTGGAATGTTTTCGCGGTATCGACAAGCCCAGTCACACTTTCGAGTTCCCAGTCGTTTACAGCCTTTGACACAAACCCTGGGTCCGTCTCGGAGACCGTCTGACTTCGTTGCGGGTTTCTTAGTGGGGTGGCCCCCTGTGCTTGTTTTGGGTCTGGGAAACGTCGTGTCTGATACCCCGTCGACATACCGTTGGGTGTATGTTTTGTGATCTTGTACCTACCTGATCTGACTTTGGTGCACCCCTGCAGGGTTAAATCTTTTCGAGAAGCCATGTCCGCGGTTATGGACGACTTGGAGCACAGTTCTCGATCATAGACAACTATAACTAAAGTTTAATGTTATAATTTGACTTTTATCTGATATGACTAGTAAGTTGGATAACCACCATGGAAAGAATGAATAAAATTGCCAACTGTGTGAGTTTGCTCGGATTGACTTCCTCATTTGGTCTCGAGGGGGAAATACCAGGATAGGTATGTTTGGTGGTAGTATCAGGATGGTTTCAAATAGGTCTTTCTTATCTCTCTATGATAGCCAATAGTTGTATCAAGTTTCTATAGGTTGTTTAGTGCATGATTCGCTGCCGCTTCAGTCCACCATACCTATGTAGGCGAGGACCGCCGAATACTAGTCTCGCCGTGTACTGGCCTCAGTACTGACCGCTCTCTTTTTTCCTTTGCCCTTTGCCGACACCCCTTTTGTTTTAGCAGGTTTTGAGATCGACATCGTTAGCAGGGTTACCCTTCCGGCTTGGCCTGGGCAGGGTTATGGATGCCATTGGTTATTCTTCAGGGCTCTTAGCCCCATTTGCATCTTGTCCGTAGTCGGATGTTGTATCATTTTTAAGGTGATTTGGATATTTGTACCGTATATTTGTATTCTTGACTCATCGAGTCGCTGTTGTATATATATGTTCTGTGGGTTCCATCGTGGACTATTGTGTAATGATATTACTTCGTTTTCCACCCGCACGAAAGTGCCTGGTGGGCACCGTTGAATCGTTTCTATGCGGGTTTGGCGGGAATCACTAAAACTTGCATAGGGCTGATCCGAGGGTGTTATAGAGTGGTATCAGAGCTCATCAGTTGCGATACCCCACTGGTCCAGCCTGTAGGATAACCTAGCTAACGGCCGATATAGAGTGTCAAAACTATTTTAGAAAATTCGGTTAGATAGATCTGATTAGGTCTGGTTTTATTCCTTACCCCTTTGCTATTCTCCTCTTACTTGTGTGTGTTTTCAATCTGCTCTCTTACCTTTTCTTCGAGTCCAGGAATTCTCGTTGTGGGTTTCCGTCGTACCTTCAGGGTTCCGCTTCCTTCCTCTTGTAACGGTGTTTCTTCGACATCAGGTCTTCATGATATCTAATGGATCTTTCATCTGTTGTATCTTTCAGTGGATCAAAAATTCACTAAATTTTTTCTTTGTATCTTCTGGTGTTCTCCTTCACGACGGCATCATCTACGTCAGAACTGATGAAGATCCTACATCATTCTTTTGTTTCTGACTCTCGATTGTCGAGATGTTCAGTCTGATTCCGAGAGTTGGTTGCATAATTTCTCTATTCATGTGCAGAGTAATGCTTTGGGTGCGCGATGGACTGATTGCCATCCGACTACTCTTATCATTCGCTCTTGTACATTGAATCGGTGGATCAAGCAATTGTACTCCTTCCGCAGAAGTTAGAGGTGGCCTTAACTTTTGATACCTCTACCTTCGACCTTTCTTTATCCGGAGTGCTCTCTCGACAAACGGGAGCATCGACCCTTGTTGGTGTTGTCGCCGATTTCAAGACGAAGAAAGAATCCTTGTCAGTGGTGTCACGAGGATCTACACGAAGCGAAAAGAAGCAGACCGCCGGCCTTCTTCCCCGTACCATGTGGCAGATCTCGAGGGCGAGATCCATTGTTAGTGGTTTCGAATTGTAGCACCCCGGATAAAACCACTACTAGAAAATCGCATATATTTATCTTGTGCACCATCGCATCATCATGCATATTTATATCCTCTAAATCTTTTCACCAAAAGCCTATATCTGTTTTCTAAATATCCTCGTCTTTTATTTCAAATTAAAATCCGGACCCGTTCGGATGTTTTGTCTAAAAACTATTTATAAAAGTATTTTATAAAATATATCAAACAACTATATAAATAAAATAAAACTATTTTTTTTAAAACCCTGCGGGAGGCCGCCACCGGCCAGGCCCAAAGGCCCAGCTGGCAGCAGCCTACCACCGCTCTATTCCTAAACCCTAATCTTGCAAACCCTAACCCTAGCCTCAAACCACACAGCTGATCCACCCGCCGCCACCACTCTGGCGCATAGCACGCCAGTGCGTCCCCGATCCCGCACACAGGCACGCCCACACGTACACGCACGCTACCGCGAGCCCAGCGCCTCACCCGGCCGCTTCCCACGTTCCTGGCCCCACCTGTGTGCCCCGCGCGAGGCCCCACGTGACCCCGTCCTCTCCCTCGTTTCCTCCAGCATGAGCCGACGCCCACTTCCCCGACGCCCCCGAGCATCGCCATCTCCATCGTCGCCCCGCCACCAGGGCCTCCCGCCTCGTTGGCCGCTCGACGCCCCCTTTCTCACCATGTCCCTGGCCCCCGCCGCCTCCTCCCCAGGCACTACAGCATGCCGCATCGCCAAGCCGTCCCTAGCCGCTGGCCTCGTGGTTCCCATCCTCTGCAGGCCGCGTGCCTCTGAGATCTCTCGCCGGCGCCTCGACCTTCCCGACAACCGCTGTCGTCATCGACCACCCTGGCTCCCTCGTCGCCACCCCTGTGCATCCCGCGCGCCTGAGCCCGTCGAGCTGACGTGTCGCTCCTCCCCGCCACCAGATGCCTCCCTGTTCCGGCTGCACGACCTCGCCGTCCCGCATCGCAAGCAAGCCGACACCGCTGCCGTCGGTCCTATTTTCCTCATGGGTTGGCCACAGCACGACCATAACCCCTGCCCGTCTCTGCCTACCGACCTGGTGCTTTCCTTTATTTCTGTTTGCTAGTTTCAGTGGGCACGTGAGGTGCTGAGATGAAGTATACATGGTGCATACTAAAAACCCGGAGACAATTCCTTACAGATGTTGAAGTGGCGATGATGCTGGCCGCGATTATATCGGCTCGGACAAGACACCACGCATCACTGACCCAATATCGTCCACGAAACTCCAAGGTCTTCTTCATGGATCCAAAAGTTTGAGACCTTGAACCAAGACCCGAAGATCGAACACGAACCCCGGAGCCCAAAATCACCGAACCGATGTGTGACCCTTTTCTAGACCTATTTTATAAATTAACATGTATATGAATTGTTGCATATCAAATTATACATGCTTGCACTCATATCATGTAGTTTGGGGGCATTATGCTGGTTCACCCACAGTTAAATATGAAGACCATATGCGGGCAAATCTAGTCTAATATTAGTCCCATATAAATTTGTGCATCGAACTCGTGAAATATTTTGCCTTGATAAGACAACATTTAAATTGCGGGGTATCTAAACAACCTAAACCTACTAACTAATTATCGGGACCCCAGTTCCGCTTAATATTGTCTAATTGCACCGCATCTTTGCCATGTCATACATCATACATGCATCATGCCTAATCTTTTGCCGTAGTATTAAATAGTGCATCCGGTGTTTCTTTACTGCATTGCTTCTTCACGGATTAGGCCGATGAGTTGATGCGAGTGATGCCCGTTCTTCGGATGAATCTTCAGCAGTGTTTCAGGCAAGCATTCTCCCCCTTTCTACCTATTTTTTCTTTATAGTCTTTATTTCCTCCTGTTGATTAATTGATATCCGTGTTGCGATGCTTTAGATTTTGTGCACCATTTAAATTCCTTACAGCCTCTATATTTCCTTGGACGCCTCCTATTGCCTGGTGTTCTATAGACAGTCGACCTTGCGAGTCGTAGTTGCTTGCTTAGGTGCTGCTTCATGTCGTCGATGTTCCATCGTTGATTGGATGGTTGGCACATGCTTAATGGTGGAGATGATCATGACTTTAATTATCGTTTAATAAATAAAATTCAAAGTAGGTAAATAATGCAGAGGCACCAGTGGGTAATAGACAATATTTGGTTTTTAATCGCTCACTGGTGTCCCGTTGGACCCCGAGTTCTTGACACCTGTTCCGAGATCGAGCGCGCTAACCATAGGTGGGGTGTGTGGGCACCCCCATCGATTTAGTACCTGATTTCAAAATACTGTACTGGGGGCCACAAAGTAGTTTGGGGATTTATTACTATCTTGTACTTATGCCATGCTTTACTGCTTTATTTACGATTGCACGTGGAGCGTCTGTACTGTTTAGGTTCAAATGTGGAATGTTTCCGCGGTATCGACAAGCCCAGTCACACTTTCGGGTTCCTAGTCGTTTACAGCCATTGACACAAACCCTGGGTCCGTCTCGGAGACCAACCGAATTCGTTCCGGGTAGCTTAGTGGGGTGGCCCCTGTGCTTGCTTTGGGTCTGGGAAACGTCATGTCCGAAACCCCGTCGACATACTGTTGGGTGTATGTTTTGTGATCTTGTACCTACCTAATCTGACAACAAGGATGTAGGTGTGTGTGGAAACTTTGATGCACCCCTGTAGGGTTAAATCTTTTCGAGAAGCCATGTCCGCAGTTATGCACGACTTGGAGTATAGTTCTCGATCATAGACAACAATAACTAAAGTTTACTGTTATAATTTGACTTTTATCTGATATAACTAGTAAGTTGGATAACCACCATGGAAAGAATGAATAAAATTGCCAACCGTGTGAGTTTCCTCAGCTTGACTTCCTTGTTTGGTCTCGAGGGGGAAATACCAGGATAGGTATGTTTGGTGGTAGTATCAGGATGGTTTCAAATACGTCTTTCTTATCTCTCTCTGATAGCCGACAGTTGTATCCAGTCTCTATAGGTTGTTTAGCGCATGCTTCGCTACCGCTTCAGTCCACCATACCTATGTAGACGAGGACCGCCGAATTCTAGTCTCGCCGTATATTGTCCTCAGTACTGACCGCTCTCTTTTTCCTTTGCCCTTTGCCGGCACCCCTTTTGTTTTAGCAGGTTTTGAGATCGACATCGTTAGGAGGGTTACCCTTCCGGCTTAGCCTGGGTAGGGTTATGGATGCCATTGGTTATTCTTCAGGGCTCTTAGCCCCATTTGCATCTTGTCTGTAGTCGGATGTTGTATCATTTTCAAGGCGATTTGGATCTTTGTACCATATATTTGTATTCTTGACTCATCGAGTCGCTGTTGTATATATATGTTCTGTGGGTTCCATCGTGGACTATTGTGTAATGATATTACTTTGTTTTCCACCCACACGAAAGTGCCTGGAGGGCACCTTTGAATCGTTTCTATGCGGGTTTGGCGGGAATCACTAAAACTTGCATAGGGCCGATCCGAGGGTGTTACACTATAAAGATGGGTTCAGTGCTACGAAGGTGTTATGTTGAGGCTCATGGATCAATAGTGGAATTTGTACATCCCGATGACGGAGAGATATACTCTGGGCCCTCTCGGTGATATCACATTAATTAGCTTGCAAGCAAGTGATTTGATCACTAGAATGTTATATCACGGGAACAAGAAAAGAGTACATGTCGGTAACGAGATCAAACAAGGTATGGAGGTACTGATGATCGAATCTCGGACATGTAATATATCACGGGACAAAGGGATTGAGTTACATGCGTATAAGGTTCACACGATCACAGAAGTCATCGTTGAATATGTGGGAGTCAATACGGATCTCCAGGTCCCACTTCTGATTATTGATCGGAGAGGGGTCTCGATCATGTCTACATTATTCGCGAACCATAGGTTGACACACTTAAGGGATACTGACACCATTCGGAGCAAATAAATGCTAGAGAAAAAAAGGAAAGCGCATGAATTTATTTCACTAGACACCAAAACTGTTTCGGTTGAAATTAGTGAAATTGGTTCTGCATGTGAAATTCAAATGTTCTAAGGGGTTTTATTTGAATGTTTGTTAATTATAGTAATTAACAAAATTATGAATAAATAAATAAAAGAGTTTTATTTAAATGAGAGCTTGCATTAAATTTGGTGGAAATTTAATGCATGTGAGTGGAGGCTTTTTTTATGGGAGTGGAGGCTTTTCATTTTGAGTGGAAGCTCGACCCACATGAATGTGGAAGAGGTGGGGGCAGCCATCATGGTTGGGCTCCATGCCCTTGGGGTGCCCCCTCTCCCTATAGAAGTCCCACCTCTCCTCCTCTCAAAGAACATCTCCTCGCGAAGGATCTCTCTCCCCCCTTTAAATTTTCCCCATGGTCTTGGATCAGCGAGATACATGTTCCCGGTGGCTTTTTTTGGAAAGATTTGTTTCTTCCGCTGCTTCGCTGGAGCGAGGGCGTGGAGGTTGTCGGGGTACCCGGACGTGTGTGCGATCACGGATGCACCACTGCTTTGCGGTGCTGGACCGGCTGGACCAGATGGACTTCATCACGATCTTGAGATCGGCAAGCGTTCGACTACACCATCCACGAGTACAACTTCGTTAACGCTATTCGGTCTTCGAGGGTATGTATTCTATGGATGTATATCCACCCGTTGCTTGTATCTAGTTGATAGATCTTGGTACATAGTTGTTCCCATCGTAGGAAATTTTTTGTTTTCTATGGTGTGAACCCTACAATATAGTGCATCAAACATTCCTTCTCTAGTGAACTTGCTGAGTACGCTCGTACTCAACGTATCTTCTTAACCCTTGCTAGATTCTAAAGCCAATATTGACGATGTCTACATCAACTTATGCTCAAGGAATCATCACCAAAAGCTAAAGCTCTTCAATGAAGTCAAGAAAGTCAACATATACATCAACTCAAGTGAAGATGAAGTTGCTGATTAGATAGGAATATAAAATTTAGCCATAGAACCCACTTCTGTAGAGTATTGCAATAACAGCAATACAAGACAAATAGTTAGACGATAGTCTTATTAGTCTGATAGTTTTGAGTTGCTATATTTTGAACCTTCTTTGTAAGAAGTTTCTTTCTCTCTCTTTAACCTAGAGTGTTATCTGGATCTTATGTAAAGAGTCGAGTTGTAACCTATAGTCATGTCTTGGCCCTGCTGTGTTTCTGTTGTACCACTCTGAGGGATGTAATACTAGTGAACGGTGTTTCATTGGTGTTATGTCAACGACTATAGTATACTACATCATGTAGTGGTATGCTGGGTCACCGCAGCTAGTATCAGAGCATATTCTTTGACCTTAGGATTAAAACCCTTTTAGGAAGATCTGTAGGTTGGATAGTGACTATAGGAGCCATCTTATCTAAACCATATGTTCTTATAACTTGTGATAAGTATCCACTTGAGGATAACCTTGTCACGAGATGTATAAATCATTTTTCTTAAAAGTCATTATCCATATTTTCTCGGTATAGTGCTAGTCCCAAGATGGTAGAACATCATTAATATGTCTTAAGTAAGCTAAAACAGTAAGGTAGATTATGACTAAGTTTAGGATACCATATGGAGTAGTTTAAATGGTGTAGCCTAACAATAGAATTCAAGTAAGGCCGTAAAATCTTATTGTTAATTGGTAACAATAGATAACATAATGAAGACCAATAGAACATGTATATTTGTAATGGGCAATAAATCATGATGTATAGGTAAAACATAAATCATGGTGAGATTAGCTTCGAAACCATGATGTAGGTGTAAAAATTACAATTAATTAGTAAAGTCTTCTAAAGTATAAGTAAGAAAATAATATGGTAGAACTATGATAGAAGTCATAGGTGTCATAAATTTGTGATAACCTTCAATTTTAGGTGTTCAATAGAAACTTATTAGTCTTCTTGAGAGATCATGTGAGGTTAGTTACTAAATAAGAAAGGTTGGTTATAGTTAATCATTACAAGAGTGAGACAAAAAGGTTAGTCGAAACCAAATTGAGATCACTTTTCTTAGAATTATCCTATTGCAATCGAGCAATTTGGGTAAATATTGAGACAAAGATGTGCTAAGTATCACAATGTAAACCTATACGAGGAGGTGACATATACTACACAACTAAGCCTGAATTCTAGAGATACTATACTCAACTATTATATTTCGGGTTTAGAATATAGTGTGTATATGTACAACATTTGGATTTATTGATTTTCTTGGATCTTCTTGATTGACTAGATCTGTACATGAAGTTTGACTTGGTGTGCAAATGCATGTTGCAACATCCAGCTACTACATGATGTTATAGACCTAGATAGAAAAGGGAATTCGTGTAAGGGAGTGACGAGTTCCAAAGATCAAGATGAAGAATTATATGAAGAGTGAAGCCAAGAATAAGGAGTATTAAAACAATTTTAAGGATGGATCAAGTTCAGATCATTGTTAGTAAGCAATAAGAAGGAAGATTAGTGTAGAAAATGTAAGGAGCAACAAGAAGTGATGAAATTAATTTCACCCAAAATAGGTAATGTTGCTAAGAAGTTAAAGAAGTAATTGTACCAAGTTCATGGAAGTATCATGCTTAAGTGCAAAGAAGAAGTTTTGGAACCAAAATGGTATTCAAGCTCTGACAATTCAGAGAATGTCGGTAGTATGTAGAAAACCGTAGGGTAATACATACACCCTAGGATGGTCCGCAGCTGGTATCTGGTTAACTTAGTTAACCAGATCATCTTAGTATTCCATAAAGAGCATAAAACTTGGCCTAAGTTAGGAAAGACATAAAGGAGTATAAAAATTAAAGTGACCGTATTTTGAGACTCTTCGTGAAACTAGACCTACCAAAGAGAGAATGTCCAAACAGTAAGTAAGACAAATAATGTTGAAAATTCACTACAGAGATCCACAATTGTGTGGGTATACCATAAGCTCTTTCATGAGACCTTAAAAAAATAGAGTATAAGCTGAATAGAGACCAACATTCTAATTATGAAGCAAATGGTTATTATAAGGCAGTTTAGGTACTATTAGTAAACCCTAAGGGCGAGAGTAAACAATAGAACTGGAAGTATTGTTATTTGATCTTCGAGTAAAGGTTGGAGAGGAATAAGTACTAAGATAGGACAACATTAAGCCTTATTTTCATAAGGTTAAAAGAAGTCATCATTATAAAAGTACTTTAGGATGTATGTGTGGATGAAAGATTGAAGTTTACTTCAAGGTAGTAGTATTCAAACCTTAAGGTAATTAATAAATGGAAGTTGAAGAAGTACTTAAGGTAATGACAAAGGATTATCTAAAGCTTGATAAGGTAAAATCTTGAAGTCAATAAAATAGAATAGTCCTAACAGACTATTCTAAAGGAAACAACTCTTAAGCGATCCTTAAGAGGGAATAAAACATATCCAATTGGACATGTGTAGAGGAACAAGAAATTCCAATGGGTATGGACTCAATGTGTTCAACACCAATCTTTGAAAGGATTATCAGTATAAATCATACCATGACAAACCAAAAAGTTAGTCTTTTGGCCACAACTATTGTCTAATAAAATTTAAAAATCCTGTTTTAGTGAGGCTTCCTAGACCTTACATAATATAGTAAGGAAACTCGATGATCAAGTAAAGGCATTGGATTAGGATACTTAATCAGGGAAATGAACCAAAGCAGAGACCCCAATTGAAGGATCTTATAGTAAGGACATATCCTTAAGTGACTATAGTGAAAGGAACTTTGGCATATTGAAGACAACAAGTTGGAGAATGTTAAGAATGATAAGAATTCAAGGAAAAGATCTGGATATGGGATACTACAATTATTCCCACTAAGGTTACCATGGAGCTGAGATGTGTCGTAACCAATACAGGACAATTCCTCATTCCGAAATGAAAGAGTGTATGAACTTTGAGGACGAAGTTTATTTTAAGGGAGAGAGTCTATAACATCCCAACATTAGAGCTTAGAAATAAGTTGAACACAGATGTGTGCATTGCATTCATGCATAGAAAATCCGGATAATTTTCGCGCTTTTGAACAAAACTTGTCAAAGTGATTTAAGCTCTATCAACTTGATGGAATTGAAGTACCTCATCAAGTTGACTGCGATAAGTTTCAATATGACCTTTGCTAAAACCTTATTTTGGGTAAATATGATTTGATCTAAGGGTAGATCAAATGTAATAAAAATTAAACCATAATACATTGCTTAGATGATTAATATCAGATCCTTAATTGATCATATCATAGTATTAATCATAATAACCCATGAATACCAAGCTATGAATATAACTCAAGTAACAAGAATTTAATAACTAAATATTGACCTCTTTTATCCTTATCTATTTCTACCATGACGATCATGGTAAATACTTCACCCTAACTCTTTAGTTATATGGAGTAGGGAGGAAACCAATTCAAGACAATTCACCACATATATTTCTTTCCATATCAATTCTTATCATCTCTACCGAATCTTATCCTGATATCTGTTGTGCATAAATGTTGAGTAATTGATACGTTGGAAACGTATCTATAGTTTTAGATGTTCCGTTCTTATTGAGTATCTACTTTGCTTTACTTGTCTACACTTTGAGGTGCTTTTTACATGTTTTCTGGTTCTAACCTATTAACAAGTTGCAACAGTGCCAGATGCCTGTTTTCTGCTGTTTTTTGTTTTAGAAAAGTTAGTAATGAAATATTCTCGGAATTGTACGGGACAAACGTCAAAGTAAATTACTTTCCGTGGGGAACAAGAAGACCGGAGGGGAGCCAGAGAGGCAAGCCAGGGCGGCCAGACCCACCCTAGGCGCAGGTGGGCCCGGCCCCCCGCCTGGGAGGGGTGTGGGGCCCCTGGCCGCCGCCTCGGCCTTCCCCTTCGCCTATAAGAAGCCCCCGATGTAGAAACCCTAAGCACCCGATCAAATCTCCATGAAACCGTCTATAGCCGCCGCCACCATCGTCCCTAGATCGGGGGGATCTGAAGTTCTTCCCAGCACCCCGCCGGAGGGGAGATCATCCCGGAGGCCTTCTCTCCGGTATGATGCGTGAGTAGTTCCACCTTGGACTATGGGTCCATGTAGTAGCTAGATGGTTGTATCTCCTCCTTTGTGCTTTCATGTATAGATCTTGTGAGCTCCATTCATGATCAAGATCTAATCTATTTGTAATCATGCATGTTGTGTTTGCGGGGATCCGGTGGATATTGAGATTATTATGTTGGTTTGATTAATGGTTTTGTCTTTATGATTCTATCATGTCTGTGTTGTTTATGATCTTGCATGCTCTCCATTGTTAGTAGCTATCTTGGCAAAGTAGTTGCTAGTGACTCCAAGAGGGGGTATTTATGCTCGATAGTGGGTACATGCCTCTAGTTTCCAAGGGAAGTGACAATAATCTCTTCGGTTGTAGATGTGTTGTTGCAACTAGGGAGAAAACACCAGTCTCTTGTTCATGGAACATGTGGACTGTTTACCTTACACACTTTGCTTTAAGCAGTTGTCTGTTGCTTGCAACTTAATACTGGAGGGGGTTCGGATGATAACCTGAAGGTGGAATTTTAGTCATAGATGCAGTTGGATGGCGGTCTATGTATCTTGTTGTATTGCCCAATAGAATCTCATAGGATCTTTCTGACTAGTAATTGCATTGTTATACCTTGCTCAGTTCCTGTCAATTGCCCTGCTCTAATTTGTTTACCCTTCATGCCATGTTGTTTATCTAAGGAGAGCACCTCTAGTGAACTATGGACCCCGGTACAATCTTTACCATTGAGACATCTTCCACGGTTACTTGTTTACTTGCTGCAAACCATTACCTTTCACACCATACGTTTAATCCTTTGTTACAGCAAACTGGTGAGCTTGACAACCTCACTGATTCGTTGGGGCAAAGTCTTGAGTTTCTGTTGTGCAGGTCTCTGCGTTGCTTGCAACACCTGTGTGACGTTTCCTTCCTCCTTCTGGTTCGATAACCTCGGTCTCTACTGAGGGAAGACTTGCTGCTGTGCTCATCAAACCTTGCTCTTGGGGTTTCCAACGAAGTGCTCCATGTCAGCACCATCAACAAGTTTTCTAGCGCCATTGCCGGGGAGGCTAAGGACGTCTTCACAAGAGGAGTCCATCACTTCCTTTCTCTTTACTTTGTTTTTAGTTTGCTTTGTTTCTTTTGCTTGGTTTTATTTTCCTCTTTTCAAAAAAAATAATTAGTTCCTGCTCTAGTTGCTGGTCTATTGTTGCCTTGCTTGGTCATGCTTTCTATCAATGGATGGTTTCTTTGAAACTAGTTCTTATTGGCAAGGTGGGTTCACGAAAGAACAAAAATATTATTATAAGGAACACCGTTTGTCACAAAAAGGGAAACACTTAAGGGAACAAATTGATAAGTTGAATACTATTGCTAGAGAGGTGTGCTCTACTTATAATGTTACCTATTGCTTTGATAAAGCTTGTTGCTGTAGGAGGTACAAACATCTACCTTTCCAATATGAGTATAATGATAATGTTACCATAACCTCTTATGTTAATGGAAATTATGACTTTTATGATGTGGAACAGATTGAAGAATTTATTGCCTTCGAGGGGGCATTTGAACTTGCCAGTTTGCTTGAAAAAACTGATGATGCACCTTATGAACATGAGGTTTATGAGATACTTAAATTTTGCTTTGATAATTACAAGGAAGCAAATGGCTATATTCGTGAATATTTTAATAGGCGTTTTCCACATTTGGAAGAGACTAATGCCTTGCAGGAGCCTATGGAAGAAGAAATTGTTGAAACTGGAAGCTCATTAGATGAAAAAGAGGACGAGAGCGATGAACAAAAGGAGGAAGAATGGATCTACCCATGCCTACCTTCTAATGAGAGTAACTCTTTACCTCTTATATTATTTGATTGTCCCCCATGCTTACCAAAGGAGGATGAATGCTATGTTCCTATGGATCCTTTTGAAATATCTACTTTGGATAAAGCCTGTGAAGGTTTTAATCCCACTATTTTTGAGCTTGATAGGAATTATGAGTTTGTAGATCATGAAGAGCATGCTTTATATGATAACTATATTGTTGAGTTTATTCATGATGCGAAAATTATTATGAGAGAGGGAAATATGGTTGTAGAAGTTTTCATGGTACTGAAACACCTCTCTATGTGCTGAAAGTTTTGAAGTTGCTCTTGTTTCATCTTCCTATGCCTGTCACTTTGTTCTTTGTGAATTTATTTTCATACAAGATTCCTATGCATAGGAAGTGGGTTAGACTTTTTAAATGTGTTTTCAATTTCTTCTTGATGCTCTCTTTGACTTTAATTCATATTACTTATGTGAGCATCTTCTCAAACTATCATGCCTAACTTAAAGGCGTTAAAGAAAAGTACTTGTTGGGAGATAACCCAAGAGTTTCCTTGATTCTTGGAAGTTATTACTTCAGTAATTACCTCTCCTTATCCTTTTTGTTTGCTTTTTGTGCAAAGAATGACCTCTAATGAGAGGGAAGTAAGATTTGGGGAGTTGCTGTCCTGAAACAGATTTCTATCCTCCACCAAAAATATTCGTGAGGAGTCTCTGTAACTTGGATTGAGCTAACAATTTACGAATAAATCCCCCAGTATGTTATATAACTTTCATTAGTTCAACACTTTTTGATTTGAGAAACATAAGATGTTCGAAAAAATCGGTTCCTACCTACTAGTCTATTTTGACAGATTTCTGCCATTATTTCCATTTGCTTCTTATTGATTCATTTTTGAGTTATCTTTAGGTGAATTGAGCTTTTTGAAGGAGTTACTACAGTAGTTTGTGTTTTTACTGAAAAGCCTTGCTGTTCCAAAGCTTTGCCAGGGGTCTAATATCTTTTGAATACAGTAATGTTGCTAATGAAGATTGTGTGAAGTTTTGTATGAAGGAAAATTTTCAAGTGTAGAGGGAGAATGATGCAATGAGATGAAGAATGGACAAAAGCTCAAGCTTGGGGATGCCACCATGGTGTCACCCCAAGAAATATCCAAGAGGTACAAGCGTCAAAGCTTGGGGATGCCCAATGCATCCCCTTCTTCATCAATAAAAAGCTCAGGTCTGTTTAGACACTTCGTTTTTATTGTTTCATGCACGGTTGTGTTGTTGTTGGAGCGTCTTAGTTTTCGTTTTCTTTGCTTAGGTTTTTTAGTTTGCTTGAATAAAGTAGTTTGGAACCCCGTTTCTCGCTGTGTTATTTTGCAAATAAGTTGCTTGGTGTTGGAAAGGAGTAGTAAGTTCTTGCTTGAAGTGCAAGAGGAGCTTGCATTGACTGTGACTTAGACTTTAGCATGGCATGCTAGGTGTTGTTTTGACCTTATGCTTAGTGATTATTGCTGTAGCATGTCTTGTTCTGAACAATTGGGATTTCTTAGTGTTCCTTGAAGAAATTATGCGTTGTTTTAGCATGCAAAAGCATAGTATTGTGGTATTCTCCTTTGATGATTTGCTTTGGTTGTCTTGGCACATGCTCACACCATGTTATGACTCTCACAGGTCACCATTAGCCTCTAGGATCATTTAGTCCTTGACTTGTAGTACCACTCTATGCTTTGATTAGTAATGCTTTGTTGCTCTACATGATTATGGCCATTATGTTCTCTTAGTTGATTGCTCCCGGTCTTTTGCTAGCCTCCACTTGTATGTGTAAGTCCTACCCATGCTTCCAACTCCCAAGAAACCAAGTTATTCCAAAGTGTCCACTATAAGCTCCTATGCATGGTGTGTTACACCATTCCAAGTATATTCTTGTTTTCAGCTATCTTCCAATTAAAAAACTATTTTGTTATGAGAAAACTTAGTGATTAAAGCCTTCACGAACTTGATGGCACACTTGTAGGGGTTCGTAGCATGGAAAACAAAAAAATTCTACCGCATACAAACAAACAAGCCAAGATCTATCTACTAGATTGTAGAAACGAGTCGATAGAATAACTCACCCTCGAAGATTCCAAAGTGTTTAACGAGAGCGGATTCTCGTGGGTGATGTAGTTGTACTCTTCCCGATCTCAAGATCGCGTAGACGATCCTTCCGGCGCTCCTTCGGCAACATCGATCCTGCGTGCACTCGACGAAGACCTTCCTCTCCCTTGTTCCAGCAAATGGAGGTTGTAGCACTCTCCTCGCGATTCCGGTAGCACGACGGCGTGGTACCGGAAGTAGAGGGGAGATCTCGCAGGGCTTCGCCTTAAGCCGGAGCGAGTATGGTGGACTATGAGAGAGCCTCGGTGATCTAGGGTTTAGACACACCAAGTAGAGGGAGCTAGGCCGATGGCTAGGGCAAGGGGATTGCCCCAAGTCGGCGGCTTGGTCAAGCCCTAGGGCGGCGGCTAGGGTTAGGGTTTAGAGGGGCGTGGTGTTGTTCTTGGAGGGGCAGCCCTGCCCCTCCTTATATAGGTGGAGGGGGAGCACCAAGGGGAGGGGAGTCCCTCCCCAACTCGGTCTCCAAGGGCCGGCGGTGGAGGGAGAGGAACTCCTCCCCAAGTAGGTTTCCTACTCTCCCTCCACCAAGCAAAATAGCCGTTTGACTTTTCAAATTGGCATTTGACTTTTCAAACTAGGATTTGATTTATCCCTTTATTTTGTTCAGCGATGACACCTAGTACATGATGCAACCATTCCAACTTGTTATGACACATTCATGTACCCTTCCTCTCCGGAGTGCCGGACATTCCGGAACCTTCTAGAACATTCCCAATGAAAACACCGGAACCATTCTCCAACCCTGAAACAGGACTTTCCTTATATGAATCTTATTCTCCGGACCATTCCGGATCTCCTCGTGATATCCCGGATCCCATCCGAGACTCCGAACAACATTCTGTCTCTTACTCATCATTCCATAACTACTCAACAACGTCGAATCCTTAAGTGTGTCTCCCTACGGTTCGTGAATTTTGCGGACATGATAGAGACACTTCTCCGAACAATAACCAATAGAGGAATCTGGAAATTCATATGGCTCCCACATATTTCGACGATTACTTTGCGATCGAATGAACCACTTACATACGATACCAATTTCCCTTTGTCTCACGATAGTTTACTTATCCGAGGTTTTGATCGTCGGTATCTCTGCATACCTAGTTCAACCTCGTTACTGATAAGTACTCTTTTCTCGTTCCCGTGATATGTGATCCCTTGTGAGCCAGTCACATGCTTGCAATCCAATTGGATGACATTCCACCGAGAGGGCCCAGAGTATATCTATCTGTCATATGGATGGACAAATCCCATTCTTGATCCATGTGTCTCAACCAATACTTTCCGAACACTCAATGCCACCTTTATAGCCACCCAGTTACGGTGTGGTGTTTGATGTCATCAAAGCATCCTTCCGGTGATGGTGATATGCATGATCTCATGGTCGAAGGAATTAGGTTACTATGTATCAGAAAGCATATAGCAATTGAACTATTAAAATGACTTGATCTTTATGCTACGCTTATCTATAGGAGTATGTCCATCATATCATTCTCCTAACGATATGATCTTGTTTGTTAATAACATCTCAATGTTCATGATAGGGAAACCACAATCATATATTAACCAACAAGCTAGTATTATGAAGAGGCTTTACTAGGGACTTCAAATTAAGTTTACAAATCACACAAGTATTAATGTTTCCTTGTTAATACTATTATAGCATGAATGTAAACATTTATCATAAACACAAAGATATAATAATAACTATATTTATTATTGCCTCTAGGGAATATCTCCAACAGTCTCCCACTTGCACTAGAGTCAACTAATCTAGATTACATGGTAATATATCGAACACCCATGGTAGTTTGGTGTTGGTCATGTTTTGCCCTCGGGAGAGGTTTAGTCAACGGATCCACCACATTCAGATATGTGTGTACTTTGCAAATCTTTGTGTCACCATCTTGGACATGTTCTCGAATAGCGTGAAAACATAGCTTGATGTGCTTCAGCTTCTTGTGTTACCTTGGTTCTTGCGCATTGGCTATGGCGCCCATGTTATCACAGTAGATATACATTGGGTCCAGCGCACTTGGAACCACACCAAGCTTTATAATGAACTCTTTCATCCATATCGCTTCTTGTGAAGCCTCCGAAGCAGCCATGTATTCCGATTCAGTTGAAGATCTCGCCACAACACTTTGCTTTGCACTCCTCCAGCTAACTGCTGCACCATTCAAAGTAAATACGTATCCAGATTGAGATTTAGAATCACCCGGATCGGTGTTCCAACTAGCATCGGTGTAACCATTAACAACGAGATGTTCATCTCCTCAATAAGAAAGAACCATATCCTTAGTCCTTGTCAAGTACTTAAGGATGTTTTTGACCGCTGTCCAATGATCCACTCCTGGATCACTTTGATATCTGCTAGTCAAACTAACAGCATATGCAATGTCGGGTCTAGTACATAGCATGGAATGCATTAGAGATCCTATGGATGAGGCATAGGGAGTCTTACTCATCCTCTCTCTATCTTCTGCCGTTGTCGGACTTTGAGTTTTACTCAAGGTCGTATTCGGCAACATGGGCAAGAACCCTTTCTTGCTATCTTCCATTCCAAACCTCTTTAGAACTTTGTCCAAATATGTACTTTGTGACAATGATATTAGGCGTATCGATCTATCTCTATAAATCTTTATGCCTAATATGTAAGCTGCTTCGCCAAGATCTTTCATTGAAAAACTATTATTCAAATATTTCTTGACACTATTAAGAAGGTCTACATCATTCCCAATCAACAATATGTCATCTACATATAGTATTAAGAATGCTACAGAGCTCCCACTCACTTTCTTGTAAATACAAGCTTCTCCATAAGTTTGTATAAAACCAAAACTTTTGATCACCTTATCAAAACGTTGATTCCAACTTCGGGATGCTTGCTTCAATCCATATATGGACCGTTGAAGTTTACATACCTTGTTAGCATCTTTAGGATCGACAAAACCTTTGGGTTGGATCATATACAACTCTTCATCAATGTCTCCATTGAGGAACGCTGTTTTGACATCCATCTGCCATATCTCATAATCATAATATGCAGCGATTGCTAACATAATCCTCATAGACTTTAGCTTCGCTACTGGTGAGAAAGTCTCATCGTAGTCAACTCCTTGAATTTGTCGAAACCCTTTTGCGACAAGTCAAGCTTTATAGATAGTAACATTACCATCAATGTAGCATCCCAATTGTCTAACAATTGCAATGCTACTAGCCTAGTCTATATAAATGCTACTTCCTATATATAATTGTTGCATCATAATTATATCATGCTCATGTCATCATGCCACCTTGCATTTGAGCATCATATAAAACCCTTTTCCATTTGGATCTTCTCTCATATGCATTATTAATTGTATTTGCCTCTTGATATATTGTGTTTGGTTCTTGCTAAATGTTTAATGCCCAAGTTGAGTTGGGGGCATCTTTTTTTGACTCCACCACCTTTCTTGTCACCACCCCATCATTCCACCATTCCACCATATGTGAGCATTGCATTTATTTGTGTTTATCTCTAGCTCATGTTGTTTGGAATGGATCCTTTTCCATTCTACCTGCTTCCATATGGAATGATATGGGAAGGTTGTTCATGTTGGAATATTTTGAGGATAATATGCACATAGTGGAATATACACACTAGCATGTCCAAAATATATTCAAATATGGTCATCTCCATTCACTCCACATGGAACATTCCTTCAATCCTTAGCTTGGCCCTTACTCCATCTTTTGAGGATGCACATAAATAAATGCCATGAGATTTTATTTTGTTTTCACAAGATTAACACATGGCATTAAATGCTTGCATGGGCCATGCAACCATCACCATCTTTTGTCCTCCTTTGGTTTTATTTGTTTTTGAGTGGATCATCTTCTCATCTCTCTTTTTCTCTCAATCCTTGCTACCTTGCTTTGTTTCTTGCCTTGTGCCATCAAACCTCATCCACCTCTCTTGTGTAGTGCCATGCATGATCTTACAAGACCATCCCCATGACCATCTCCCTACCCTTCATGCTTGTTCATGCTCATGTGGTTACACCATCTCCCTCTCTCTCTTTCACTCTAGCTTGACCTCCATGCCAAGCCCCTCTCTCCACCTGGCCACCCTCTCTCCACCCCAGCCTCTCCTCTCTCTAACCTAGCTAACCCAAACCCTAACCCTAGCTAAACCTAACCCGAGGCCACCATCTAACCTAACCCGAGCTAGTCCCTCCCTCTCTTCTCTCCCTCACGCCAGCCCCACCCTGCAGCCTCACTGCCTCGCCCTGGACCAGCCCCAGCCAGCCCAGCCGGCCGAGCACGTGCTCGAGGAGGAGGAAAAAGGTGGCACGAGGCCACCTTTATCTCTGCCGTGTCCCAGCTGCCTCCTTCCTCTCTCCCTCTTTTCCTCCCTCCACACGCCTCCTCTGGCCTCTCCAGATCTCCCCGAGACGCCCTCCTCTCCTCCTTCTTCCTCCCTAGCGACCACCACCTACCGCCGTTCGCCAAAGAACCAGCCCCGACCCAGACCAGCCGTGCATGACCGTGAAGTGGCGGAGAAGATTGAGCACGATCCTCGGACGCTTCAACCCAGCCGACGCGACGAGAAGCTCCCGTGGCCTTGAGCGCGTCGCCTTGAAACCCTAGCCCGTGCGCCGACCTCGCCGATCCGCAGCTCCTCGCTCCGATCCAAGCCCACCAGGCAAACCGCGGTGAGCATCTCCTTCTCCCTGACAACCTCCCCTTCTCCGTCGCCGTCTAGCGCCGCCGACCGTTTTGTCGAGCACTCTCAGGGCACGCCGTCCGTTGTAGTCTGCAGCCTCCCCGCGCCGCGCCAGCCCTATCTAGCCCGCGCCCTCCTCCCAATCAGCTCCCCTAGCTCTACCGCCGCCGCTCAGCCAAGCGCGCCACGTCCCGGATCGAATCCGCCCAGCCGCGCGCGCCAGTTTTGCGTCAGACACGAGGAGAAGAGAAACAGTAGCCGCCCGTGGTCGATTTGCAAAAACCACTCCCCTTTTTAATTACTGCAAACCGCACTCCTTTCAGCCCCAATACGCCACGCCCGGCGTTCAGAAAACCCCCGGCTTTTCCCGTTCGCAACCTGTGCTCCAGCCACAGCCCCACCTGTCAGCCCTGTCTCCCGCATCGCTGGCACGTGGGCCTTCCGCATTGGTCCCACCTGCACCGTGGGTAAGCGGACCAGCGTGCAAAAGCGCGTTTCACAATGTGGCCCAGTCCGCTGTGTCCCCACCCGTCAGTGACTATGGGTAGAATTGCCTGCAGTGCGAAAAGCTTTTCGCTGAGTCTGTTTTTATTCAAATCTTTTCTAAATTTATTTAAATTCAAATTCTTTTCAGATTTAAATAATTTTTAAAATACAAATCCAAATAATACAAATAATATATGTTTTGGAATCAGAAAAATGAGAGAAATACAAATATGCCCTTCAAAATATATTTTGAACACTTTAAAATTTCGAGTTGATTAAAATTACAAACAAAATGCCCTTTGCCTTAATTAATTAATAACTTTTGTTTTATAACTCCGATTTTGACAAATAATATGTCTAAATCGATCAGCGCAACGAGCCCGTTCTATCTATGCATTCCATGTTCTGAATTGCAGCATGCATCATATAAATATAAAGTATACATCAACTTATTTGAGGATAAAAGGTGACTAAAACGCCATAAAATGCTTTATTCTTGTATTCCACACCTCACCCATGCCATGCTACATTATTGCCATGCAAATTGTGCATCATTCATCATGGCATGATTGTTTGCTTGTCGCATTTTATTCATATGCTTGTGCACTTTATTTATGTTGGCCCTTGTTTGTTTGGTTCTTCTTCGAATAGACGCTGAGCAGGGGATATATCAAGAAACCCAGGAGCATTACCCAGATCCTTCTCTCGCTTCAATTGAGCTGCCAGGCAAGCACTACCACATGCTCGCATACATATAGTACCTATTGCCTCTATCTTATTCTTGCATCATTGAGTCGCGATTGCATTAAAATGAATCCCAAGTACTGCATAGCCTTTACTTTTAAACCCCACCGAAGCTTGTCCTCCATCCCACGAGCCATTACTACAGGAGTTGTTTGAGCCATGCGGGTCGTAGAACAGCATGTGTAGGGTATGTGAGTGTCTGGTGGATAACGAGGTACCTAAACAACTTAACCTGAGTAGTAATGGGATAACTAATGAAAGTGGCACGGTGAGCAATATCGCTATTTGGTTTTCATGCTCACTTGTGTCCCGTGAGGGACCCAGTACTTGATTCCTGTTCCTTGACTATTCACACTATCCACATCCGGGAGGCCTTATGGACCCCCCTGAGCCAGATCTTGATTCATTCTTATTTCTTGGGGCCACAAAGTAGTTTGGGGCTTTATTACTATCCTGTACTTATGCCATGCTTTACTGCTTTATGTAAGATTGTGCGAGGAGCACCTGTACTGTTTTGGATGCGGAGTGTTTTCGCGGTATCGACAAGCCCAGTCACACTTTCGGGTTCCCGATGTTTTATAGCCATTGACGCAAACCTTGGGTCCGTCTCGGAGCCGGCCAACTTCGTTGCGGGTAGCCTAATGGGGTGGCCCCCTGAAACATTTCTGAATCCTGTGATCGCTTTGTCGTGAATGCCTCGTTGGGTTTTGATTTGGTTTTTCCGAGGTTGATCGAGTGTGTGTTGCTATTTGTGCACCCTCAGGGTAAATCTTTCGAAAGCCGTGTCATGGTTATGGACGACTTGGAGCACAGTTTCTCGATCATAGACAAGTATAACTAAAGTACCGCTTTTAATTTGACTAAGTACCTAACTAGTAAATAGTGCAACACTCATGGAATGGATAATAAAACTGCCAACGGATGGGGGGCTGTTCGTCCACTTCCTCGTTGGTAAGCGAGGAGGAGGATGGATCTGTTAATATGATTGTTATAACTGTTGATATTAATTCACGGACATCCGTCTATCTTTGGTTAGGCGGATGGTTAGCGAGTATATATAGAATGGTTAGGTATTATCTTTTGCTGTAATTGCGTCACCCCAGGTTGTGTCCCCTTTAGAGGCATAAAGACTTGCTGAGTACCCCTAGGGTCTCACACGATAAATTGTTTGATTCAGATGGACAGGTAAACTCGCAAGATGGATACTGGGTGGAGGAGACGGACGATGTTGGCAACGATCACTCGGTGTAGAGATTCCGGGAATAGGGATCCGTGAGATCTGTGGGCGGGATGTGTTTATTTATGGGGCATCTTATGCGATTTGCTTCTTATCCGTACTCGGATCTTGTTTTCCGCTTCCACCTGATACTTTGATGTTTGATGTATGAGGAGATATCCTAAACTATTATATCTATCTAGGATATTTGGATCTTGCCGTATGGCGTTGCAATATTTCTATTTCTTTTAGATGGAATGGCTCTGAGGACTGTTGTATGGTGGCTTGCATACATACTCATTTGTGTATGTAGTTGATCCTTCGCTGCCGATTACGGCTTCGTTCTTGTCGATGTTTTGGAAATGGTTAGACGGTGAAAAGGTCACACTGTGAGTGGCATTTGGCCCCACCGTACTATTTTAACCATTTCCGCTCATCCAGGCTTGTAACTAAGAGCGTAATTCACCGAGGTAGTTACAATCAACATCTGTTTTCTTCTTGAAAATCCATTTATTCTCAACAGCCTTCCGGCCATCCGGTAAGTCCACCAAAGTCCATACTTGGTTTTCGTACATGGATCCAATCTCGGATTTCATGGCTTCTTGCCATTTATTGGAATCTGGGCTCATCATCGCTTCCTCATATGTCGCAGGGTCATCGGTGTTGTCCACCAACATGACATTCATAACGGGATCATACCAATCAGGAGTGGTACAAGTTCTCGTTGACCTGCGAGGCTCTGTAGCAACTACAACCGAAGTTTCATGATCATCATCATTAGCTTCCTATCTTATTGGTGCAGGCACCACAGGAAATTCTTCCGGTGCTGCGCTACTCGCAAGTTCGAGAGAAGGTTCGACAACCTCGTCGAGTTCTACTTTCCTTCCAGTCACTTCTTTCGAGAGAAATTCCTTCTCTAGAAAGGATCCATTCTTGGCAACGAAGATTTTGCCTTCGGATCTATGATAGAAGGTATACCCAATAGTTTCCTTTGGGTATCCTATGAAGACGCATTTTTCCGCTTTGGGTTCAAGCTTGTCCGGCTGTAACTTCTTTACATAGGCTTCGCAACCCCAAACTTTAAGGAACGACAATTTAGGTTTCTTCCCAAACCATAATTCATACGGTGTCGTTTCAACGGATTTAGATGGTGCCCTATTTAAAGTGAATGCGGCTATTTCTAATGAATAACCCCAAAATGATAGCGGTAAATCTGTAAGTGACATCATAGAACAAACCATATCTAAGAGAGTTCGATTATGACGTTCGGACACACCATTACGCTGTGGTGTTCCCAGCGGTGTCAATTGTGAAAGTATTCCGCATTTCTTCAAATGCTCGCCAAACTCGTAACTTAGATATTCACCTCCATGATCAGAACGTAGAAATTGAATCTTCTTGTTACGTTGATTCTCAACCTCACTTTGAAATTCCTTAAACTTCTCGAAAGTTTCGGACTTATGTTTCATGAACTAGATATACCCATATCTACTCAAGTCATCCGTGAAGGTAAGAACATAACGATAACCACCGCGCGATGCTACACTCATTGGACCACACACATCGGTATGTATGATTTCCAATAAGTCCATAGCTCGCTCCATCATACCAGAAAATGGAGTCTTAGTCATTTTACCCATCAGACATGCTTCACATCTTTCAAGTGATTCGAAATCAAGTGATTCAAGAAGTCCATCGGAATGGAGTTTCTTCATACGCTTCACTCTAATGTGACCAAGACGATAGTGCCACATATAGGTCGAGTTATCGCTCGATTTCAAATGTTTATCTTCAATGTTATTAATATGTGTATTTCCACTATCGAGATTCAATAAGAATAGACCATCTATCAAAGGTGCATGTGCATAAAACATATTACTCATATAAATCGAACAACCATTATTCTCGGACTTAAACAAGTAACCGTCTCGCAATAAACAAGATCCAGATATAATGTTCATGCTTAACGCAGGCACCAAATAACAATTATTTAAGTATAAAAGTAATCCCGATGGTAGATGAAGAGGTAGCGTGCCGAGCGCGATCACATCAACCTTTGATCCGTTTCCCACGCGCATCGTCACCTCGTTCTTCGCTAGCTTCCGTTTATTCTGCGCATTTTGTTTGAGTTACAAATATGAGCAACCGAACCAATATCAAATACCCAGGCACTACTACGAGTACTAGTGAGATACACATCAATAACATGTATATCGGATATACCTTTCTTCTTGATGTTGCCGTTCTTCAAATCCGCCAAGTACTTTGGGCAATTCCGCTTCCAGTGACCTTCTCCCTTGCAGTAAAAGCACTCTGTGTTAGGCTTAGGTCTAGCCTTGGTCTTCTTCGTCGGTGCGGTAACTTTCTTACCACCCTTCTTGAAGTGTCCCTTTTGCTTAGACTTGCCTTTCTTGAATTTGGTGGTCTTATTGACCATCAACACTTGGTGCTCTTTCTTGATCTCCACTTCTGCAGATTTTAACATGGAGAAGAGTTCTGGCAACTGCTTGTTCATGCTTTGCATATTGTAGTTCATCACAAAGTACTTGTAACTTGGTGGTAGTGATTGGAGGACACGGTAAATCCCCAAAGCATTAGGAATCACTATACCCAAGCTTTGAAGTTTGTTTGCATGCCCAGACATCTTAAGCACATGCTCACCGGAGAGCCCTCTTACATCTTGCGCTTAAAGAACTTTTCAGAAGCCTCATAGCTCTCAACTGCCGCGTGAGTCTCAAATATCAATTTGAGTTCACGGACAATATCATGTGGGTCTGAATTCTCAAACCTTTTCGGAAGCTCAGATTCCAAACCATACAAGATAGCACATTGAACTGTGGAGTACTGATTCTTCCGAGCGAGGTAAACATTCTTTACTTCATCGGTAGCATCAGCTGCAGGCGGGTCACCCAGTGGTGCATCCAGCACATAGGTCAAATTACCAGCATTGAGGACAATCCTCAAATTGCGGAACCAATCCGCGAAGTTGCTTCCATTGTTTTTCAACTTTTCTTTCTCTAGGAACGCATTAAAATTGATGGTAGGGGCTGCCATTGATCTACAACATATTTGCAATAGTTTAGACTAAGTTTATGACAAATTGAGTTCTAATTAATAGTTAAATTAATCTAGGTGAACTCCCACTCAAAACAATATCCCTCACATTGTTTTAGTGATCACACGAACCAAATCCACCACATCAACACCGATCATCACGAGAGTTGATGTAGCTTCAATGGCGAACAATCGACATGTTCATCATATCTACTATATGATTCATGCTTTACCTTTCGGTGATCCGTGTTCCGAGACCATGTCTGTACATGCTAGGCTCGTCAAGATCAAACCTTAGCTTCCGCATGAGCAAATCTGGCTTGCTCACGTTGTATACACTTGCAGAATCTAACACACCCGATCATCACGTGGTGCTTCGAAACAACAAGCTTTAGCAACGGTGCTTACTAAGGGTGAACACTTTAGAACTTGAAATTCATGTGCATGAGGGATCATCTTATAATGCTACCGTCGTTAACTAAGCAATACAAGATGCATAAAGGATTAACATCACATGAAATTCATAATATATGATATGATATGGCCTTTCTTCTTTGTGCTTCCGATCTCCATCTTCAAGCACGAACATGATCTCCATCATCACCGGCATTGCATCAAGGTCAATGACGCTTCTCCATGGTTTTCGTCCACCAGCTTCAACTATTACAACTACTTTGAATAGACACGTGGGTCTTAACAGAAATTTAAAGACAACCATATGGCTCCTGCCGATTGCCAACTTACAATAAGGAACATTGCATACATCAAATATAATCACAATCATGGCCATATCACATCACAGCACACCCCTGCAAAACAAAGTTAGACGCCTCTAATTTCTTTGCATGTTTTACGTGGTTTGGGGCTTTCAATAAGTGTCGATCTAACTTACAAACAAGAACCACAATGTTGATGTTTGAACTATCAAGTGCCCATTGTAAATTGGATCTATACTATAATGGGAGAGACAGACACCCGCAAAGCCACTTATGCAATACAAGTTGCATGTTGAGCGTGGAGCAAGTCTCATGAACGATGTCATGTAAGGTTAGCCCGGGCCGCTTCATCCCATCATACCGCAAGATGCAAAGTACACAAGAAGCAATTGATAATAAAAACACCACCGCCCACAATGACCATTGTGTTCTACTCGTGCAATAGATCTACATATAGACACGGCTCTGATACCACTATAGGGGTTTGTAGCATGGAAAACAAAAAAATTCTACCGCATACAAACAAACAAGCCAAGATCTATCTACTAGATTGTAGCAACGAGTCGATAGAATAACTCACCCTCGAAGATTCCAAAGTGTTTAATGAGAGCGGATTCTCGTGGGTGATGTAGTCGTACTCTTCCCGATCTCAAGATCGCGTAGACGATCCTTACGGCGCTGCGTTCCGGCAGCGCTTCTGCAGTCGGTCACACGTTCGGTACTCGACGGAGACCTTCCTCTCCCTTGTTCCAGCAGGCAGCAGAGGTTGTAGCACTCTCCTCGCGATTCCGGCAGCACGACGACGTGGTACCGGAAGTAGAGGGGAGATCTCGCAGGGCTTCGCCTTAAGCCGGAGCGAGTATGGTGGACTATGAGAGAGCCTCGGTGATCTAGGGTTTAGACACACCAAGTAGAGGGAGCTAGGCCGGCGGCTAGGGCAAGGGGATTTCCCCAAGTCGGCGGCTTTGGCAAGCCCTAGGGCGGCGGCGGCTAGGGTTAGGGTTTAGAGGGGCGTGGTGTTGTTCTTGGAGGGGCAGCCCTGCCCCTCCTTATATAGGTGGAGGGGGCGCGCCAAGGGGAGGGGAGTCCCTCCCCAACTCGGTCTCCAAGGGCCGGCGGTGGAGGGAGAGGAACTCCTCCCCAAGTAGGTTTCCTACTCTCCCTCCACCAAGCAAAATAGCCGTTTGACTTTTCAAATTGGTGTTTGACTTTTCAAACTAGGATTTGATTTATCCCTTTATTTTGTTCACCGATGACACCTAGTACATGATGCAACCATTCCAACTTGTTATGACACATTCATGTACCCTTCCTCTCCGGAGTGCCGGACATTCCGGAACCTTCTAGAACATTCCCGATGAAAACACCGGAACCATTCTCCAACCCCGAAACAGGACTTTCCTTATATGAATCTTATTCTCCGGACCATTCCAGATCTCCTCGTGATATCCCGGATCCCATCCGAGACTCCGAACAACATTCGGTCTCTTACTCATCATTCCATAACTACTCAACAACGTCGAATCCTTAAGTGTGTCTCCCTACGGTTCGTGAATTATGCGGACATGATCGAGACACTTCTCCGAACAATAACCAATAGAGGAATCTGGAAATTCATATGGCTCCCACGTATTTCTATGATTACTTTGCGATCGAATGAACCACTTACATACGATACCAATTTCCCTTTGTCTCACGATAGTTTACTTATCCGAGGTTTTGATCGTCGGTATCTCTGCATACCTAGTTCAACCTTGTTACTGATAAGTACTATTTTCTTGTTCCCGTGATATGTGATCCCTTGTGAGCCAGTCACATGCTTGCAAGCCAATTGGATGACATACCACCGAGAGGGCCCAGAGTATATCTATTCGTCATATGGATGGACAAATCCCATTCTTATCCATGTGTCTCAACCAATACTTTCCGAACACTCAATGCCACCTTTATAGCCACCCAGTTATGGTGTGGTGTTTGATGTCATCAAAGCATCCTTCCGGTGATGGTGATATGCATGATCTCATGGTCGAAGGAATTAGGTTACTATGTATCAGAAAGCATATAGCAATTGAACTATTAAAATGACTTGATCTTTATGCTACGCTTATCTATAGGAGTATGTCCATCATATCATTCTCCTAACGATATGATCTTGTTTGTTAATAACATCTCAATGTTCATGATAGGGAAACCACAATCATATATTAACCAACAAGCTAGTATTATGAAGAGGCTTTACTAGGGACTTCAAATTAAGTTTACAAATCACACAAGTATTAATGTTTCCTTGTTAATACTATTATAGCATGAATGTAAACATTTATCATAAACACAAAGATATAATAATAACTATATTTATTATTGCCTCTAGGGCATATCTCCAACAACACTTTATACTCTTTTCCCCTAATAAACTTGAACCATTGTGACAACTTTGTTATATATGCTTGCACTTATACGTTGGTATTAGCAGAACCGTGCTGTCACGGGGAACGCTTTCAACATTTCACTTGTACTTTGTACTCAGTTGATATCATGCTCTTTTGTCTATGGATGTCACCGGTGTGAAATAAAGAGGGAACTTGTAAGTCCATGGAATTTGTATCCTGTGTTAGAGAAATTCCTAGGCCGCTAGCCTAAGCCTTGCCTAATCATGGTGAAAACTTGCAGCATCACCATAGTGACATCTATGAAGCATTTTTCTTATAAAAAAAGAGACACATTGAGAAAAGAGGAAAGAGAGAAAAAAACACCATATTCCCATGGTACATAAGAAGATTGCTGAGATGCTCATTGTCTGCTTGCCTTGTCATTTTGGTTATGGGATAGCTCCTATACCATGTGCAAGGGGTACCCCGTTGGCGGTTCTCAATGATATGCAAATACTTCTTACCTGGGCCCAAAGTTGAGTATGCATGAGGTGTGGCCCTCGTATTCAAAGGACTTGAGATTGCCAACTTATACTTCGTCAAGCATATACTCCATCTTTGCCACTTTAACCTTAATCACTTCAAGATGCTTATGATAGGGGCAATGAGGGCTGAAAGATAACAAGTACCATAATTTTTGGAAGATCTTTTTGAAACTTGTAATCCATGCTTCCTTAGGGTGGCCCGATCTTTCACGAATTCCGTGGGAAACAAGGGAAAAGTGGTGGAAGGGAGAAGGGGATGAAATCCACGAACACACACGTGAAGAACTCGATGAACTCACACACACGAAAACATGATACAAACCGACAGTTCACGCCGGTGGCAACCGGTCCAACATAATCCCTAGGATCGGTGTTGGACGAAGCTCTCTCTCCACGGCCAACAACGGGGGTGAGGATCTTGGTGAGATCTTGACTATTTGGGCACGAGACACCGAGATCCCAAGGACTTGTACAACTTGAACGCGCTAGGCAAAATCCAAGAGGTTGTGGATAATTTGGTGCTCCTTGGTAGGAGCATGAGACAAATAGTTGATAGATCCTCAAAGGGGTGTCCTCAACTATAATTATCCAAGTCTAGGGTTTACAATAGGGGTGGGGGCTATTTATAGGCCAGCCACATAAACAGGGGTAGTTTAGGCACGAAAAGGGTAAAAACTAGGCGAAATAAGGAGTTACACGGGCCCAGCCCGAATGTTGACTTGAATCTGGGGATTTCCGGCGAGGGGTCCGGCGACGCCGGCGTGGTCGCCGGAAATTCCGATCGCCGCCGACATTTCCGGTCGCCCACCGGAAAGCCTTACAGAAGGTGCTTTCGGTCGTCATTGGAGGATTCCGGTCGCGCTGGGATTGTCGACGTGGAGGCCGGTCGATCGGGCCGGTCGCCGGGAGTTAGTTCCGGCGAGGAGACCGGTCTGCCGGGCCTGGCGCCTGTTTGCTCTGGCGGATCTCCTCGGGTAGCCTTTGGTTCCTCCCTTGGTGATGCTTCATTGGGTTCATAGCTGAGAATGCACAGGGTTTGGGCATGAAGTAGCAAGCCATCCAAGGATGTATTGAAATCACATGAGGAGAGGAGCGAGTTAACCTTAGCTTGTAGGAGCTTGGCTTGAGCATGGGTCATCGATCCACTTGGGGACTAGTTGGTGGGGATGTAGGCGCATCCGTAGGACGGGCTGCATCAGCTCCCCCCCTTGGGAAAGAGTCGTCCTCGACTCTTCAACCTTCTCAATTTCATCTTCTCCATGGTAGGGTGAGAGGTCCTTGACATTGAATGTCGGGCTCACAAGGTACTTTGATGTTGGGATATCGATGATGTAGGCGTTGTTGTTGATCCTCTTTAGTACTTTGAACGGTCCATCACCTCTTGGCTTGAGTTTGGAGTCGCGGTCCTTGGGGAAACGGTCTTTACTTAAGTGTATCCACACAAGGTCGCCTTCTTCGAAGATCATCTCTTTCTTGTTCTTGTTTAGCCTTGATGCTTGGCGAAGGACTTGCTGCTCGATCGTAGTTATTGTGTCTTCATGGAGTTTCTTCATTGTTTGGGCACGCTTGTCAACGTCCATATTGGTACGGTCATGAAGAGGAAGTGGGAGGATATCGAGCGCGGTGAGGGGCTCGAAGCCATAGACGATCATGAACGGGCTCCTCATGGTGGTGGAGTGCTTGGCGCGGTTGTAGGCGAACTCGGCGTGTGGAATACATTCCTCCCAGTCTTTAAGGTTCTACTTTATCAACACACGTAGAAGTGTGCCAAGGCTTCGATTGACGACCTCGGTTTGTCCATCAGTTTGAGGATGCGAGGCGGACGAGAATAGGAGCTTGATGCCGAGCTTGGCCATGAGGGTCTTCCAAAAGTAGCTCATGAATTTGACGTCGCAGTCGGAGACGATTGTTCTTGGTACACCGTGTAGCCAAATTATTTCCCTGAAAAACAAATTTGCTACATGTGAAGCATCATCGGTCTTATGGCACGGAATGAAGTGTGCCGTTTTGGAAAAACGATCCACTACCACAAATATATAATCATGTCCATGTTTAGATCTAGGCAATCCTAACACAAAGTCCATGCTAATGTCCGACCAAGGTACATGAGGAATATGCAATGGCATATAAATACCAAAGGGGTTGTACTTGGACTTAGCTTGGATACATGTAGTGCATCGTTGGACGTGGCGTTCTACGTCGCGCTTTATCTTTGGCCAAAAGTAGTGAGTGGATAGCATGTCATATGTCTTGTCATGGCCAAAGTAACCCATAAGGCCTCCACCATGGGACTCTTGAAGAAGCAAAATTTGGAGAGACGACTTCGGAATGAAAAGCTTATTTTGTTTGAAAAGAAAACCCTTATGCAAATATAAATCATCAATCCCTTTGTCTATTGAACACTTTGCAAAAATTGATCCCAAGAATGGGTCGTTCTCGTACAATGATTTGATGTCATCAAGACCCAAGACATTTACTTCGAGTCCCGTAAGAAGGTTTGTGTTTTTGCGAGACAAGGCGTCCACTACCACATTTTCTTTGCCCTTCTTGTACTTGACAATGTAAGGAAAGGACTCCATGAACTCAACCCATTTGGCGTGCCTTTTACTCAAATTGGCTTGGCCCTTAAGATATTTTAACGACTCATGGTCGGAATGGATGATAAATTCTTTGGGCCAAAGGTAGTGTTGCCACACTTGAAGGACACGAACCAAGGCAAAAAGCTCTTTGTCATAAATTGGATAGTTAAGGCGTGCGCCATCAAGTTTCTCACTATGGTATGCAATAGGATGCCCATTTTGCATAAGGACGCCTCCAATGCCAATACCACTAGCGTCACACTCGATCTCAAAAGTTTTTGTGAAATCCGGTAAAGCGAGGAGTGGTGCTTGGGTGGGCCTCTTTTTGAGCTCATCAAACACTTTTTGTTGTGCTTTGCCCCAAACGAATGTGACATTTTTCTTGGTCAATTCGTTGAGATGGCAAGCAATGGTAGAAAAGTCTTTCACAAAGCGACGGTAAAAACCGGCCAACCCATGAAAACTGCGAAGTTCACTAACATTGGTAGGGATGGGCCAATCTCGTATGTCCTGAACTTTTGAGGCATCGACTTCAATGCCATTAGAAGACACAACAAAACAAAGGAAAATCAGTTTGTCTTTTGCAAAAGTGCACTTTAGGAGATTAGCATAGAGCTTTTCATGACGAAGGATTTGAAGGACCTCCTTAACATGAGTAACATGCTCCTCTAGTGACTTGCTATAGACAAGGATGTGAAAGTAAACCACTACACTCTTTCCAATGAGAGATCGCAAAATATGGTTCATGAGGCGCATGAAGGTAGATGGGGCATTTGATAAGCCAAAAGGCATAACCAACCATTCATAGAGACCAAGCTTGGTCTTGAAGGCGGTCTTCCACTCATCACCTTCGGCCATGCGATTTGATGGTAACCACTACGAAGATCAATTTTCGAAAATATAGTGGCTCCACATAACTCATCAAGCATGTCATCAAGGCGCAGTATAGGATGTCGATAACGCACGGTGATAGCATTGATTGGACGGTAGTCCATGCATAACCGCAACATATCATCCGTTTTTGGCACGAGAATCATGGGTACCGCGCTTGGGCTAGTGCTTACTCGGATCAAACCTTTGGAGATGAGTTGGTTAATTTATCTTTCTATCTCCTTCGTCTCTTCCGGGTTCGTGCGATACGCGGCGCGGTTTGGGAGTGGAGCGACGGGTGTGAGGTCGATGCGGTGCTTGATTCCGCGAAGAGGGGGTAGTCCATGAGGAAGCTCTTCGGTGAATACATCTTGGAATTCCTGTAAAATAGCCATCTAAGAAGGAGGAACATTCGTCAAGTCATTAGTTCCTTGCGCTAGTCCCTTGCATACAAGGACATAGTGCAAGATGGATGGGTTGTTCCGCACTTCTCTCATCTCACTTTTGGTGGCAAGAAGAACACTCTTAGTTTTTCCACTCGAGTTTGGCTTGTGGTACTCACTCACTATAGTGTGGTTCTCTCGCTCACCGCTCTTCTCACAAGGTGGTTTTATGTATTGCGCCCTTGCTAAAGCCTTTGCATTGTCCGCAATTATTTGGCTAGGAGTCATTGGTTGCAAAACACAAGTTTTTTCAAGCCATTTGAAGGTATAAGTGTTTGAGTGACCATCATGCAAAGAGCACGCTTGTCATATTGCCACGGCCTTCCTAGCAACATATGGCAAACCGTCATGGGGACCACGTCACATTCCACCGTGTCTTTACATGGTCCAATTGAGAATGTTACCGAGACGGTGTACTTGATCTTGACGGACCCTTGGTCACTTAGCCATTGTATATGGTATGTATGCTTATGCGTATGGAGGGTGAGGTTGAGTTGCTCACACAATTCCGTGCTTGCAAGATTGTGGCAACTCCCTCCATCGATGACAACTTTGAAGGACTTCCCATTGATACCGGCATGAGTTTGGAAGATGTTTGATCGTTGGTCTTCCATCTCATTGACTTGCATAGTCAAGACCCTTGTGACAACAAGCAATGGACTTGCGTCATGCTCACACACAAGTAGTTCTTGGGCATCTTCCAAATGTTGCCTTGCCATTGCTTCCTTGACCCTTGCATCAAACTCATCTTCACTCAAGTATTCTTCATCGCCATTGTCGTGGATGAACAAAACTTTCTTGTTTCCACATGCGGCCGACTTGTGTCCTTTGCCTCCACACTTGTAGCACTCACCATTGAATGGTTGTTCATCCTTTGTGTATTTTCCACTTGGGGGCGGTTTTCCTTGAGGAAGTGTTGGCTTGAAGGGAAGCTTGGTGGTACTTGATGAGCTTCCACTTGGTGTTGTTGGAGTAGTGGTTGGCGCTTGCTTGTATGTGAAGTACGTCTTTGGCTTGTTGTACTTGATGTCCTCTTGCACTTAACGTTCGGCTTTTGAAGCTATGTGTACAAGCTCAACCATGTTGTTGTACTTTTGGAACTCGGTGATGTGCTTAATTGGATGGTTCAAGCCATTGAGGAAACGTGCCATTGTTTGCTCATCATGCCCTTCAATGTTGGCACGGATCATGCTGAGCTCCATTTGCTTGATGTCCTCTTGCACTTGACGCTCGGCTTTAGATGCTATGTGTACAAGCTCAACCATGTTGTTGTACTTTTGGAAATCGGTGATGCGCTTGATTGGATGGTTCAAGCCATTGAGGAAACGTGCCATTGTTTGTTCATCACGCTCTTCAATGTTGGCACAGATCATGTTGAGCTCCATTTGCTTGAAGTACTCTTCCACGGTCTTTGTCCCTTGACTAAGCATTTGAAGCTTGTTGAAAAGGTCACGCGTGTAGTGCGAAGGAACAAAGCGGGATATCATATGAGCCTTCATATCTTGCCAAGTTGAGATTGGAGGCTCTCCTTTTGCTTCACGAGCGAGTTGGACTTGTTCCCACCAAAGGTTGGCATACTCATCAAACTCGAGGGATGCCATGGCCATCATCTTCTCATTGCTATAGTTGTGGATGCAGAAAATCTTGTTAACCTTGAGTTCCCACGAGAGATATTCTTCGGGCTCATTGAAACCGGTGAACTTGGGCATGGTTAATTTGAGCTTGTCGAACATTTCTTCTTCATTGCGGTTTCGGTGGCGGCGGTTGCCATGATTTTGGCGGCCATCATCATCATCCGAGCTCTCATGTCTTGCTTGGTGATGGTTGCGTTGCCCTTGCGGTTGTTGAGGTGCCTCGTTTGGTGGTGGAACTTGATTTTGATGACGAGCTTGGGGAGCTTGCTCGTGTTGTTGGCACGGTTGAGGACGAGGAGGAGGTTGTTGGTCCTCACGACGAGCTTGGGGAGCTTGCTCTTGTTATTGTCGTGGTTGATGCTGATGAGCATTGTCTTGCGCCATGTGGCGAGGAGGACGACGAGCCGCTTGCGCAATGGGCTGCTCCTGTTCTTCTTGATGTGGAGGAGGCTCGTCATGATGATCATGTTGTCGATGTTGACCGTCATGTCGATGATGACGCCTCGGTGGATCTTCGAGTGCTTCATGCCGACGGTGATCTTGTTCGTCCACTTCGGATGCTTCACTTGTTGTTGAAGGAACACGTCATTGACGATGGGCTTGGTGGTCCACGTGAGGTTGCTCTTGTTGAATCACAAGTGCCCTTTGTTGAGGCTGGTTCGCTTCACGTCTTGGAGGTCTTGCGGAGAGGTCACCATCATAGCTTGACGTCGCGGTGTGTCACGGAGGTGGTACCGCTTGAGAAGAGCTCATGGATTGAAGGACGGGTCCATCCTGGTGCCTTGAAGCGTGATGGTGAGGTGCGCTTGATTCACTTGAGGAGTGCCGTGATGAGCTTGAGTCGCGTGATCGTGGCCTTGCTAGCCCATCAATGAGGCGTTGAATCTTCTCATCCGTTGAGGCGAGGGCATGACCAAGTGCTTCATTTTGATGGTTGAGGTTGTGTTGCATAGCATGCATTTGTCCTCGGACTTCTTCGAAGCGGTTGTTGATGTTCTTGAATTCCACGCGGGCTTCGCTAAATTGTTCATCTTGGCGCCGCTCAAGGGCTTCACAACGGTAGTTGAATTCTCCTCGGGCCTTCCAATGATCCCATCTTGTCATGTATTGTGTGTCGTCCTCCGGAGGTGGTGGTGGTTGGGACGGCTCGCCATTCCTGTCCATGATGCAAAGCCGACAAGGGTTGTATATGGAGAAGAAGAATTCGGGGAGTTAGCCTTTTACCTCACCTTGGAGATTATATCAAACCAATTGCCACCCAAGAGAACTAATAGCTTGCAAAGTGAAATCTCAAAGAAACTCACACACAAATAAGCTACAACTCTCAAAAGATTTTGGTGGAAGGTTAGGATCGTGGAAAACCAAACGAAACGATCCAAGCAAAAGGTTATTGTTCTAAGTGGTAAAGAACCAAAGATCAAAAGCAAAAGGATACGATCTACAAAACACGGGAGAACGCACACATGGATATTAACGGGATTAGCACGACTATGAAAATGAGCACAAAAGGTCCTAACGAAGACTACGCTCAGTTGTCGTGCCAACTCAAGGAGAGACCACAACTCGTTTGCCAAAAGAGGGTAAGCAACGGATTTGTGCACTTTCCTTGGCGCGCTCTTTTCTCAATCTTTTTGCTTACAAGATTAATACTCTCTTTGTATTGGGAGACTATGTATCTTTATATTTTTCTTTTGCTTATTTTTTTGATTCTTTTTCTCCCTTTCTATACTACTATGTTAACTTTTGTATTTGCCCTCACACTCTCACTTTCCAAAGGCAAGTGCACAATGCTTAGACAAACACAAAATGAGTTGGTCTCATAGGATAGATACACACAAAGGAAGATATGGGGCTGTCAAAGTGGGGCAAGTTATACCTTTGGTATTGTTGACGACTTGCAACCAGTGGTGTGGAAGATGTTCGAGAGTCGCGGTGTCGAGGAGCGCGTGACGTAGTGATTTGCGGAAGCTTGTTGTTAGTTTTTGGCGACACACACGCGAAACACGAACAAAACAAGGGGGAAAACAGTCAAAATCTGTGGGCTGGAAAATTTTGGTAGATGCCGCTGCGGAAATTCCGGTCGCCGTCCGGTCGAGCTGTCGTCGAATTTCGACTCTGAGAACGATTCGCCGGATCTGGTGCCAAAAGCTGTTCGAGCTGAAATCCAAAAAGTCAAACTGAGAATTGTGTCAAAATTTCGACAAAATTGGGCTGGGGAAAGGTTAAGGGATGTAGATCAAGACCCAAAGCAACAGATCTATGGACCAAAACCACTAAAAACTCACCAAATCCAAAGATCAATCCGAAGGAAATTTGGGGCTCTTTTTGGGGAATTTTCGATTTTATGGTGGATAGAAGAAAAATTGAGGGGAAATTCGGGATGAACCTTGCTCTGGATACCAATATGTTAGGGGTGCCCACTTAGGGTGGCCCGATCTTTCACGAATTCCGTGGGAAACGAGGGAAAAGCGGTGGAAGGGAGAAGGGGATGAAATCCACGAACACACACGCGAAGAACTCGATGAACTCACACACACGAAAACACGATACAAACCGATAGTTCACGCCGGTGGCAACCGGTCCAACATAATCCCTAGGATTGGTGTTGGGCGAAGCTCTCTCTCCATGGCCAACAACGGGGGTGAGGAGCTTGGTGAGATCTTGACTACTTGGGCACGAGACACCGAGATCCCAAGGACTTGTACAACTTGAACGCGCTAGGCAAAATCCAAGAGGTTGTGGATAATTTGGTGCTCCTTGGTAGGAGCATGAGATAAATAGTTGATAGATCCTCAAAGGGGTGTCCTCAACTATAATTATCCAAGTCTAGGGTTTACAATAGGGGGTGGGGGATATTTATAGGCTAGCCACATAAACAGGGGTAGTTTAGGCACGAAAAGGGTAAATACTAGGCGAAATAAGGAGTTACACGGGCCCAGCCCGAATGTTGACTTGAATTTGGGGATTTCCGGCTAGGGGTCCGGCGGCGCCGGCGTGGTCGCCGGAAATTCCGGTCGCCCACCGGAAAGCCTTACATAAGGTGCTTTCGGTCGTCGCCGGAGGATTCCGGTCGCCGCCGGGATTGTCGGCGTGGAGGCCGGTCGACGACGATCATGGGAGTTCAGCGAGGAGACCGGTCCGCCGGGCCTGGCGCTGGTTTGCTCTGGCAGATCTCATCGGGTAGCCTTTGGTCCCTCCCTTGGCGATGCTTCATTGGGTTCATAGCTGAGAATGCAAAAGGTTTGGGCATGAAGTAGCAAGCCATCCAAGGATGTATTGAAATCACACGAGGAGAGGAGCGAGTTAACCTTAGCTTGTATGAGCTTGGCTCCAGCACGGGTCATCGGTCCACTTAGGGGAATAGTTGGCGGGGATGTAGGCGCATCCGTAGGACGGGCTGCATCAACTTTTAAGTCCATGGAGTTTGTATCATGTGTTAGAGAAATGCCTGGGCCGCTAGCCTAAGCCTTGCCTAATCATGGTGGAAACTTGCAGCATCACCATAGTGACATCTAAGAAGCATTCTTCTTATAAAAAAAGAGACACATTGAGAAAAGAGGAAAGAGATAAAAAAGCACCATATTCCCATAGTACATAAGAAGATTGCTGAGATGCTCATTGTCTGCTTGCCTTGTCATTTTGGTTATGGGATAGCTCCTATACCATGTGCAAGGGGTACCCAGTTGGCGGTTCTCAATGATATGCAAATACTTCTTACCTGGGCCCAAAGTTGAGTATGCATGAGGTGTGGCCCTCGTATTCAAAGGACTTGAGATTGCCAACTTATACTTCGTCAAGCATATACTCCATCTTTGCCAATTTAACCTTAATCACTTCAAGATGCTTATGATAGGGGCAATGAGGGCTGAAAGCTAACAAGTACCATAATTTTTGGAAGATCTTTTTGAAACTTGTAATCCCTTCTTCCTTTAAAAAATGCCTTTCTTCCACCATTATTGAGTCTCCACCTTCTACCTTTAGGCACCATTAAGAGAGCATAGTTGTCATTCTGTGTGCAGTGTTCCAAAGCTTATAGATTGATGCATATTGTGATATTACTTGTTCTTGTGCTATTTGTTTCTACTCACCCTTGTGAACTTTGAAGGTGTCCTATGCATCTATATTTCTACTCTATGAGGTACAAGATGATTGCCACTATGCTATGTTTTCTATATGTGAAACAAACAAACGTTTTGCAATGCTTGTTATTCATGATCTTTGTTTATAGCCTTTCATGTTGCATGCATAGTTACTATGTCCTATTGTTAGAACTTCATCTTTCATGCACATGATTAGAGTTCTTTGATCCAAGCTTTCAATGCTTGCAAATGGTTGGATCTTTATTGTGAGGGTGGATGTCACCTCAAAAATTATTATTTTATCACTTACCTACTCGAGGACGAGCAGGAGTTAAGCTTGGGGATGTTGATACGTCGGAAACGTATCTATAATTTTTTATGCTCCATGCTTGTTGAGTATCTACTTTGCTTTACTTGTCTACAATTTGAGGTGCTTTTTACATGTTTTCTGGTACTAACCTATTAACAAGTTGCAACAGTGCCAAATGCTTGTTTTCTGTTGTTTTTGGTTTCAGAAAAGTTAGTAAAGAAATATTCTAGGAATTGGATGGGACAAACGTCAAAGTCAATTACTTTCCGTGGGAACAAGAAGTCCAGAGGGGAGCCGGAGAGGGAAGCCAAGGCGGCCAGACCCACCCTAGGCGCGGGTGGGCCATGCCCCACGCCTGGAAGGGGTGTGGGGCCCCTGGCCGCCACCTCGGCCTCCCCCTGCGCCTATAAGAAGGCCCTGATGCAGAAACCTTAAGCACCCGATCAAATCTCCATGAAACCGTCTGTAGCCGTCGCCACCATCGTCCCTAGATCGGGGGGATCTGAAGTTCTTCCGGCACCCTGCCGGAGGGAAGATCATCCCGGAGGACTTCTCTCTGGTATGATGCGTGAGTAGTTCCACCTTGGACTATGGGTCCATGTAGTAGATAGATGGTTGTATCTCCTCCTTTGTGCTTTCATGTATAGATATTGTGATCTCCGTTCATGATCAAGATCTAATATATTTGTAATCATGCATGTTGTGTTTTTGGGGATCCGATGCATATTGAGATTATTATGTTGGTTTAATTAATGGTTTTGTCTTTATGATTCTATCATGTTTGTGTTGTTTGTGATCTTGCATGCTCTTCGTTGTTAGTAGCTATCTTGGCCAAGTAGTTGCTAGTGACTCCAAGAGGGGGTATTTATGCTCGATAGTGGGTTCATGTAGATGTGTTGTTGCTAGTAGGGAGAAAACAACGGCCTCTTGTTCATGGAACATGTGGACTGTTTACCTTACACACTTTGCTTAAAGCAGTTGTCTGTTGCTTGCAACTTAATACTGGAGGGGGTTTAGATGATAACCTGAAGCTGGACTTCTAGTTATAAATTCAGTTGTATGGCGGTCTATGTATCTTGTTGTATTGCCCAGTCGAATCTCATAGGATCTTTCTGACTAGTAATTGCATTGGTATGCCTTGCTCAGTTCCTGTCAATTGCCCTGCTCTAATTTGTTTACCCTTCATGACATGTTGTTTATCTAAGGAGAGAACCTCTAGTGAACTATGGACCCCGGTCCAATCTTTACCATTGATACATCTTCCACTATTACTTGTTTACTTGCTACAAACCATTACCTTTCACACCATATGTTTAATCCTTTGTTACAGCAAACCGGTGAGCTTCACAACCTCACTGATTCAGTGGGGGCGAATTCTTGAGTCTGTGTTGTGCAGGTCTCCGTGTTTCTTGCAACCCCTGGGTGATGTTTCCTTCCTCCTTCTGGTTCGATAACCTCGGTCTCTACTGAGGGAAGACTTGCTGTTGTGCTCATCACACCTTGCTCTTGGGGTTTCCAACGAAGTGCTCCACGTCAGCACAATCAGTCATCAACTATTGATCTATCAAGTCTTAGCCTATACATTCTTGATCTATTAACTCTTGTCTTTATCATAGCATTCATTTTAAAGCCTATAGAGAAAGAAGTCAGAAGAGGTAGATGGTAATGCTAATTATAGATATCATCTATAGGATGGGAGGGTTTGAAGAGAATCAGATCAAAATGATAATTGCTGGAGTTTACTCACTCCTAAATGGATAGAAGAGTTATCTGGAAGATACAATTATATGGTAGCAAAGAAGATTACAAGGATGAATTCTAAGATAGTTACCAAGGAGTAATTATATTAGATCAAGTAGGCATAGTCAATGAATAATATCTCTTAGTCAGATGGAAATATTAGGGAGATAATTGTAATACAACTGTAGTGTTGTATTGATGAAACCTTGATTAGCCAACTGGACATCTAAGCCATCAATGACCAATAAATTGTAATGATCATGCTTAAGTCACTAAGAGTGAATTATTATATCATGTATAAGTGACATTGGTGAATGGAACATGATTAAACCCTAGTGTATATATGTTATCCTAGATGAGTCATGACAATTCACAATGTTATAATGTGAAGTTGGAAATGAGATATTAGAGCCAAGTAGAGATAAGGTATTGTGAATAAGATTATGCTAGAGAAGCACTGAGTTGTAGAATTAGTATATTCCTCTTAGAGAATATTAAACAGTTGAGGAAAGTAGAATTTGATATATACATCTATTGGATTAATATTAGTGATGGAGGATAAAGGAAGTAAATGAGTGGATTTATAAGTAACTACTGGTTGGGTTGGAGATTATCTTCAGTAGAGTAGTTTTATATAACCAAGTGGAGGTAGAAGAAATATTATGAAAAGCTTCAATGACAAGCTTCTGAGATCTATAAGTGAGATTAGAAAGTAGATGATGAAGTAAGAGAGTAAACAGTCAAGTGGATTTGGATTCATAATAAGTATTCTAGAGATGAGAATTATCTCTATGAGGAGATCATGTAGAGCTTTAGTGTCAAGCTCATTAGATTTACAAATGGATTTAGAAGAAGAAAGTATTGAGAAGATTATTCTTGTGAAGTAAAGTTTTAGTGATTCCCGCCAAACCCGCATAGAAACAATTCAAAGGTGCCCACCAGGCACTTGCGTGCGGGTGGAAAACGAAGTAATATCATTACACATTAGTCCACGATGGAACCCACAACATAGATATATACAACAACGACTCATCGAGTCAAGAATACAATATACAGTACAAAGATCCAAATCACCTTGAAAACGATACAGCGTCCGAGTACGGACAAGATGCAAATTAGGCTAAGAGCCCTGAAGAATAGCCAATGGCGTCCATAACCCTGTCCAGGCCAAGCCGGAAGGGTAACCCTGCTAACGACGTCGATCTCAAAACCTGCTTAAACAAAAGGGGTGCCGACAAAGGGCAAAGGAAAAAGAGAGCGGTCAGTACTGAGGCCAGTACACGGCGAGACTAGAATTCGGTGATCCTCGCCTACATAGGTATGGTGGACTGAAGCGGCAACGCAGCATGCACTAAATAACCTATAGAGACTCGATACAACTTTCGGCTATCAGAGAGGGATAAGAAAGACCTATTCCGATCCAACCTGATACTAACACCAATCATACACATCCTGGTATTTCCCCCCTCGATACCAAACGAGGAAGTCAACCGAGGAACTCACACAGTTGGCAATTTTATTCATTCCATTATAGTTGCAGCACTTACTAGTCAGATATAGATATCATGAGTCATCCTGATATAATAAGCAGTGGGCATGTTTAGTGAACATTCTGTTCTAGTTGCGATACTTACTAGTCAGATACACATAACATGAGACATTCCAAAACCAGCAGTTGTTGGTACTTTTATTTAGCCATTCTGTTGTAGTGAAGCCGATTACTAGTCATTATAAAGTCAAATTTATAGCACTACTTTAGTTATAGTTGTCTATGATCGAGATACTGTGCTCCAAGTCGTCAATAACCGCGGACACGGCTTTTAGAAAGTTTTACCCTGCAGTGGGGCACAAATAGAAACACACACACGATCAACCTCGAAAAAAACCAAATGAAAACCCAACGAGGCATCACGATAGAACATTCGCAAGATTCATATTTGATTTCAGGGGGGCCACCCCACTAAGCAACCCGCGACGAAGTTGGCCGGCTCTGAGACGGACCCAGCGTTTGTGTCAATGGCTGTAAACGACTAGGAACCCAAAAGTGTGACTGGGCTTGTCGATACCGCAGAAACATTCCACTTACCTAAATAGTACAGGCGCTCCACGCGCAATCGTAAATAAAGAAGTAAAGCATGGCATAAGTACAGGATAGTAATAAAGCTCCAAACTACTTTGTGGCCCCAAGGAATTAAATATGACTCAAGCTAGGGTTAGGGGGATTCATGGTCCCACATGCGGATAGTGCGAATATTCAAAGAACAGGTATCAAGTACTCGGGGTCCTATAGGACACAAGTGGACGGTTAAAAACCAAATAACATCTATTGCCCACCTGTGCCTCTGCATTATTTACCTACTTCAATTTTAGTTATTAAACAGTAATTAAAGCCATGGTCATCTCCAACATTAAACATGCGGCATTACTCCAACAACTGTGGTACTGACAATATCGAAACAACACCTGAGCAAGCAACTACGACTCGCAAGGCCGACTATCTACCAAACAACAGGTAATAGGAGGTGTCCAAGGCAATATAATGGCTGCAAGGGATATCGCGGGTATGAAAATTAGAGCATCGCAACACAGATAGCAATAGATCAACAGGAGGAAATAAAGACTATAAAGGTACAATGGGTAGAAAGGGGGAGAATGCTCGCCTGAAAACATTGCCGAAGGTTCATCCGAAGATCGGGTCGACTCTCGCATCAACTCATCGGCCTAATCCGTGAAGAAGCAAAGCACTAGAAGAAACACCGGATGCACTATTTAATACTACGGCAAAAGATCGGGCATGATGCATGTATGATGTATGGCATGGCAAGGATGCAAATCAATTAGGAAATATTAAGCGGAGCCGGAGTCCCAAGCAATTTATTAGATGGTTCATGTTGTTTAGATACCCCGCAATTTAATATTGTATTAACAATGCAAAATTATATCATCGATTCACTACACAAATTTAAATGGAGCCAATATTAGACTAGAATCGCCCGCATATGGCCTCCATATTTAATTATGAGATGAATCGGCAAAAGGCCCCCAAACCACACAATATGTATGCGACATGACCAATGTAAGATGGAATAGATATATGTTTCATTTATAAAAGTAAGGTCTCGGAAAGAGGGTCACACATTGGTATCGATGATCTTGGGGTTCGCCACGGGTTCAGGATCGGTCTTCGGGGTCTCGGCGTCCGAGAACAGGTCTTCGGGGTCCCGGTCACCGGATCCGTGAGGGAGAACATGGCGTTCCGGGAAGGAGACCTTGGCATGTTGAGTGTTCGGTCTTGTTAGTGGACTTCGGAGAGGATTCACAAGAAGCGGTGACAGTTCTCGGCTAAAGGGCACTCGTATTGTTATAGGGGACACATATCTAGTAAAACTAGATGCATCCAAAGAAATAATGAGCGTCGTTGGCTGGGATAAGATAGATCAAGGTGGTAAGACATAGTGTAACCGCAAGTCACAAAAACCTGCAGGAAAAAGGCCACATTCAATCAGGTACATGTGGCTGATTAGGTGCACGCGCAAAATGCAAACGATCAAGGAGACAGAGAAAACTGAATCGAGTCCGCTCATGAGCTTCGGGGCGAGCAGTGAAGGAGAGCGGCCCAAGGCGGCGAACAGATGACGAGCAAAGCGGGCAGAGCCTCGCGGGGCCAAGGGCTCGATCGATGGTGGCTTGCCGGACAGAGCAAAGGAGGGCCTACAACGAGGCCATCTCTGTAGGGGAGGTGGCGCTCGGAGGAGGCGACGAGGGCGCAGGGCAAGCACGGGCCACGGCCAGAGGCTGACGAGGAGGGAACCCTCGGGCGCGTGGTCGGGAGGCGACGCTGGCGGCCAGCACGCAGGCGGACAGAGCAACACCACTGCGGGGTCCTGGCCGGAGAGGAGGCAGTCGATGCGAACGGCGGCCTCCTGGTGGCGGTCCTGCCTGAGAGGAGGGAGGCCGGGGCGGTAGGAAGGTGCAGGGACGAGCAGGGCCCCTAGGCGATGATGACGGAGGCGCGGGGGGCGCCACTAGCGGAGAGGGTCGGGGCCTAGGGAGGAGGGTCGACGGGGACACGCGGTGGCGGTGGTCGCTGCGGAAGATTGATGGAGGCAGCCTCAAGCGGTGGTGGAGATCGCGGAAGGGGAAGGTGGGGTTCGGGGTGACGCGAGGGGTACGGGACGAGGCCGGGGATGCGTCGGGGTGGGACCAGGAGTGGGACAGGTAGCGGGGTGGGAACGAATTCGTGGCGTGTGTGTCGAGTGACGCGTGAGGTAGGGTGGGGCTAGGGTTAAGCGGGGTTGACCGCGAGGTGTGGATCAGGCTGGGGAGCGGCGGCGGGGGTGTTGGGTGGTTTGGGAATAGGGGATCTAGGGTTTTTAGGAATTTACGGTTAGGGTTTTATATATGGGGTAGTAGGTGGTCTGTCTAGTTGGGCATTTGGGCCTGACCGGATGGACTGCCTCTCCCTAACAAAATATTTATGTTATTTATTATTTTTCTTTCTTTAAAATAAAACATTTGCAAAAAGGTTTTAGACAAATAAAAGATTCGGATGGATCTGGGGTTTTGATTTGAACAAAGAGGGGAATATCTAGAAAACAAAATAAGCTTTTTATAAAATAGTTTTGGCAAACAGATGTATGCAGATGTCATGATTATGCACAAAGTATTATGTAGGACGCGATTTTCTAGTAGTGGATTAACCGGGGTACTACAATTCGACACCACTAACAATGGATCTCGCCCTCGAGATCTGCCTCATGGTACGGGGAAGAAGGCCGACGGTCTGAATCTTCTCGCTTTGTGTAGATCCTCACAACACCACTAACAAAGATTCCTTCTCCTTCTTAAAATCAGCGACACCACCAACAAGGGGTGTTGCTCACGTTCATCGAGAGAGCACTCCGGATAAACAAAAGACGAAGGTAGAGGCATCAAACGATAAGGCCACCTCCAACTTCTGTGGTAGGAGTAAAATTGCATCGATCCACCATTCAATGTACAAGAGAGAATGATAAGAGTAGTCGGATGGTGATCAGTCCATCGCGCACCCGAAGCATTACTCTGCACATGAATAGGAGAATTATTCAACCAACTCTCGGAATCAGACTGAAGATCTTGTCCAACAGTGTTTGGAAACAAAGGACTGATGCAGACTATTCACCAAATCTAATGCAGATGATGCCGTTAACACTGGAAGATATGAAGAAAGAAAAAATAGTGAATTTTAGTCCACTGAAAGGTACAACAGAGGAAATTCCTCGGATAGCATGAAGGCCGGATGTAGCAACACCGTTACAAGAGGAAGGAAGCGAAACCCTGAAGGTACGACAGAAACCTAACCACGAGAATTCTTGGACTCGAAGAAAAGATAAGAGAGGAGATTCAAATAACGCAAAGGTAAGAGGAGAACAGCAGAGGGGTAAGGAGTCAAAGGAGACCTAATCAAATATATCCAACTGATTTTCCAAAATAGTTTTGACACTCTATGACGTCAATTAGCTAGGTTATCCTACAGGCTGGACCAGTGGGGTATCATAACTGCTGAACTATGATACCACTCTGTAACACCCTCCAGATCTGCCCTATGCAAGTTTTAGCGATTCCCGCCAAACCCGCATAGAAACGATTCAAAGGTGCCCACCAGGCACTTGCGTGCGGGTGGCAAACGAAGTAATATCATTACACATTAGTCCATGATGGAACCCACAACACAGATATATACAACAACGACTCATCGAGTCAAGAATACAATATATAGTACAAAGATCCAAATCACCTTGAAAACGATACAGCGTCCGAGTACGGACAAGATGCAAAATAGGCTAAGAGCCCTGAAGAATAACAAATGGCGTCCATAACCGTGCATAGGCCAAGACGGAAGGGTAAACCTTCGAACGACGTCGATCTCAAAACCTGCTTAAACAAAAGGGGTGCCGACAAAGGGCAAACGAAAAAGAGAGCGATCAGTATTAAGGCCAGTACACGGCGAGACTAGAATTCGGCGGTCCTGGCCTACATAGGTATGGTGGACTGAATCGGCAACGCAGCATGCACTAAACAACCTATAGAGACTCGATACAACTGTCGGCTATCAAAGAGGGATAAGAAAGACCTATTCGGATCCAACCTGATACTAACACCAATCATACCCATCCTGGTATTTCCCCCCTCGATACCAAACGAGGAAGTCAATCGAGGAACTCACACAGTTGGCAATTTTATTCATTCCATTATAGTTGCAGCACTTACTAGTCAGATATAGATATCATGAGTCATACTAATATAATAAGCAGTGGGCATTTTTAGTGAACATTCCGTTCTAGTTGCGATACTTACTAGTCAAATACACATAACATGAGACATTCCAAAACCAGCAGTTGTTGGTACTTTTATTTAGCCATTTTGTTGTACTTAAGCTGATTACTAGTCATTATAAAGTCAAATTTATAGCACTACTTTAGTTATAGTTGTCTATGATCGAGATACTGTGCTCCAAGTCCATAACCGCGGACATGGCTTTCAGAAAGTTTTACCCTGCAGTGGGGCACAAATAGCAACACATGCATGATCAACCTCGAAAAAAAGCAAATGAAAACCCAACGAGGCATCACGACAGAACATTCGCAAGATTCATATTTGATTTCAGGGGGCCACCCCACTAAGTAACCCGCGACGAAGTTGGCCGGCTCTGAGACGGACACAGAGGTTTGTGTCAATGGCTGTAAATGACTGGGAACCCGAAAGTGTGACTGGGCTTGTCGATACCGCAGAAACATCCACTTACCTAAATAGTACAGGCGCTCCACGCACAATCGTAAATAAAGCAGTAAAGCATGGCATAAGTACAGGATAGTAATAAAGCCCCAAACTACTTTGTGGCCTCAAGGAATTAAATATGACTCAAGCTAGGGTTAGGGGGATTCATGGTCCCACATGCGGATAGTGCGAATATTCAAAGAACAGGTATCAAGTACTCGGGGTCCTACGGGACACAAGTGGACGGTTAAAAATCAAATAACATCTATTGCCCACCTGTGCCTCTGCATTATTTACCTACTTCAATTTTAGTTATTGAACGGTAATTAAAGCCATGATCATCTCCAACATTAAACATGCGGCATTACTCCAATAATTGTGGTACTGACAATATCGAAACAACACCTGAGCAAGCAACTACGACTCGCAAGGCCGACTATCTACCAAACAACAGGTAATAGGAGGTGTCCAAGGCAATATAATGGCTGCAAGGGATATCACGGGTACGAAAACTAGAGCATCGCAACACAGATAGCAATAGATCAACAGGAGGAAATAAAGACTATAAAGGTAAAATGGGTAGAAAGGGGGAGAATGCTCGCCTAAAAACATTGCCGAAGGTTCATCCGAAGATCAGGCCGACTCTCACATCAACTCATCGACCTAATCTGTGAAGATGCAAAGCACTAGAAGAAACACCGGATGCACTATTTAATACTATGGCAAAAGATCGGGCATGATGCATGTATGATGTATGGCATGGCAAGGATGCGATGCAATTAGGAAATATTAAGCGGAGCCGGAGTCCCGACAATTTATTAGATGGTTCATTTTTTTTAGATACCCTGAAATTTAATATTGTATTAACAATGCAAAATTATATCATCGATTCACTACACAAATTTAAATGGAGCCAATATTAGACTAGAATCACCCGCATATGGCCTCCATATTTAATTATGAGATGAATCAGCAAAAGGCCCCCAAACTACACAATATGTATGCGACATGAGAAATTTAAGATGGAATAGATATATGTTTCATTTATAAAAGTAGGGTCTCGGAAAGGGGGTCACACATTGGTATCGATGATCTTGGGGTTCGCCTTAGATTCGGGATAGGTCTTTGGGGTCTTGGCGTCCGAGAACGGGTCTTCGGTGTTTCGGTCATCGGATCCGTGAGGGAGAACATGGCGTTCTGGGAAGGAGACCTTGGCGTGTCGAGTGTTCGGTCTTATCAGTGGACTTCGGAGAGGATTCACAAGAAGCGGTGACAGTTCTCGGCTAAAGGGCACTCGTATTGTTATAGGGGACACATATATAGTAAAACCAGATGCATCCAAAGCAACAATGAGTGTCGTTGGCTGGGACAAGTCAGATCAAGGTGGTAAGACTTTGTGTAACCGCAAGTCACAAAAACCTACAGGAAAAAGGCCACATTCAATCCGGTACATGTGGTTGATTAGGTGCACGCGCAAAATGCAACCGATCAAGGAGACAGAGAAACCGCAACCGGAGTCCGCTCGCGAGCTCGGGGCCGGGAGCCGGCGAAGGAGAGCGGCCCAAGGCGGCGAACAGATGGCGAGCAAAGAGGGCAAAGCATCACGGGGCTGAGGGCTTGATCGATGGTGGCTTGCCGGACAGAGCAAAGGAGGGCCTACAACGAGGTCAGCTCAATAGGAGAGGTGGTGCTCGCAGGAGGCGACGAGGGCGCAGGGCGAGCACGGGCCACGGCCGGAGGATGACGACGAGGTAACCCCCGGGCACGTGGTCGGGAGGCGTCGCTGGCGGCCAGCACGCAGGCGGACAGAGCAGCACCACGGCGAGGGCCTGGCCGGAGAGTAGGCGGTCGGTGCGAACGGCGGCCTCCTGGTGGCGGTCCTGCCGGAGAGGAGGAAGGCGGAGGCGGTAGGAAGGTGCAGGGACGAGCGGGCCCCCTGGGCGATGACGACGGAGGCGCGGGGGGCGCCACTAGTGGAGAGGGTCGGGGCCTAGGGATGAGGAGGGTCGACGGGGAGAGGTGGTGGCGGTGGTCGCTACGGAAGATTGAGGGAGGCAGCCTCGAGCGGCGGCGGGGATCGCGAAAGGGGAAGGTGGGGTTCAGGGTGACACGACGGGAACGGGACGAGGCCGGGGATGCGTCGGGGTGGGGCCAGGAGTGGGACAGGTAGCGGGGTGGGAACGAATTCGTGGCATGCGTGGCGAGCGATGCGTGAGGCAGGGTGGGGCCAGGGTTAAGAGGGGTTGACCATGAGGTGTGGATCGGGCTGGGGAGCGGCGGCGGGGGTGTTGGGTGGTTTGGGAATAGGGGATCTAGGGTTTCTAGGAATTTAGGGTTAGGGTTTAATATATGGGGTAGTAGGTGGTCTGTCTAGTTGGGCCTTTGGGCCTGACCGGATGGACTGCCTCCCCCTAACAAAATATTTATGTTATTTATTATTTTTCTTTCTTTAAAATAAAATATTTGCAAAAAGGTTTTAGACAAATAAAAGATTCGGACCGATCTAAGGTTTTGATTTGAACAAAGAGGGGAATATCTAGAAAACAAAATAAGCTTTTTATAAAATAGTTTTAGCAAACAGGTGCATGCAAATGTCATGATTATGCACAAAGTATTATTTAGCACGCGATTTTCTAGTAGTGGATTAACCGGGGTGCTACATAAAGCTCATCCTGTTAACACATGATGATGGATATGAGGAAGTAGTATATCTAGGAAATGATTTCCTTATTAGAATACAGGGTTATGAATTATGGAAGATAGGAATTCTTGGTATACACACAACCTTAAATCTATAAGCAAGCTTAATATCCATCCCATATGTTTGATCTATCATCCTATTTCTCATTGGTTTATAGGAATATTTTCCTATAGCAAATCACTTCAGCATATCTTTGCCACTTCAAAACATTAAAATCATATGTGCTTATAAACCATAATTATTAACTATTTCTCTCAAGCCAGCCAAGAGAACTACTCCCTTATTCTACTTTAGTTGGTGATATCATTCATGATCACAAACATAAAGACAATATGTTTTCAACCATGAACCTTTATTTACTTCAGCATCGAACCCGAACACCACCTGGGAGCAATCACCATCGATGACGTCACCATGATGTCATGGTGATGCCATATTTAGTTTTTCTTTATTATCATTTATTTCTTTTTAGCAATATTTTTGTAATAAATAAATCCCAGACATGTGGGTCCACTTTGTAAGTATATGTGCATATTCAGAAATATGTTCTATTTAATAAAAGTACATTTTATTTCCATAAAGTATTTTTTATCTATAATTCTTCACAAATAATTTAAAATGAATTAAAATGGGAAAAATCATAAGTAATTCATTTTAAATCAGAAAAATATATATTATATATAAAAAATTCAGAAAAATAAAATATATAACTTCAAATAATTATCAAACATTATTATGTTATTTATTTAAATAATTGTTATTTAATAAAGAGTTTATAAGTCATAAAACTTTAAAAATGCATATTTTAATAATGGTAAATGATAAAAATATAAATAATATACCAAAAGTTTTGGAAAAATAAGAACTAAAATTTAAAACTATAAACATAAAGTATTACGTCACTTAATTAAATATTTATCATTTATTAAGTGCTTATAAAGTAATAAATCTTATAAAAATCATATTTTAATATTTATAATTCACAAAAAATAAATGCAATATACCAAAATGATCACAAAATAATATTTACATGTTAAAAATATAACATTCCATGTTTGAAGTAAGTAAAAATTTAATACTCTAATAATTTGAATTCAAATTTAATTCCTTAGTTGATAATTCATAAAAGGATAAGCAAAAATTGCTATTATTTCTAAAATTATTCCTTTGATATTTAAAAATAATATTAGTCTTAAATATTGATAATATAAAGTCAAAATAGTTCAACACAATTAAAATACAATTTTTATTGAATTATCATTCAACTATAAGTGTATATTATTTTCTAAAAGGATTCTTATGAAATTATAAAATCTTCAGGAATAATATTCTTAACTAATAAAACCTTTTACCATTACTTCAACCACAAATTTATAAACATATTATAAATCCAAATAAAATTCATGAGTAGTTATGTAATATTGTTTCCTTGTTTACAAACCATAGCCACACCTTTAGAAGGAGATAAATCATTCTATTCCATTAAAATGTTCAGAAACCACTACTCAAATAAAAGTAATACCATTTTTAGTTAGCTTTATAGAAACATTATGAAGTGAACAAAGTACAAAAAAATCATAATAATTACATATTAAGTCCATTTATGTTCTTAAAAAATTAACTTTAGTCTACAAGACTGTAACATTACGATGAAGACTTTATTATGTGTTTTATAGTTTACTTTGGTCTGTTTCAATTAAGACCTAATGCATGTCAAGTACAAACTAACCAAGTAGACACCAAGAGACATCGACCATATTCTGTTAATCATCAAGATTATTTAAACCTTAGAAGAGAAACCTTTTCTTCGAAGGTTATCATTTTTGCCACTTCAAACAATAGATGAAAAATAATCATAACATTATTTCGTACACTCCTTTATATTTTAGATTGTTAATACTTAATGTTTAAATGCTTCTATTTAATTAAGTAAACTTTTCTTCAAAAGTTATTCTTTAAAAATACACTAAAACTAATTCTTACGCATTCCAAAATAAATATACTTAAGTAACAACCTTCATATAAGGGTCATCTTATACCATTCCACACTTGCGTGCTTTATTATTGTATACTATTTATTATGTTTACATGTTGTTTAACACACACTCACAAGCCTTAATAAGAAGCACAAGTGTGAAACTTATCTAAAAAGAGCAACACATTACAAAGAAACCATTTCCAGGATCCAAACCCTAGAACAACGTTTATTCCAGGGATTCGTGTTTATCAAATTGCATTACATTACTTATGCATAATAGCATATTGCTTCTTTAAACATTAGTCCTTATCGGACCAATGATGCTAATTTCAGATATTAGATCTTATATTGTCTCGAAGACCGTGAGTGCATAATCTTGCAATCACAAAAGGCAAGTTCACACTTGCTCATGTCCTTTGATTATTTTTTGTAAAGTATTTTGCAAATCTAGTGTTGTCATCACCTGCATTTCAAAAAGGTCAGAAAACACTATTTTCATAATAATATAATTATAAGTTATTTACCCTGAGGTAATGACCTACTATGAAAGTTCTAGTGGTAAAGGAACATATTACCTAGGACATAACAACCAATGTCACCAGTGATTTTTGCATTGTATATTACGCGTTGACCATGAGATTTGGAATGGGACGAAGAAGTTAGTTGTATCTTTTCTCTCTCGCATGGAGACGGATGTGCGGGTCGTGGCTGTTATCTTCGTAGCATGTATTAATTGGTAATTCATAGGAGATATGCAGCATATGGGTGGGAACCCTCAACATGCCACGATAGTTCCGGCATCTGAACGGTCTATACTGCCAATTTCCGTAACTCAATATGTGGGATGGCGTACACCAAGGAGACAAGCGGGGTCGCGGAGAAGGCAGTGATTGGCTTGGATCATCTACTGGGCCCCACACCATACGAAGTGTGGACGGGAAAGATCGCCCGGTTGTGCAACAAGGATTTGATCTCTCATGGGTAAAGAAACACACTTCTGCAGAGTGTAAGAACTATAACTTGTTACTCCCTGTTCCGAGAAGGAGCTACGAACGCGGCGGGAAAGGAAATCCATGAAAGTTCTGGTAAACCCGTGAAGGCTGACGGACATAGCTTTTCAGAATAAAAGCAACCTTTGAAGAAATGTTTACGAAAGGCTGCATTTCCTACGACTGTGGCTGTAGATATAGTGCATGAAACACTCCTTCTCTAGTGAACTTGCTGAGTACGCTCGTACTCAACATATCTTCTTAATCCTTGCTAGATTCTGAAGCCAATATAGACAACGTCTACATCAACTTATGCTCTAGGAATCATCTTCAAAAGCTAAAGCTCTTTAATGAAGTCAAGAAAGTCAACATATACATCAACTCAAGTGAAGATGATGTTGCTGATTAGATAGGAATATAATCTTTAGCCATAGAACCCACTTATGTAGAGTATTGCAATAGCAGCAATACAAGCCAAATAGTTAGATGCTAGTCTTATTAGTCTGATAGTTTTGAGTTTCTATATTTTGAACCTTCTTTGTAAGAAGTTTCTTTCTCTCTCTTTAACCTAGAGTGTTCTCTGAATCTTATGTAAAGAGTCGAGTTGTAACCTATAGTCATGTATTGGCCCTGTTGTGTTTCTATTGTCACACTCTAAGGGATGTAATACTAGTGAACGGTGTTTCATTGGTGTTATGCAAATGACTATAGTATACTACATCATGCAGTGGTATGCTGGGTCACCGCAGTCGCCATCCCCCTCATCGGAACCAACAATGACAAAGGGGATGGGGGTGGCAACGATCGAGCCCCGTCGTGCATGGCGGCTCCTACTCGAGCTCGACGCCACAATAGTCCTTCCATAGATAGGAGGTGCCGAGATTAGAGACGCAACACAGCCATTCGGCTCAAGAAACCATGGGCATTTTATACTACGATGGTAAGATCTCGGGGTGGATATGCGGCGGCGAGCCTGACCGTGAGCATTGGAGTGGATGGATCTACCACCGCGAGCCATGAAAAGTTTGAGTAATTTTTCTAGATACAGGGTGTACGGGGACGGTGGAAGACTGTGGGACCAAACGTGTCTATCTACTTACCAAGGCCTCCCAACGATATGGAGGCGGGCATGAGGCCAAAAATTATTGGTCAATGCACGCGAGAGGGTCTTTGAAGAACAAAGATGTGACCTTTGGGTGACAAGTCGGCTCGTTAGGCCCCCCACCTGTTAGGAAAATGTGGACGGTAGGATTATCCTAGAGTTATTTGGGATAAATCATGCTTCACCATGCTCCTGCTATGACATCCAAGGCTCCTCTGTCCTCCCCTCTTTCATCTGCCCTTGCTCCCATCGATCATGTCCCGCAGCTCATGTAGTTCGTCTCTGGTGGAATCAGGTCGGCTCAACGCCGCTAGGAGGGTTCCCCCATTAGGTAATGGAAGACACCCTACGATTACTACCCCGAGATGATGTGTTTGTGCGATGAGAAGATGCCAAGATGGATTTCATGAAACAAACAAAATACTGCAGGAAAATTCAGCAACTACAGCATCAGAGAAGTAACTTTGTATTCTATGTGCAATTGATAACCCCGATCCAGAAAGCGTGATGTGATTTTCTATTTATCTGCTTTGATTTTTCGCATGAAGGGAGGGGACCAATGTCAGAGATTTGTCCCATGAAGCAAGTAGGGTCCAACGAGGCCTTGGTTCGAGAGGGGGCTGACCACACGGTTCAAGGAATCTCGGCGATGGTGGCGACGACGGGGCTTGAACAAGATAGAGAGTAGACATAGGGGTTTTTGAACCAGGTTCAGGACCCTCATGAGGAGGTAAAGCCCCTACTCCTGCTTTGTTGTATTGCTCGTGTTCCTCGTGATGGTACAATGGAGGTGTTATTCCTAGGTTTCAGATCTCAGGGATCAACCCGTTGTAAGGTAGGATAATGGTTCCTTATATAGCGGCGATGGGCCTCTTCCTCCGATCCTTGGGCGGAAAGGGCTACCACAATGCAGCACTTCTAGATCCCGGTCTACAAGACTACTTTTCATGGACTGAGTCATGCACGCCGGCACTTCTCCAGCCTTCTGTAAAAGCCTCTTTAGCTCTGCTTGTCTTCATCTAGCCCGCCCGCTGTCTCCCTTGCACCAAAACGACAAAGGGAAGTCCTACACACGTTGAGTTCATCCGTCCTCTCCTTACAGAAAAGGAGGCGAACCGGACCCTCCTTTACCAAGGTGAACCAGGAGTGCAGGTCTGCTGCACCCCTAGTCGGGATTCTCCCCACCTGCCCACTTCTTGTCGAGATTACCATTTAGTCCCAGAACATGCTCCAAGTATCCAATGACCTAAAGTGCAATAGGGTACTGCAGTGGGATCCTTCTCTCTGAGGCATCCTCTTGAGGTCGTCTCCTCGCGAGGCGGGGCCTCTCGAGGGGTCATTTGATCGGACCGCTTCTAGAGGAGACTCAGCCTCTTGAGGGCTCGTCTATCCAAACAATAGACCTATCAACCATCGGGAGGTGTCACCTCGGTTGCCAGGTGTAACATCCCAAAAATATGAAACAATGATCATCAAATTCTAATCACTAGAAGCATGCGGAGCCATTGTTGGTGTTGTTCTCCGTCATGTCCTCTATACTTGTGGAGTCGTAGTCATGGTGGCTCATCATGGATTCTTCATAAATATCATCCTCAGTTCCGGAGTCCCTAGACATGATGCACAAGACCAAGCGGTGTATATGGAAGTGGTAGTGGGAGTTAGGGATACAATGTCAAACCTTACTTTACCTTGGAAGATCGTATCGTGCAATGGACACACTTGAGAGAAATAAACCAAGCAAAGTGAAGTTCACGCGGAACACCAAACCAACTACTAACCAAAAAACACACACAGAAGGCCTATGGTGGATAGGTCTGAAAAGTGGCATGTCAAGAACCAACCCGAAATCAAGATGTTGTAATGGCAAGTAAAGAACCACAATGATCACAAAGCAAACAAGTCAATCCACAAGGTAGGAAATATGTACAAGGAAACACACACGTGGGATAAATGGTACTTGTGCGACGGAGAAAGTGAGCTAAGAACCAAATGATTACCTAGCGAAGACTATAAGCTCATGTCACACAAGTACAAGGAGAGACGCTAGTTCGATTGCAATTAATTGGTGGGCTACAAGATATGCACAATAAGTACCACCTATATGATGTTCATCGAGCTTGCGCTTCCTATTTTATTAGGAACATGTATATTTCTTTCTTTTTTCTCTTTTTCTTTTTTTCTATTTTTTTTCTTTTTTTTCTTTTTCTTTTTCACTTGCCTCTTCCTTGTGCTAACAACTATACAAGATAACTATATGAGATAGCGCTCACACGTTTGCTCGGAATTCTACAAGGTATCAAATGTGCATAGCCCAAGCAATCATAAGAGGAACTAGTCTCAATAGGTGTTATTGCTCGCAAAGATAGTGGGGTTCACAACAGAATGCAAGTGGGGAAAAGTCGCCGAATGTTATACCTTTCGTCGACGAGCTTCACCCTTTATTGATGGATTCCGCCTTGCTCACGGTATTTGGATGGAGTATATAGCATGAACAACGTGGATGATGATGTAGAGATCCTTCTCCTCTTCTAAACGAGCTAAAGAACACCAAAATCCGAGTTGAAATGAAAAAGTTATGCTCAAAACCGTGCTGCAGTTTTTCTGTCTGGAGGGGGCGGAGACTCCCGTCTAGAGGTCCGGAGACTCCAGTCTGGAGCTCAAAAAGTCCGGAGACTCCGGTCCGGGTGATTCCAGGACGTCCAGAACTCGAACGGGACGCGTTTTGGGCGGAAGAACTCGAACCAAAACCTCAAATTGATGGGGGAAATCAAGGAATTAGGCCATGGGAACGCAGGGGAAGGTAGATCAACTAGTTTAGCAAGTAATCCACGGATCAAAACCTACCAAAACTCACTCAAATCACAGATCGATCCAAAACACGAATTGGGGCTGTTTTTGGTGGAATTTTCGAATTTATGGGGAAAAGACCAAATCGATGAGAAATTTGTGGCAACCAAAAGCTGCTGATACCAGATGATGGAGGGGTTAACCTCTTGGGTGGCCCGATCTTCACGGATCTCGTGGTCAAATCGATGGGAAATCGAGGGGAAAGGGAGAAGGTAGCGGAAGTGAACACACACCTCGCGAAGAACACGATGAACACACACAAAACTCACACGATACAAGGTCGATTGCTCCCGAACGGTGGTCACCGGTCCGATAGAATCCTCGCAAGGAAAGATCGGTCAATGTGCTCCCTCAAATCCACATCGGAGAGGGAAGAACAGATTAGGGAGGGTCTTGACAACTTGGAGACGAGACACCGAACTCCAAGGCCTTGTTCAATGATGGATGTGTGATGCAAAGTCCAATCGAGGTTGGTGACGATAGTCGGTCCCCTTGGTAAAGGGGATGAGGCAAAACTAGAGATTCCACAATGGGGGTTGTCTTTAGTCTATCATATATGCCTAAGGGATACATGAAGGGGTGGGGGCTCTATTTATAAGCCAGCCACATAAACAGGGGTAGTTTAGGGATAAAACAAGGGTTTGGACGAGATAGAGGGGTACATGGGCCGAAGGCCCAGCTGGTGGCGTGCAGGCCCATCTTGTGGGCCGGAGACTCCGTTGTAGGCCGGATGAAAGAACATGTTGGGCCCCCGTGTGTGGTTTTGGTGTTAATGACAATCTTTATGAACTAATGTGTGTATTAAGTTATACTTGTAGGATTTGTCCATTGGCATCGCTTGGAGCGTGTGTTGGCTTCAAGGTCGATGAAATGCAAAGAAGATATGTTGTGCAAGCTAAATATGCGAGGTCGATGATGAGGAATTAAGAAAGGCGTTCCATCTTGAGAAGGGAAAGACCGTCTACATCGAGCTCAAGTGGAATGCTCAAGGCAAAGGTATAATCTTGATAGGTTTTCCTTTTGCCGGTCTCTTGTTGTGTGTAGGAGACCGGGTTTAGGATAGATAACCGTACTATCAAGAGGGGCTCTCGTATGAGTAATTCGGTCGTTCAGAGAGAGCTCAAACCTTTGCATACTTGCATCATCGTATTTGGTTGTTATTTGGTCTTATCCATGTGAGGATATAGAGCTTGTGGTAATCTCCATAACAAGCTCTTGTTCATCTAAATCGGATCTCCCATTTGTATCTTGTTGCGATTTTGGTTTATGCGTCTTTTCGGTTTCTCACCAAGTGAGGTATATCACATTATTCTACTTGATACTTTATCACTTGGTGATAATCAATATTTCCAACGCAATTTGCATCGGGTCAATCGGAGCTACCGTTCAAAAGTTATGACTGTTTGAATATTTGCCTATTCGGTTTGAAAAAGAAAAAGGAAAAAATCTTTTCTGGGCCGTCCGGTACTACCGGGCCCAGTACCAGGCTGGCACTACCTGCCCGTGTGGTACTACCGCCCCATGCGGCTGGTAGTACAGGGCCGCCCACTCCCTGGCCCAGCCTACTTCCTCTCACCCGCGCTGGCCATGCTGGGCTCCCCCGCGAGCAAGGCCGGCCCACCTCCGCCCGCCGCCACCGCACGAGTCGCCTGCTTCCCACTACCGCCGCCTCGCTCTGCCTCTTGCACGCTCGCTTGCCTCGCTTCGCCCTCCGCGCCTGCCCGCCTGGCCCTGCATCACACACTGCCACGCCTGCTCCTCGCCCAATCCCAATCGTGCCCGCTCGCTCTGCTGCACCACATTGGGTCCGCTGCTTCTTCTTCTTCTGTTGCCAGACTTCTTTGCACGCTTGCCTCCTAGCACAACAAGATGGCCCAGCCCCCCTCCTGCTATACTCGCGAGCTGCGATGTCTGCTGCTTATCTCTCGCATGCGTTAACTTCCCCTTTTTTCTTGGCATCGAGCGGTACTACCGGTCCAGACGGAAAAATAGCCCCAACGGCCATATTTTCTAGGCCTCCTATTTAAGCCTTGCCCGTTTTCTGGGCCTCCTACTAAACTTTGTCCACACTTTCTCTAGATCTTGAATCTTGCCTAATCTTTTCCCTCCGATGATTCTTGCCCATATTTGAGTGGAAGAGAGAGGATATCTAGCCCCATGTTTTGACATAACCGATTCATCTCTTTGTGAGTGCATCTTTGGGGATCTAGATTTTGCGGGATTTGTGTCTCTCTTTGATTTCTCCTCTCTTGTTCCCCCAATAGCTTTGGCTGCTTTGTTGGAACTTGAGAGCGAGGGATTTGAGCATCTTTGTGGTGTTCTTGCCATTTGCATTTGGTGCATCGGTTTGAGTTCTCCTCGGAGGATTTAGTTTGATTTACTCATTGGAGCTTGTCCCTCTTGGTTTCTTGGAACCCTAGACGGTTTGTAGCCTTGGTGGCATTGTGGCCTTTTGTGGCGTTTGTTGGGAGCCTCCAATTAAGTTGTGGAGTTGTGCCCCAACCTTGTGAGAGGTTCCGTTGCCACCGACAAGTGCACCGATAGTGGAAGCATGGATAAATCCAATTTCGGTGAGATTCACCGGAGAATAAGGGAGTCCTTTTGTGGCGTTGGTGGTGTGATACCACCCCCTCTCCAAACGAGACGTACTCCATGTTGGGAGGAACTCGGTAAAATATCGGTGTCCCCGCGTGCCTCGGTTATCTCTATACCCGAGCTCTTTACTTATGCACTTTACATTGTGATAGCCTTCGTGCTTGAAGTAATATATATCTTGCTATCACTTTGTTGCTTGTATTGCTTAGCATATGTTGTTGGTGCACATAGGTGAACCTTAGTTGTTTTAAGGTTGTGCTTAACAAAGTAAACACTAGTTTTATTCCGCCTTTGTTGAGCCACTCTAGTAAAAGTTTTAATCGCCTATTCACCCCCCCTCTAGGCGACATCCGTATCCTTTCAATTGGTATCAGAGCGCGGTCTCTCATTTTAGGATTCACCGCCTTGAGAGTAAAGATGTCGGCTAGAGGATTAATGCACAATGACATGTTTATATTTGATGGCACAAATTATGATATATGGAAAAATCGCATGCTAATTCATTTTCGGGACATGGACCCAAATTTGGAGCGTATTGTAGATATAGGTTTTTCTCCTCCTATGGATTTCAAAAATCTATCTAGTGAGGATGAGAAAAACTTATATCTCGATGCTCAAGCTTCTAATGTGCTTGTTAATGCTTTGAGCTATGTAGTTACATCTTCAATCATTCCTTTTTGGAGCGCTCATGAGTTATGGACAAAACTTCAAGATAAATATATTGTGTCCAACATTATTGAGGATGATTGTGTTGCTTCCACTTCCGGTCGAGATGAGTTTCATCCTCTACCACTTCACCAACATGTGACTTTTCACAAGGTAATGATATGGTGTGTGGTGATAGAAATTGCAATATGGATAGTGTGTTCACTATTTGTAATCCCTCATATCTATCTAGTTGCAATGATATATCTTTGGACCTTAACACTTCTAGCACTCAAAATTCCTCACATGCTTGTGTTAATAGTCCTTGCATATCATGTAGAAATGACTTGAATAAATCTCATGATGATATGCTTTTGTTGTCTTGTTGCCATTATAAAAATGCTTCTATTTCCTCTAGTGCTTGTGTTGCTAACCATGTAGAGGAAAATGAAGATTCTATGGGCCAAGACAAGGTCTTGAAGAGAGCTACAAGTGCAATCTCATCATCACCTTCCTCCGATTCTCATATATGCCTTATGGCTAAGGGAACAAAGGTAACCTATTTGTATCCCATTGTATCTCATGATGATGATGATGAGGTTGAAAATGATAATGATGATTATAGAGGTAAGTATGATATTACCTCTATTAATAAAATGGGAGAGGTTGTATTTGGTTCTCTCTTCAAAAATAAAATAGCTTCCTCCAACTTTCTTGAAATCTTGAATTATGCTATAGAAGGCAATGATCTTATGTCACATCCCAAAATTTTCCAAATTTTGAAATGTGAAAAATAAATAAACAAAAGAAACAATTGTTGAAATTTATGGGGAAAAGAAACTTTTTGCTTCTAATTGGAAACATTAAAACCTTTTAAACTATTACAAAAGTTTTCCCCCAAATAAAGGTACTCCTTCAAATAAAAATAGCATTTAACAAAAACCCTAAGATCAATGCATCAAGATTATCCATATATCTCCTCTACTTCAAAATTTTAATTTGCAAGGTTCCCCTTCAAAATCTTTTTCACAAACTTCCTGTATTTGAAAGCATATTTTTAATCTTAAGGAATGTTCTCAACCAAAAACTATCTATACATCTCAACTACTTCATTTACATTTTTCAAACAACCTTTGTTTTGTTTTGAACCAAAAATAAAAGCAAAGAGTCTCGTTTTAAAATAAGCACCATAGCTTATGTGAGATATTTTAAGATTTTATAAAATTATCCTCTCATATTTTGAAACTTTAATTCATGGGTTATCCATGTAAGGTGGAACTAAATCGAATCAAATTCAAATAAGGAAAGAATCCAAGTCATTCTAAATATATTGCCTTATAACTAGGCCAATATCGCACACATGCAATCGTACAATAATTAACTAATTAATAATTGAGAAAATTAGATATTTCTAAATACATCAAATTTATGTCCTAAAATGTTGCCTATGAATTTACGAACTCACAGAAATTTGAATCAACAAATTCGGAACTCTAAATCAAAAGTTATAAAAGAATTAAGAAATGGAAAAAAATTATAAAACGAAAAAAATGGCCGGCCAGGCCGGCCAAAATGGGCCGGCCCAACCAGGCTGATAGACCAAGAGGCCACCACCACCAGGAGGGCATACGTACCTGAACCAGTAATGAGGGAGCACTTGGTCTTCCTCCTATCTAATGCTCCTAAATGACTCTCAATTGCCCTCTAAGTTGTACTAAATATTCCCTAATTCCTCTCCCTCTTTAATTTCCTTTAATCCAGCCCCCACCCCCTCCTATATAAACCCAACTCCAGGAAAGTTCACAAGTTTTCAACTCATCTTAGCCCCATTTTCGTCCAAAATTCTCCCCAATCTTCTCCACCCAAATAGACCTTCAAGACGACCTCTGATCGCGGTGGCTTAAAGACGAAAGTTGTTCCCCTCGTCAAGACGGTTCCATTCCCATAGGTTTCACCTCGTTTCGTTCATCGAGCAGAGAGAAAAACACAGTCAAAGATTCAGATCTTAGAAGGTATAATCCATTTTACGCCCACCTCGTTGCTCCAAATTCAATTTCCTTTGAACAGTAGATATATCTAGTTGTTATCTACAACTTTCATGTAGAAAGTTTTTCCATCCGAGCAACTTTTTCTGTAGTCAAATCTGATATCATCATGACATCAGCGTAGTCAAATGTCAACTCAATCAGATTAGTCAAAGTCAATTTCAGTCAATTCCAGAGTTTGACTTTTCTAGATTTTAGTACGAACTCGTATAATTCATAGAAAAATATTTAGAAGTCCAAAAATTATAAATTAGGTATCCCTGAAAATCTGAGATTCTGTAGAATCCATTTATGCAATAATATTACCTCTTCTCTATAAAAAATGTGATTTATAAATTAAATGGTTTAATTGGTCATTTTCACCATAAAAATTATATATTTAGTTCTGTATATCCAAATTTAGCAAACAATATGTCTATGGATTCAAAAAAACGAGTAGAACACAGTGGAACCATAATTCGGTATTTTTGTGTCTGTTAAAATCACATTTTATACAGAACCATTTGTGGAGTATTTTCAGTATAAAAATTGTTGTGTAAATTATTTTTAAGTGAATCCTTTTGCAAATGGTAGTAAATTGAACCCTCTATACAGTAAAACCGAAATATAATTTTATTCTAGTATAAATAAGACCGTGGCAATTATTTAGTGAGAATGACCTTTCCAACTGTTAGAAAATGTTGCTAATTGCTACAATTGCACAAATGGTTGCATTTGTAATCTTGAAAATATAAAATATCAATAAATCACTTAGTAATGTTCAGAACCTTGTTATAAAAATTTGTACAATAAAAAATGTCATCTTGCATATTTGCATACTTTGCATGATTTTAGTGTTGCCATAAGTGTTGATCTTGTGTATGTTTTGTCTTGGTTATTTTGCTTGATAGATTGTGTTGATTGTCAAGTGTGTTATTGTGAAGAGTGTACCAACACCACCAACTACTAAGGCAAGTGACACTATCATCCATGTCCTACTATTTTCACAACACTTAGTGGTATTTTTGTAGTATGCATGATAGGGCTACTATGTTATAATGCTATGCTATGTCCTATTAGGAAATCCATCTTCCTTAGCAAAAACATTATAGTTGTAGTATGCTTAGCCCTGCTATAGACTTGGGATGGAATACATGATATGATTATATGAAGTGTTGGAAAAATATATGTTTTATATAATAAAACAAGTACTCAATGAACCACCTGGTGGAATGAGGATACTCAATTTTGGACAAGGTGGCAACAAAAGGAACCATGTTTATATGGCTATCTTTTTGTATGTGCACTAGAAGAAAACCACCCAGGGACTTAGAGATTGAACATGTTTCTCGTACAGTGGCTTACGTGTACAGCCACATGCTAAATGGGCTCTGGCTTAGTCAACTACATAGTGGAAGACCCATGCATTGGCATCTTCAGGTTAACTAGAATTGTGTAGGGAAATATATCCCTATATTGGTGCCTGGTAGACAAGCTAGCATTGTGTATTGGGAGGACTCCTATGGAAAGACTTTGTCACATTCTCGATCTGTTGGTACTCCATTTTGGTGAGTACATATCCAGCGGCCACTGGTGGCGTCAAGACGAGATTGTGTCATGTGGGTAAAGTGTACAACTTCTGCAGAAGATCAAATTCTAAGTACTTAGCCGTGTCCCCGGTTACGGACAACTCTGAGCAACTAAGGCCTAAAGCTATGGAAGATCTCGACATTCCAATTTCTCAAAGTAAAATTGATGGTGACAACAAGGGGTTTGAAGCACTTGGAGTTTTCCAAGGAGTTCAGAAAGATTTTCAAAAGAGCAAAACTATTTTGAAAAGATAGGACAAAACTATATTGCTTTCTGCAAATGAGCCTAAACCCTACTTAGCCAAATATGCATGTAATGTTAAGATCCACTTATTTCTACATAGTAGTGAAACTTGCCAATACAATTCAAATGTATTAACCCTTGTGGCTGTAACTTATTATGTTGCAGGTTTGTTTGATGTTAGTGAAGTGTGTTAAATAGGATTACAACTCTACAACCAACATGACTGCCTGTGGCACTTTGAAGATGAAGGACTCCATGCTATATAGTTATTTCTGCTGCATTGTAATGAGATAGCCAAATGAGCTATGTAAGATGTAATGTATTATTTTATTCCTGGTTATAAAGTTGTATTATGACCTTTGTTTCTTGATATTACATCTTAAACTGTGGATTCTAGCTATTGATCTAGGGACTAGCATTGTAAACACAGGGATCTCTACCTTATCAGGTTGGGACCTCTACATCTTATTGAGGAGCAATAAAACTTAATTGATGAACAATTTGCGCGTGAGCGTAATTATGCTAATGAAATTGCTCAACTAAATGACTCCCTTGAAGAAGAACAAACCACTAAGGAATCTCTTGAGGAGACCTTTGCTTTAGAGCTATCTAGAGTAAAGGAATCTCATGATAGAGATCTTGAGGTGGCAAGTGATCTCAAAAGTAAAAATGATGAGACTCAAGTTGCTTATGCTAAACTCCTTGAGGATTTTGAGCACCTCAAAAATGGCTCTCGGGTCGTTAAGAGGGAGCTCATCAAACTCACCGAGTCGCATGAGAAACTTAAAGCTTCATATTCAAAAGAGCTTGACAAGTTGCCCTCACCTCTTGCTAATAATAATGATGCTTGTGCTACTAACTCTATTTCTTGTGAAGCATCTATTTTGAAATAGAATGTTGAGCTAAAGGCTCAACTTGATTTGCTAACTAGCAACTATGGGAAATTAGAAGAAAGTCATACTAAGCTCTCGAGCTCGCATGAGGATCTTCTAGTCTCCCATGGTAGGCTAAAGTTAGCTCATGAGGCCATCGTGTCAAAGGTAACATCTAGTGGGCCTCATGTTGACATTAGCACTATATCTACTCCAAATGTTATATTGCCATGTGCTAGTCCTTGTAATTCATCCTCTCACAACCATGCTATATCTCGTGATGAATTACATTCTATGACTTGTTGCTCTAACAATGTAGCATCTACTTCCTCTAGTACTTTTGTTGAAACTAACCATGTAGAGGAAATAAAAGAGCTCAAGGCTCAAGTTACTTCTTTGAGAAATGACTTGAAGAAGGGTCATCAAGGGAAGGCCGCACTCAACAAAATCTTGAGTGTGCAAAAATCCCCCAATGACAAGAGTGGGCTTGGATTCAACTCCAATGTCAAGAACAAGTCCACTATCAAGTTGAAGCACAAGGACAACAAGAATAATGGCCAAGATCAAGTCAAGAATCCGGCCAACATTGTTTGCTTCAAGTGCAAGGAAGAAGGGCAACATGTTAGATCTTGCCCATTGAAGAAAAAGCCTCTTAGTGTGAAGCAGCAAGGGAAGCGGCCTCAAGCTCCACCTAAAGTCATTAATGGGCCTCTTCCTAAGAGGACTAATGGAGCTCTTCCTCGAGTTGTGGATTCACCTAAGAATAAAGATGGCAAGAGTAGAACTTGCTACATATGCCGTTAGAAGGGGCATATTTCTTCCTCATGCACTATCGGTATCTCCTCATCCAACCCTATCATTATTGATGATGCTTATTCTCTTTGTAAGGATGAGGTTGGCAATGTGTTTGCCAAATTTGTTGGTGCCCAATGTGGTGTCAAGAAAAGATCCATTTGGGTTGCCAAGCCTATTGTGACTAACTTCTTAGGACCCAACTTGGTTGGGGACCAACAAGCCAAAACTTGATCAATAGGTGTGTTTTGGTGGGCATTGGAGTCTTGGCTACATTATGAAGAATTGAGGGATCTTCATCAATTATTATTGTCAAGCCAAGCCATTTGGATTATCATGATTATATTATATTTCCAATTCTCCTCCTTGCGGTAACATATGCTAAACTCTTTACATTGAAAGTTACTCGCCCCCTTGTGCATGTGTTGGTTTTGTATATTTCATGCTTTTGTACATGTTGTGCTATCCACTTAATTATCTTGAGGTATCAAGCATATTTGTGTATGATTAGGTGGCACTCCATGTATGTGTGTTTCTTGTGGTTGAGCCCTTCTTGATTATATTTGATATCTTATTTGGCTCTTATGAGAAATTAATGGATTATCCCATTTTTGGGGAGTGTTATGCTTGGGCATTTCACAATCCTAAAATTGTGTGTACATGAGGAATACCACCTAGTATTTATATTGGATTATTGTTAAACTCTATGTGGTATAATTCTCATGAGAAATTTAAGTTTTATAATGTCCATTAATTATCTCTATATGTATCATTTTGCCTCGTGTTGGTTTTATGGTAGTATCACATTATGGGGGAGTCATATGCTTAGTGCATATTACAAATCCTAGAAAATGTGAATATTCGGGGTTGTGTCACTTAGAATTGATATTGATAATTATCTAGAACCTATGTGACACATTTGCTCATACAATTTCCAATTTGCTTGAATGGATTTATTGATCTTATTTTGGATCTTGTATATGAGAGTGTTTCTTGGTATGCGTTTCCTCATATTTAGATATATATATCCTCATGGAAACCATTTGCTTCAAGTTACTCTAATCACTAGTGATTGTCTGACTATTGGAAGCTACCAAGACTCTTGTTCGAAATATCATGCTTAATTCTTATCTCTTGTTATATGCTTCTTGGTGTGCCTATGATCTTGGATATCCATGCTAGCTACCTTGGGAAAATTATTCCCAATATTTCTTGTCCTTGGACAACGAGTACTCAATTTATGGTAGAATTTATTGATCATATTCACTTTGGCCTTTGTTTAACTTTATCCTATCTTTGGCCATGAAAATGTTTTGTGTTGTCTCCCAAGCCTTCCTTGATTTTTGTGGATCTTCTTATTTTATTGGTATCCTCTTGTGTTGTATTTGTTGTAGGTACTAGTGATGATCCCATTTGTGTGCATTTTGCATTCAAAAGGAAAATCCTATATAATGCACTATCCATGGGGGAGCTCTCCTATATTATTTATAACACTCATATTTATGCTTCTTTGTTTGATCCATATAGGGTTTTATGTGCTTGGAACCTCAATCTTCTCGTTTTGGTATTTGGGCCATCATGAGAAGTTTGGGGAGTTTGGTTTCTTGTTGGAACCTTGCTATTTTTGGGAGTTGGTTTTGTCTTATTCATTGTTTCTTGATTTGACCATTTTAGAATGAGATAAACCCTTGAGCATTTTTATTTCTATCTATCTTTTGCTCTTTGGCTTTAGCTTAGTTCATTGGTTGAACTTGTGATCTTTCATGTGTTGAATTGGTTCTTGGATACAATTTGGACATCGTTTGTCATGTCACACTCATGTGTATGCAATCTCGATTTACTTGGTGTTTTTATTCAAATTGTATCTCCTTTTTGGTTCTTGAAAGCTTTATGCATGCATATTTACTATATGTTTATATTATGGCATGCTTGCTTTCCTTGATCCAATATATAAGGGAAACTCCACCAAATCCCATCGGCTAAGTTGTGCATGAAATTCAATTTCATATCAATATGCACATATTTATGTGGAGTCTCTCCTATGTATTGTAGTTGCACTAACTATTTTGGACCCAATAAGTTTGGGGACCATTTTGTATTTAAATGTGTTTTAGGTACATTTGAGATATATTGGATGCTTGTCTCTCAATCTTGAAGAAGTGGTGCGTTAATGAAAATTGGAGGCAAGCTATAGGATGTTCAACGAATTCATATCCTCTACATCCTACCAATTATATCTCGGTAACAATTATCTCTTTCTCATGCTCATATATCTTGATTCCAACCGTTTGTCGGTTGCCTTCTAGCATGAATTAATGTATTTGTAATTGTTGTAGTCCTAGCCATGGTTTTAAGAGAACTCTATATTGTATGTGTGGTTAAGTTGAGATGAGTGCATATAATTGGGACTACACAAAATCATGCATATGATCCTCCAATCCCAAACATGTCAATCTAGCAATTTTATTGCCTATCATTTCATTAACTTCTCTCATGTGCAATATTGAGATTTTTGCTAGTCTATTTTATCTTATGATACTTGTTGCCTTTCTCCATATATTCCAACCTTCTCCTTCTCCCTTGGTGATAGTTGTAATATATGTAGTGTGTTGGTGTTTGAAGCTCATTAATGTACAATAAGGTATATGTTAGCCTTTGGCCATGCTTTGAAGCAAAAATCTTATTGGTATATGTTGTGACTTCATTTTTGCTTTCATGTGCTTTATTGAATATCTTCTTTGTGTGTGGTTGTTTCTTTATGAGAATATGTCTTTGTGATATTTTCCACTTAGAGACATATACACATATGAGAAGATAATTTTAGTTGATTTTTTTTGGAGACCACCTTTCTATTCCTTTTGATTCTTTGGCGGCTTCCAAATTTATTTTCCTATGAGTGCTTGTTCCTCTTGTTTGCATCTTCGGACACTCATATTTGTTCGTTCATGTCTTGTATTGTTAAATGAATTTGGATGAGTGAGGATTCCATGACTATGCACCTCGTTCCCAAATGCAATTATCATAATTGGTGCATTCTCTTTGGGGAGCTCATCTAATTCATTTAATAATGCTCATTTGCATCCTTTCACATTTGGTGTGTTTCAAATGATTATGGGGGAGCAAGGATTCCATATTTGTGCATTATGTATTCCAATGCATTTGTCTTGGGGAGATTCTCTATTTGTTATTTAAAACACTCTTTTTCTCATATCATAATATCTTGTAGTTTCCATTTGGACTCATTTGTTGTTTTCAAATTGGTTTGTCAGACCTTGTAGTTGCTTACATCATTTGACTTTATTTTGGCAACCTTTGGGTCCTCGATATAGTTCTACTCCCTCCCAAGTAGTCATCATTGGATATGTGCGAAAGCACACCTTTGGAGGAATTATTACTATATTTGCCTTCTTGAACTTTACTCCCATTTCGGCAATCGATGCCAATGGGGGAGAAGTTTTAGAGGGTTTAAGGGAAGTTGGTTTATGCATTGAGTTTGTTCTTGTGCATTTGCCTCTCATGCTCTTGCATCTTTGTTGTTGCTTAGCTTGAGGTATATATAGAGGAAACTCCACCAATGATAATGATTGGCAATATATGCAATGAAATTCAAGTTCATCACACATGCATAGATTGTGGGGGAGTTTGCTCTATATATGGTGGTGGTACCAATATCACATACTTTTGTAGTATTTGATATTGGTATTACCATTTCATTCAATAATATTCCTTATATAAACCCTCTTAAAGGGATTGTCATCAATTACCAAAATGGGGGAGATTGAAAGAACATGTTGGGCCCCCGTGTGTGGTAATTAATGACAATCTTTATGGACTAATGTGTGTATTAAGTTATACTTGTAGGATTTGTCCATTGGCATCGCTTGGAGCATGTGTTGGCTTCAAGGTCGATGAAATGCAAAGAAGATATGTTGTGCAAGCTAAATATGCGAGGTCGATGATGAGGAATTAAGAAAGGCGTTCCATCTTGAGAAGGGCAAGACCGTCTACATCGAGCTCAAGTGGAATGCTCAAGGCAAAGGTATAATCTTGATAGGTTTTCCTTTTGCCGGTCTCTTGTTGTGTGTAGGAGACCGGGTTTAGGATAGATAACCGTACTATCAAGAGGGGCTCTCGTATGAGTAATTCGGTCGTTCAGAGAGAGCTCAAACCTTTGCATACTTGCATCATCGTATTTGGTTGTTATTTGGTCTTATCCATGTGAGGATATAGAGCTTGTGGTAATCTCCATAACAAGCTCTTGTTCATCTAAATCGGATCTCCCATTTGTATCTTGTTGCGATTTTGATTTATGCGTCTTTTTGGTTTCTCACCAAGTGAGGTATATCACATTATTCTACTTGATACTTTCTCACTTGGTGATAATCAATATTTCCAACGCAATTTGCATCGGGTCAATCGGAGCTACCGTTCAAAAGTTATGACCGTTTGAATATTTGCCTATTCGGTTTGAAAAATAAAAAGGAAAAAATATTTTCTGGGCCGTCCGGTACTACCGGGCCTAGTACCGGACGAGCCTGGTTCAGCATGCTCCCTTCCTGGCCCATGCGGTACTCCATGCCGGCACTACCGGCCCGTGCGGTACTACCGCCCCATGCGGCCGGTAGTACCGGGCCGCCCACTCCCTGGCCCAGCCTGGTTCCTCTCACCCGCGTTGGCCACGCTGGGCTCCCCCGCGAGCTAGGCCGGCCCACTTCCTCCCGCCGCCAGCGCACGAGCCGCCCGCTTCCAACTGCCGCCACCTCGCTCTGCCTCTTGCGCGCTCGCTTGCCTCGCTTGGCCTATCACCGCCGCCTGGCCTGCATGATCACACCTGCTTGGCCGCCACCGCTTCCTCGCCCAATCCCAATCGTGCCCGCTCGCTCTGCTGCACCCTGGCCGCTGGGTCCGCTGCTGCTGCTTGCCTCTGACGCTGTGAGCCAGCATACCGCTAAGTTGCCAGATTGCACGCTGCTTCCTGCCTAGCACCAGCATGCAATGGCCCCTCCTGCTATACTGTTTGCCGTGTTGTCTGCTTCTCTCTCGCATGCGTTGACTTCCCCTTTTTTCCTGGCATCGAGCGGTACTACCGGTCCAGACCAAAAAATAGCCCCAACGGCCATATTTTCTGGGCCTCCTATTTAAGCCTTGCCCGTTTTCAATTTAGTTTGCTCCTCTCTTATCTATTAGGCTAAACTTTGTCCACACTTGCTCTATATCTTGAAGCTTGCCTAATCTTTTCCCTCCGATGATTCTTGCCCATATTTGAGTGGAAGAGAGAGGAGATCTAGCCCCATGTTTTGACCTAACCGATTCATCTCTTTGTGAGTGCATCTTTGGGGATCTAGATTTTGGGTGATTTGTGTCTCTCTTTGATTTCTCCTCTCTTGTTCCCCCAATAGCTTTGGTAGCTTTGTTGGAACTTGAGAGCGAGGGATTTGAGCATCTTTGTGGTGTTCTTGCCATTTGCATTTGGTGCATCGGTTTGAGTTCTCCTAGGAGGATTTAGTTTGATTTACTCATTGGAGCTTGTCCCTCTTGGGTTCTTGGAACCCTAGACGGTTTGTAGCCTTGGTGGCATTGTGGCCTTTTGTGGCGTTTGTTGGGAGCCTCCAATTAAGTTGTAGAGTTGTGCCCCAACCTTGTGAGAGGTTCCGGCTGCCACCGACAAGTGCACCGATAGTGGAAGCGTGGATAAATCCCATTGGGGTGAGATTCACCGGAGAATAAGGGAGGCCTTTTGTGGAGTTGGTGGTTTGATACCACCCCCTCTCCAAACGAGGCGTACTCCATGTTGGGAGGAACTCGGTAAAATATCGGTGTCCCCGCGTGCCTCGGTTATCTCTATACCGGAGCTCTTTACTTATGCACTTTACATTGTGATAGCCTTCGTGCTTGAAGTAATATATATCTTGCTATCACTTTGTTGCTTGTATTGCTTAGCATATGTTGTTGGTGCACATAGGTGAACCTTAGTTGTTTTAAGGTTGTGCTTAGCAAAGTAAACACTAGTTTTATTCCGCCTTTGTTGAGCCACTCTAGGAAAAGTTTTAATCGCCTATTCACCCCCCCTCTAGGCGACATCCATATCCTTTCAATTGGTATCAGAGTGCGGTCTCTCATTTTAGGATTCACCGCCTTGAGAGTAAAGATGTCGGTTAGAGGATTAGTGCACAATGACATGTTTATATTCGATGGCACAAATTATGATATATGGAAAAATCACATGCTAATTCATTTTCGGGACATGGACCCAAATTTGGAGCGTATTGTAGATATAGGTTTTTCTCCTCCTATGGATTTCAAAAATCTATCTAGTGAGGATGAGAAAAACTTATATCTCGATGCTCAAGCTTCTAATGTGCTTGTTAATGCTTTGAGCTATGTAGTTACATCTTCAATCATTCCTTTTTGGAGCGCTCATGAGTTATGGACAAAACTTCAAGATAAATATATTGTGTCCAACATTATTGAGGATGATTGTGTTGCTTCCACTTCCGGTCGAGATGAGTTCTCATCCTCTACCACTTCACCAACATGTGACTTTTCACAAGGTAATGATATGGTGTGTGGTGATAGAAATTGCAATATGGATAGTGTGTTCACTATTTGTAATCCCTCATATCTATCTAGTTGCAGATGTCTATCTTTGGACCTTAACACTTCTAGCACTCAAAATTCCTCACATGCTTGTGTTAATAGTCCTTGCATATCATGTAGAAATGACTTGAAAAAATCTCATGATGATATGCTTTTGTTGTCTTGTTGCCATGATAAAAATGCTTCTATTTCCTCTAGTGCTTATGTTGCTAACCATGTAGAGGAAAATGAAGATTCTATGGGCCAAGGCAAGGTCTTGAAGAGAGCTACAAGTGCAATCTCATCATCACCTTCCTCCGGTTCTCACATATGCCTTATGGCTAAGGGAACAAAGGTAACCTCTTTGGATCCCATTGTATCTCATGATGATGATGATGAGGTTGAAAATGATAATGATGATTATAGAGGTAAGTATGATATTACCTCTATTAAGAAAATGGGAGAGGTTGTATTTGGTGCTCTCTTCAAAAATAAAATTGCTTCCTCCAACTTTCTTGAAATCTTGAATTATGCTATAGAAGGCAATGATCTTATTGAGGAGCAAGAAAACTTAATTTATGAACAATTTGCGCGTGAGCATAATTATGCTAATGAAATTGCTCAACTAAATGACTCCCTTGAAGAAGAACAAACCACTAAGGAATCTCTTGAGGAGACCTTTGCCTTAGAGCTATCTAGAGTAAAGGAATCTCATGATAGAGATCTTGAGGTGGCAAGTGATCTCAAAAGTAAAAATGATGAGACTCAAGTTGCTTATGCTAAACTCCTTGAGGATTTTGAGCACCTCAAAAATGGCTCTCGGGTCGTTAAGAGGGAGCTCATCAAACTCACCGAGTCGCATGAGCAACTTAAAGCTTCATATTCAAAAGAGCTTGACAAGTTGCCCTCACCTCTTGCTAATAATAATGATGCTTGTGCTACTAACTCTATTTCTTGTGAAGCATCTATTTTGAAAGAGAATGTTGAGCTAAAGGCTCAACTTGCTTTGCTAACTAGCAACTATGTGAAATTAGAAGAAAGTCATACTAATCTCTCGAGCTCGCATGAGGATCTTCTAGTCTCCCATGGTAGGCTAAAGTTAGCTCATGAGGCCATCGTGTCAAAGGTAACATCTAGTGGGCCGCATGTGGACATTAGCACTATATCTACTCCAAATGTTATATTGCCATGTGCTAGTCCTTGTAATTCATCCTCTCACAACCATGCTATATCTCGTGATGAATTACATTCTATGCCTTGTTGCTCTAACAATGTAGCATCTACTTCCTCTAGTACTTTTGTTGAAACTAACCATGTAGAGGAAATAAAAGAGCTCAAGGCTCAAGTCACTTCTTTGAGAAATGACTTGAAGAAGGGTCATCAAGGGAAGGCCGCACTCAACAAAATCTTGAGTGTGCAAAAATCCCCCAATGACAAGAGTGGGCTTGGATTCAACTCCAATATCAAGAACAAGTCCACTATCAAGTTGAAGCACAAGGACAACAAGAATAATGGCCAAGATCAAGTCAAGAATCCGGCCAACATTGTTTGCTTCAAGTGCAAGGAAGAAGGGCACCATGTTAGATCTTGCCCATTGAAGAAAAAGCCTCTTAGTGTGAAGCAGCAAGGGAAGCGGCCTCAAGCTCCACCTAAAGTCATTAATGGGCCTCTTCCTAAGAGGATGTCACATCCCAAAATTCTCCTAATTTTGGAATGTGAAACAAATAAATAAGATTGATTGATTGTTTGACTTTGTTGAAAATTCTCAAAGAGAAGAAACTTTTTGAATAGAAAATCCTCTCAAGCTTGAATTCAAAATCTTATATTCTTTTGTTAAGACCTAAGTAGCCATATAGGCAAAAGGGCATGGATTGATTATGGATTGTAGAATTGGTGTGCAAGATTTCAAAATGAAAATCATGAAGCATTCATATGCATTTCATCCATGCAAAGTTCTCACAAACTAAATCCAAATCCTGGTATCTAAATCCTATAGTTGATTCGCCCAAATGTTTCTAAGGGTAACTAAATTGACTTTTTAAAACACACTATTGCTAAGACAGTGATTATTGCTAAATTATAGCCTAAAAGGATCCAATTAATACTACAAAATTTTAGAAACAAAATTGAGCTCATTTGGAGCTAGTATGAAAAAATTATGGATTAAATACAAACACGTAAAGATATAAATAAAATGAGATATACAAGGATTTATAACCCACTACTTCCAAACTAGTAAAAAGATTACAAATTTGATTCTATAATGACCTATTCGATTTTAGAAAAATTTAGAAACAAGAATCATGTCATTTGGAGTTCGTATGCAAAAGATATGAGGGAAACAACTACAAAAAAAAAAAAACTGAACGGGCCAGCCCACCCGGACCGGAACGACCGCAGCACCCGCACGCGCGCGTACAGGAAGTGCTTTAAAAAGCGTGCGAAATCTGTTTTCTAAACCTATCTCTACTCAAACTCTTGTAACTTTTTATCTACAACTCCGAATCGACTTCCGTTTGTTTTTACTTGGTCCCTACTCCAAGGCCTATCTCTACACCATCCTAAATCTCCATATAAATTCGTGGAGCCACAGCTGTACGAGTTTCTATTCTCGAAATCCCGAATCTACATATGCCCGAATCTTATTTCGCTTTTTAACCCATCTAGACTTCGTCGTTTGCCTTCGGTCAAAAAACAAAAGTTGTAGGAATCGTCGAAATCATTCAATCCCGACAAACCTCACCTCTTTTCATCCACCACAGCCGGAGAATTTTGCATCGCAATATTTCAGATCTTACGGTGTAAATCCAAGATCTACTCGTGCTCGTTTCTTCAAATCCAAATTCCTTTGGTGAGAAGGTAGGAATAATGATTCCCCACAACTTTCATGTTCTGAGTTTTTCAATTTGACCTACGGATTTGTCTCTCTAACACATATCTATTTCTTGTCTATTCTGAGCCAAAATCGGGTCAATCTCTTCTTCTAGCCACCGGATCCTATCCAGACGGTCGAGATCCAATCAAACCGGTGCGTGCCATGTCTTCATCCCGGTCATATTCATCACCATATCAACATAAGGTCAACATCTAATCCCAGTCAGCATGCAAAGTCAACCTGTCCAGTCAGCGGAATATTCCCTGGAATATTCCGTTCGAATTTAAAATTGCATATTATAGATCTAACTTGTAAAATTCATTAGAAATTCATACCACGTCCTAAAATTGTGTATAATATATCAAATTGAAGATAATTTCACGTAGAATCATCTTATCAGAATAGATCCAACTTTTACTGTACGTGGTTACTGCAGTAATTTAATTAGTTTTAATGGTCTTTTAGGTTAATAAATTCATAAGAAATTATCTGTAACTCCGAAAAATATGAATAATATATCAAATTGAAGCTACTGTAATGTATCTTAAGAATATCTGGTTGGATCTAGCCTTTGCCGATTATTTAACCCGTAGCAATTTAATTAGTTTTAATGGCTTTATAAATAATTAAATTCATAGTAAATTAATTGCTTGTCACAAAAATATAAATAGTATACCGATAGAAAGCTGGTTCCATGTAGATCATCAATCTGCAAATGGTTCAGTAAAATACTATAAGGTTTCGCAGCAATTAAATAAATGGTTTAATGGCTTATTTAGAGTAATAAATTCATAAGAAAATAAATACTATTTAGAAAATTACAAATAATATGTCCCTGAAATCACAATTCCATGGAGATTACAGATATAATTTTAGTTTGATTTTTAGGCAAGAGAAACTGTATGAATCATTTAAAACCCATTAAACACTATTTAAATCATATAAAAAGATCTATAACTCCGATTAGGGTGAATCCAACACCTACTGGTTCGTATTAACGTCCTCTATCCAGTAAACCCAAGAAACAAATTTAATTCTACATTAGAACAGGCGTTACAACAGAACTATCAAAACCCTTATATTGGCAAGTAATCATTAATAACAAGTACCCTATTGCATTAAATGAACTCATACATGCATCATATGATATATTAATGTTCATAAAACTAATTATAACCATTGTGTCATGTTAAATCATCATGCATGTTTTCGATCATCCTTGTTGTGTTTCCTATGTTTGCAATTGCTTTGACTGGAACTACCTTGTCCTCGTATTAGATTGTTCGGAGAGTGCGATTGCTGCGGATAAATACAATCAACACCCATATTATCAACATAAGGCAAGTTACACCACTTGTTCATAATTTTGTCCCAGTTTTGATTCTATGCATGTGATCTTCAAAATTCTGTAGTATGCATGTGTAGGATGTTCTAGTAGATTTTCCCCCTTAGTATTATTTTGCAAGTGCGATGATTTTGTAGTATGCCATGAGTAGCTCTATACTTAGGATTTCCCATCCTAATAGGTTACCCCTGTTTTTGCTAAGTATTGCTTGCTATGCTATATATACAAAGTACCGTTGGGGGGTTCGAAAGACAAAGAATTTTTCTAAGTATAAAGGCTCTCTAGAGCAAACTTTTCTTCTCAAATCCACTTCAAAATAAAACTAAGTTTTCTTCTGGGCGGAATGGTTGTCGGGTCAACGAGTGAGATTTTGGTGGAGGACGGCCGCCCAGGAATCAAAGAAGTCTGCCATGTTTTAGAATTCAGAAGCTTCCAGTGCAACCACGATACATTATGGGCTCTGTCTTGGCCTAGTACTTAGTGGGAAACCTCACCTGGGTACCAACATTTGTAGGTTCTTGGCACGGTTGGATCCGGAAGGTAGAGGGGCTACTAAGGGAAAGCCTCGCCATGGTCTTGTCTGTAAAAGGACTTGATCGTGGATTGTGGGTAAAGTGCACAAACTCTCGAGAGTATTGCAATCTGATCGATCAGCCGTGTTCACGGTAACAGAACAACAATGAGCATCTGAACGATGGAGCCTCTGAAGGATCTTCCTCTCTCTTTTCTAAAACAAAGTTTTGAAACCCCATGGCGTGCGTAATATTGCTAATGGGTGGGAATTTGGGAACTTGGTGTGTAATATCCAAGTGACGCTTGGTGCGTAAAATCCAAGTGTTTGGTTGTTTGGACACTTGGTGCGTAATATCCTCGTGTGCCACTCGACCTTATTTTATCTAAGCAAATGTTTACAAAGTAGGACAATCCTCTCTTTTCTCCATACTTAGAGAAAATTAGCTTTATGCAAATGAACTCCAAAGCCTAAACTAGCCTTGCATGTAGAGTTAGTCTTTCCTTCCTTGGTGTAATTTGCCAATACATTCAAAGTATTGACCCAACTTGTTGGCTGCACGTTTCATGTGCAGAATTTCGGAGATCATTGAAAGGTGCGCTAGGATCACGGGTCTTCACTCAACCTGCCTGTGGCATTGATGGGACTCCAAGTTGTATTTATATCGCTTCTGTTGTAATAGTGTAAACTATGGATTATTCGATTCATGTAATAAAGACTTGTGTTTTACATGATATTTCATCGACTGTGAGTGCTAGCTATTGATCCAGGGACTAGCATGTTAATCGCAGGGACTTAGGATCTTACTTGATCCGAGGTCACTACAGATGGTATCAGAGCATAAGTTGACTGTAGATCGTGACCCTAGACATGGAAAAACCTTAGGACAAATATTTTCTAAGTTATTTCAGAAAACTCTCATACTTCTCATCATCTACCTTGGGGTTTTAAAATTTCTTAAGTCTTTTCTTTTCAACATTAGAAAATGACCACTACACCCTTCAAGAAGAAACTTTTCTCAAGATTACCTTTTCAAAGAAGATCATCTCAATGTTTCGATTAAGTTGGTACTTGAAGACCTCCATGAAAGATGTTCCAAGACTGAAGCTACGAGATTAAAGACTTCAAAGGCCTTAAGTCAATGTTATTAACTAAAGAACTCGAAAGATTGAAGATTATGAAGAACATGAAGACTATCAAGAACACGAAGACTTTTGAAGACTCGAAGCCTCGAAGATTCCAAGTGACCTATTAGGAACCAAACCCGAATAAGATTTCGCTAAATATAGATGCGACAAATTGTTTAATATCTTGTATGGTTTATTACCTTAGCTAATGAAAACCTGTTTTCTAAATAAAATTTCTTGTATAGGTTATTCTTCTTCTTCCATACTCCAATCGTTCCTACTCTAAACCTTGGTCAACTCGACGGATGGACCATATCAATAAGGAGGACAAGGAACTCAACTCCACCAAGCGTAAGAGCCACGCCGATGCAAAGAAGTGGATGCTCCAGGTTGAAGAAAGAATGAAGGATGCCAACATTGAAGTCAACAGAATGCTTCATTATGCCACCCAATTCCTAAAGGACGATGGTCCAACTTGGTGGGAGATGCAACACACCATTGATGATCATCAAGGGGTGATATCTTAGGAAGAATTTAAAGTGGTTCTACTTCAATCTCGTCTCGTATACCAAAAATCCAAGAAGTTGAAGTCCCGAAACATTTAGCTTGCACGATCTATGGAGAAATAGGGCATATCACCAAGGAGCATCATGATCAGCGCCCCTACTGTGAAGGAAGGCACCCATCAGAAGAATGTCCCACCTCTCAAGTTACATTCTTCCTGTGCAAAGGGACCAATCACAACCCTGCTCAATGCACCTCTACCCGGTGGTACATCAACTGAATCAACAAGTCAGAGACAGAATGCGCCAAGACCTCATGAAGCTCCGTGAGGACACGACAAATACAAGGGATGGATTCAAGACTCTAGACACCGCACCCAAAGTCATCACTTCGCAATACTCGACATATGAAGGAATGCCCATTTTCCCCAAACTGGCTCAAGGAAACGTCAAGGCTTCCAAATGTTGAGGTAGAGCATGAAGAACCACAAGACGGGATGTCCTTGCCAAAAAGGAGGAAGGATCTAAGCAAAAGTCCTATGCTTCCAGTGTCACAATCCTGGGCATTATGCTGATAATTGTCCAAAACATGTGAATGTAGCTGGAAAGGATAAAAACGACGATGGTAATAGCAATAGAAGACCTCTATTAGGAGAACTATCATATTTTATACTTATTAGATGTTCTTATATTTCTTGTCTATCTTTTCTATAACCTCTTCTTGTTCAAATTTGTAGTTGTCCATTCTTATGATACCTATATGAGAGTTAGCTAAGTAAAAGAACAAATAGTATGACATAAATAAACATCTCATCAAGTTTGGTTAGGTCTGGACCACCATATTTTATCTCTTTAGGAGATCATCGCTATCGTGTTAGCATATTGTTTTTACCAGCTTATGTGGTATGACAATATAGGTTGCTTGCTGGTTTGTACTGAATCATATCGTGTGATGCCTTGTTTAGGATCTGTTGTTTTGAAACTCTAAAGTTGCTGGAACTTTTGTGTGGTTTTAAAATTATTTTAATGGTGTGAATTGATTGAAATTCGTGGATTACTGCTGCAGTTTTCTGCCTGACCTGTTGTACCGCGTGATTTTACATATTTTATTGGTAACTCAGAAAAATCTACAAAAATAGGATCTGGAGCGTAATTACCTGTAGTACATGCACAAAAATTGGCTAAAATTTGTGACAAGTTTAAGTCGGTCAGAAAAAAATTCGTGAATTCTGCTGTACCGTTTTGACAGATTTTGTTTATTGCTTATATGTTGCTCTATTTTACTCTAGTATTGTTCCCAATGCTTTCAAACTATTTTGTGGTTATATACTGCTATATTTAGACCCCTGTAATGTTATTATACAAGTGTTTGCTTGTGTGTTGATCGCTTATGATTGTTTGCTTGTTTGTGACATTGATTGCTTCATATAGTTATGGGTAGGATTATTTTCTTAGTCGTTTCTTTCCTATAGAATCTATCCTTTCCTATCTTGAACCCTTGGAGATATAATGATGTTTTAAGTGGAAGGTTTGACAACACAATGCATTTAGGAAGGGAATGCTCCACCTAAAAGAAAAAAAAGGATGTGGAAGTATGAAGTGTTGCACATGATGTTATGTAGTAGATTACCCAACCTGAAAGTTGAAGTATCGATAGCTTAGTTTTAGTAGTAGCTTTGTTGATTGAATACATGGGATTATACATAGAGCATTAGTTCGTGCTCATGGAAACATTCTTCAAGGCAAGTAAGAATGCTCGAGTGACAGAAAAACGTGATTCACCTATCCTCATACAGGGTAATGATTGGGTGCAGGATGGATTGATCATCATTCCTACTACTCTTATTATTCACTCTTGTAATGTTGGCTTTGCGAATCTTGAGTGCCCTTTTAAACCTTAGTAGAGAGTCGACGTTGAGCCTAAACCCTAGAATGGTATATTGTTACACCCTTCTAAAAGCATCCATTGCTAAGCATAGGATGTACGGTAAGGATGAATCCCGACCGTGAATTATGGGCACCGTGAAGTAAACATTCCCTATTTGCCCACCAAAAGAGTTTTGCTAGTTTAAGAAGTGCTTTCTCGGAAACTATCAATCATGATGTTTAGAATGTGCTAGAGACATTGTGCCAATAAAAGTCTAAAGGAGAACCAATCTGAGCTAAGTGAATCCTCGAGAAGTGACCTAGTCAATTTCTTTTAAGGGTGGTAGCATCCTAAAGGATCCCGAACCTTTCTTTCTTTCTAGCCTTCCCAAATCTCGGGACGAGATTTCTTTTAAGGGTGGTAGTCTGTCACATCCCAAAATTCTCCTAATTTTGGAATGTGAAACAAATAAATAAGATTGATTGATTGTTTGACTTTGTTGAAAATTCTCAAAGAGAAAAAACTTTTTGAATAGAAAATCCTCTCAACCTTGAATTCAAAATCTTATATTATTTTGTTAAGACCTAAGTAGCCATATAGGCAAAAGGGCATGGATTGATTATGGATTGTAGAATTGGTGTGCAAGATTTCAAAATGAAAATCATGAAGCATTCATATGCATTTCATCCATGCAAAGTTCTCACAAACTAAATCCAAATCCTGGTATCTAAATCCTATAGTTGATTCGCCCAAATGTTCCTAAGGGTAACTAAATTGACTTTTTAAAACCCACTATTGCTAAGACAACGATTATTGCTAAATTATAGCCTAAAAGGATCCAATTAATACTACAAAATTTTAGAAACAAAATTGAGCTCATTTGGAGCTAGTATGAAAAAGTTATGGATTAAATACAAACACGTAAAGATATAAATAAAATGAGATATACAAGGATTTATAAACCCACTACTTCCAAACTAGTAAAAAGATAACAAATTTGATTCTATAATGACCTATTCGATTTTAGAAAAATTTAGATACAAGAATCATGTCATTTGGAGTTCGTATGCAAAAGATATGAGGGAAACAACTAAAAAAAACTGAACGGACCGGCCCACCCGGACCGGACCGACCGCAGCACCCGCACGCGCGCGTACACAAAGATCGATCGTGGAAGTGCTTTAAAAAGCGTGCGAAATCTGTTTTCTAAAACCTATCTCTACTCAAACTCTTGTAACTTTTTATCTACAACTCCGAATCGACTTCCGTTTGTTTTTACTTGTTCCCTACTCCAATGCCTATCTCTACACCATCCTAAATCTCCATATAAACTCGTGGAGCCATGGCTGTACGAGTTTCTATTCTCGAAATCCCGAATCTACATATGCCCGAATCTTATTTCGCTTTTTAACCCATCTAGACTTCGTCGTTTGCCTTCGGTCAAAAAACGAAAGTTGTAGGAATCGTCGAAATCTTTTAATCCCGACAAACCCCACCTCTTTTCATCCACCATAGTCGGAGAATTTCGCATCGCAATATTTCAGATCTGACGGTGTAAATCCAAGATCTACTCGCGCTCGTTTCTTCAAATCCAAATTCCTTTGGTGAGAAGGTAGGAATAATGATTCCCCACAACTTTCATGTTCTGAGTTTTTCAATTTGACCTACGGATTTGTCTCTCTAACACAGATCTATTTCTTGTCTATTCTGAGCCAAAATCGGGTCAATCTCTTCTTCTAGCCACCAGATCCTATCCAGACGGTCGAGATCCAATCAAACCGGTGCATGCCATGTCTTCATCTCGGTCATCTTCATCATCAACACCACATCAACGTAAGGTCAACATCTAATCCCAGTCAGCATGCAAAGTCAACCTGTCCAGTCAGCGGAATATTTCCTGAAATATTCCGTTCGAATTTAAAATTGCATATTATATATTTAACTTGTAAAATTCATTAGAAATTCATACCACGTCCAAAAATTGCGTATAATATATCAAATTGAAGATAATTTCACGTAGAATCATCTTATCAGAATAGATCCAACTTTTACTGTACGTGGTTACTGCAGTAATTTAATTAGTTTTAATGGTCTTTTAGGTTAATAAATTCATAAGAAATTATATGTAACTCCGAAAAATATGAATAATATATCAAATTGAAGCTACTGTAATGTACCTTAAGAATATCTGGTTGGATCTAGCCTTTGCCGATTATTTAACCTGTAGCAATTTAATTAGTTTTAATGGCTTTATAAATCATTAAATTCATAGTAAATTAATTGCTTGTCACAAAAATATAAATAGTATACCGATAGAAAGCTGGTTCTATGTAGATCATCAATCTGCAAATGGTTCAGTAAAATACTATAAGGTTTCGCAGCAATTAAATAAATGGTTTAATGGCTTATTTAGAGTAATAAATTCATAAGAAAATAAATACTATTCAGAAAATTACAAATAATATGTCCCTGAAATCACAATTCCGTGGAGATTACAGATATAATTTTAGTTTGATTTTTAGGCAAGAGAAACTGTATGAATCATTTAAAACCCATTAAACACTATTTAAATCATATAAAAAGATCTATAACTCCGATTAGGGTGAATCCAACACCTACTGGTTCGTATTAACGTCCTCTATCCAGTAAACCCAAGAAACAAATTTAATTCTACAGTTAGAACAGGCGTTACAACAGAACTATCAAAACCCTTATATTGGCAAGTAATCATTAATAACAAGTACCCTATTGCATTAAATGAACTCATACATGCATCATATGATATATTAATGTTCATAAAACTAATTATAACCATTGTGTCATGTTAAATCATCATGCATGTTTTCGATCATCCTTGTTGTGTTTCCTATGTTTGCAATTATTTTGACTGGAACTACCTTGTCCTCGTATTAGATTGTTCGGAGAGTGCGATTGCTGCGGATAAATACAATCAACACCCATATTATGAACATAAGGCAAGTTACACCACTTGTTCATAATTTTGTCCCAGTTTTGATTCTATGCATGTGATCTTCAAAATTCTGTAGTATGCATGTGTAGGATGTTCTAGTAGATTTTCCCCTTAGTATTATTTTGCAAGTGCGATGATTTTGTAGTATGCCATGAGTAGCTCTATACTTAGGATTTCCCATCCTAATAGGTTACCCCTGTTTTTGCTAAGTATTGCTTGCTATGCTATATATACAAAGTACCGTTGGGGGGTTCGAAAGACAAAGAATTTTTCTAAGTATAAAGGCTCTCTAGAGCAAACTTTTCTTCTCAAATCCACTTTAAAATAAAACTAAGTTTTCTTCTGGGCGGAATGGTTGTCGGGTCAACGAGTGAGATTTTGGTGGAGGACGGCCGCCCAGGAATCAAAGAAGTCTGCCATGTTTCAGAATTCAGAAGCTTCTAGTGCAACCACGATACATTATGGGCTCTGTCTTGGCCTAGTACTTAGTGGGAAACCTCACCTGGGTACCAACATTTGGAGGTTCTTGGCACGGTTGGATCCGGAAGGTAGAGGGGCTACTAAGGGAAAGCCTCGCCATGGTCTTGTCTGTAAAAGGACTTGATCGTGGATTGTGGGTAAAGTGCACAAACTCGAGAGTATTGCAATCTGATCGATCGGTAGTGTTCACGTAATGTAACAACAATGAGCATCTGAAGGATGGAGCCTCAAGGATCTTCCTCTCTTTTCTAAAACAAAGTTTTGAAACCCCATGGCGTGTGTAATATCGCTAATGGGTGGGAATTTGGGAACTTGGTGTGTAATATCCAAGTGACGCTTGGTGCGTAATATCCAAGTGTTTGGTTGTTTGGACACTTGGTGCGTAATATCCTCGTGTGCCACTCGACCTTATTTTATCTAAGCAAATGTTTACAAAGTAGGATAATCCTCTCTTTTCTCCATACTTAGAGAAAATTAGCTTTATGCAAATGAACTCCAAAGCCTAAACTAGCCTTGCATGTAGAGTTAGTCTTTCCTTCCTTGGTGTAATTTGCCAATACATTCAAAGTATTGACCCAACTTGTTGGCTGCATGTTTCATGTGCAGAATTTCGGAGATCATTGAAAGGTGCGCTAGGATCACGGGTCTTCACTCAACCTGCCTGTGGCATTGATGGGACTCCAAGTTGTATTTATATCGCTTCTGTTGTAATAGTGTAAACTATGGATTATTCGATTCATGTAATAAAGACTTGTGTTTTACATGATATTTCATCGACTGTGAGTGCTAGCTATTGATCCAGGGACTAGCATGTTAATCACAGGGACTTAGGATCTTACTTGATCCGAGGTCACTACAGAGGACTAATCGAGCTCTTCCTCGAGTTGTGGATTCACCTAAGAATAAAGATGGCAAGAGTAGAACTTGCTACATATGCCGTGAGAAGGGGCATATTTCTTCCTCATGCACTATCGGTATCTCCTCATCCAACCCTATCATTATTGATGATGCTTATTCTCTTTGTAAGGATGAGGTTGGCAATGTGTTTGCCAAATTTGTTGGTGTCCAATGTGGTGTCAAGAAAAGATCCATTTGGGTTGCCAAGCCTATTGTGACTAACTTCTTAGGACCCAACTTGGTTGGGGACCAACAAGCCAAAACTTGATCAATAGGTGTGTTTTGGTGGGCATTGGAGTCTTGGCTACATTATGAAGAATTGAGGGATCTTCATCAATTATTATTGTCAAGCCAAGCCATTTGGATTATCATGATTATATTATATTTCCAATGCTCCTCCTTGCTGTAACATATGCTAAACTCTTTACATTGAAAGTTACTCGCCCCCTTGTGCATGTGTTGGTGTTGTATCTTTCATGCTTTTGTACATGTTGTGATATCCACTTAATTATCTTGAGGTATCAAGCATATTTGTGTATGATTAGGTGGCACTCCATGTATGTGTGTTTCTTGTGGTTGAGCCCTTCTTGATTATATTTGATATCTTATTTGGCTCTTGTGAGAAATTAATGGATTATCCCATTTTGGGGGAGTGTTATGCTTGGGCATTTCACAATCCTAAAATTGTGTGTACATGAGGAATACCACCTAGTATTTATATTGGATTATTGTTAAACTCTATGTGGTATAATTCTCATGAGAAATTTAAGTTTTATAATGTCCATTAATTATCTCTATATGTATCATTTTGCCTCGTGTTGGTTTTATGGTAGTATCACATTATGGGGGAGTCATATGCTTAGTGCATATTACAAATCCTAGAAAATGTGAATATTCGGGGTTGTGTCACTTAGAATTGATATTGATAATTATCTAGAACCTATGTGACACATTTGCTCATACAATTTCCAATTTGCTTGAATGGATTTATTGATCTTATTTTGGATCTTGTATATGAGAGTGTTTCTTGGTATGCGTTTCCTCATATTTAGATATATATATCCTCATGGAAACCATTTGCTTCAAGTTACTCTAATCACTAGTGATTGTCTGACTATTGGAAGCTACCAAGACTCTTGTTCGAAATATCATGCTTAATTCTTATCTCTTGTTATATGCTTCTTGGTGTGACTATGATCTTGGATATCCATGCTAGCTACCTTGGGAAAATTATTCCCAATATTTCTTGTCCTTGGACAACGAGTACTCAATTTATGGTAGAATTTATTGATCATATTCACTTTGGCCTTTGTTTAACTTTATCCTATCTTTGGCCATGAAAATGTTTTGTGTTGTCTCCCAAGCCTTCCTTGATTTTTGTGGATCTTCTTATTTTATTGGTATCCTCTTGTGTTGTATTTGTTGTAGGTACTAGTGATGATCCCATTTGTGTGCATTTTGCATTCAAAAGGAAAATCCTATATAATGCACTATCCATGGGGGAGCTCTCCTATATTATTTATAACACTCATATTTATGCTTCTTTGTTTGATCCATATAGGGTTTTATGTGCTTGGAACCTCAATCTTCTCGTTTTGGTATTTGGGCCATCATGAGAAGTTTGGGGAGTTTGGTTTCTTGTTGGAACCTTGCTATTTTTGGGAGTTGGTTTTGTCTTATTCATTGTTTCTTGATTTGACCATTTTAGAATGAGATAAACCCTTGAGCATTTTTATTTCTATCTATCTTTTGCTCTTTGGCTTTAGCTTAGTTCATTGGTTGAACTTGTGATCTTTCATGTGTTGAATTGGTTCTTGGATACAATTTGGACATCATTTGTCATGTCACACTCATGTGTATGCAATCTCGATTTACTTGGTGTTTTTATTCAAATTGTATCTCCTTTTTGGTTCTTGAAAGCTTTATGCATGCATATTTACTATATGTTTATATTATGGCATGCTTGCTTTCCTTGATCCAATATATAAGGGAAACTCCACCAAATCCCATCGGCTAAGTTGTGCATGAAATTCAATTTCATATCAATATGCACATATTTATGTGGAGTCTCTCCTATGTATTGTAGTTGCACTAACTATTTTGGACCCAATAAGTTTGGGGACCATTTTGTATTTAAATGTGTTTTAGGTACATTTGAGATATATTGGATGCTTGTCTCTCAATCTTGAAGAAGTGGTGCGTTAATGAAAATTGGAGGCAAGCTATAGGATGTTCAACGAATTCATATCCTCTACATCCTACCAATTATATCTCGGTAACAAGTATCTCTTTCTCATGCTCATATATCTTGATTCCAACCGTTTGTCGGTTGCCTTCTAGCATGAATTAATGTATTTGTAATTGTTGTAGTCCTAGCCATGGTTTTAAGAGGACTCTATATTGTATATGTGGTTAAGTTGAGATGAGTGCATATAATTGGGACTATACAAAATCATGCATATGATCCTCCAATCCCAAACATGTCAATCTAGCAATTTTATTGCCTATCATTTCATCAACTTCTCTCATGTTCAATAGTGAGATTTTTGCTAGTCTATTTTATCTTATGATACTTGTTGCCTTTCTCCATATATTCCAACCTTCTCCTTCTCCCTTGGTGATAGTTGTAATATATGTAGTGTGTTGGTGTTTGAAGCTCATTAATGTACAATAAGATATATGTTAGCCTTTGCCCATGCTTTGAAGCAAAAATCTTATTGGTATATGTTGTGACTTCATTTTTTCTTTCATGTGCTTTATTGAATATCTTCTTTGTGTGTGGTTGTTTCTTTATGAGAATATGTCTTTGTGATATTTTCCACTTAGAGACATATACACATATGAGAAGATAATTTTAGTTGATTTTTTTTGGAGACCACCTTATTCCTTTTGATTCTTTGGCGGCTTCCAAATTTATTTTCCTATGAGTTCTTGTTCCTCTTGTTTGCATCTTCGGACACTCATATTTGTTCGTTCATGTCTTGTATTGTTAAATGAATTTGGATGAGTGAGGATTCCATGAATATGCACCTCGTTCCCAAATGCAATTATCATAATTGGTGCATTCTCTTTGGGGAGCTCATCTAATTCATTTAATAATGCTCATTTGCATCCTTTCACATTTGGTGTGTTTCAAATGATTATGGGGGAGCAAGGATTCCATATTTGTGCATTATGTATTCCAATGCATTTATCCTGGGGAGCTTCTCTATTTGTTATTTAAAACACTCTTTTGCTCATATCATAATATCTTGTAGTTTCCATTTGGACTCATTTGTTGTTTTCAAATTGGTTTGTCGGACCTTGTAGTTGCTTACATCATTTGACTTTATTTTGGCAACCTTCGGGTCCTCGATATAGTTCTACTCCCTCCCAAGTAGTCATCATTGGATATGTGCGAAAGCACACCTTCGGAGGAATTATTACTATATTTTCCTTCTTGAACTTGTCACCCATTTCGGCAATCGATGCCAATGGGGGAGAAGTTTTAGAGGGTTTAAGGGAAGTTGGTTTATGCATTGAGTTTTTTCTTGTGCATTTGCCTCTCATGCTCTTGCATCTTTGTTGATGCTTAGCTTGAGGTATATATAGAGGAAACTATACCAATGATAATGATTGGCAATATATGCAATGAAATTCAAGTTCATCACACATGCATAGATTGTGGGGGAGTTTGCTCTATATATGGTGGTGGTACCAATATCACATACTTGTGTAGTATTTGATATTGGTATTACCATTTCATTCAATAATATTCCTTATATAAACCCTCTTAAAGGGATTGTCATCAATTACCAAAATGGGGGAGATTGAAAGAACATGTTGGGCCCCCGTGTGTGGTTTTGGTAATTAATGACAATCTTTATGGACTAATGTGTGTATTAAGTTATACTTGTAGGATTTGTCCATTGGCATCGCTTGGAGCATGTGTTGGCTTCAAGGTCGATGAAATGCAAAGAAGATATGTTGTGCAAGCTAAATATGCGAGGTCGATGATGAGGAATTAAGAAAGGCGTTCCATCTTGAGAAGGGCAAGACCGTCTACATCGAGCTCAAGTGGAATGCTCAAGGCAAAGGTATAATCTTGATAGGTTTTCCTTTTGCCAGTCTCTTGTTGTGTGTAGGAGACCGGGTTTAGGATAGATAACCGTACTATCAAGAGGGGCTCTCGTATGAGTAATTCGGTCGTTCAGAGAGAGCTCAAACCTTTGCATAATTGCATCATCGTATTTGGTTGTTATTTGGTCTTATCCATGTGAGGATATAGAGCTTGTGGTAATCTCCATAACAAGCTCTTGTTCATCTAAATCGGATCTCCCATTTGTATCTTGTTGCGATTTTATTTATGCGTCTTTTCGGTTTCTCACCAAGTGAGGTATATCACATTATTCTACTTGATACTTTCTCACTTGGTGATAATCAATATTTCCAACGCAATTTGCATCGGGTCAATCGGAGCTACCGTTCAAAAGTTATGACCGTTTGAATATTTGTCTATTCGGATTGAAAAATAAAAAGGAAAAAATATTTTGGGTCAGGGTGGCATTACTGGCCTAGTAACCCGACCTGAGTTCAGCATGCTCCCTTCTGGCCCCAGGTACTCCATGCCGCACTACCGGCCCGTCGTCTACCCCAATCGGCGTAGTACCGGGCTGCCCACTCCCTGGCCCAGCCTGGTTCCTCTCACCGCGTTAGCCCTTTGGGCCAGCTAGGCCCACCTCCTCCCGCCGCCACCGCCCGCTTCCCACTACCGCCCGCCTTGCTCGAATGGCTTGCCTGCCTTTGGCCCTGCATCACCTGCTGCCCGCGCGTCTGCGCTGATCTCGCCAATCCCAATCGTGCCTGCTCGCTCTGCTGCACCCTGGCCTGGTCCGCTATCGCTGCTTGCTTGCCTCTCGCCTTGAGCCCACGCTACCGCTAAGCTTGTCTTCTTTGCTGCTGCTGCCCTTAGCACATAGATGCACAGCCCCTCCTGCTATACTCGCGAGCTGCGCTGTATGCTGCTTCTCTCTCGCATGCGTTGACTTCCCCTTTTTTTCCTGGCATCGAGCGGTACTACCGGTCCAAACCGAAAAATAGCCCCAACGGCCATATTTTTTGGGTCTCCTATTTAAGCCTTGTACGTTTTCAATTTAGTTTGCTCCTCTCTTATCTATTATGCTAAACTTTGTCCACACTTGCTCTAGATCTTGAAGCTTGCCTAATCTTTTCCCTCCGATGATTCTTGCCCATATTTGAGTGGAAGAGAGAGGAGATCTAGCCCCATGTTTTGAACTAACCGATTCATCTCTTTGTGAGTGCATCTTTGGGGATCTAGATTTTGGGGGATTTGTGTCTCTCTTTGATTTCTCCTCTCTTGTTCCCCCAATAGCTTTGGTAGCTTTGTTGGAACTTGAGAGCGAGGGATTTGAGCATCTTTGTGGTGTTCTTGCCATTTGCATTTGGTGCATCGGTTTGAGTTCTCCTAGGAGGATTTAGTTTGATTTACTCATTGGAGCTTGTCCCTCTTGGGTTCTTGGAACCCTAGACAGTTTGTAGCCTTGGTGGCATTGTGGCCTTTTGTGGCGTTTGTTGGGAGCCTCCAATTAAGTTGTAGAGTTGTGCCCCATTGTGAGAGGTTCCGGTTGCCACTGACAAGTGCACCGATAGTGGAAGCGTGGATAAATCCCATTGGGGTGAGATTCACCGGAGAATAAGGGAGGCCTTTGTGGCGTTGGTGGTTTGATACCACCCCCTCTCCAAACGAGACGTACTCCATGTTGGGAGGAACTCGGTAAAATATCGGTGTCCCTGCGTGCCTCAGTTATCTCTATACCCGAGCTCTTTACTTATGCACTTTACATTGTGATAGCCTTCGTGCTTGAAGTAATATATATCTTGCTATCACTTTGTTGCTTGTATTGCTTAGCATATGTTGTTGGTGCACATAGGTGAACCTTAGTTGTTTTAAGGTTGTGCTTAACAAAGTAAACACTAGTTTTATTCCGCCTTTGTTGACCCACTCTAGGAAAAGTTTTAATCGCCTATTCACCCCCCCTCTAGGCAACATCCATATCCTTTCACCGGAGACTCCGGTCAGTCTCTGGTGTCGTCTCCAGAGTGGCGTACTGACTGTCCCCGGGTCGGTCGCTGGGGTCGGTCCGGAGGTAGGTCCGGAGACTCCGGTGTAGCAGGACCAGAGACTCCAGTGTAGGCTGGTCCGGAGACTCCGGTGTAGGCCGGAGACTCTGGTGGTTCAGCCGTGGCTTCTTCCGTCTCCTCTTCCAAGCCTCCGTCTTGTCGGGCTTGATGTTCCGGGCTTCCTCCCTTGCCTCCGTACTTGTCGGTGTGAACCTATCATGCATATGTGACGGAGTATGACGTAGCATACCATTCAATAGGGTAGGAAGTGGGATCGCATAGAGGAACGGATTCACCTTTGGAGTTCATGACGACTTGGCGTAAGTTGGATACCATGATGTGGTAACGACCGTAGGTTGGGCTGCATCATCTCCCCCCCCCCCTTCAAAAAGAGTTGTCCTCGACTCTCCATGTTCATCACAAAGTAGAAGAGGTCGAAGGACATCCTTGATCCTGGGGTTCACCATATAGTCGTCCTTGGGAAGATTGACTTGACAACACTTCAATGTTCCTTCACCCTCCATGAAGCCTACAAAGCTCACGACAAAAGCCAAGCAACACTCAAAGCGTAGCCAATTCATGAACATTATAGCATGAGTCCTCAAGTAGAAGGAAGTCACCTTAGCTTGTAGAGATAGCTCGATGAAGGGTAGCCATAGGTAACTCTCTTCCGTTCTTCTTGTCAACATATAGTCCATAGAGGTTGACGTGTATGCATTTGTTCCTTCACACAACAAAGACCAAGCAAAATATTTTCGTGCGTGATAGAGGAGCATGTCAAATGTGGCATGTCCATTCTTGTGCACAACACTATTAGCACAATACAAGGATAGCAAATGGAATGCATATGCAAGGTCAAAGTGCATGGAAATCGTTTGAACATCATCCAAATGTGGAAACTCAAAAACTCCATATAACTTAGTAGTAGGGCACTCAAAGCATTGAATCCAAATTTCAAACAACATCTTTGATGCAAGAATAGGAGAATTTGGCAAAAACACACCAGGAAGAATGTCCAAAGAAACATCATTATGGGTGCAAACCAACCATTGGAAAGCGAAATTGTTCAACATGTTGGATGTCACACACAAATCATCAAAAGCAAATTTCATGGGAGTATGGGTATCCCAAGTGGAAGCAAAAATGGCATGTTTGCAAAAAAACCAAATGAAAGAGCAAGTGTTCCTTATGTTTGTTGCAACAACAATACGAGATTCTTGGAAGCTTTCATGACAATACATGCTCTTAATGGAATTGTGGTTGCACACAAAACATCGGAAAGAGAAAATGTTCAACATTTTTGTTGCAACACACAAAGCATCAATATCCAATAGCAAAGAAACATGAATGTCACAAGGTGAGATAATACCATCAACATGCTTGCAATCAAACCATAGGAAAGGGCAATTTGTCAACATGAAAGATGCAAAGCATGCAAACGGTATCAGAGCTGGGTTCGATCTTGAACTCACTTTTGGGATGCTCTCTAGAGCTCTTTTTGTCAAATTGTGCTCAACCGAGGTTGACATTCTTGTGCGGGTACCTACACACATCATACACAAAAGGAAGAATTTGTGTGCATGGTAGAGATACACATCATCCATCATGACATATCTCTTCTTGTGCACATCACCATTAATGTCAATCAAGTATGACATAGATGCATGGTGATTATGCAAGTGGGAACATGCTTATCATGGCAATCATCAAAATCTCCAAAAATTGAGAAATCTATGGGGGCCATCTCATTATAACGCATATGATCCATATTGTTGCAAGCAAAACAAGTGAAATAGCAAGCATTCATCTTATCGCAAGCAATGGGAGAAATTGAATGACTAGCATGACAAGGCAAGTCCGAAGCCATTGGAGGGTACACACAAGATGCATAGCATAGCATGTTTATGGCAATGGCGTCGCAATCAAACCATTCCACATGAGCAATATTATGCAAAGGCAAAGCATCACATGGGAATATGAATGAAGCATATGTAATGTAACAAGTATCATCCATAACATGCATATCCTCACAATTCATCATGTCCACTAGTGGGATCATGGCATCATCAACACCCTTATTGTTACCTTGTTCATACCTCTCATATGAAGTGGGTGTTGTGGAAGTAATGGTCTCCTTGTGGACGACTTCGTTTTCTTGATGTAGCCATGGCGTAGCATCATCTTCGTGCACCATGTACATCTTCTCTAATCGAGGCATCGTTGCTTCATGGCTTGCCGCGTCTTCATCCATGGAACCTAGCACAACATAAGAGAACACACTAGAGGTAGAGGGTATGTTTTTAGAAATAGAAATGGTCTCACTTGACCTATCAACTACCACTCTCAACTCACTCGGTGTATCACTCATGCCCTCAAAGTGGAAGCACTCAATCTCACATAAGGTGGAGTCACTCATCTCACTCTTGTTCTCACTCAAGTGTGCTAAGTGGCTCTCATACTCACATGGGATTGGTACCACGTCATCACTCAAGCATATAGGGGTAGGCTCGGGTTCCTCAACTCCATGCGCCTCCTTTGGTGAAGGGAAAATCCCATGCTCACCATTCTTGACCTTGTCGCCTTCAAGGTTGGATGCCATAAGATGGGCATCATCGTTCTCCTCCATGGTCGAAGGGAAAATCCCATGCTCGACCGTCTTATGGACATCTCGTAGTAGTGGTGGAGGTAGGCTCATGCTATCCAACTTGGCGAAGTAGAGGTCTACATTTTCCTCGTTGGCGAGGTCATGGAAGTCAAGCGTAGGCATTGAAGCTTGATGGCGTGGAAGGCTTGCTCGTGGTGCCATTGTGGTGGTGGCACGAGTAGTTGAAGGTGCCCTATGATGGTGTCGACGGAGGTCATTGGCGTGCCTTGCCGATGGTTGATGTTGGTGAAGCACTTGGTCATCCACATGATGCTCACGACGGTGATCATTTGCCTTGGCACTCTTCTTGTGCTTGTGGTTCCTTCTTGAGCTTTCTTGAGCATTATGGTTGGTGATCATCATGAATTCTTTGTATGTATGGCGAAGATGCCTTTGATGATGTCTTGTATCCTCTTTATGGTGGCGATGCTCATGAGAGGATGTTTGTCGATGAAGAGTCTTGTTTCTTGGCTCCTCTTGACGTATATGATGTTTGGACGCCACTCTTGTTTGGATAGGAGGTGGATCTTGGCGCCTTGGAGGTGATGGAGCTTGGCGCCTTGGAGATGGTGGAGCTTGACGCCATCTAGGTGGTGGCACTTGATGCCTTGTCGATGGTGGCGCTTGACGCCTTGGAGGTGGTGGCGCTTGTCGCCTTGGAGGTGGATCATCAAAGTAGGTGGTGCCCTTTGGTGTGGCACGCTTGGCCTTGAAGGTCATGGAATCTTGATGATGCGCCTCCTCTTGCTAGGCGTAATAGGCTTCCATCTCCACGCAGTGGAGGAATTCTTCATGGCTCGTGGAGGAGCCATCAAACTCGATGAAGTTCTCTGTGTCCTCCATGCTCGGCGAGGCGTCGTCGATGTCGCACTCGAAGTCGTCCATGCTTGGGGAGTAATTGTTGGTGTAGTACTCCATATCACCCAAGCATGTGGAGCCATTGTCGGTGTAGTGCTCCATATCCTCCATGTATGAGGAGCCATTGTCGACGTAGAGCTCCATGTCTTCCATGCATGTGGAGTCGTCGTAGGTGTAGTGCTCCGGGTCCTCAAAGCATGTGGAGCCATTGTTGGTGTTGTGCTCCGTCATGTCCTCTAAACTTGTGGAGTCGTAGTCATGGTGGCTCATCATGGATTCTTCATAGATATCATCCTCGGTTCCAGAGTCCCTAGACATGATGCACAAGACCAAGCGGTGTATATGGAAGTGGTAGTGGGAGTTAGGGATACAAAGTCAAACCTTACTTTACCTTGGAAGATCGTATCGTGCAAGTGGCCACACTTGAGAGCAATAAACCAAGCAAAGTGAAGTTCATGCAGAACACCAAAACCAACTACTAACCAAAAAACACATACATAGAAGGCCTATGGTGGATAGGTATGAAAAGTGGCATGTCAAGAACCAATCCGAAATCAAGATGTTGTAATGGCAAGTAAAGAACCACAATGATCACAAAGCAAACAAGTCAATCCACAAGATAGGAAATATGTACAAGGAAACACACACGGTGGGATAAATGGGACTTGTGCGACGTAGAAAGTGAGCTAAGAACCAAATGATTACCTAGCGAAGACTATAAGCTCGTGTCACACAAGTACAAGGAGAGACGCTAGTTCGATTGCAATTAATTGGTGGGCTACAAGATATGCACAATAAGTACCACCTATATGATGTTCAACGAGCTTGCGCTTCCTATTTTATGAGGCACATGTATATTTCTTTCTTTTTTCTCTTTTTCTTTTTTTTTCTATTTTTTATTTTATTTTCTTTTTATTTTTCACTTGCCTCTTCCTTGTGCCAACAACTATACAAGATAACTATATGAGATAGCGCTCACATGTTTGCTCGGAATTCTACAAGGTATCAAATGTTTATAGCCCAAGCAATCATAAGAGGAACTAGTCTCAATAGGTGTTGTTGCTCGCAAAGATAGTGGGGTTCACAACGGAATGCAAGTGGGGAAAAGTCGCGGAATGTTATACCTTTCGTCGACGAGCTTCACCCTTTATTGATGGATTCCGCCTTGCTCACGGAATTTGAATGGAGTAGATAGCATGAAAAACGTGGATGATGATGTAGAGGTCCTTCTCCTCTTCGAAACGAGCCAAAGAACACCAAAATCCGAGTTGAAATGCAAAAGTTATGCTCAAAACCGTGCTGCAGTTTTTCTGTCTGCAGGGGGGCGGAGACTCCGGTCTGGAGCTCAAAAAGTCCGGAGACTCCGGTCTAGGCCGAAGACTCCGGTCCGGGTGATTCCAGGACGTCCAGAACTCGAACAGGACGTGTTTTTGGTGGAAGAACTCGAACCAAAACCTCAAATTGATGGGGGAAATCAAGGAATTAGGCCATGGGAACGCAGGGGAAGGTAGATCAACTAGTTTAGCAAGTAATCCAAGGATCAAAACCTACCAAAACTCACTCAAATCATAGATCGATCCAAAACACGAATTGGGGCTATTTTTGGTGGAATTTTCGAATTTATGGGGAAAAGACCAAATCGATGAGAAATCCGTGGCAACCAAAAGCTGCTGATACCAGATGATGGAGGGGTTAACCTCTTGGGTGGCCCGATCTTCACGAATCTCGTGGTAAAATCGATGGGAAAGCGAGGGGAAAGGGAGAAGGTAGTGGAAGCGAACACACACCTCGCGAAGAACACGATGAACACACGCAAAACTCACACGATACAAGGACGATTGCTCCCGAGCAGCGGCCACCGGTCCGATAGAATCCTTGCAAGGAAAGATCGGTCAACGTGCTCCCTCAAATCCACATCGGAGATGGAAGAACACCTTGGGGAGGGTCTTGACAACTTGGAGACGAGACACCGAACTACAAGGCCTTGTTCAATGATGGATGCGTGATGCAAAGTCCAATCGAGGTTGGTGACGATAGTCGGTCCCCTTGGTAAAGGGGATGAGGCAAAACTAGAGATTCCACAATGGGGGTTGTCTTTAGTCTATCATCTATGCCTAAGGGATACATGAAGGGGTGGGGGCTCTATTTATAGGCCAACCACATAAACAGGGTTAGTTTAGGGATAAAACTAGGGTTTGGACGAGCTAGAGGGGTACATGGGCCGAAGGCCCAGCTGGCGGCGCGCAAGCCCATCTTGTGGGTCGGAGACTCCGGTGTAGGGGCCGGAGACTCCGGTGTAGGCTGGAGACTCCGGTCAGTCTCCGTTGTTGTCTCCGGAGTGGCGTACTGACTGTCCCCGGGTCGGTCGCTGGGGTCAGTCCGGAGGTATGTCCGGAGACTCCGGTGTAGCAGGACCGGAGACTCCGGTGTAGGCTGGTCCGGAGACTCCGGTGTAAGCCGGAGACTCTGGTGGTTCAGCCGTGGCTTCTTCCGTCTCCTCTTCCAAGCCTCCGTCTTGTCGGGCTTGATGTTCCGGGCTTCCTCCCTTGCCTCCGTACTTGTCGGTGTGAACCTATCATGCATATGTGATGGAGTATGACGTAGCATACCATTCAATAGGGTAGGAAGTGGGCTCGCAAAGAGGAACGGATTCACCTTTGGAGTCCATGACGACTTGGTGTAAGTTGGAGACCATGATGTGGTAACGACCGTAGGTCGGGCTGCATCACCCCACCTCTCACTAATACCCCCCACTCACTCCCGGAGCAAGGCGAGCACCAGGTGGCCAGGATTTCACCAGAGTTCGCTGCTACAGAGGAGGAGAGGCGCCATCGATTGGAGCCGCCCCAGGAGAAGCTGCCGGTACCAGGAGGATCGCCGTTGTCAACTTCGTCTTTCGCGCCCATCGCTGACCATCGCGTAAGCCCCAGTGAGCCCCCCACGACCCCCACCGGCCGTGCTAGGGTTCTGTCTCGCCGGTGCTACCCGACATGGACGATGAACCAGAGCCGTTCGATTAGAGTTAGATCCTACGGTCCTAATCGCCCCATACCGCTTCGCCCCTCGTTATCTCACTGACAAGTGGGGTCGCTCACTTAAACAGCCTGTGCGCGCAATGTGCGTAGTGGGCCGGCCTAGTTAAACATCCCGCGCAACCCACTAATTCAAATTTAGTTTTATTCATTTAATTTCAAACCCAGTTATGTACCTAGATTCCAAAATCAACCCAGCTTGATTCATTAAACCAAAATGCATGAAACCAATTTTGTTAGAAAGGTACTGGAATGCTTAATCCAAGCCCGTTGGATTCAAACCATTTAGATTTGTAGATCACCCATGGTAAAAATAACAAGGCAGAAGTTTTTCTGCATTCAAATATTTTTCAAAATTCAACCATAATAGCTTTTGAGTTGATTCCAACTCTCAAAAATCACATTTAACCATACCTTTCAGAATATATAAAACTATATAGGTTTACTTATAGAAATAATGATCAAGTAATAAAAGAATGCCATATAGGCATTTCTAGTCACTTTAATTAAATAAAATAAAAAGGTTAAACCTTATTAAATTGTGACACCACTTTAAATCACATTCACATGTACTGAAATATGTGGTGATGGCATGTGTCAACATGATCCCATGTTTGAGTTGGAGAATATTAAATATTAAGTAGTTTTTCAATGAGTAGAAATTACTTTTCTCAAATAAAATAAATGGGACAAGTGCTTTAATCTGGTAATGTTAGTGATGATGCTATATCATCTAGTGTGAACCTTTGTGTGATGATTAGAAATAGTTAAGTATTGTTTGGTGATTGTGTACCTCGTATTTATTTATAGACGCTACTATCGACCAAGGATACGAGGAGGAAGGAGGATACTACGAGGAAGAAGCCGAGGAGAACTTCAACCACTGCTCTGCACAAGGCAAGCCAATACTTGCAAGATATTAACTGAGCAAGCTAACACTTGCAACTTAGGAAGCTTATACTACTATCTTAGCAAGCTAAACCATGCAAGTTTTACATGCAAGCTTACACCAATTGATACCCAGTCCTAGTTTTACTTGTAAGCTTAATACTTTATTTTCTTTATCAAAGCTTTCTCTTAAAGTTTACTTAGTACCTTGTAGATAATAGAAGGATATTGGAATGTAGCATAAAGAGCATAAAAATTGGCCTAAGTTAGATAATCTTGATGTCATCCTAAGGCATGAGATTGAACTTAGCTAATCCCCACTTGTTTATTATCCACCATTAGTATTTATCCCCACCTGTAGATGCTAGTGCTAAGCATAAAACTTGATCAACTTTAGATGGGAATACTTCGTGAAAATGGTTATGAAAACCTTAGAATGATGAGTCATTCTACTGAAATGTTTTGACATGTGTTTCCAAACACCAAATGATTTTGATGATGAAAATGTTAAGGCATGAGCCTTAGCCCCTTTATAAAACTGATGGTTGTCTGGATGCGATACCATTCCAATTTTACCGTGCAACCACAATAGCCAAAATTTGGGTAGGGCTTGACAGGAAATTTATATACCTTAGTATGGGTTCCCTTGCGGCCAAGGTCTGAGCTGAGGCTACCTTGTGAAGATTGTCCACCTGTGCAGTACCCAAGATGACAGTTGGTCATGGTTGGGAGGCCAAACTCACAGGAGAGGTGCTTATACTAGGGCGTGTAATTGAAAGGTTAGGATTGATTATCCGCATACTGAGTACGGTGAATTCAAGATTGTTCCTGACGGATGTATCGAATGTTGTGGTGAAAGTGTACAATCTCTACAGAGTGTCAAACTATTCGAATAGCCGCGTCTGCGGTTATGGACAGTTGGAGTGGCCATACTGTTCCATCGTCAGATGTTTTCAAAATGACTTTCGAAATGATTTATGACTTTGACTTGACCACAACAGAGCTGTGATATGAAATTCAAGTTCCCACTTAGGTGTTATAAAATTTTCAACTAGCTTTCTTTGCTTCTGAACTTAGTAGAGGTAAATCTGGATTTTTGCAAAACAACACTAGAGCTTAGTATACTACTACAAAAAACCCCTTCACCTGTTACTATTAGTTTGCGAGTACTTAAAGAGTACTCATGGCTTTGTCCCTAGCTATTCCCGTGGCTAGACTATGAAGAGGAGTATCAGGATGATGGACCGCAGGAAGGTTACGACAACTAGGATCATCTCCCATCGTCAGCATTGCCTGTGACCCTAAAGATGGAGCTTCGCCTACGCTATCGCTACTATTATATTATTCCGCTGCTTGAATTGTATTAAGAACTGGATCATGAGATCCTTATTTGTGTAAGACCTTATGTATGGTTTGTAATGGATGATGTACTGTGATATCCAATATGTTATGTCTCGCAAAAATGGTAATCATGGGATTGTGATGTATGGCATAACAGGCATCTGTGATTAAAAATCCGGGTGTTCACAAGTTGGTATCAGAGCCATCCTGACCATAGGAGACCCTAGTTAGACTGGACGTTTGAATCAAAAACTTAGTTTAAAAAACCAAAGGAAGTGAGTATTTACAAAAACTTATTCTCATTCTTATCACTTGGGTTCTTTCATGAAAATTCATATTCCTCAAAAATTCTTGCAAACTCGCATAAAATTTGACACACTTGATCACTCTACTAACTTACACATCCTATATTCTTATAGATGGACGTGAAGTACAACAAGTTTTATTAGTTGGGGAATGGAGGAGACCTCATCTTTGAGCGTGACTTGGACCAGCTATCGGAGATGCTGGAGCGTCCACACCCCGAGTTCTTTGGAGCTCAGCTCAATGATCAGGAAGGATAAGAACTGTAGTGGTTAGTTGTTGCAAGTATCAGATGAAAGATTGAACCCCCCTACTGCAGAGGGAATTCAGTTCACCTTAAGAGAGAACAATTGGCTCGATGGACTTGCCAGGGCAATGCAGGAATCTCTTGCCCGTCTATGTGGGAAGAGTATCAATCAAATCAAGGGTACCCGCTTTGAGTTCTACCCAAGGCGTGATGTTATGGGACAGCCACTGGAGGCCCCATACCACCACGAGCTGAAGAGTCAATTGGACCACCTCAGCTTCATGATGTATGACTGTCAGAAAGAGTTGGACAATGCCCATTCCTATGCCAACCACAAGTACGCCATCGCCACGAAGAAGGATTAGACCATCGCCATGCTAGTGAAGGATCGCAAGTCTCGTCGCCGTCAGCTCGACAAGAAGGAGCACATCATTGCCCGTCTTCGCCACCCGATCACGGATTTGGAGGAGACCATCCACGAGAGAGACATGCAGTTGGAGGAGAGGGAGAATGCAGGGGAAGACCTTCGTCGAGACCCCTACTCATATCTCAGCGATGATGATGACTTTCTGGAGGATCAGGCCATGGACTTCTTCACCAATGAGGATGACTTCGCCTTCATCGATGATGATGATGATGATGATGAGGATGATGAGGACACTGACTCTTAGGAGTAGTAGCACTTGAGCACTAGCGTTAGTGAGTTGTAGTCAGTCCCACTGTATCGTAGTTTCCCATAATGGTTCTTAAAACCATCTGTTTTCCTTTGTTGTGGTGTGTGTTTGTATCGTGTGCTATGAATGAATGAATGAAAAGCAAGTTGCTAGAAAAATCTGTGTCAAACTTTAAAAACTTTTCGAAACCGCTGAATCTTAGAAATTTCCCTCTTTTCTCATGATCTATCTCCATCTTCAGATGCCTCACGGAGGAAGCAACTCAACCCCGGACCCGATGTTGTAACTCTTGCAAATGTTGGTTTCGTGACCGCGAAGCCGAAAGAGCCAAACGTCAAGCCAACTTAGCCACCCTTCAACAGATAGCTCAGATGGCCAAAAACAATCAAGGCCATGGAAATCAGGACAACCATGGATCTAAGCTCAAGAATTTCCAGAACACCAATCCACCTGTTTTCACTAAGTCAGAAGAGCCCCTAGATGCAGATGATTGGTTGCAAACCATGGAGAACAATCTGGAAGTTGCAGGAGTGGAAGCTAATGAGAAAGTGTTGTTTGATACCCACTATCTGGCCGGAGATGCAAGAGCATGGTGGAACATCGTTCGCGCAATGATAGGAGGTCTGCTGATGACTTGGGAAGAGTTCAAAGTCAAGTTCAGCAGAACCCATGTGCCACCGGGTTTGATCAAGAGGATGAGAGATGAATTCAGGGAATTGGAGCAAGGAAGGATGACAGTAGTGGAATACCGTGACAAATTCTTGTCATTGGCTAGGTATGCACCAGATGAGATAGACACTGAAGCCAAGAAGAAAGAGAGATTCCTAAATGGTCTGCACAATGAAATGCAGACAGTGTTAGTCAATATCCCCTTTGTAGATATTGAAGCCTTAGTTGACTCTTCCATTCAGATGGAAGGAAAGATCAACCAAGCTAATGAGAACCACAAGCGTCACATGATGCATCAACCAGGAACCCACCATACACCAAAGTATCGCCCCAAACCATCTCTAGGTTTTGCCCCAAGAAACAACAGACCCCCGATGAACCGTCCGACCTATCCCAACCATGGAAACCCAAGGCCCGGAGGAAACCACAACAACCCCGGCAACCCCAACAATTTCAACCGTGCACCGCCTAAGTTCAACAACAACAATGTCGCCACCAACACCAACACTGCCCCAAGGACTGGAAGCAATGTTGTGCCTATTGCAGCGAAGGACAAGTCGCAAGTGACTTATTATGAATGTGGAACCAAGGGTCACTATTCCAATGAGTGCCCCAAGAAGATCGCCGCAGCCCCCAATGCAAATGCCCTAGCTCAGCAGCAGCGTCATGTTCAGCCTGGAAGAAGGTTTGCCCCAGGGAATTCGCTCAACCGCAATGGCCGTCTCTTTCTCATGCATGCTGAAGAATCCCAAGAAGCGCCAGATGTCGTGCTGGTTATGTTTTCTGTTAACTCAGTACTTGAAAGAGTGTTGTTTGATTATGGATCATCGCACTCATTTGTTACTGAAGAATTTGCATGCACTAGTAAGATTCAACCAACCAAATTGAAGAATGTTATGATTGTTCAAATACCTGGTTCAACCACCAAAGCTATACAAATTTGCAAAGCCGTCCCTATCTGAATCCGTGGCATAGATTTTTATGCTAATCTAATATTACTCGGAACTAAAGGTTTGGAAGTAGTACTAGGAATGGATTGGATGTCCAAACACAAAGGATTAATTGACTATTCCAAGAAATCCATAACCATGACCAGTACAGTCGGAATATCAGTCGAGCATGTATCTGAAACCTTGCCCCGTCAATTCAAGTGCGACAAGAGTATAGCTCAGCCAACCATTGACCAAGTCCGGATAGTCTGTGAATACCCCGATGTATTTCCAGATGTTTTGCCCGGTATGCCCCCAGATCAGGACATCAAGTTTATCATTGAACTAATACCTGGAACCAGACCCATAGCCTAGAGACCATATAGTATGAACCCGTCGAAACTAGTGGAACTGAAGAAGCAATTGGATGCCATGCTGTAAATTGGATTGATTCAACCAAGTGCGTCACCATGGAGATCACATGTTTTGTTTGTGGACAAGAAAGATGGAGGTGACCGTTTGTGTACGGATTATTGGAAGTTGAATGATGTCACCATCAAGAACAAGTACCTATTGCAAAGATAGAAAACCTGTTTGACCAGTTGACTGGTGCCAAAGTGTTTTCTAAGATTGATCTTAGAACTGGCTATCATCAACTCAAGATTCACGCAGAGGATATTCCAAAGACTGCCTTTACCACCCGATATGGATCGTATGAGTATACTGTCATGTCTTTTGGATTAACCAATGCCCCCGCTTATTTCATGAACCTCATGAATAAGATTTTTATGGACTTCCTGGATAAGTTTGTCGTTGTTTTCATCGATGACATTCTGATTTATTTCTGTAAGATCCCTCCCTTTATAAAGGTAAGGATCCCTGTGATTGCAATGCTAGTCCCTAGATCAATGCTAGCATCCACAGTTTAAGATGAAGTACACAGAAACAAAGGTCATTATTACATATCATTCCAGATACAAACATAGTCTTTTACAAACTCCATGGCCACAAGCCTAATACAAGAGTTCAAATATATAATAAGATAAATAAGTCTTCATCTTCATGTGCCACAGGCAAGCATGTTGAGTGTAGACTCATAACCCCTAATCATCATCAGAATAACCTGCAACATCACAAGTTACAGCCACAGTGGGTCAATACATTGGAATAGTATTGGCAAGTGATACCTTAGTAGAATATTAGCAGTCTAGATACTATATGCATTTTGGATAAGTGTAGCCTAGGCTTGCTTTGCTCAAAATAGGTTTTACCTATCAGTTGAAAACACTAAGTTTTTCTTTGATAAAACTTTCCCAAGGAATCACCAATAGACATTGGTGATCCTTCACCCTTGTTCAACCACAAGTTTTAACTTAGAAATTGGGATGAGGAGATTCTTGATAGCTTCCATGTCTTGATGCTCAGGTTGTCCAATACCAGGGACATGGCTAAGTACTTAGACTTCCATCTGCAGAGGTTGTGCACTTTCCCCACAAGACTTGATTTTCACCAAGACAGGACCTTTCAGAAGCCTTCCCTTAGACCAAATGGACGCGCTCCAAACCTATCATCCCACTACCACCAACTGTCCAAATGGCTAAGTTATTGCAACCTATATGATCCAGGCAGAGCCCATAATGCCATGTGGTTGCACTAGAAGATTCTTAACATTTGGCATCTCAAATCCCTTTGTTCCTGGGTGGCTTTCCACAAGTGAGATACACAAGGTAAACCATAGAAATGGGCCTTGTTTAACCACTCAACACAAACCATTCTTTCCATTCCACCCAGGTATTTTATTTACTTAGTTGTTTTATTAAGCAAAAACACAAGCCCAAAGACTTAGAAATATTTCACGTAGCATGAATATATAACCACCCTTGGTTGCTACTAGCTAGGCTAAGCATGGCAATGGTAAGCATCTTAACTTAGAAATTTCTAGCAATTCTACAACTAATAGGATTTCCCAAGCATAGCATATAGATCAAAATATTTCTAGTGCATAGTTGAAAAATATAGGAATAAAATCATGAAGTACCACTTGCCTTGGTAGTTTGGGGAGTAGCAACAATCTTCACAATCACTATCACTATTTGCACCAAAATCTACACATAAAATAATGGCACAAAGATCACATATCAAAATATACAAACAAAAATATATGAATGCATGCAAATGCCATGTGATGATTTTTCTACACCAAACAAGACAACTATACAGTACTGAATCCTAAACAAGTCCAGAACACACCAAATAAACTTTATTTGATCAACAAATCATTTTTGAAATAATTACTATACACAAATTATGCCTACAAATGTTTCTGTAAAAACAACCATTTTTACATAGGCAAAACATTAAACACATTGCATAAACAGAAAGGATTTTCCCTCCTGATTCCAATGATATAAAATTTGTAAAATTTGAACGTGTGGATCAAAAGTTAAGAATTTTACAAGTTTGGTTAACTAATAGATCAAATTTCTGTTTTAAATTTAAACGCAGGCCACGTGGCGCTTTCTGATTCATAGGTACCGCTTCGCACGGATCGACAAGCGTGGACCGCACGATCTAAATGAAATCGCACAGCCAGATCTATCGCGTACCCCTTCGTCTAAGTGATCTATCTAACGCGTTGGATCTGGATCTAACAGTTGCCGATCAAGCGACCAAAGTCTGGCGGCGCCAGCGGCGCCGAGTGGCGGCGGCGGCTCTGTCAGAGACATTTCCGACGATCTAGGTTGCGCGGGAGAGGGAGAGATAGCTCACCGAGTTCGTCGTGCGCTACTGATGCTCAAGGTATGCTTGGTTGGCGAAGGGGCACTCGAGGTCGACGGGTATTGCTACTTCGTCGAAGTCGCGGTACTGCCGGGCACTTCGGCGTTGGCGAAGCTCCGGATGGTCCTAGCATGCACTAGTGGTGTTAGAAGATGCGCAAGGTTGCTGCGATCATGCTGGCAAGATTAGAAGGCAAGGAGCGACGAGTGCTCACCAGAATCGCACGCCGGAGTGGCTCGGTACCGCGGCGCTGCAAGCGAGATTGTGGGCAGCCTGGTGGCAGAGTGGGGGCACTGAGTGAGGGGAAATGGTCGCAGAGGGGTGGGGGTTAAATAGCCGGAGCAGGGGTGAGAATTACGCATGGAATCAATGGGATTTAAGCGCATTTGTGTCGGGAGGAAACGGCCGCGGCGGCGCTGGTCGCAGGCATGATTTGGGGACGATGAGGTGACGTGGCTGTGGGGCCCAGTGGTCAGCGAGGGGGGTGTGCGCGGGCACGGTGAGGAATGGCAGAGAGAGAGGTGGCCCGGGTGGGCTGCTTTGCCTGTTGGGCTGGAATGGTGGCGCCAGGCCCAGTTAGATTTCTAATTCTCTTTTCTTTTTCCAGAATGATTTTTAGGATTCTTTTTCAAACAAATTCAAAAGCATTTGAAATCCAAACCCCTCTGGATTTTTGTAAAGTGTAAACTTCATATTTTTGGGCATAAAACCTTGCTGTCTCATTAGACTTGCTTGGTCCTTTTGAAAATTCAAAATAAACAGTGCCTCTGCACAAAGTTTGATAAGGATTTGAAAATGGTTTTAATATCAAATTTTGTTTTGGAAAAATTTGTCCAAGCTTGGAACTCAACCAACCAATCCTATGAACTCACAACCATGGTTTTAAAACAAATATTCCCTCACTAGAGAGTGGCATTGAATCAATGCTTGTTTACATAAAATAATAAGCACCCAAATGCTTCTGTTCTTGTAATGACTTTGAAATTGAATCCTAAATGATCATGAATGCATGGATGATATGCGAAGCTTTAAAAACATGATTTTACGGATGTTATAATTCCAAATCAGAAGAAGAACATGAGCTACACCTAAGGACCATTCTTGGAACCCTTAGAGAGCATCAGCTATATGCCAAGTTTAGCAAATGTGAATTCTGGTTATAGGAGGTAGGATTTCTCGGACATATTGTATCAGCCGGAGAAATTGTCGTTGACCATGCGAAGGTGATAGATGTTGAATATTGGCAAGCCCCAACCACTCAAACCCAAGTTCGTGCATTTCTCGGATTAGCGGGATAGTACTACCGCAAGTTCGTAGAAGGATTCTCGAGTATTGCCAGACCCATGACTCAATTGCTGAAGAAGGACAAGAAGTTTGAATGGACAGACAAATGTGAAGCGAGTTTTCAGGAAGTCAAGAGGAGATTGATTTCAGCCCCAATCTTGACCATTCCGGATATCATGAAGCCATTTGATGTGTATTGTGACGCATCCAAGATCGGTCTCGGATGTGTGCTAATGCAAGGAGGCAAAAATATATCTTATCTATCCCGACAACTGAAGCAGCATGAGCAGAATTATCCAACCCATGACCTTGAACTAGCAGCCGTAGTTCTAGCCCTGAAGACATGGAGGCATTATCTGATGGGAAACCGTTGTGAGATTTATTCGGATCACAAGAGCCTGAAGTATATATTCACTCAGAAGGAGCTGAATATGAGGCAGAGAAGATGGATTAAGCTAATCAAGGACTATGACCTGGACATTAACTATCACCCTGGTAAAGCCAACGTGGTAGCAGATGCCCTTAGCAGATTGCCGTGCCGCTTGAACTCCATAATTTTGAAGGAGCAACCAAGTTTTCACAAAGAGATGGAAGATTTCCGAATGGAATTAGTGAGTGAAGGATTTTTGGCTAGCATAGAACTTCAACCCACTTTGATCAGTTAGATCAAGGAGGCGCAGAAAGGAAATGCTAGTATCGATGGAATCAAACGTCGTATCGGTACAGGCAAAGTATCCGAATTCACCGACGACGAAGAAGGAGTTCTGTGGTACAAAGGACGTCTCTGTGTACCAGCAGATTCAGAGTTGAAAGAAGTCATTTTGAAAGAGGCCCATGATAACCTTTGTTCTATCCACCCCGGAAGAACAAAGATGTATCAGGATTTGAAGGAGCAATTTTGGTGGCATAAGATGAAGAGAGAAATCGGAAGCTATATCGCCAAGTGTGATATATGTCAGAGAATCAAGGCGGGACATCAAAGACCCGCAGGACTGTTGCAACCATTACAGGTTCCGGAATGGAAATGGGATTCTGTTGGAATGGACTTTATCACCGGATTGTCTACTCCGAGTAGGGGAAATGACTCTATTTGGGTCATAGTTGACAGATTGTCCAAGGTAGCCCATTTCTTACCAGTCAAGACCACATACGAGATTTCGAAGCTAGCAGAGTTGTACATCGCTAGGATCGTCAGTTTGAACGGAGTTCCCAAGAACATTTTATCGGATCGAGGAACTCAGTTTGCCTCGAGATTCTGGAAGAAAGTCCAAGAAGGTTTAGGAACCCGACTGGATTTCAGCACAGCTTATCACCCTCAGACTGATGGACAAACGAAGTGAGTAAATCAAATACTCTAAGATATGTTGAGAGCATGTGTGCTAGAGTATGGATCTAAATGGGAAGACTGTCTACCTTTCACAAAATTTTCATACAACAACAGTTATCAAGCTAGTTTGCAAATGGCCCCATTTGAGTTCATGTATGAAAGGAAGTGTCGCACCCCTTTGAATTGGTCGGAAGTAGGAGATAGTCAGATTTTCGGACCCGACATCCTACGAGAAGTAGAAGAGAAATTTCACAAAATTCATGAGAACCTCAAGACCGCCCAGTCAAGATAGAAGAGTTACGCCGACAAGAGACATCGAGACCTCGCTTTCAATATCGGAGATTTTTTGTATCTCAAAGTGTCGCCTTTGAAGGGAATGCAGCGTTTCTGATAGGGCAAAAGTGTCTGATCTTTCGATGAGATGGTGATAGTCTTTTTGGTGGAGTTCGGGCTTGACGATCCGACTACACGTGCGAGCACGAGCGCCAATGCAATCGCTAGGCCAATCTCCTGGAGGTTACCGATCATGCGGGAACACGATCAGCCTGACCAGCGAGGGTCTTAATTCCTACCTGAAATCGAGAACAAGTAAGAACTAATATTGCAATCAAGATATTGCGGATTAAGATGAAAGCTTTATTGAAAAAGGTGGGATCTTGTATAGGTGCGAAGTACAAGAGGCCTCTGCGACGCTCGAGCCTTCGCGAAGTTGCTATGATGGCTAACTTAATGTCTAAACAAAATCCGAGTCTATGGTGACAGCTAAGGGGAGTATTTAAGGAGAAAAACGTGGGGTTTCGGCCGGCCATAGAAGTGGTGGCCGAATCCAACCCTAGAAGTCCTTTTCTCCTCAAATACGGACTCTAAAAAGTGGCTATTTAAAATCCTGCGAAAATTACATGGGCCTGGCCCAAAATAAAGATTTCGCAACACCATATTAAGCTATGGACGAATTTGTGAAGTATTAATCTTGAATATTTCGTCCAAGCCTTCTTTCTTCATTATGGTGGCCTCAAAGTTATGAAATCTTCATCCGTGGGCTTCTCTTGAATCATCACATGCTTGCTGCCATGTCGATGCATGACCATGCTCCAATGCTTGTCCCTCTCATCCATTCTTGGTCCATCATTCCTAAGAGTAAGAAATACATCTGATTTAGGCAGCATCATATTCTCATGTATGTGAGGAATAGTTCCAAGAAACAAAAGTACCTGATAGTTAAGTTGTTTGGCACGATATCGAGTGATAGGTCCTTGTATGTGTGTAGCTGTAGGTACAACAGTTGTATAAATAGATGGGATGTCCACATCATGCTCCCCTTCTTGAATTGAAGTCGTCCTCGACGCAATCTCATCTTCCTCACCAAAGTAAGGCTTCAAATCTGCAATGTTAAACGTAGGACTAACCGTACCAAAGTCTGCAGGCAACTCAAGTTTATATGCATTATCGTTTATTTTCTCTAACACCTTAAAAGGACCAGCAGCACGTGGCATTAACTTAGACTTGCGTAAATTAGGAAAACGATCTTTACGCAAATGTAACCAAACAAGATCTCCAACATCAAACACAACATGCTTTCTCCCTTTATCCCCAGCAAGTTTATACTTAGCATTCATGTGTTCTATGTTAGCTTTAGTAGTCTTATTCAAGTTTAATATCATTTCAGCGTGTTGAGTAGCATCTAAATTATTTTGCACCGAAGAAGGTAAAGGCAATAAATCAATAGGTGCACGAGGAACAAAACCATACACGATCTCAAATGGGTACATCTTTGTGGTAGAATGCAGCGAATGAGGTAAACACTCTTGCCACAATTTTAAGTTCTTCTTTAAAATAGCCCGCAACATAGTAGACAAAGTTCTATTTACTACTTCAGTTTGTCCATCAGTTTGGGGATGACATGTAGTACTAAGCAGCAATTTAGTCCCCAACTTAGCCCATAAACATCTCCAAAAATGGCTAAGAAATTTAGTATCACGATCAGAAACTATAGTATTTGGCACACCATGTAAACGAACAATTTCACGAAAGAAGTGTGCAGCGTGCCACAAATCCCTCAACATCTCGACGCATACGTGGCCAAAAGAAGTGTGCAGCAAGAACATCTTCCGTTTTCTTGACACCAAAGTGTCCCATCAATCCTCCTCCATGCGCCTCCTGTAACAACAAAAGATGATCAGAACTATCTGGAATGCATAGTTTGTTAGCACGGAACACAAATCCATCATTGAAGACGAACGTGTTCCATGTTCTACCATCTCTACAATTCTGCAACACATCTTTAAATTCAGAATCATGCACATATTGTTCCTTAATAGTTTCCAATCCAAATATTTTGAAGTCAAGTTGAGATAACAAAGTATAATGGCGCGACAAAGCATCAGCAATAATATTATCTTTACCCTTTTTGTGTTTGATAACATAAGGAAAAGACTCAATAAATTCAACCCACTTTGCATGACGACGATTCAACTTAGCTTGACTACGAATATGCTTCAAAGATTCATGATCAGAATGTATAACAAATTCTTTAGGCCATAGATAATGTTGCCAAGTTTCTAATGTCCGAACCAACGCATATAATTCTTTATCATAAGTAGAATAGTTCAGACTAGCCCCACTCAATTTCTCACTAAAATATGCAACAGTTTTCCCTCTTGTAATAACACACCTCCCAAACCAATTCCACTAGCATCACATTCAAGCTCAAAAGTCTTACTAAAATTAGGAAGTTGGAGTAAGGGAGCGTGTGTTAGCTTATCTTTCAATATCACGAAGGCCAGTTGTTGTGCATCGCCCCAAACAAAGGGCACATCCTTCTTGGTAAGTTCATTCAGCGGTGCGGCAATTGATCCAAAGTCTTTGACAAAGCGCCTATAAAACCCAGCGCGGCCAAGAAAACTCCTCACTTGTGTGACCGTCTTGGGCTGCGGCCAATTCTCAATAGCTTCAATCTTGGCTGGATCAACTTCAATACCCTGTGATGTAACAACATAGCCAAGAAACGCAACTCGATTGGTGCAAAAGGTGCACTTCTCAAGATTACCAAAAAAACGTGCATCACGTAAAGCATTGAAAACAACACGTAAATGGTCCAAATGATCCTCTAAAGATTTGCTATAAATCAGAATATCATCAAAGTAGACTACCACAAAACATCCAATGAAAGCACGTAAAACTTAGTTCATTATTCTCATGAAAGTGCTGGGTGCATTAGTTAAACCAAACGGCATCACTAACCACTCATACAAATCGAACTTAGTTTTAAATGTTGTTTTCCATTCATCTTTCAATTTCATACGAATCTGGTGGTAACCACTATGCAAATCAACTTTAGAAAACATGGTAGAGCCACTCAATTCATCAAGCATGTCATCCAAACGTGGAATAGGATGACGATAACGAATAGTAATATTATTGATAGCTCTACAATAAGTACACATGCGCGAAGAACCATATTTCTTATGTACCAAAATAATAGGAACAGCACAGGGGCTAAGGGACTCACGAATATGATCTCTGTCGAGTAGTTCCTGAATTTGGCGTTGTATCTCCTTTGTCTCCTCTGGATTGGTTCTATATGGCGCGCGGTTGGGCAACGTAGCACCAGGAATTAGATCAATTTGGTGCTCAATGCCTCTAATAGGAGGTAGTCCTGGTGGCAACTCAGCGGGAAAAACGTCCTCATATTCCTGCAAAAGGTTAGCAATAGCGGGTGGCAAAGAAGGAGGCATATCCTCAAATGAAAACAAAACCTCTTTGCAGATAATTGCATAACATTGAGTATTGTTTACATCTAGTTCAGCAATATCAATTTTATTTGCAAGCATACATGGACTCTTCAAACGAATTTCAGTAGCATGTTTAGAATCAGATTTAGTGTTCTTTGGTGGTACAAAATCTGCAGCAACAATCTGATTCTCACTTTTATTTTTCTCCTCAGTTTTAGCTCTCCTAGCTCTAGCAAGATCATCTTTTAAAATCTGTTCGGGAGTCATAGGTTTTAGACCAATTTTTTTTCCATCATGCATAAGAGAATAGTGATTAGTTTTGCCATTATGAACAGATTTTCTATCAAATTGCCATGGTCTACCAAGTAACAAAGAACAAGCTTGCATAGGTACAACATCACAATCAACAAAATCAGAATATGTACCAATAGTAAAATGCACGCATACCGTTCTTGTTACCTTGATCTTGCGAGAACTCTCAAACCATTGGATGTAATATGAATGTGTGTGTTGTCTTGTTGGAAGTGCAAGCTTCTCTATCATGTCAACACTACCAGATTATTATAACTCCCTCCATCAATGATGATCCTTATAGCTCTTTCCTTGACAACACCACGTGTTTGGAACAGGTTGTGGCGTTGATCATGCTCAGATTTGCTCAATTGCACACTCAACACACGTTGTGTAACTAAGCTCTTGTATTGATCAGCAGTTTCAGCTCCCATTACCTATGTCTCTTCATCCGAATCAGAATTGTCTCCATCTCGAGCAGAAATAAGAGCTAATGTATCTTCATCAAAGTCACTCGCTGAATCATATTGACCATCATCACGCACCATCATAACACGTTGTGTTGTGCACTGTCTCTCAATATGACCAAAACCCCAGCACTTGCGACATTGTATATCCTTTGTTTTACCTGTGGAAGCCATAGAAGATGCACTACGAGCAGGAGCATTGGAAGACGATGGAGGAGCAGCTGACGGAAATCTTGTGGTGGCCTTGGATGTGGTAGTAGCTGGTGGAGAATCACGAGTAGAAGGCGCTGATTGTCGAGATGTCCAAGTGGATGTGCGACCTGCAGAATTATTAGTCCTCCTCCATGGTGTTTGGCGATCCTGCACTTCACAGCTTTGCAAGCAAGATGAAACAAACGAGTGATGGAATTATATTCCTTATAGTCTAATATGTGTTGAATGTCCTTGTTTAATCCACCAAAGAAACGTGCAAGCATTTATTCAGTACTTTCAACAAGACCACACCGAACCATCCCTATTTGCAATTCCTGATAATATTCTTCTACAAAAATTTTCCCTTGTTCCAAACGTGTCAGATTCTTTAGTAAATCATGTTGATTAGTGGGAGGCACAAAACAAACACACATAGAAGTTTTTAAAGCAGTCCAAGTACGAGGAATAGTAGTAGGATTTAAACGACAATACTCAGACCACCAAAGGGAAGCAAATTTAGTAAATTCACATGTAGCAGCACTAACACGCATATTCTTAGGATATTTTAAACATGCAAAACGTTGTTCTACTTACATCTCCCATGTAAGATATGCATCAGGATTATATTTACCCTCATTAGATGGAATATTTAATTTAAGCTTTGCAACATGATCAGCATCATGTAGGGATTCGTAGCATGGAAAACAAAAAATTTCTATCGCAGACAAACAAACAAGCCAAGATCTATCTACTAGATTGTAGCAACGAGTCGATGGAATAACTCACCCTCGAAGATTCCAAAGTGTTTAACGAGAGCGGATTCTCGTGGGTGATGTAGTCATACTCTTCCCGATCTCAAGATCGCGTAGACGATCCTTCCGCGCGTTCGCAGCGCTCCTTGATGGGTCACACGCTCGGTACTCGACGAAGACCTTCCTCTCCCTTGTTCCAGCAGGCTGGAGGTTGTAGCACTCTCCTCGCGATTCCGAAGACAACGGCGTGGTACCGGAAGTAGAGGGGAGATCTCGCAGGGCTTCGCCTTAAGCCAGAGCGAGTATGGTGGAGTATGAGAGAGTCCCTCGACGATCTAGGGTTTAGACACGCCGAGGAGGAAGCTTGTCCGGCGGCTAGGGTTCTAGGCGACGGCGGCGGCTTGACCTAGGGCGGCGGCGGCGGCAGCAGGTGGCGGCGCCGGCGGCTTAGGGTTTTGGAGGCGGGGATCTTGTGTGTCTAGGAGGGGAGCCCTGCCCCTCCTTTTATAGGTGGAGGGGCCGGCCGGCCAAGGGGAGGGGAGTCCCTCCCCAGCTCGGCTTGGAGGTGGGCCGGCAGTGGAGGAGGGACTCCTCCCCAACTCGTTTTCCTCCTCCTTCCCCACTTCCCAAAAAATAGCCGTTTGACTTTCAAACTAGCCGTTTGACTTTTCAAACTAGGATTTGAATAAACCCTCTATTTTGTTCAGCGATGACACCGAGTACATAATGTAATCATACCAACTTGATATAACACATTCATGTACCCTTCCCCTCTGGAGTGCCGGACATTCCGGAACCTTCTAGAACATTCCCGATGAAAACACCGGAACCATTCCCCAACTCCGAAACGGGACTTTCCTTATATGAATCTTATTCTCCAGACCATTCCGGATCTCCTCGTGATATCCCGGATCCCATCCGAGACTCTAAACAACATTCGGTCTCTTTCTCATCATTCCATAACTACTCAAACAACGTCGAATCCTTAAGTGTGTCTCCCTACGGTTCGTGAATTATGCGGACATGATCGAGACACTTCTCCGAACAATAACCAATAGAGGAATCTAGAAATTCATATGGCTCCCACATATTTCTACGATTACTTTGCGATCGAATGAACCATTTACATACGATACCAATTTCCCTTTGTCTCACGATAGTTTACTTATCCGAGGTTATGATCGTCGGTATCTCTGCATACCTAGTTCAACCTCGTTCGATAAGTACTCTTTTCTCGTTCGTGATATGTGATCCCTTGTGAGCCAGTCACATGCTTGCAAGCTAATTGGATGACATTTCACCGAGAGGGCCCAGTATATCTATCCGTCATATGGATGGACAAATCGATCTTGATCCATGTGTTTCAACCAATACTTTCCGAACACTCAATGCCACCTTTATAGCCACCCAGTTACGGTGTGGTGTTTGATGTCATCAAAGCATCCATCCGGTAAAGGTGATATGCATGATCTCATGGTCGAAGGAATTAGGTTACTATGTATCAGAAAGCATATAGCAATTGAACTATTAAAATGACTTGATCTTTATGCTACGCTTATCTATAGGAGTATGTCCACCATATCATTCTCCTAATGATATGATCTTGTTGTTAATAACATCTCAATGTTCATGATAGGGAAACCACAATCATTTATTAACCAACAAGCTAGTGATGTATAGAGGCTTTACTAGGGACTTCTAATTAAGTTTACAAATCACACAAATATTAATGTTTCCTTGTTAATACTATTATAGCATGAATGTAAACATTTATCATAAACACAAAGATATAATAATAACCATTTTTATTATTGCCTCTAGGGCATATCTCCAACAGTCTCCCACTTGCACTAGAGTCATCTAATCTAGATTACATGGTAATATACCGAACACCCATGGCAGTTTGGTGTTGGTCATGTTTTGCCCTCGGGAGAGGTTTAGTCAACGGATCCGCCACATTCAGATCTGTGTGTACTTTGCAAATCTTTATATCCCCATCTTGGATATGTTCTCGATAGCGTGAAAACGTAGCTTGATATGCTTCAGCTTCTTGTGTGACCTTGGTTCTTGCGCATTGGCTATGGCGCCCATGTTATCACAGTAGATAGAAATTGGGTCCAGCGCACTAGGAACCACACCCAGCTCTGTAATGAACTCTTTCATCCATATTGCTTCCTGTGAAGCCTCCGAAGCATCCATGTATTCCGATTCAGTTGAAGATCTCGCCACAACGCTTTGCTTTGCACTCCTCCAGCTAACTACTGCACCATTCAAAATAAATACGTATCCAGATTGTGATTTAGAATCATCCGGATTGGTGTTCCAAATAGCATCGGTGTAACCATTAACAACGAGTTGTTCATCACCTCCATAAGAAAGAACCATATCCTTAGTTCTTCTCAAGTACTTAAGGATGTTTTTGACCGCTGTCCAATGATCCACTCCTAGATCACTTTGATATCTGCTAGTTAAACTAATAGCATATGCAATGTCGGGTCTAGTACATAGCATGGCATACATTAGAGATCCTATGGCTGAGGCATAGGGAGTCTTACTCATCCTTTCTCTATCTTACGCGATGTCGGACTTTGAGTTTTACTCAAGGTCGTATTGGGCAACATGGGCAAGAACCCTTTCTTGCTATCTTCCATTCCAAACCTCTTTAGAACTTTGTCCAAATATGTACTTTGTGACAATGATATTTGGCGTTTCGATCTATCTCTAGAAATCTTTATGCCTAATATGTAAGCTGCTTCGCCAAGATCCTTCATTGAAAAACTATTATTCAAATATTCCTTGACACTATTTAGAAGGTCTACATCATTCCCAATCAACAATATGTCATCTACATATAGTATTAAGAATGCTACAGAGCTCCCACTCACTTTCTTGTAAATACAAGCTTCTCCATAAGTTTGTATAAAACCAAAACTTTTGATCACCTTATCAAAACGTTGATTCCAACAGGATGCTTGCTTCAATCCATAGATGGACCGTTGAAGTTTGCATACCTTGTTAGCATCTTTAGGATCGACAAAACCTTTGGGTTGCATCATATACAACTCTTCATCAATGTCTCCATTGAGGAATGCTGTTTTGACATCCATCTGCTATATCTGATAATCATAATATGCAGCGATTGCTAACATAATCCTCACAGACTTTAGCTTCGCTACTGGTGAGAAAGTCTCATCGTAGTCAACTCCTTGAATTTGTCGAAACCCTTTTGCGACAAGTCGAGCTTTATAAACGATAACATTACCATCAAGATCTGTTTTCTTCTTGAAGATCCATTTGTTCTCGACGGCCTTCCGCCATCCCAGAAGTCCACCAAAGTCCATACTTGGTTTTCGTACATGGATCCAATCTCGGATTTCATGGCTTCTTGCCATTTATTGGAATCTGGGCTCATCATCGCTTCCTCATATGTCTCGGGGTCATCGGTGTTGTCCACCAACATGACACTCATAACGGGATCATACCAATCTGGAGTGGTACGAGTTCTCGTTGACCTGCGAGGCTCTGTAGCAACTTCAACCGAAGTTTCATGATCATTATCATTAGCTTCCTCTCTAACTGGTGCAGGCACCACAGGAACTTCTTCCGGTGCTGCGCTACTCGCAATTTCGAGAGAAGGTTCGACAACCTCGTCGAGTCCTACTTTCCTTCCAGTCACTTCTTTTGAGAGAAATTCCTTCTCTAGAATGGATCCATTCTTAGCAACGAAGATTTTGCCTCGGATCTATGATAGAAGGTATACCCAATAGTTTCCTTCGGGTATCCTATAAAGACGCATTTTTCCGCTTTGGGTTCAAGCTTGTCTGGCTGTAACTTCTTTACATAGGCTTCGCAACCCCAAACTTTAAGGAACGACAATCTAGGTTTCTTCCCAAACCATATGTCACATCCCAAGATTTTCCAAATCTTGTAATGTGAAAAATAAATGAATAAAATAAAACTTTGTTTGATTTTCAGGGCCAGAAGAAACTTTTTGAATTCAATTGGAACTTCAAACCAAGTTGGATCAAATAAAATCCTAAAGGGATTTAAAAAGATCAAACATTTATTATGGGAAAATAAAAATATTTAAAATTACTATTTTGGATCTTTTAAATAAAAGGATTTAGTTTTCAAATGAAATAGAAGTTTTATTAATAAAGATTATTTTATAGAGCCAAATTTAACCTTGGCCAAGCTTTTGAGATAAAACATTTTTGTTTTGATAAAAATAGTAAAGGTTTATTTAAATAAAGTAATAAGGATTTAATATCCAAAGTTTTATAAATAAAGGTTTTTACTATTTTAATTAACCATCAAAACTTATTTATTTATTTAAAATAAATTTTCCAAGTATTTTATACTCTCAAACAAAACCTACTGATTTGGTTTTTAGATTTCAAAAGGAGTATTTAAATAAAACAAATCCTATCTTGATTTATTAACAATGGTCTATTTATTTATTTATTTAATAAAGGACCCTAAAATAAAATTATTATTTTTGGTTTGGAATTTTGGTTTATGTTGCTGAACAGAACCAAGTTAAAAGTCACAAAGTGAGGTGAAAGTTTGAATGGATTTGAACATTGTTTGGTTGTTTGAAATTTCAAAACAGAAATTGGAAATAGAAAAAGAAAAGGTTTCAGAATAGAAAAAAATAGAATTGTACTCAACCCAACCTAGAAGCCCAACTAGGCCCAGCAAACAGCCCATCTTTCCCTCCCCGAAGAAAAACGCTTCGCACTCGTTTCCTGACCCGTGCAGTGAATGACTGGTGGACCCTCCCCTCACTCTCTTTCTCACTGACCAGCAGACCCCACTTTTCCAGCTCACCTTCTTCCTCACGACGACCACGCCGGCCGTTTCCTGCCGTTGATGTCGCGGCTTCAATTCGCAGTAATGCCGCGCCTTAACCTCGCCGTGACTGCACGCTATTAAACGCCTGCGTCTTCTCCTCCTTTCCCCTCACACGCCACTCCCTCTCTGCCCCGAGGCTGCCTCAAATTTGGCTTGGCACACTCTCTGTTCCGACGATGCTCCAGTGCCAATTCCGGCGACTCAGCGCTGCCCCTTGTCTCATTAACCACGCACACACACTCACCACTCCTTGGCACATCTCCCAGTACCCTCCGTTCAACCGCGGGCGCCCCAGAGCGTCGACTACGACAAGCTTCCGAACGTCGCCGCGTCTGTCTTCAACTCCGGCAAGTACCCAGGTAGTTTCAGACCGCCCCGCGCTTTCTCAATCACACTCCCGCATTTGCCTCACTCACCTGCATCTGACCACACCCTCTGTTTGACTTCTTGTGATCGACAGCGTCGCCTTCGACCGCGAACAGAACCACCTGTCGCTAGACCCTGCTCCGGCGAGCAATCCACCGCAACCCTGAGCGCCCCTTGCCAAGCCGACTGTACCTCGAGCATCACCACATCCTTGCGACCTCGGTGAGCACTTTCCCTCCCCTATTTGCTTCCTGTTTCACCATCGCCGCCGCCGTATGACCTCGCCGCCGCCAGCGACCGTCGCTGCGCCGCAAGAGTTTGGTCAATGCGATAATAGCCGTAGGATCTGGATCGAACGAATTAGATAGATCACTTAACGCCGAAGGGGTACACTTCCAGAACCGTGCGATCTAATTAGATCCAACGCCCCACAGAGCGCGATCCGCGCGAAGCGGTACCGCCCAATGAAATCATGCCGCGTGTCACGTGTTCTGTTTAAAAACAGATTTGAAATCAGATTAGATTGTGAATTTCAAACCTTTGTAACTTTTGAACCACACGTCCAAAATTCACAAATTTGATATCATTGGAATCAGTAGATCAAGCCCTAGCCAACCATGCCATTGGTTTAGTAAATAGTAACTGTTAGATTGTTTGTTTTTGTAGAAACATTTGTATGCTTGTTTAGATTAGAAAAATGATTCAGAAATGTTTTTGAGTTTGAAACCTTGGCAAATTAGTTTGTTGTGAACCTACTGACCCTAGGAACCAACCCATGGTTTTGGAAATGGATTTGGTGAAGATTAGGATGGATTATTTGACTTAGCCCATTTCTAGTCAAATAAAAGTATTGTTTTGTTTATGAAAATGTTTTTGGAGTAAAAACTTTGGGAAAATGTTTTGGACCAAACCTACTGACCATAAACACCAAGTTTTGGGGATCAACAACTTATTTGGTGAAAGACTTAAAGATTTTGATTTGATAAAAATATTTTTTACCACATAAAATGAGGAGTGGATTTAAAAATGGTTTATGGATAAAACCCTTTTGCAAATGACTTTGCCATTTTGGTAAATGACCACTTTGGACCTTATAAAGTTTAGAAGCCTAGTGGAGACCATCCTTGCAAATAGAACCATCCCTTGTATGCTTACATGCATGACTTAGATCCCATTGTTTTATGTGTGTGAATTGTTGGATTATTGGGTTGGAATGCTTGTTGATATTGTGTTTGCTTGATTGATTGTAGTGAAGTTAGAAAGTGTGAGACTAGCAAGATCAAGGAGTGAACCAACATTCCCTACCAAAAGGCAAGTGACACTATCATCTAAAGTCCTACTATTTTCATTATACTTAGTGGATTTTGAAACATGCATGAAAACAATTTTATACTTATGCTATGCCAAATCCTAATAGGATACCCTATACATTCCTTAGAGAAAACAATGTAGTGGTTACATGATTAGCCATGCTATATTTTGAAAGAGATACATGTTGAGATTTTATGAAGTTGAGAAAAGGACTTGTGATTTTGTATAATAAAACAAGGACTCAATGAATCACCTGGGTGGCCAAGGATACTTTGAGTTTTGGAGAAGGTGGCAACAAAAGGAACCATGTCTATGGTAATCTCTTTGTGTTGTGCTCCAAAGGAAACCACCCAGGAAACTTAGAGATTGAACATGTTTCTCCAATTGTGGCTTTCGTGTGCAACCACATGCTATTTATGGCTCTGCCTTAGTCAACTACTTTGGGAAGACCCATGCATTGTCTTCAGTTTACTGGACATGGGGACCTGGAATCCTACATGGGTGCTGAAGACAAGCTAGCAATGGTGTATGGGAGGACCCTTTGGAAATACTTCGTCACATTCTCAATCTGCCAGTACTCCATCTTGGTGAGCACTAATCCAGTGGCCACTGGTGGCACAAAGATGGGATTGTGACATGTGGGTAAAGTGTACTACTTCTGCAGAAGATAATAAAATCTAAGTACTTAGCCGTGTCCCCGGATATGGACAATACTGAGCAACTAAAGTTTGAAGCTATTTGAAATCTCGACATTCCAATTTCTAAAACAAAAACTTGATGCACTTGGGGTTACCAAGGAGCTCAAGAGATTTGATAAAACTTGATGCACTTGGGGTTACCAAGGAGCTCAAGAGATTTGATAAAACTTGAACACTTGGGGTTACCAAGGAGTTCAAGAGATTTTGTTGAAAACTTGAACACTTGGGGTTACCAAGGTGTGCAAGGAGATTTTGTTAACAACTTAAACACTTGGGCTTTGCCAAGGGATTTTCAAAGATTTGATCAAAGTTAAAACCATTTTGAAAGATAGGATAAATGTTTGCTTCTGCAAATGAGCCTCAAACCCTACCTAGCCAAATTGCATGTAATGATAGGATCCACTTATATTCTACATAGAAGTGAAACTTGCCAATACTATTCCAAAGTATTGACCCTTGTGGCTGTAACTTGTAATGTTGCAGGTTTGATTGTTTTTAGTGAAGATGGATTGATTAGGATTACAAAGTCTACAACCAACATCTGCCTGTGGCACTTTGAAGATGAAGGACTCCATGCCTATAGTTATTCCGCTGCAATGTAATGTAATAGCCAAATGAGCTATGAAAAGATGTAATAAAATTTTGTTATTCCTGGTTATAAAGATATATTATGACCTTTGTTTCTTGATATTACATCTAAACTGTGGATGCTAGCTATTGATCTAGGGACTAGCATTGTAAACACAGGGGACACCACCTTATGTTAATAAAGGTCGGGTCACTCCCTCTACAAATGGTATCAGAGCATTGTGTTGCCTGTAGGATTTGTAAACCTAGGATTGGACAAAAACCCTTAGGAAATAGGATTTGTATTTGTTCCAAAATTTATTTACCAACAAACTTGTAAACTCTCTCCTCAACCATTTTGGTTTCAACTCTACATCTCTTCTACTTCAACTTGATGGAAAAACCTACCCCATGGCCAAAGACCAAACCATGTGCAAAGGACTTCTTCAACACTTTCAACTCTAACGACTTCAACCTCTTCAACTCTAATGACTTCAACATCTTCAGCATGTTCACCAAGGAATTCCAACTTGGAAACCCCTAAGGACTACAAGTGAGACAAGGAAATCTTGCTCAAGATTAAGAGACTGAGGGAATGCAAAAGTTAGAAGGAGCCCACATCACTTGAAGCTTTGAGACCAAGTAGTTTTTCCCAAAGAAACCATGATCTCATGTAAAGAAGAATCAACCAAGAAGGATGGAAAGATTACAAGTAAACCCTATAGATGGACTACCATATCTTAGTTAAGTCAATCACACCAACTTATGTGCTTGAACTTTGTTGTTTGAGTGAAATGTTTGGTTTGTGATTGCATGCACATTGCTTGTGTGAATTGTGATGTGTGTGAATGGAATTGATTCCTTAGAAATATCTTGCCTATTCTAATCTTCATTCAACCCAAACAGATGACTACTCCAAGAGACTCCAACCTCAAGGTTGATGACACCAACACCAACCAAGAGGACAGCGTGAAAGAGCTCATAGCAACCCAACACCAGTTGAATCAAATGACAGCTCAGTTCATAGCCAACACTAGTGATAAAGACCCAGCCCTGCAAAAGTTTTTGGAAGATCAATCCCAACTGATGCTTAAGGTGACTGATCAAATGATCAAAATGGAAGAAAACTATTCCAAGAAAGTTTATGACAACAAGGATGACAAAAATGTTATTCTAGATGGAGCTCCAGCTTGCATTATTTGTGGAGTCAAGGATCATACTTCCAAGGAGCATGGAAATCAATGCCCCAACTGTGAAGAGAAACATCTTGTTGGACAATGTCCCACCTCTCAAGCTACTTGCTACCTATGTGAAGGAAACAATCATACTCCTATCCAATGCCCCATCTATTCCATTGTGGAACAAAGGAAACAAGGTGGATCCAAGTCAACCCAGAAGGTTGATGACAAAGGAAAAGGATCACTTATACCTCCAAACAAGACAACCCAGTTCAAAGGATCAAAGAAACCCAAGAAGCAAAAGAAGAACAAAAGCCATGTGCAATGTCATAAATGTAAGGAAATGGGACACTATTCCGGTGAATGCCCAGAGAACCCAAAGAATAAGGAGATTGGCCAAGTAGTGTGCAACAACTGCAAAGAGCTAGGCCATTATGTAGCAACTTGTCCACAAGAGCCATGTAAAGAACTCAAGGATATCCACTGTTTCAATTGCAAGAACCCAGGACATTATGCAAGCAACTGTCCAGAAAAGATGAAGAACAAGTTGAACAAGCCTATGGAGAAACTGAACCTTGGCCCATGAGGCAAGCATGGAAACTAAGGACACAATGCAAGTGTTTGCCTAGAGAAGCCTTCCCAGGATCCCAAGAAGGACAATATGTAATCTTTGTTTGAAAATTTTTAAGGGTGGTAGTGCCCTAGTCGTTTTGAGCCTACTTGTAACCCTAGCCTTCCCAAATCTCGGGACGAGATTTATTTTAAGGGTGGTAGCCTGTCACATCCCAAGATTTTCCAAATCTTGTAATGTGAAAAATAAATGAATAAAATAAAACTTTGTTTGATTTTCAGGGCCAGAAGAAACTTTTTGAATTCAATTGGAACTTCAAACCAAGTTGGATCAAATAAAATCCTAAAGGGATTTAAAAAGATAAAACATTTATTATTGGAAAATAAAAATATTTAAAATTACTATTTTGGATCTTTTAAATAAAAGGATTTGGTTTTCAAATGAAATAGAAGTTTTATTAATAAAGATTATTTTATAGAGCCAAATTAAACCTTGGCAAGGCTTTTGAGATAAAACATTTTTGTTTTGATAAAAATAGTAAAGGTTTATTTAAATAAAGTAATAAGGATTTAATATCCAAAGTTTTATAAATAAAGGTTTTTACTATTTTAATTAACCATCAAAACTTATTTATTTATTTAAAATAAGTTTTCCAAGTATTTTATACTCTCAAACAAAACCTACTGATTTGGTTTTTAGATTTCAAAAGGAGTATTTAAATAAAACAAATCCTATCTTGATTTATTAACAAAGGTCTATTTATTTATTTAATAAATGACCCTAAAATAAAATTATTATTTTTGGTTTGGAATTTTGGTTTATGTTGCTGAACAGAACCAAGTTCAAAGTCACAAAGTGAGGTGAAAGTTTGACTGGATTTGAACATTGTTTGGTTGTTTGAAATTTCAAAACAGAAATTGGAAATAGAAAAAGAAAAGGTTTCAAAATAGAAAAAAATAGAATTGGACTCAACCCAACCCAGAAGCCCAACTAGGCCCAGCAAACAGCCCAGCTTTCCCTCCTCGAAGAAAAACTCTTAGCACTCGTTTCCTGACCCGTGCAGTGAATGACTGGTGGACCCTCCCCTCACTCTCTTTCTCACTGACCAGCAGACCCCACTTTTCCAGCTCACCTTCTTCCTCGCGATGACCACGCCGGCCGTTTCCTGCCGTTGATGTCGCGGCTTCAATTTGCAGTAATGCCGCGCCTTAACCTCTCCATGACTGCACGCTATTAAACGCCTGCGTCTTCTCCTCCTTTCCCCTCATACGCCACTCCCTCTCTGCCCCGAGGCTGCCTCAAATTTGGCTTGGCACACTCTCTGTTCCGACGACGCTCCAGTGCCAATTCCGGCGACTCAGCGCCGCCCCTTGTCTCATTAACCACACACACACACTCACCACTCCTTGGCGCATCTCCCAGTACCCTCTGTTCAACCACGGGCGCCCCAGAGCATTGACTACGACAAGCTTCCGAACGCCGCCGCGTCTGTCTTCAACTCCGGCAAGTACCCAGGTAGTTTCAAACCGCCCCGCGCTTTCTCAATCACACTCCCGCATTCGCCTCACTCACCTGCATCTGACCACACCCTCTGTTTGACTTCTTGTGATCGACAGCGTCGCCTTCGACCGCGAACAGAACCACCCGTCGCCAGACCCTGCTCCGGCGAGCAATCCACCGCAACCCTGAGCGCCCCTTGCCAAGCCGACTGTACCTCGAGCATCACCACATCCTTGCGACCTCGGTAAGCACTTTCCCTCCCCTATTTGCTTCCTGTTTCACCATCGCCGCCGCCGTCTGACCTCGCCGCCGCCAGCGACCGTCGCTGCGCCGCCAGAGTTTGGTCAATGCGATAATAGCCGTAGGATCTGGATCGAACGAATTAGATAGATCACTTAACGCCGAAGGGGTACGCTTCCAGAACCGTGCGATCTAATTAGATCCAACGCCCCACAGAGCGCGATCCGCGCGAAGCGGTACCGCCCAATGAAATCATGCCGCGTGTCACGTATTCTGTTTAAAAACAGATTTGAAATCAGATTAGATTGTGAATTTCAAACCTTTGTAAATTTTGAACCACACGTCCAAAATTCACAAATTTGATATCATTGGAATCAGTAGATCAAGCCCTAGCCAACCATGCCATTGGTTTAGTAAATAGTAACTGTTAGATTGTTTGTTTTTGCAGAAACAATTGTATGCTTGTTTAGATTAGAAAAATGATTCAGAAATGTTTTTGAGTCTGAAACCTTGGAAAATTAGTTTGTTGTGAACCTACTGACCCTAGGAACCAACCCATGGTTTTGGAAATGGATTTGGTGAAGATTAGGATGGATTATTTGACTTAGCCCATTTCTAGTCAAATAAAAGTATTGTTTTGTTTATGAAAATGTTTTTGGAGTAAAAACTTTGGGAAAATGTTTTGGACCAAACCTACTGACCATAAACACCAAGTTTTGGGGATCAACAACTTATTTGGTGAAAGACTTAAAGATTTTGATTTGATAAAAATATTTTTTACCACATAAAATGAGGAGTGCATTTAAAAATGGTTTATGGATAAAACCCTTTTGCAAATGACTTTGCCATTTTGGTAAATGACCACTTTGGACCTTATAAAGTTTAGAAGCCTAGTGGAGACCATCCTTGCAAATAGAACCATCCCTTGTATGCTTACATGCATGACTTAGATCCCATTGTTTTATGTGTGTGAATTGTTGGATTATTGGGTTGGAATGCTTGTTGATATTGTGTTTGCTTGATTGATTGTAGTGAAGTTAGAAAGTGTGAGACTAGCAAGATCAAGGAGTGAACCAACATTCCTACCAAAAGGCAAGTGACACTATCATCTAAAGTCCTACTATTTTCATTATACTTAGTGGATTTTGAAACATGCATGAAAACAATTTTATACTTATGCTATGCTAAATCCTAATAGGATACCCTATACATTCCTTAGAGAAAACAATGTAGTGGTTACATGCTGAGCCATGCTATATTTTGAAAGAGATACATGTTGAGATTTTATGAAGTTGAGAAAAGGACTTGTGATTTTGTATAATAAAACAAGGACTCAATGAATCACCTGGGTGGCCAAGGATACTTTGAGTTTTGGAGAAGGTGGCAACAAAAGGAACCATGTCTATGGTAATCTCTTTGTGTTGTGCTCCAAAGGAAACCACCCAGGAAACTTAGAGATTGAACATGTTTCTCCAATTGTGGCTTTCGTGTGCAACCACATGCTATTTATGGATCTGGCTTAGTCAACTACTTTGGGAAGACCCATGCATTGTCTTCAGTTTACTGGACATGGGGACCTGGAATCCTACATGGGTGCTGAAGACAAGCTAGCAATGGTGTATGGGAGGACCCTTTGGAAAGACTTCATCACATTCTCAATCTGCCAGTACTCCATCTTGGTGAGCACTAATCCAGTGGCCACTGGTGGCACAAAGATGGGATTGTGACATGTGGGTAAAGTGTACTACTTCTGCAGAAGATAATAAAATCTAAGTACTTAGCCGTGTCCCCGGTTATGGACAATACTGAGCAACTAAAGTTTGAAGCTATGGGAAATCTCGACATTCCAATTTCTAAAACAAAAACTTGATGCACTTGGGGTTACCAAGGAGCTCAAGAGATTTGATAAAACTTGATGCACTTGGGGTTACCAAGGAGCTCAAGAGATTTGATAAAACTTGAACACTTGGGGTTACCAAGGAGTTCAAGAGACTTTGTTGAAAACTTGAACACTTGGGGTTACCAAGGTGTGCAAGGAGATTTTGTTAACAACTTAAACACTTGGGCTTTGCCAAGGGATTTTCAAAGATTTGATCAAAGTTAAAACCATTTTTAAAGATAGGATAAATGTTTGCTTCTGCAAATGAGCCTCAAACCCTACCTAGCCAAATTGCATGTAATGATAGGATCCACTTATATTCTACATAGAAGTGAAACTTGCCAATACTATTCCAAAGTATTGACCCTTGTGGCTGTAACTTGTAATGTTGCAGGTTTGATTGTTTTTAGTGAAGATTGATTGATTAGGATTACAAAGTCTACAACCAACATCTGCCTGTGGCACTTTGAAGATGAAGGACTCCATGCCTATAGTTATTCCGCTGCAATGTAATGTAATAGCCAAATGAGATATGAAAAGATGTAATAAAATTTTGTTATTCCTGGTTATAAAGATATATTATGACCTTTGTTTCTTGATATTACATCTAAACTGTGGATGCTAGCTATTGATCCAGGGACTAGCATTGTAAACACAGGGGACACCACCTTATGTTAATAAAGGTCGGGTCACTCCCTCTACACCATAATTCATACGGTGTCGTTTCAACGGATTTAGATGGTGCCCTATTTAAAGTGAATGCGGCTGTTTCTAATGCATAACCCCAAAATGATAGCGGTAAATCTGTAAGTGACATCATAGAACAAACCATATCTAAGAGAGTTCGATTACGACGTTCGGACACACCATTACGCTGTGGTGTTCCCGGCGGTGTCAATTGTGAAAGTATTCCGCATTTCTTCAAATGCTCGCCAAACTCGTAACTTAGATATTCAGCTCCACTTTCAGAACGTAGAAATTTAATCTTCTTGTTACGTTGATTCTCAACCTCACTTTGAAATTCCTTAAACTTCTCGAAAGTTTCGGACTTATGTTTCATGAAACAGATATACCCATATCTACTCAAGTCATCCGTGAAGGTAAGAACATAACGATAACCACCGCGCGATGCTACACTCATTGGACCACACACATTGGTATGTATGATTTCCAACAAGTCCGTAGCTCGCTCCATCATACCAGAAAATGGAGTCTTAGTCATTTTACCCATCAGACATGCTTCGCATCTTTCAAGTGATTCGAAATCAAGTGATTCAAGAAGTCCATCGGAATGGAGTTTCTTCATGCGCTTCACTCCAATGTGACCAAGACGACAGTGCCACATACATGTCGAGTTATCGCTCGATTTCAAACGTTTAGCCTCAATGTTATTAATATGTGTATTTCCACTATCGAGATTCAACAAGAATAGACCATCTATCAAAGGTTTATGTGCATAAAACATATTACTCATATAAATCGAACAACCATTATTCTCGGACTTAAACAAGTAACCGTCTCGCAATAAACAAGATCCCGATATAATGTTCATGCTTAACGCAGGCACCAAATAACAATTATTTAAGTATAAAACTAATCCCGATGGTAGATGAAGGGGTAGCGTCAATCCGCGATCACATCAACCTTTGATCCGTTTCCAACGGGCATCGTCACCTCGTTCTTCGCTAGCTTCCGTTTATACTGCGGCACTGTTTGAGTTACAAATATGAGCAACCGAACCAAGATCAAATACCCAGCACTACTATTTAGTACTAGTGAGATACACATCAATAACATGTATATCGGATATACCTTTCTTCTTGATGTTGCCGTTCTTCAAATCCGCCAAGTACTTTGGGCAATTCCGCTTCAAAGGACCTTCTCCCTTGCAGTAAAAGCACTCGATCGTGCTTAGGTCCAGCCTTGGTCTTCTTCGTCGGCGTGGTAACTTTCTTACCACCCTTCTTGAAGTGTCCTTCGCTTAGACTTGCCTTTCTTGAATTTGGGGTCTTATTGACCAACAACACTTGGTGCTCTTTCTTGATATCCACTTATGCAGATTTCAAAATTGCAAAGAGTTCTTGCAACGTATTTTTCATGTTTTAAATGTTGTATTTAATCAAAAAGTTCTTGTAACTTGGTGGTAGTGATTGGAGGACGCAGTAAATCCCCAAAGCATTAGGAATCACTATACCCAAGCTTTGAAGTTTGTTTGCGTGCCCAGACATATTAAGCACATGCTCACTGACGGAGCTGCCCTCTTCCATCTTGCAGTTAAAGAACTTTTCAAAAGCCTCATAGCTTTCAATTGCCGCATGAGTCTCAAAGATCAATTTGAGATCCTCGACAATATCATATGGGTCTGAATTCTCAAACCTTTTCTGAAGCTCCGATTCTAAACCATACAAGATAGCACCTTTGAATGTGGAGTCTGAGTCTTCCGAGTGAGGTAAACATTCTTTACTTCATCGGCAGCATCAATCGCAGTGGGTCACCCATGTGCATCCAGCACATAGGTTAAATTACGGTGTGAGGACAATCCTCAAATTGCGGAACCAATCCGCGAAGTTGCTTCCATTGTTTTTCAACTTTTCTTTCTCTAGGAACGCATTAAAATTGATGGTAGGGGATGCCATTGATCTACAACATATTTGCAATAGTTTAGACTAAGTTTATGACAAATTGAGTTCAAATTAATAATAAAATTAATCTAGGTGAACTCCCACTCAAAACAATATCCCTCACATTGTTTTAGTGATCACATGAACCAAATCCACCACATCAACACCGATCATCACGAGAGCTGATATAGTTTCAATGGCGAACAATCGACATGTTCATCATATCTACTATATGATTCATGCTTTACCTTTTGGTGATCCGTGTTCCGAGACCATGTGCAGACATGCTAGGCTTCAAGATCAAACCTTAGTTTCCGCATGAGCAAATCTGGCTTGCTCACGTTGTATACACTTGCGGAATCTAACACACCCGATCATCACGTGGTGCTTCGAAACAACAAGCTTTAGCAAGGGTGCTAACTAAGGGTGAACACTTTATGACTTGAAATTCATGTGCATGAGGGATCATCTTATAATGCTACCGTCGTCTACTAAGAAATACAAGATGCATAAAGGATTAACATCACATGCAATTCATAATATGTGATATGATATGGCCTTTCTTGTTTGTGCTTCCGATCTCCATCTTCAAGCACGAACATGATCTCCATCATCACCAGCATTGCATCAAGGTCAATGACACTTCTCCATGGTTGTCGTCCACCGGCTTCAACTATTACAACTACTTTGAATAGACACGCGGGTCTTAACATAAATTAAAGACAACCATATGGCTCCTGCCGGTTGCCAACTTACAATAAGGAACATTGCATACATCAAATATAATCACAATCATGGCCATATCACATCACAGCACACCCCTGCAAAACAAAGTTAGACGCCTCTACTTTCTTTGCATATTTTACGTGGTTTGGGGCTTTCAGTAAGTGTCGTTCTAACTTACGAACATGAACCACAACATTGATACTAGTATTGTTAATCACCCATTGTAAATTGGATCTTAACTATGCTAGGAGAGACAGGCACCCGCAAAGCCACTTATGCAATACAAGTTGCATGTCAAGCATGGAGCAAGTCTCATGAACGATGTCATGTAAGGTTAGCCCGGGCCGCTTCATCCCAACATACCGCAAGATGCAAAGTACACAAGAAGCAATCGACAATAAAAGCATCAACGCCCACAATGACCATTGTGTTCTACTCGTGCAACAGACCTATATATAGACACGGCTCTGATACCACTGTAGGGATTCGTAGCATGGAAAACAAAAAATTTCTATCGCATACAAACAAACAAGCCAAGATCTATCTACTATATTATAGCAACGAGTCGATGGAATAACTCACCCTCGAAGATTCCAAAGTGTTTAACAAGAGCGGATTCTCGTGGGTGATGTAGTCGTACTCTTCCCGATCTCAAGATCGCGTAGACGATCCTTCCGGCGTTGTGTTCGGCGGTGCTCCATGATCGGTCACGTTAAATTTCGACGAAGACCTTCCTCTCCTTGTTCCAGTGAGCGGAGGTTGTAGCACTCTCCTCGTGATTCCGGCAGCACAACGGCGTGGTACCGGAAGTAGAGGGGAGATCTCGCAGGGCTTCGCCTTAAGCCGGAGCGAGTATGGTGGAGTATGAGAGAGTCCCTCAACGATCTAGGGTTTAGACACGCCGAGGAGGAAGCTTGGCCGGCGGCTAGGGTTGCTAGGCGACGGTGGCGGCTTGACCTAGGGCGGCGGCGGCGACAGCAGGTGGTGGCGCTGGCAGCTTAGGGTTTTGGAGGCGGGGATCTTGTGTGTCTAGGAGGGGAGCCCTGCCCCTCCTTTTATAGGTGGAGGGGCCGTCCGGCCAAGGGGAGGGGAGTCCCTCCCCAACTCGGCTTGGAGGTGGGCCGGCGGTGGAGCAGGGACTCCTCCCCAACTCGGTTTCCTCCTCCTTCCCCACTTCCCAAAAAATAGCCGTTTGACTTTTCAAACTATGATTTGAATAAACCCTCTATTTTGTTCAGCGATGACACCGAGTAAATAATGCAATCATACCAACTTGATATAACACATTCATGTACCCTTCCCCTCCGGAGTGCCGGACATTCCAGAACCTTCTAGAACATTCCCGATGAAAACACCGGAACCATTCCCCAACTCCGAAACGGGACTTTCCTTATATGAATCTTATTCTCCGGACCATTCCGGATCTCCTCGTGATATCCCGGATCCCATCCGAGACTACGAACAACATTCGGTCTGTTTCTCATCATTCCATAACTACTCAAACAACGTCGAATCCTTAAGTGTGTCTCCCTACGGTTCGTGAATTATGCGGACATGATCGAGACACTTCTCCGAACAATAACCAATAGAGGAATCTGGAAATTCATATGGCTCCCACATATTTCTATGATTACTTTGCGATCGAATGAACCATTTACATACGATACCAATTTCCCTTTGTCTCACGATAGTTTACTTATCCGAGGTTATGATCGTCGGTATCTCTGCATACCTAGTTCAACCTCGTTACTGATAAGTACTCTTTTCTCGTTCCCGTGATATGTGATCCCTTGTGAGCCAGTCACATGCTTGCAAGCTAATTGGATGACATTTCACCGAGAGGGCCCAGAGTATATCTATCCGTCATATGGATGGAAAAATCCCAGTCTTGATCCATGTGTTTCAACCAATACTTTCCGTACACTCAATGCCACCTTTATAGCCACCCAGTTACGGTGTGGTGTTTGATGTCATCAAAGCATCCATCCGTTAAAGGTTATATGCATGATCTCATGGTCGAAGGAATTAGGTTACTATGTATCAGAAAGCATATAGCAATTGAACTATTAAAATGACTTGATCTTTATGCTACGCTTATCTATAGGAGTATGTCCACCATATCATTCTCCTAATGATATGATCTTGTTGTTAATAACATCTCAATGTTCATGATAGGGAAACCACAATCATTTATTAACCAACAAGCTAGTGATGTATAGAGGCTTTACTAGGGACTTCTAATTAAGTTTACAAATCACACAAGTATTAATGTTTCCTTGTTAATACTATTATAGCATGAATGTAAACATTTATCATAAACACAAAGATATAATAATAACCATTTTTATTATTGCCTCTAGGGCATATATCCAACACATCACGTACCGGTGGTCGAGCGTTATGATGGTAATGTCGGGGTCGGCCAGCAGGGTGTGGAGGTTGTTTAGAGGTTGTTCAACCTCCTCGTCAAACAGATCGTCATCGTCGAGGTCATAGTAGTACCCGTCGTTGTCTACCCCCAATGTCGCAGCAGCAGCCGTGGTGGAAGCCTGAGGTGCCTCATTGCAGCGGCAACCGAGAAAGCGGCAGCTGAACCAGCAGTATGACCCGTGATCGGAATGCACCGTGCGCCATGCCGAGGTGCCAATGGGGCGGGTGCGGGTGTCGACAATCTGTCCAAAACCTCCTTGAACCGAGCGTCAAGCTTGTCGCTGAAGGATTTCTTGAGTCCATCGATCTTGTCCATGGTGTTGGTGAGCTTGGTGTCAAACTCCTCTAGTCGTGCATCCACATGTTCAGCGCGACCGACCAATAGCTCGGAGAAGTGGGCATGTAGTTCTTGGTTCGTCATTGTGGCAGGGTTACGCGAAGTATATATCATGGTTAGTCCTTTAAAAAGCACAGGTATATATGCCTATAACTACGGAAATATGGTGGAAGGCACGCGTAATCCGTCAAGCAATATACAAAGCTCTTACAAGTTCTTACCAAACAGCAGGAAAAGGCGATGTGCAACCGCGAGGAGCAGTGGGTCCAGAGATTGAACCGAGCGATTACCAGGAGTCGAAACACCGCACGTGGAGAAATCTGTGGAGCTCTAGGAAGGCTTAGCAAAGAGGTTAGCAATTATCAAAACACTAATGCGAATGTTGAAACAATGCTCAACGACGGTACTGTGCTGGTCCTAGGCTAGACCGTACTAGAGACGCGAGCCTAGAGCACCAACGATGTCACGACGCGACACAGCAAGCAATGTATGATGATATGGCACCCTGAAAAGCGAACTGATATGTCGAAAATCACTATGATGGCGAGTGTCTAGAACCACTTGATAGGGCAAAGGTGTCCGATCTTTCGATGAGATGGTGATAGACGATTTGGTGGAGTTCGGGCCTGACGACACCAATGCAATTGCTAGGCCAATCTCCTAGAGGTTACCGATCATGCGGGAACACGATCAGCCTGACCAGCGAGGGTCTTAATTCCTACCTGAAATCGAGAACAAGTAAGAACTAATATTGCAATCAAGATATTGAGGATTAAGATGAAAGCTTTATTGAAAAAGGTGGGATCTTGTATAGGTGCGAAGTACAAGAGGCCTCTACGACGCTCGAGCCTTGGCGAAGTTGCTATGATGGCTAACTTAATGTCTAAACAAAATCCGAGTCTATGGTGACGGCTAAGGGGAGTATTTAAGGATAAAAAGGTGGGGTTTAGGCCAGCCATAGAAGTGGTGGCCGAATCCAACCCTAGAAGTCCTTTTCTCCTCAAATACGGACTCTAAAAAGTGGGTATTTAAAATCCTGTGAAAATTACATGGGCCTGGCCCAAAATAAAGGTGTCACAACACCATATTAAGCTATGGACGAATTCTGGAAGTATTAATCTTGAATATTTTGTCCAAGCCTTCTTTCTTCATTATGGTGGCCTCAAAGTTCTGAAATCTTCAACCGTGGCCTTATCTTGAATCATCACATGCTTGCTGCCATCTCCATGCATGCCCATGCTCCAATGCTTGTCCCTCTCATCCATGCTTGGTCCATCATTCCTAAGAGTAAGAAATACATCTGATTTAGGCAGCATCATATTCTCATGTATGTGAGGAATAGTTCCAAGAAACGAAAGTACCTGATAGTTAAGTTGTTTGGCACGAGATCGAGTGATAGGTCCTTGTATGTGTGAATCTGTAGGTACAACGGTTGTATCAATAGATGGGATGTCCACATCAGTTTCCAGCTCAAAGGAAAGTTAGCCCCCAGATATATCGGACTCTTCAAGATTCTGAATCGTCGAGGAGAAGTATCATATCAATTGGAACTGCCAGAGAAAATGGCAGTAGTGCACAATGTGTTCCATATATCATTACTTCGCAAATGCCTTGAAGTTCTGGAGAAAAACAAAGTGTTCAAGAAAATTGATCACCGCACCATAGACATCAACGATGACCTGACGTATCCCGAAGTACCCATCCATATTTTGGAAGAAGCTTTTAGAACCACCAGAACCCGAAGCATCAAGTTTCTCAAGATTCAGTGGAGCAACCACACTGAAGAAGAAGCTACCTGGGTAATTTCCCAATCAGGATGGAGTTTCCCAATCTCTTTAAATCCTAGGTAATTTTTTCTTCTTTTTCAAATCTCGGGACGAGATTTTGTTTAAGGAGGGAAGGTTTGTAACATCCCAAAAATATGAAACAATGATCATCAAATTCTAATCACTAAAATTAGGGCTAACAAAAACTTTGATTAATTAAAATCATATGAATGCATGTGTGTATGTGATGATTTGATAAATGCATGAATGGACTTGTGTGATTAAACTAAATAGCAAGAAATGGTTTAAAGATGAAAATAACATCATCTAAAACACTTCCAAGCAGAAAAAATCAAGAGAAAATCAAAAACAATTCAAATAAGGCAAATGGTCATTTTTGCCAATCTTGCTCACTAGGTCACTTTGAGTGTTTCTAGTCCAAGATTTCAAACAGAAACTTTTCCAATTCTTTTCACCACTTGCAAGACCAAGTAAAAATGAATCAAAGGCCATCTTTCAAACTTGCAGAAAGATTTGGCAACTTGATTCAAATCACATTTCAAAATTGAATCTTTATCATATGTGAAGATCCCACCTTTTCAAAACCCAACCAAACCAATGCCCCTTGACCAATCCAACAAACGAGAGACTCCCTAGTATGTGCCTAGCCAACCCACCAAGTTTGAATCCAAAATTCAAATTTGATTTTCTTTCGGCCATTTCATCAAAGACCTTTTGGGCACAAATCAAATTAAACAACAAACACTATAGTGAGCAGTGTTGTGCCAACCTTGTCCCCTCCCTAGCTCTCTCTACACTCTCAATAGATCATCTAACTAGTTTAACCAGCTCTAGCTCACTGTAAACTCGACAATGCCATCAATGGTGACCATGGCCGAGCCTAATTGCCAACCCCAATGTCGACAACAATCTACAAGCCTAACTAGCCTCGCCAACCTTGTCTAGCAGACACTCTACCATCCACCGCCACCCCCTGTCCAACGCTCAAACCCTGCTAGCCACTGGACCACCCAGAACGCACGCGACCATTCTCTCAGCGGCCATACCGAGAGCGCGCCAGAGCGCCATGCTCAACACGCTCGCACGAACCGTGCCTCGCCTTCGCTGCTCGCGTACGTGATCACTACCGCATGAGAACCTCCTGACATGTTTCGTTCACCGATCGCAGGGGGGCGCGCCCTCGCGCAATTAAAATCGCCGTCGGACCCGCCCAGAGCGTCGACGTGTTCCGACCGATCAGCACCGCCCCATGCCTCGCCAGCACGCCGTTGAGCTTCTCCAGGAGGCAATGCATTGCCCCCTATCGTCTCTTATGCCGTTACCTCGTTGTGCAGCCGACCCCGACGAGCTCAACCCGCGCCATTCGGTCCCCTTCAGCCACTATAAAAGGAGGCCTCCCTGCTTGTTTTCTTCACACCAGTTCACTCCCCACCTCTCACTGATACCCCCCACTCACTCCCGGAGCAAGGCGAGAACCAGGTGGCCGGAATTTCACCGGAGTTTACCGCTGCAGAGGAGGAAAGGCACCATCGATTGGAGCTGCCCCAGGAGAAGCTGCCGGTACCAGGAGGATCACCGTCCTCAACTTCATCGTTCGCCCCCGTCACGACCATCGCCTGTGACCCGGTGAGCCTCCCACGACCCCCACCGGCCATGCTAGGGTTCTGTCTTGTCGGTGCTGCCTGACATGGACGATGAACCAGAGCCATTCGATTAGAGTTAGAATCTACGGTCCTAATCGCCCCATACCGCTTCGCCCCTCGTTGTCTCACTGACGAGTGGGGTCTCTCACTTAAACAGCCCGTGCGTACACTGTGCATAGTGGGCCGGCCCAGTTAAAGATCCCGCTCAACCCACTAATTCAAATTTAGTTTTATTCATTTAATTTCAAACCCAGTTCTGTACCTATATTCAAAAATCAACCCAGCTCGATTCACTAAACCAAAATGCATGAAACCAATTTTGTTAGAAAGGTACTGGAATGCTTAATCCAAGCCCGTTGGATTCAAACCATTTAGATTTGTAGATCATCCATGGTAAAAATAACAAAGTAGAAGCTTTTCTCCATTCAAACATTTTTCAAAATTCAACCATAATATATTTTGAGTTGATTCCAACTCTCAAAAATCACATTTAACCATACCTTTCAGAATATATAAAAATATATAGGTTTACATGCAGAAATAATAATCAAGTAATAAAAGAATGCCACATAGGCATTTCTAGTCACTTTAATTAAATAAAATAAAAAGGTTAAACCTTATTAAATTGTGACACCAATTTAAATCACATTCCCATGTACTGAAATATGTGGTGATGACATGTGTCAACATGATCCCATGTTTGAGTTGGAGAATATTAAATCTTAAGTAGTTTTTGAATGAGTAGAAATTACTTTTCTCAAATAAAATAAATGGGACAAGTGATTTAATCTGGTAATGTTAGTGATGATGCTAGATCATCTAGTGTGAACCTTTGTGTGATGATTAGAAATAGTTAAGTATTGCTTGGTGATTGTGTACCTCGTATTTATTTATAGACGCTAGTACCGACCAAGGATACGAGGAGGAAGGAGGATACTACGAGGAAGAAGCCGAGGAGAACTTCAACCACTGCTATGCACAAGGCAAGCCAATACTTGCAAGCTATTAACTGAGCAAGCTAACATTTGCAACTTAGGAAGCTTATACTACTATCTTAGCAAGCTAAACCATGCAAGTTTTACCTGCAAGCTTACACAACTTGATACCCATTCCTAGTTTTACTTGCAAGCTTAATACTTTATTTTCTTTATCAAAGCTTTCTCTTAAAGTTTACTTAGTACCTTGTAGATAATAGAAGGATATTGGAAGGTAGCATAAAGAGCATAAAAATTGGCCTAAGTTAGATAGTCTTGATGTCATCCTAAGGCATGAGATTGAACTTAGCTAATCCCCACTTGTTTATTATCCACCATTAGTATTTATCCCCACCTGTAGATGCTAATGCTAAGCATAAAACTTGATCAACTTTAGATGGGAATACTTGGTGAAAATGGTTATGAAAACCTTAGAATGATGAGTTATTCTACTGAAATGTTTTGACATGTGTTTCTGAACACCAAATGATTTCTTGATGAAAATGTTAAGGCATGAGCCTTAGCCGCTTTATAAAACTGATGGTTGCCTGGATGCGATACCATTCCAATTTTACCGTACAACCACAATACCCGAAATTTGGGTAGGGCTTGACTGGAAATTTATATACCTTAGTATGGGTTCCCTTGCGGCCAAGGTCTGAGCTGAGGCTACCTTGTGAAGATTGTCCACCTATGCAGTATCCAAGATGACAGTTGGTCATGGTTGGGAGGCCAAACTCACAGGAGATGTGCTTATACTAGGGCGTGTAATTGAAAGGTTAGGATTTATTATCTGCATACTAAGTATGGTGAATTCAGGATTGTTCCTGACGGATGTATCGAATGTTGTGGTGAAAGTGTACAATCTCTGCAGAGTGTCAAACTATTCGAATAGCCGCGTCCGCGGTTATGGACAGTTGGAGTGGACATACTATTCCATCGTCAGATGTTTTCAAAATGACTTGTGAAATGATTTATGACTTTGACTTGACCAAAACAGAGTTGTGATATGAAATTCAAGTTCCCACTTAGGTGTTATAAAATTTTCAACTAGCTTTCTTTGCTTCTGAACTAAGTAGAGGTAAATCTGGCTTTTTTTAAAACAACCCTAGAGCTTAGTATACTACTACAAAACCCCCCTTCACCTGTTAGTATTAGTTTGCGAGTACTTAAAGAGTACTCATGGCTTTGTCCCTGGATATTCCCGTGGCCAGACTATGAAGAGGAGTATCAGGATGATGGACCGCAGGAAGGTTACGACAACTAGGATCATCTCCCATCGTCAGCATTGCCTGTGACCCTGAAGATGGAGCTTCGCCTACGCTATCGTTACTATTACATTATTCCGCTGCTTGAATTGTATTAAGAACTAGATCATGAGATCCTTATTTATGTAAGACCTTATGTATGATTTGTAATGGATGATGTACTGTGATATCCAATCTGTTATGTATCGCAAAAATGGTAATCCTAGGATTGCAATGTATGGAATAACAGGCATCTGTGATTAAAAATCCGGGTGTTGACACCAGGGCCCCGACAATAACCCTCGGGCGCTTGAATTGCATGTTTCCTTTGGTGAACGCGAAGGGGTAAGGATCCTAGGACGATTGATGGGTCCCATCTCCCATTTGGTCAACATGGGTCTGCCATGCCCTTATCCTGACCGTGGATTTGAAACGGCCGCGTGCTCCCCACCGTTAGACGCAGTAACGCTCACTTCATCTCGGAGGCCGCTTCCACGATGTGATGGCGTGTGGAGCGCCTACGATTAATGCCGCATCACTTCTCCTTGTCCTGTTGAATCAGGGAACGGGCGTGCCGCCCCTATTTTGGCACCACCTTCCCACTTCTCCCTTCTTGTTTCACACAGTCGGGGCCCCGCTCTCCCCAATGGCGCCCAAGCGCTTCTACCTCGACGAGAAGGGAAAGTCTGCAATAGTGGAGGTGGAAGGGACCCAGCCGGTGAAGCGTGGGCGTAGGCGACTAGAAGGGAGTGGTCGTGGGGGACGCAGAGGCAGCATCGCCACTCCGGCTCTGGCCTCCTCATTTGGGGTTGCTATGGCGAGTGAACGAGTGATACGTCGAAAACTTATCTATAATTTTTTATTCTCCATGCTTGTTAGTATCCACTTTGCTTTGCTTTGTCTACACTTTGAGGTGCTTTTTACATGTTTTCTGGTACTAACCTATTAACAAGTTGCCACAGTGTCAGTTGCCTGTTATCTGCTGTTTTTGGTTTCAGAAAAGTTAGTAAAGAAATATTCTCGGAATTGGACGGCACAAAGGTCAAAGTCAATTACTTTCCGTGGGGAACAAGAAGTCCATAGGGGAGCCGAAGAGGCAGGCCAGGGCACCCAGATGCCCCCCTAGGCGCGGGTGGGCCCTGCCCTGCGCCTGGGAGGGGTGTGGGGCCCCTGATCGCTTCCTCAGCCTCCCCTTCACCTATAAGAAGCCCCTGATGCAGAAACCCTAAGTACCTGATCAAATCTCCATGAAACTGTCTGTAGCCGCCACCACCATCGTCCCTAGATCGGGGGGATCTGAAGTTCTTCCCGGCACCCTGTCGGAGGGGAGATCATCCCGGAGGCCTTCTCTCTGGTATGTTGCGTGAGTAGTTCCACCTTGGACTATGGGTCCATGTAGTAGCTAGATGGTTGTATCTCCTCCTTTGTGCTTTCATGTATAGATCTTGTGTGCTCCGTTCATGATCAAGATCTAAACTATTTATAATCATGCATGTTGTGTTTGCAGGGATCCGATGGATATTGAGATTATTATGTTGGTTTGATTAATGGTTTTGTCTTTATGATTCTATCATGTCTGTGTTGTTTGTGATCTTGCATGCTCTCCATTGTTAGTAGCTATCTTGGCTAAGTAGTTGCTAGTGACTCCAAGAGGGGGTATTTATGCTTGATAGTGGGTTCATGCCTCTAGTTTCCAAGGGAAGTGACAATAATCTCTTCGGTTGTCAATGTGTTGTTACTACTAGGGAGAAAACAATGTCTCTTGTTCATGGAACGTGTGGACTGTTTACCTTACACACTTTTCTTAAAGCAGTTGTCTGTTGCTTGAAACTTAATACTGGAGGGTGTTCGGATGATAACCTGAAGGTGGACTTCTAGTCTTAGATGCATTTGGATGGCGGTCTATGTATCTTGTTGTATTGCCCAATCGAATCTCATAGGATCTTTCTGACTAGTAATTGCATTGTTATGCCTTGCTCACTTCCTGTCAATTGCCCTGCTGTAATTTGTTTACCCTTCATGCCATGTTGTTTATCTAAGGAGAGCATGTAGCATACCAATTGTCTAACAATTGTAATGCTACTTGGTCTAGTAATATAATGGCTACTTCATATATAATTGTTGCATCATAATTATACCATGCTCATGTCATCATGCCACCTTGCATTTGAGCATCATATAAAACCCTTTTTGCTTTGGTTCTTCTCTCATATGCATTAATAATTGTATTTGCCTCTTGATATTGTATTTGGTTCTTGATATATTGTTTAAATGCCCAAGTTGAGTTGGGGTCATATCTTTTATTCCACTCCACCACCTTTCTTTCACCACCTTATAATTCCACCATCCAACTAAATATGAGCTTTGCACTTTATTTGGGTTTTACCTCTAGCTCATGTGGGTTGGGACGGATCCAATTCTATTGTCCACATGCTCTCATCTTAGCATCATGTTGTTTTCACATTATTGGTTTATGAGAGCCACATGGCCACCTTTGCATGCCTTGTGAGTGGAACCCTTTTCCTAGCTTCCATATGGTTTATTATGGAATTATGCTCATGTTGGGATATTTTTGGGACTATTAAACATCTAGTGGAATATACACACTAGCAAGTCCCAATTATAATCAATTGTGATCATCTCCATCTACTCCACTTGGGACTTTCTTCTACAATCCTTTTGCTTGGCTTTATTCCAACTTTGGGAATGCATAAGAATGATGCCATGTTAATATTATTGTTTTCACAAGATTTAATCATGGCAATTATCATTTTGCATGGCCCATGCAAGAACCACCTTATTCTAGTCCTTTGGATTTTATTTGGTTCTTTTCTTGAGTGGATCACCTCTCATCTTTCTCCCCCTCCTTTGGCTTGCTCTAGTTGGTCTTGATAAAAAGCCACCACCATGAGCTACTCCAACAAACCTCACCATCTTTTATCTCTTCCACTCCTTGTCTAGGTCTTGCTTGCTCTTTGCTTGATCTTGACAAAACCCTATACCTCACCCTCTCTCTCTTATCCTCTATCTAAGATCCTCCCTAATCATCTACCCCACCATCACCATACCCCCCTCTCTCCTAAACCCTAAACCAAGCCTCCCTAGCTCCCTTCCTCTCTCTCGGCCTCTCTCCTCTCTCTATCTTGCAGGCCCCACATGGCTACCTCTCTGCCCTGCAGGCCCCACCTGACCACCATGACCTGCCCTAGCTACCCTCTACCCAAGCCCTAGCCCGAGCCATACCTCCCTCACTCCCAACCCTAGCTCTAACCCGAGCCTACCCCTCTCTCTCTCTGCCTGGTGTGCCCCACACCGAACCACCCCTCCTTGGCCTCACCCTGCCCCACCTGGAAGCCCCTGCCTGCGCCTGCCCTGCTCCTGCCCGGCCCGAGCACGTGAAGGAGAGGAGGGAAAAAGGTGGCCGAGCCACCTTTAACCTACCCACTCCCCCACGGCACCTCCCTCTCCCTCCCTGCTTTACCACCACCTCACGCCTCCTCTGCCCTCCCAGATCCGCTCCAGGGTCCTGCCCTCTCCCCTCTCTTCTTCATCGCCACCACCTACCCCAACGCCGACCACCGTCGGCCTCCATCTCCCCTACTCAAACCAGCCGGTGGCGTGGCGCTCAAGGGTGTCGAGGAAGATCACGTGGTCCCTCTGCTTCGCCCTGAAACCGCCAGCGAGGAGGAGAAGCCCAGGAGCGCCGGTACCAGCGCTGCACCGACGCCAAACCCTAGCTCCAGATCGTCTGCCTCGTCGCCGATCGACCGCTCCCCTGCCCGATCCGACGCCACCGACAGCCTCGCGGTGAGCCTCTCCACCCCCCTGACATGGTCCCCTTCGCCGTGCAGCCCTAGATCCGCCGGCCCTTTCGTCGATCGCACTCTGCGCGCCGCCGCTCGCTTCTGTTGGCTCGCTCCCGCACCGCATAGCCCATATCTAGGCCGCGCCTGACCCTCTAACACCTACCCCGCCCTAGCCCAGCGGTGGCCGCCTCCGCGCGCACGCCCAGGTCGCGTGATCGAGCCCCCGCGCGCCGCGCTCGTCCGCGGTCGAGCACCGTTTTGTCGTCAGAGTTTCAGAGAAGAGGAACAGTACGGCCGTTCTCGTTTTGCAGATAACCCCCTGCCTCTTTTTCGGCTAAACCCGCGGTACGTAGAGCCCCACCTGCCAGCCTCCCCGACGATCTTGCAGAAAAGCCCCCCTGTTTATCTGGCCGTAACCCGCGCTCCAGCTCGGCCCCTTTGGCCATCACCTTGGCCTTTCGCCTGAGCCAGCTAGCCCCACCTGTCATCCTCTAGGTCTAGCCCAGCCGCGGTGAGAAAAGTTTTCCTGCGCGCTGTGTCACCCAGTCAGCAGGTGGCCCACTTGTCATTGACTGTGGCTGGATCTGAGTGAGTGAGAAAAGTTTCTGTGTATTTCTGTTTAATTCAAATCTTTTCAAATTTATTTCAAATTAAAATTCAAATCTGTTTTATAATAACTTTTAATTCTTAAATCCAAATAATACAAATAATATATGTTTTCAAATCAGAAAAATATGAGGAATTCAAATATGGCCTTCAAAATATATTTTGAACACTTTATTTTCCAAGATGATTAAAATTACAATAAAATATCCTTTTACCTTAATTAATTAATAACTTTTGTTTTATAACTCCAAATTTAACAAACAATATGTCTAAAATGATTAGCTCGACGAGACCTTTCTGTTTATGCATTCCATGTGTTGATTTGAAGCATGCATCATATAAATATAAAGTATACAGCAACTAAAATGAGGATAAAATGTGGCCAAAACGCAATAAAATGATTTATTCTTGTATTCCACACCTCACCCATGCCATGCTACTTTATTGCCATGCAAATTGTGCATCATTCATCATGGCATGATTGTTTGCTTGTCGCATTTTATTCATATGATTGTGCACTTTATTTATGTTGGCCCTTGTTTGTTTGGTTCTTCTTCGAATAGACGCTGAGCAGGGGATATACCAAGATACCCAGGAGCACTACCCAGATCCTTCTCTCGCTTCAACTGAGCTGCCAGGCAAGCACTACCACATGCTTGCATACATATAGTACCTATTGCCTCTATCTTATTCTTGCATCATTGAGTCGCGATTGCATTAAACTGAATCCCAAGTACTGCATATCCTTTACTTTTAAACCCCACCGAAGCTTGTTCCTCCAACCCATGAGCCATTACTACAGGAGTTGTTTGAGCCATGCGAGTCGTAGAACAGCATGTGTAGGGTATGTGAGTGTCTGATGGATAACGAGGTACCTATACAACTTAACCTGAGTAGTAATGGGATAACTAATGAAAGTGGCACCGGTGAGCAATATCTGCTATTTGGTTTTTCATGCTCACTTACATCGTGGGACCCCGAGTACTTGATACTGTTCCTTGAATATTCGCTATCCACATCCGGAGGCTTATGAACCCCACAGCGGAGCTTGATTCATTCTTATTTCTTGGGGCCACAAAGTAGTTTGGGGATTTATTACTATCCTATACTTATGCCATGCTTTACTACTTTATTTACGATTGTGCGAGGAGCACTTTGTCTTGTTAGGATCGTGACACGTTTTATGTCGACAAGCCCAGTCCACTTTCGGGTTCCCGATCGTTTACAGCCATTCCACAAACCTTGAGTCCGTCTCGAGCCGCCAACCGTCGCGGGTAGCTTAATGGGGTGGCCCCTGAAATATTTCTGAATCTGTGATCGCTTGTCGTGACTGCCTCGTTGGGTTTTATTTGGTTTTCGAGGTTGATCAGTGTGTGTTGCTATTTGTGCACCTAGGTAAATCTTCTGAAAGCCGTGTCATGGTTATGGACGACTTGGAGCACAGTTTCTCGATCATAGACAAGTATAACTAAAGTACCGCTTTTAATTTGACTAAGTACCTGACTAGTAAATAGTACAACACTCATGGAATGGATAATAAAACTGCCAACGGATGGTGGGGGTTATTCGTCCGCTTCCTCGTTGGTAAGCGAGGAGGAGGATGGATCTGTTGATATTCTTTATTATAGCTGTTGTTATTAATTCACGGACATCCGTCTATCTTTGGTTAGGCGGATGGTTAGCGAGTATCTATAGAATTGTTAGGGTTTATCTTTTGCTGCAATTCGTCACCCAGTTGTGTCCCCTTTAGAGGCATAAAGACTTGCTGAGTACCCTAGGGTCTCACGATAAATTATTTGATTGAGATGAATAGGTACCCTCACAAGATGGATCTTGGGTGGAGGAGGCAGACGATGTGGGCAACGATCTTTGGGTGTAGAGATTAGGAGCGGGGATCTGTGAGATCGTGGGCGGGATGTGTTTATTTATGGGGCATCTTATGCGATTTTTGCTTCTTATCCGTACTCGGATTTTGTCTTCCGCTTCCTTTGATACTCGATGTTTGATGTATGAGGAGATATCCTAAACTATTATATCTATCTAGGATATTTGGATCTTGCCGTATGGCGTTGCAATATTCCTTTCTTTTTAGATGGAATGACTCGAGAACCATTGTATGGTGGCTTGCATACATACTCATTTGTGTATGTAGTTGATCCCTTCACTGCCGATTCGCCGCCCGTTCTTGTCCCGATGTTTGGAAATGGTTGGGACGGCCGAAAAGGTCTACCTGTGAGTGGCATTTGGGCCCCACCGTACTATTTCAACCATTTCGCTCATCGGGCTTGTAACTAGGGCGTAATTCACGAGGTAGTTACAATTGGTATCGAGCCATCCGCCCTTGAGGTCTCAGCCAAATGGTCGTTGTCATCTAGCAAATATTTTTGGTAGTTATGTATACTAGGGAAAAACAAAAGCAGAGTAGGACTGCTTCCACTTTTCGTCTGACCCACCCACCCACCCTTTTCTGGTAAGGAAGTGTAACGTTTTCAATCCTCTTCTTAAAATTCAAACTAGGATTCACGTGTTCTGGGTTTCCGTAGTACCATAGGTTGTGTGTGTGTGTGTGTAATTCCTTGTCTATCTGTTGCATCCAAGTTGTTATCACAATCTGCCTTTTGGTTATCAACTGTTGGTACATTCCATATCGATAGGCTTTTGCAAACCGACGCGGTCTATCTGATTCGTTGTATACCGACGCGATCTGTCTTACTCTTTGTTATCCGACGTTATCTTGTTTGGGTTGTTCGTTTCCATAGTTACTAATCTTTAGGTTCATCTTGCGAAAAAGGTGTTGGGATATGTGTTCTACTTGTTCAGGTGCGGAGTAATGATTTGAGTGCGGGATGGAGTCGCGACCATACCACTACTCTTATCATTCGCTCTTGTATATTGAATTGGTAGAGTCACTAATCTTGATTCGTTAAGTGATTTTGCGCATCTATTGGTATTTTAATGCCGAAATTTGTGGAAAATTTTTCTTTGATATATCTGTGTACCACACTCCTTTTCAGTCGTGTGCGATATGCTTAATATCTTCTAGGTGCTTTGAACTTTGTTGATATTTTAATATCATCTTAGTAAATTGTATCCTTTAATCTTGATTAATTCCATCTTGGTACTATTTTGGATTATTATTATTCTCCATCATAGTACTGACTTGTGTTTTATATCAATCACAGGATGGCACCACCACGCCGTTCTGAGGAGGACATACAACCTGAACTGGGGGCAGCGTTGTCAAGCATCGCCAATGCCTTGGCAGCAATGCAGCAGAACCAGCAGCGTTTCGAGGAAAGTGTCAGGAGGAATGAGTTTGTTCCGCTACCTCCACCTCCCAAGCGAGGAGACATCAAAAGCTTTCTGAAGTTCAACCCACGCCAATTTGATGTTTCTGATCAACCACTTGATGCTGATGATTGGTTGCGTGAGATGTCAAGGCTCGTGATGCTGATGTTCCTGAGCAAGAATGGGTAAAGTGTGCTACTCACCTTGAAGGAGATGCAGCTCTACGGTGGGAGAATTACACGAAGGCAAGCTGCTGGTTTTCAGCCTACTTGGGACAGATTCATGGAGCTTTCAAAGAGCGATGTCATCGAGAAATTGTCATGGAGAGGATGAAGGAAGTGTTTCTCAACCTCAAGCAGGGCAATGACAATGTCAACACCTACATCAGGAACTTCATGAACCTTTCTCGTTATGGTGGCGATGAGATCTCTGATGACAAGAAGAAGCAAAAGAGGTTCAGGCAAGGGCTCAATGCATCGATTAAATATGCAATCACACATGCAAGGCCGGCTTCTTTTACGGAACTTCAGCATACATTTCTGCGGAAGAGGCAAGTAGGCAAGTGTTTGAGGAGTCAAAGAAACACAGCCGTGATGCGAGAGGTTCTTCACTATGTCAACTCCTTCTAAGCGTTGTGCGGGTTCCTAACACCCCCGTCGCTCCGGCTCCACCAAGACCTTTAAGCTTGGCGGCAAGGCCACCAAACTTCCTCCTTTGCTGCTCCTGGGGCTACCACCACCACTACCACAGGCGCTGGCGGAGTCCACAGCTCGTTGCTCCACGTCCACACGGTGCTTGTTTCACTTGTGGAGACCTTTGGGCATCGATCTTTGGAACCGCCGATGAAAAACAAGGCTCTTCCTCCACCACCTCCAAGATCTGCAAGCTCTCCTTTGGTTCGTGCACCACCACCTCGGGCTCTCAACATCAACACCAAGCCGGGTCTCATTGTTTCGTGCCAATCGTATCAACGCCGCTCAAGCTGAGCATGCACCTGGAGTTGTGATGGGTATGCTTCCCGTTAACTCAGTTCCTACAAGGGTTTTGTTTGATTCTGGTGCTTCGCATTCTTTTGTTTCGCATAAGTTTGCGCATGAGCAGGACCTGGATATGGTTCCTTTATCACATCGTCTGGTGGTACAATCTCCTAGTTCAAACATGAGGGCTGCTCATATCAGCCATGGCAATCAAATTGAGATTGGTGGCTCTTCGTTCTCGGCATCCTTAATCATTCTGGGCAATTCTGACATTGATGTCATCTTGGGCATGGATTGGTTGACAGCAAATGCAGCTGTGATTGATTATGCTGAACGCTCGGTTTCTCTGAAGATTCCTGAAGGCCATATAGTCTATTCTCCAAGTCTGACTCCTGCTATCCAGCTTTTCTCTTTGGCGGCTCTGAATGTTGATGCTATGGAAGCTATTCAGAGTGTTCCGGTGGTCTGTGAGTTCCCAGATGTCTTTCCTGAAGAGTTGCCAGGTATGCCTCCGGATCGTGAGGTTGAGTTTGTAATTGAGCTTGAACCTCGTACTGCTCCTATCTCCAAGCGGCCTTATAAAATGGGTCCTACTGAGTTGGCTGAACTCAAACGACAGCTTGATGAACAAGAGAAGTTGGGTTTCATTCAGCATAGTACTTCTTCTTGGGGTAGCCCAACAATCTTTGTGAAGAAGCGAGACCAGACTGATAGACTTTGTGTTGACTATCGGGCTCTCAATGCTAAAACCATCAAGAATAAATATCCCCTTCCGCGGATTAATGATCTCTTCGATCAGCTAGCTGGAGCTGTGGTATTCTCTAAGCTCGACTTGAGAAGTGGTTATCACCAAATCAAGATTCGCAAGGAAGATGTTCCTAAAACAGCTTTCACCACCCGCTATGGCCTATATGAGTACACGGTTATGTCTTTCGGTCTCACCAACGCACCTACCACCTTCTCGAGGCTCATGAACTCGGTTTTCATGGAGTATCTTGATAAGTTCGTTGTGGTCTATCTGGATGACATCCTAGTCTATTCTAAGTCACAAGAAGAGCATGAAGAACACCTTGATTGTGTCCTAAACAAGCTTCGTGAGAATCACTTGTATGCAAAGTTCTCCAAGTGTGAGTTTTGGCTGCCTCAAGTAACCTATCTGGGTCACGTCATCTCTGCCAAGGGCATTGCCGTCAACCCGGAAACTGTGAAGACGATTGTTGAATGGCTTCCTCCTGTAAATGTCAAAGAAGTGCGGAGTTTCCTTGGTTTGGCTAGTTATTGCCGTCGCTTCGTTCAGAACTTCTCGAAGATAGCGAAGCCTCTTACCGATCTCCTCAAGAAAGGCAAGAAATACCTTTGGACTCCTGCATGTCAAGCAAGCTTTGGGACACTCAAAGAGAAGCTCACTTCGACACCAGTCTTGGTTCCTCCGGATACATCCAAGCCCTTCCAGATATTCTGTGACGCCTCTTTGCAAGGATTGGGTGCGGTCCTTATGCAAGAAAAACAAGTTGTTGCTTATGCCTCTCGACAGTTGAAGACGCATGAGATCAACTATCCTACACATGACCTCGAGCTCATGACGATTGTCTTTGCTTTGAAAGTATGGAGGCACTACTTGCTTGGCAACCGTTGTGAAATCTTTTCTGATCACAAGAGTTTGAAGTATATCTTCACTCAGCCTGATCTCAACCTTCGGCAGAGGAGATGGATTGAAGCAATCAATGATTTTGATTTGACCATCAACTACACTCCGGGCAAAGCTAATGTCATGGCCGATGCCCTCAGCCGTAAAGCTTATGTCAACAACCTCATGATGGAAGAACAACAGCCTCTCTTGTGCGAGGAATTCCGTCAGCTCAACCTTGAAATTGTGGAACAAGGGTATCTCCTAAACCTTCTAGCAACCCCTCTCTTGGAAGAAAAGGTTCGCTCCTTTCAGCTTGGTGATCCGTACACAAGAAAGGTCATCTCCAACATCCAGCTTCCGAAGTATGAGTCCTTCCACGTTGATGATCAAGGCACGCTTTTCTTTGAACACCGGATGTTTGTTTCGAACTACCCGGGTTTGAGAGAGCAAGTTCTCAAGGAGGCGCATGATTCTGTTCTTTCTATCCACCCTGGCAGCACAAAGCTGTACATGGACTTGAAAACACAATACTGGTGGCCGGGTTTGAAAAGGTATTGTGCCAAGTATGTCTCGGAGTGTGATGTCTGCCGTAGAGTTAAAGCTGTCCATCAGAAACCTTCCCGTCTTCTACAGCCATTGAAACCCCCGGAATGGAAATGGGAGAAAGTGGAGATGGACTTCATCACTGGTTTTCCAAGGTCGCAGAAGGGCAACAATGCAATCTTTGTTGTCATTGACAGGCTTTCTAAAGTGGCTCACTTCTTCCCCATCAAGGAAACAATTTCTGCAATTCAGTTGGCTGAGCTCTATATCAACAGAATTGTCTCTCTGTATGGGGTTCCGCTTGAGATCAGTTCAGACCGTGGAAGCATCTTCACTTCCAAGTTACGGAGAGTTTCCAAAATGCTTTGGGAACAAAGTTGAACTTCAGCACAGCTTACCACCCTCAGTCGCAAGGACAAGTTGAAAGGATCAATCAGATTCTAGAGGATATGCTTCGTGCTTGCGTCATCTCTTTTGGCATGAAGTGGGAAGAATGTCTTCCTTATGCTGAATTCTCTTACAACAACAGCTTCCAGAAAAGTCTAAAGATGGCACCATTTGAGGCTCTCTATGGTCGCAAATGCAGAACTCCGATTGGTTGGTCGGGTGCAGGAGAAAGAATATTGTTTGGCCCTGACATTATGACTCAAGCGGAGGAGAAAGTTCATATCATTCTTGAAAATCTGAGGATTGCTCAAAGTCGCCAGAAGAGCAATTATGACAGGAAGCACACGGACATGGAGTATGTCCCTGGTGATCTCGTTTACCTTCGTGTCACTCCCATGAGAGGCACGCACCGCTTTGGTATCAAAGGAAAGCTGGCTCCTAGATACATCGGTCCTTTCAAAATTCGTGGAAGAAGAGGAGAAGTTGCTTATGCTCTTGAGCTCCCGGGAAAACTCAAGGTCCATGATGTTTTCCACATCTCTCAGCTCAAGAAGTGCTTCAAGGATCCCGGCAGGACCGTGGACCATGAGCTTATCAATCTCCAAGAAGACCTGTCTTATCAAGAACACCCCACAAAAATCCTTGAGACCGCAGAAAGAAGGACTCGCAACAAGTCCATCAAGTTCTGCAAGGTGCAGTGGTCGCACCATTCTGTTGATGAAGCCACTTGGGAAAGTGAAGATGAGCTCCGTGCCAAGTATCCTACCCTCTTTGAGTCTTCTTCTTCTTCCTAGAATCTCGGGGCGAGATTCCTGTTTAGTGGGGGAGAGTTGTAGCATCCCAATTGTCTAACAATTGTAATGCTACTTGGTATAGTAATATAATGGCTACTTCATATATAATTGTTGCATCATAATTATACCATGCTCATGTCATCATGCCACCTTGCATTTGAGCATCATATAAAACCCTTTTTGCTTTGGTTCTTCTCTCATATGCATTAATAATTGTATTTGCCTCTTGATATTGTATTTGGTTCTTGATATATTGTTTAAATGCCAAGTTGAGTTGGGGGCATATCTTTTATTCCACTCCACCACCTTTCTTTCACCACCTTATAATTCCACCATCCAACTAAATATGAGCTTTGCACTTTATTTGGGTTTTACCTCTAGCTCATGTGGGTTGGGATGGATCCAATTCTATTGTCCACATGCTCTCATCTTAGCATCATGTTGTTTTCACATTATTGGTTTATGAGAGCCACATGGCCACATTTGCATGCCTTGTGAGTGGAACCCTTTTCCTAGCTTCCATATGGTTTATTATGGAATTATGCTCATGTGGGGATATTTTTGGGACTATTAAACATCTAGTGGAATATACACACTAGCAAGTCCCAATTATAATCAATTGTGATCATCTCCATCTACTCCACTTGGGACTTTCTTCTACAATCCTTTTGCTTGGCTTTATTCCAACTTTGGGAATGCATAAGAATGATGCCATGTTAATATTATTGTTTTCACAAGATTTAATCATGGCAATTATCATTTTGCATGGCCCATGCAAGAACCACCTTATTCTAGTCCTTTGGATTTTATTTGGTTCTTTTCTTGAGTGGATCACCTCTCATCTCTCTCCCCCTCCTTTGGCTTGCTCTAGTTGGTCTTGATAAAAAGCCACCACCATGAGCTACTCCAACAAACCTCACCATCTTTTATCTCTTCCACTCCTTGTCTAGGTCTTGCTTTCTCTTTGCTTGATCTTGCTTGATCTTGACAAAACCCTATACCTCACCCTCTCTCTCTTATCCTCTATCTAAGATCCTCCCTAATCATCTACCCCACCATCACCATACCCCCCTCTCTCATAAACCCTAAACCAAGCCTCCCTAGATCCCTTCCTCTCTCTTGGCCTCTCTCCTCTCTCTATCTTGCAGGCCCCACATGGCTACCCCTCTGCCCTGCAGGCCCCACCTGACCACCATGACCTGCCCTAGCTACCCTCTACCCAAGCCCTAGCCCGAGCCATACCTCCCTCACTCCCAACCCTAGCTCTAACCCGAGCCTACCCCTGTCTCTCTCTGCCTGGTGTGCCCCACACCGAACCACCCCTCCTTGGCCTCACCTGCCCACAGGAAGCCCCTCTTGCCTGCCCCGGCCCGAGCACGTGAAAAAGAGGAGGGAAAAAGGTGGCCGAGCCACCTTTAACCTACCCACTCCCCCACGGCACCTCCCTCTCCCTCCCTGCTTTACCACCACCACCTCGCCTCCTGCCCTCCCAGATCCGCTGGGGTCCTTCCCTCTCCCTCTCTTCTTCGCCACCCTACCCCTAACGCCCACCGGCCGGCCTCCATCTCCCCTACTCAAACCAGCCGGTGGCGTGGCGCTCAAGGGTGTCGAGGAAGATCACGTGGTCCCTCTGCTTCGCCCTGAAACCGCCAGCGAGGAGGAGAAGCCCAGGAGCGCCGGTACCAGCGCTGCACCGATGCCAAACCCTAGCTCTAGATCGTCTGCCTCGTCGCCGATCGACCGCTCCCCTGCCCGATCCGACGCCACCGACAGCCTCGCGGTGAGCCTCTCCACCCCCCTGACATGGTCCCCTTCGCCGTGTAGCCCTAGATCCGCCGGCCCTTTCGTCGACCGCCCTCTGCGCGCCGCCGCTCGCTTCTGTTGGCTCGCTCCCGCACCGCATAGCCCATATCTAGGTCGCGCCTGACCCTCTAACACCTACCCTGCCCTAGCCCAGCGGCGGCCGCCTCCGCGCGCACGCCCAGGTCACGTGATCGAGCCCCCGCGCGCCGCGCTCGTCCGCGGTCGAGCACCGTTTTGTCGTCAGAGTTTCAGAGAAGAGGAACAATACGGCCGTTCTCGTTTTGCAGATAACCCCCTGCCTCTTTTTCGGCTAAACCCGCGGTATGTAGAGCCCCACCTGCCAGCCTCCCTGACGATCTTGCAGAAATGCCCCCCCTGTTTATCTGGCCGTAACCCGCGCTCCAGCTCGGCCCTTTGATCCCAGCCTCACGCTCGGCGCGCTGAGAACAGATAGCCCCACATCATCCTCTAGGTCTAGCCCAGCGGTGAAAAAAAGTTTTCTTGTTTTGTGTCACCCAGTCAGCAGGTGGCCCACTTGTCATTGACTGTGGCTGGATCTGAGTGAGTGAGAAAAGTTTCTGTGTATTTCTGTTTAATTTAAATCTTTTCAAATTTATTTCAAATTAAAATTCAAATCTGTTTTATAATAACTTTTAATTCTTAAATCCAAATAATACAAATAATATATGTTTTCAAATCAGAAAAATATGAGGAATTCAAATATGGCCTTCAAAATATATTTTGAACACTTTATTTTCCAAGTTGATTAAAATTACAATAAAATGCCCTTTTACCTTAATTAATTAATAACTTTTGTTTTATAACTCCAAATTTAACAAATAAAGTGTCTAAAATGATTAGCTCGACGAGACCTTTCTGTTTATGCATTCCATGTGTTGATTTGAAGCATGCATCATATAAATATAAAGTATACAGCAACTAAAATGAGGATAAAATGTGGCCAAAACGCAATAAAATGATTTATTCTTGTATTCCACACCTCACCCATGCCATGCTACTTTATTGCCATGCAAATTGTGCATCATTCATCATGGCATGATTGTTTGCTTGTCGCATTTTATTCATATGATTGTGCACTTTATTTATGTTGGCCCTTGTTTGTTTGGTTCTTCTTCGAATAGGCTGGCAGGGATATACCAAGATACCCAGGAGCACTACCCAGATCCTTCTCTCGCTTCAACTGAGCTGCCAGGCAAGCACTACCACATGCTTGCATACATATAGTACCTATTGCCTCTATCTTATTCTTGCATCATTGAGTCGCGATTGCATTAAACTGAATCCCAAGTACTGCATATCCTTTACTTTTAAACCCCACCGAAGCTTGTTCCTCCAACCCATGAGCCATTACTACAGGAGTTGTTTGAGCCATGCGAGTCGTAGAACAGCATGTGTAGGGTATGTGAGTGTCTGATGGATAACGAGGTACCTATACAACTTAACCTGAGTAGTAATGGGATAACTAATGAAAGTGGCACCGGTGAGCAATATCTGCTATTTGGTTTTTCATGCTCACTTGTCCGTGGGACCCGAGTACTTGATACCTGTTCCTTGAATATTCGCGCTATCCACATCCGGGAGGCTTATGAACCCCCCTGAGCCAGAGCTTGATTCATTCTTATTTCTTGGGGCCACAAAGTAGTTTGGGGATTTATTACTATCCTATACTTATGCCATGCTTTACTACTTTATTTACGATTGTGCGAGGAGCACCTGTACTGTTTAGGATCGTGACACGTTTTCGCTGTATCGACAAGCCCAGTCACACTTTCGGGTTCCCAGTCGTTCTGACCGTCCACAAACCTTGAGTCCGTCTCGGAGCCGGCCAACTTCGTCGCGGGTAGCTTAATGGGGTGGCCCCCTGAAATATTTCTGAATCCTGTGATCGCTTTGTCGTGACTGCCTCGTTGGGTTTTTATTTGGTTTTTCCGAGGTTGATCGAGTGTGTGTTGCTATTTGTGCACCCCTGCAGGGTAAATCTTTCTGAAAGCCGTGTCCGCGGTTATGGACGACTTGGAGCACAGTTTCTCGATCATAGACAAGTATAACTAAAGTACCGCTTTTAATTTGACTAAGTACCTGACTAGTAAATAGTACAACACTCATGGAATGGATAATAAAACTGCCAACGGATGGTGGGGGGTTGTTCGTCCGCTTCCTCGTTGGTAAGCGAGGAGGAGGATGGATATGTTGATATTACTGTTATAACTGTTGTTATTAATTCACGGACATCCGTCTATCTTTGGTTAGGCGGATGGTTAGCGAGTATCTATAGAATTGTTAGGGTTTATCTTTTGCTACAATTGCGTCACCCCAGGTTGTGTCCCCTTTAGAGGCATAAAGACTTGCTGAGTACCCCTAGGGTCTCACACGATAAATTATTTGATTCAGATGAACAGGTACCCTCACAAGATGGATACTGGGTGGAGGAGACGGACGATGTGGGCAGCGATCTTTGGTGTAGAGATTAGGAGCGAGGGATCCGTGAGATCTGTGGGCGGGATGTGTTTATTTATGGGGCATCTTATGCCGATTTGCTTCTTATCCGTACTCGGATTTTGTCTTCCGCTTCCGCCTGATACTCTGATGTTTGATGTATGAGGAGATATCCTAAACTATTGTATCTATCTAGGATATTTGGATCTTGCCGTATGGCGTTGCAATATTTCCTTTCTTTTTAGATGGAATGACTCTGAGAACCATTGTATGGTGGCTTGCATACATACTCATTTGTGTATGTAGTTGATCCCTTCGCCGATTACGCCCGTTCTTGTCCCGATGTTTGGAAATGGTTGGACGGCCGAAAGGTCTACCTGTGAGTGGCATTTGGGCCCCACCGTACTATTTCAACCATTTCTGCTCATCCAGGCTTGTAACTAGGAGCGTAATTCACCGAGGTAGTTACAGAGCACCTCTAGTGAACTATGGACCCCGGTCCAATCTTTAACATTGATACATCTTCCAATGTTACTTGTTTACTTGCTGCAAACCATTACCTTCCACACCATACGTTTAATCCTTTGTTACAGCAAACCGGTGAGCTTGACAACCTCATTGATTCGTTGGGGCAAAGTCTTGAGTTTGTGTTGTGCAGGTCTCCATGTTTCTAGCAACACCAGTGTGACGTTTCCTTCCTCCTACTGGTTCGATAACCTCGGTTTCTTACTGAGGGAAATTTGTTGTTGTGCTTCTTCATACCTTGCTCTTGGGGTTTCCAACGAAGCATCCCATGACAAGTGGTGGGCGCCATCAAGCTATTTTCTGGCGCCGTTGCCGGGGAGTCTAAGGACGTCTTCACTAGGGGAGTCCTTCACTTCCTTTCTCTTTACTTTGTTTTTAGTTGGCTTTGTTTATTTTGCTTGGTTTTGTTTGCTTCTTTAAAAAAACAAAAAAATTAGTCTAGTTTGGTTTGCTTGTTTTATTCAAAAAAAAATAGTTCCTACTCTAGTTCCTGGTCTGTTGTTGCCTTGTTTGGTCATGCTTTCTATCAATGGATGGTTTTTTGAAACTAGTGCTTATTGGCAATGTGGGTTCACGGAAGAACAAAAATATTATTTTAAGGAACACCATTTGTCACAAAAAGGGAAACACTTATGGGAACAAATTGATAAGTTGAATACTATTGCTAGAGACGTGTGCTCTACCTATAATGTTACTTATTGCTTTGATAAATCTTGTTACTGTAGGAGGTATAAACACCTACCTTTTCAGTGTGAGTATAATGATAATGTTACCATATCTTCTTATGTTAAAGGAAATTATGACTTTTATGATGTGGAACAAATTGAAGAATTTATTGCTTTCGAGGGTGCATTTGAACTTGCTAGTTTGCTTGAAAATACTGATGATGCACCTTATGAATGTGAGGTTTATGAGATACTTAAATTTTGCTTTGATAATTACAAGGAAGAAAATAGCTATATTCTTTAATATTTTAATAGATGCTTTTCAAACATGGAAGAGACTAATGCCTTGCAGGAGCATATGGAAGAAGAAATTGTTGAAGCTGGAAGCTCATTAGATGAAAAAGAGGGGGAGAGTGATGAAAAAAAGGAGGAAGAATGGATCTACCCATGCCTACCTTCTAATGAGAGTAACTCTTTATTCCTTACATTATTTGATTGTTCCCCATGCTTACCAAAGGAGGATGAATGTTATGTTCGTGTGGATCCTTTTGAAATATCTACTTTGGATAAAACCTGTGGAGGTTTTAATCCCACTGTTTTTGAGCTTGATAGAAGTTATGTGTTTGTAGATCATGAAAAGCATGCTTTATGTGATAGATATATTGTTGAGTTTATTCATGATGCTACTGAAAAATTATTATGAGAGAGAAAAGTATGGTTGTAGAAGTTTTAATGGTACTTAAACACCTCTCTATGTGCTGAAAGTTTTGAAGATGCTCTTGTTTCATCTTCCTATGCCTGTCACTTTGTTCTTTGTTAATTTATTTGCATACAAGATTCCTATGCATAGAAGTGGGTTAGACTTAAATGTGTTTTGAATTTGCTTCTTGATGCTCTTTTTGACTTCAATTCATAATTCTTATGTGAGCATCGTCTCAAGCTTTCAAGCCTAGGTTAAAGGCGTTAAAGAAAAGTACTTGTTGGGAGATAACCCAAGAGTTTCCTCGAGTCTTGGAAGTTATTACTTCAGTAATGACCTCTCCTTATCCTTTTTGTTTGCTTTTTGTGCCAAGAATGACCTCTAATGAGAGGGAAGTAAGATTTGGGGAGTTGTTGTCCTGAAACAGATTTCTGTCCTCCACCAAAACAATTCGTGAAGAGTCTCTGTAACTCGTATTGAGATCACAATTTACTAATAAATCCCCCAGTATGTTAGATAACTTTCGTTAGTTCAATACTTTTTGATTTGAGCAACAGAAGATGTTCGAAAAAATTGGTTTCTACCTGTTGGTCTGTTTTGACAGATTTCTGCCATTATTTGCATTTGCTTCTTATTGATTCCTTTTGGAGTTCTCTTTAGGTGAATTGAGCTTTATGAAGGAGTTGATACAGTGTCTTGTGGTTTTAGTGAAAAGCCTTGCTGTTCCAAAGCTTTGCCAGGGGTCTAATATCTTTTGAATAAACTAATGTTGCTAATGAAGATTGTGTGAAGTTTTGTGTGAAGGAAAAATTCCAGGTGTAGAGAGAGAATGATGCAATGAGATGAAGAATGGACAAAAGCTCAAGCTTGGGGATGCCACCATGGTGTCACCCCAAGAAATATCCAAGAGGTACAAGCGTCAAAGCTTGGGGATGCCCAAGGCATCCCCTTCTTCATCAATAAAAAGCTCGGGTCTGTCTAGACACTTCGTTTTTATTGTTTCATGCACAATTGTGTTGTTCTTGGAGCGTCTTAGTTTTTGTTTGTTTTGCTTAGGTTATTTAGTTTGCTTGAATAAAGTAGTTTGGACCCCCGATCTCACTGTGTTGTTGCAAGTAAGTTGCTTGGTGTTGGAAAGGAGTAGTAAGTTCTTGCTTGAAGTGATCTTGCATTGACTATGACTTAGACTTTAGCATGACATGCTAGGTGTTGTTTTGACCTTATGCTTAGTGATTATTGTTGTAGCATGTCTTGTTCCAAACAATTGGGATTGCTAAGTGTGCCTTGAAGAAATCATGCATTGTTTTAGCATGCAAAAGCATAGTATTGTGGTATTCTCCTTTGATGCTTTTCTTGGGTTGACTTGTCACATGCTCACACCATGTTATGACTTTGACAAGTCACCATTAGCCTCTATGATCATTTAGTCCTTGACTTGTAGTACCACTCTTTGCTTTGATTAGTAATGCTTTGTTGCACTGCATGATTATGGCCATTATGCTCTCTTAGTTGGTTGCTCCCAGTCTTTGGCTAGCCTCCACTTGTATGAGTAAGCTCTAATTATGCTTCCAACTCCCAAGAAACCAAGTTTTTCCAAAGTGTCCACTATAAACTCCTATGCGTGGTGTGTTACACCATTCCAAGTATATTCTTGTTTTCAGCTATCTTCCAATTAAAAACTATTTTGTTATGTGAAAACTTAGTGATTAAATCCCTCACAAACTTGATGGAAAACTTTATATTCTTTGCCCCTAATAAACTTTAACCATTGTCACATCTATGTTGTATATGTTTGCACTTATACGTTGGAATTAACAGAACCGTGTTGTCACGGGGAACGTTTTCAACATTGCACTTGTACTTTCTACTCAGTTGATATCATGATCTTTTGTCTATGGATGTCACCAGTGCAAAATAAAGAGGGAACTTGTAAGTCCATGGATTTTGTATCATGTGTTAGAGAAACGCCTGGGCCGCTAGCCTAAGCCTTGCCTAATCATGGTGGAAACTTGCAACGTCACCATAGTGACATCTAGGAAGCATTCTTCTTATAAAAAAAGAGACACATTGAGAAAAGAGGAAAGAGACAAAAAACACCATATTCACATGGTACATAAGAAGATTGCTCTGCTTGCCTTGTCATTTTGGTTATGGGAAAGCTCCTGTACCATGTGCAAGGGATACCCCGTTAGCGGTTCTCAATGATATGCAAATACTTACAACAACAAGAACTTACCTGGTCCCAAAGTTGAGTATGCATGAGGTGTGGCCCTCGTATTCAAGGGATTTGAGATTGCCAACTTATAATTCGTCAAGTATATACTCCATCTTTATCACTTAAACCTTAACCACTTCAAGATGCTTATGATAGGGGCAATGAGGTCTGAAAGCTAACAAGTACCATAATTTTTGGAAGCTCTTTTTGAAACTTGTAATCCCTGCTTCCTTTACAAAAAGGTTTTTCTTCCACCACTATTGAGTCTCCACCTTCTACCTTTAGGCACCATTAAGAGAGCATAGTTGTCATTCTGTGTTCAGTGTTCCAAAGCTTATTGATTGATTCATATTGTGATATTACTTGTTCTTGTGCTATTTGTTTCTAGTCACCCTTGTGAACTTTGAAGGTGTCCTATGCATCTACATTGCTACTCCATGAGGGACAAGATGATTGCCACTATGCTATGTTTTCTATATGTGAAACAAACAAACGTTTTTAATGCATGTTATTCATGATCTTTGTTTGTAGCTTGCCATGTTGCATGCATAGTTCTATGTCCTATTGTTAGAACTCCATCTTTCATGCACATGTTTAGAGTTCTTTGATCCCAACTTTCAATGCTTGCAAATGGTTGGATCTTTATTGTGAGGGTGCATGTCACCTCAAAAATTATTCTTTTATCACTTACCTACTCGAGGACGAGCATGAGTTAAGCTTGGGGATGTTGATACGTCGGAAACGTATCTACAATTTTTGATGCTCCATGCTTGTTAGTATCTACTTTGCTTTGCTTTGTCTACACTTTGAGGTGCTTTTTACATGTTTTCTGGTACTAACCTATTAACAAGTTGCCACAGTGTCAGTTGCCTGTTTTCTGCTGTTTTTGGTTTGCGGCCAAAGTTAGTAAAGAAATATTCTCGGAATTGGACGGGACAAACGTCAAAGTCAATTACTTTCGGTGGGGAACAAGAAGTCCAAAGGGGAGCCAGAGAGGCGGGCCAGGGCGCCCAGACCCCCCTAGGCACGGGTGGGCCCTGCCCCACACCTGGGAGGGGTGTGGGGCCCCTGGTCGCCTCCCCGGCCTCCTCCTTCGCCTATAAGAAGCCCCCGATGCAGAAACCCTAAGTACCCAATCAAATCTCCACGAAACCGTCTGTAGCCGCCGCCACCATCGTCCCTAGATCGGGGGGACCTGAAGTTCTTAACGGCACCCTTCTGGAAGGGAGATCATCCCGGAGGCCTTCTCTCTAGTATGATGCGTGAGTAGTTCCACCATGGACTATGGGTCCATGTAGTAGCTAGATGGTTGTATCTCCTCCTTTGTGCTTTCATGTATAGATCTTGAGCTCCGTTCATGATCAAGATCTAATCTATTTGTAATCATGCATGTTGTGTTTGCGGGGATCTGATGGATATTGAGATTATTATGTTGGGTTTTGTCTTTATGATTCTATCATGTATGTGTTGTTTGTGATCTTGCATGCTCTCTGTTATTAGTAGCTATCTTGGCCAAGTAGTTGCTAGTGACTCCAAGTGGGGGTATTTATGCTCGATAGTGGGTTCATGCCTCTAGTTTCCAAGGGAAGTGACAATAATCTCTTCGGTTGTAGATGTGCTGTTGCTACTGGGGAGAAAACAACGGTCTCTTGTTCATGGAACATGTGGACTGTTTACCTTACACACTTTGCTTAACGTAGTTGTCTGTTGCTTGCAACTTAATACTGGAGGGGGTTTGGATGATAACCTAAAGGTGGACTTCTACTCATAGATACAGTTGGATGGCGGTCTATGTATCTTGTTGTATTGCACAATCGAATCTCATAGGATCTTTCTGACTAGTAATTGCATTGTTATGCCTTGCTCAGTTCCTGTCAATTGCCCTGTTGTAATTTGTTTACGCTTCATGCATGTTGTTTATCTAAGGAGAGCACCTCTAGTGAACTATGGACCCCAGTCCAATCTTTACCATTGATACATCTTCCACTGTTACTTGTTTACTTGTTGCAAACCATTACCTTCCACACCATATGTTTAATCTTTTGTTACAGCAAACCGGTGAGCTTGACAACCTCACTGATTCGTTGGGGCAAAGTCTTGAGTTTGTGTTGTGCAGGTCTCCACGTTGCTAGCAACACCTGTGTGACGTTTCCTTCCTCCTACTGGTTCGATAACCTCGGTTTCTTACTGAGGGAAACTTGTTGCTGTGCTGCTTCATACCTTGCTCTTTGGGTTTCCAACGAAGCGTCCCACGAGAAGTGGTGGGGCCCATCAACGAGATGCGCCAGTCAAGCACGGCCGAGGTTGCCCTTGTGGCAGCTATCGAGGACGCCACGAGGGACGCCGAGGACGGCCAAGCAGTTGCTTGGAGACTGCATCACTCCCCTCTCCACCTCCACCAGTAGCCATGATCAAAATGGAGGATGAGCCTGAGCCTGTCGGGGTCATCGACTTCGTCATCATCCTCAATGACCTGGACTGGTTCATGAATCTTCTTCAATGTTTTTTCTCTCGGGGCTGTGGGTGACCTTCCCGGGGAGGTGCAACTGCGCCACTCCGGAGGTCATGAGAGGTGGGAGGTGCATGTCGACACCTTCTCACCAGGCGATATGTTCCTCTCCAATGGCTGGGAGTGCTACTTCATGGAGCACCGCATCCAGCATGGCTCCGTGATGCGGTTTCGGTACACCAGTGGGGGAGCTTCTCTATCTCGGTGTTCGACACCCAGATGTGTCACGTCGACTACCCGCTTCACCTCTGCTAGGTCTGAGCAGGGCATCTGCCGCATCCATTGTTGCGCCGACGTGAGCATGGGCCTTTTGCTAGTGTAGATGCGATGTTGTAGCACTTTTCATCCTTTTGCCTTATAAGCGTGATTGTGATGAGCATCTCTGTGTAGACTCCTATGTTGGTTATCTTCCTTTCTATGCGTTTTGCTTGTGACGCTGGGGTTTGAGAGTAACCCTGGCACGCGCGATCTTGACGGAGCTGGCGGCGGCAACCTGTATGGCTTCCTAGGGGGATTGTCCTCGCGAGGCTACCGTATACCTGTCGAGGGGCAAAGATGTTCTGGGAATGTGTCTTCACGAGGGGGGATTGTAGAGGCCGCACCCGACTAAATTTATCCCTGAGGAGACATAGGGAAGATGCTGCTCGTGAGGAGTTCTTCCGGCCGATGACCTTGCCTAACGTGTTGCGGATTCCACGTGGTGGCTCGCGACGAGCTTCCATGTGTTTATGAGTGAGGGGGTAGCCCCCTTCCTTGTGAAGGGCTTCTTTGCTGCTAGCACAACGACCCAGTGAGGCCACTTGACACATAGATAGTTCTGGCATGTGCCCTTATGAGAGAGCCTGACACTGGTCCCAGCATCGGGGGCGCCTGAATGCACATGCTCTTGTACCCGAGGAGGGAATTGTTTGTAGGCTTAGGACCCAACAGTTTGAGTGACGCTGCCCTTGCGAGCCCAGCATGCTCTCCTATTCCTTGGTTGGGGAGCGATCTCGCGAGCCAACTCTCGTGGGGGAAAGGGTGCAATTTCAGGCGCTTGCCATAGGTGCCAACATTGCCAGTGTTTTAGCCTGTGAAGAGGGTTTGTCTCCTGGGTCACCCTATAGGCCTCTCGAGGAGATGACTATAGAGAGAACACACGAGCCACGGAGGCCTCTATGTGCACATGCGCAAAGAATTTTAAGCATCGCATGGCCGTGGGTGAGGTGTTGATCAAATCGGACCATAAGTTTAGAGCTTGACACTTTAGGTCCCGGAGATTTTTGGCCGCTGGAGGGAGTGTGCGTCACGAGCCGCCTCGTAAGCCTCTTGAGAAGAAGGCTGTAGGGCAAATGCTTATCCCGTCAACCCCTTCTGGAGGGGGTTGTAGGTTTACTATGAGGGTTTTTAAATATCGGGAACCAGTGGTGAGGTGACTTACCGCCGATATCGGTGAGTAAATTTAGAGCTCAACACTTTAAGTCCTGAAGCTTTGGCCGCTAGAGCAGTAGTGCCTCACGAGCCGCCCCGTAGGGAAAAAATGAGCACCGTTGGACCACGCGTGTGACATGCTAGAGCTCCGGACGCCATGAACCATGGATTAAGTGACTTGTCGCTAGAACTAGTCTGTAACTTCAGAGCTCGACACTTTAGGTCCTGTACTTTTTTGGCCACTTGAGAGAATGCGCCTCACGAGCCGCCCCGTAGGCCTTTCCAGGAGAGAGTTGTAGGGCAAAGACGTGTGCTGCTGGGGTTCCGTACATGCACCGTGCGAGGGTCTCAAGCACCAGAAACTACGGGTGAGGTGACTTATTACCGGAGTTGGTCCGTAAGTTTAGAGCTCGACACTTTAGGCTCTAACATTGACGGGGAGTGACCCGGTGATAGACACCGTGCATATCCCCCCGCTCGTGTGGCGTATGTAAGGGAACTCCTGTCGCGCACAGTTTTGGAGAAATGTTTTTCCAAGGGAAAAGCAAATAGCAAGACGTGCGTGAAGCAAAAGATCCAAAAACCCGCCAAAAGTTTGAGCTTATTGCAATGCCGCCATGGATCACATAGGGTCTTAGAGGATATAAAGCTGTAAGGATGAGACTTTTGGGAGTAATCTTAAAAAGGTCGAGAAGTCAAGAGCGCCATATGGAGAGGTTTGTCCACCTTCTAGCAGTCACTCAGCCGGTATATTAGGTGTCGTCGGGGAGGCAGTCGATGTTGTACATGCGCTGAGTGCAATCCACCAGGAAGTCTGGAGCCCTCGGGTCAACGCAGTTCTCATAAGCTTCTCCTGCACTCGCGAGGGTGAGGAGCAGTGGCCCCGAGTCCCTCTGGAGGGCGCGGGTACCAAACACGGCCTATCCCTCATGAGGCGGGTAGAAATTAGCCGTCTCTCTTTTTTACGTGGAGTTTCCCTGGGCCACCATTTTCTTACTCCTCGTGGAGACCTAGACATAGTCAATGGCGTCCACGTCTTCTGTGTAGGTAGCAGCCATAGTTTTGTAGGCATGCTTGAGGGAGCGCAGGTCTTCAACCTCATTGCACTTGATTGTGATGACTTCATCGCTACCCCCAGGCATCTTAACGACATTGTAGACGTGGTGACTAGACGCCATGAACTTGGCCAGCGTAGGGTAGCCCAGGATGACATTGTAAGGGAAGCCGATGTGCGCCACATCGAGGTCGATGAGCTTGGTGTGGTAGTTGTCACGCGTCCCAAACGTGATGGAGAGGCGCACCTACCCGATGGGTATGGTGATCCTGTTGGTCACACCGCAGAACGGCATGGTCGCATCAACCTATCATATGGCACCTACATCTTGGCGAACGTCTCGGTGGAGATCACGTTTAGGCCTACACCACTATCAATGAGGGTCTTCGCGACTGCGATTTTGTTGATGGTGGGGGTGCAAATCATGGGTAGAGTGCCCACGGCCCTGGTATAATTGGGGTGGTTGCCGCCGTCGAAGGTGATGGCAACTGGGACCACTTGAGCATCGAGGATCGAAAACCCTCGTCTGGTGAAGGAGACCTCGGGAGTGAACAACTTCAAGTGTCGGTTGGACGCTAGAGCCTGGGAACCACCAAGGATGCAGGCTATTGTGCCTCGCGGCTCTTGGTAGCCCCTAGCGTTCTTCTCATCACGACCTTTTCTCCTAAGGGTGATGATGTTGTTGCATGGTGTTGGCCTGGTGGCCCGTTTAGGGAGTGTCATAGCCGCCGGAGTTTTTGTTCCAGTGTTTGCCCCCTTAGTTGTCGCCTCGCGGGCTAGCTCGCTTGCCGCTCTACCTTCACCTCCTCTGGTTGCGACGCATGTCGCAGAGCTTCTTGAGCTTGTAGCAGTCATCGGTGTGGTGCCTATGCTTCTTGTGGAGGAGGCAATATGAGCGGTCTTCCCGCTCCCTTTCACCATTCCCCTTGCGAGGGCTCTTCCGGTCTAGCTCCGCAGTGAGGACTATAGCGGTCTTGTGCTTGGGATTCGTGTCCATTCTCTTGGACGAGCTTGAGGCCTTAGGGGTGGTATCTGCATCGTCAAGGCCGAACATTCACCCCGCCTCCTCCTTTGCACACTTTTCTACCAAGACGAATATTTGGGCCGCTGTGGTGAGGTTTTCACCTCAGATGCCGATATTCCCCCTCATATTGACGTCCTTGACACCCTCGAAGAAGGCGGTGATGAAGTTGGAGTCTGAGATCTTGGGGATTTTCTTTCGGACTCGGTTGAACCTCTGCAAGAACTTGAACAGGGTCTCTCCAGGTTGCTGGTGTACATGGCGGAGGTCGTAGTAGGCTAGAGGGCGCTCATAGGTTTTCTTGAAGTTGGCGACGAAGAGGGAGCAGAGGTATGACCATGATTCGATGGATTCCTCGGGAAGATTCATCAGCCAGGTGCTACCCGTGTCCTTCAGACACAGGGGGAACCAATTCACCATGACGTGGTCGTCGCCTCCCGCGGCCTCGACACCCATGGTGTATAATTGCAGGTACTCACACTGATTGGTCGTCTCGTCGTAGTGTGAAGGTATCTCTGGGCGGAACTTGTGCGGGCAGACCACCCGGTGAAGCTCCCGGGTGAAGGCGAGGCAGCCGTTGGCCTGCACCTCCTTGTTGTTGGAGAGGGCCACGCAGTTATGTTGACCCGCGGCGGTGATTTCCTCGACGAGGCAATCTTCGTGCCCAGCAGTGGTGCCACGACAACGGGGTCAAGATGATTTGGCAGTTATTGGCTGGGGGTGGAGTGGCGTTGTCGGGCTTGGGTGCGCTGTTGTGACGTTGAGTCGGGTGTGAGCTCCCAACCCTAGGCGCCTTGTCCTTGTCCCAAGCTGCCTACCCCTACAGTGAGAGGGTGGCGATGTCAAGGAGCTCGGTGAGCAGGTCGCACTACCTCCCTCTGTCTAAGCCTTGCTCCCCGCGTGATGGATAACATGCTCGGTGCAGGTATCATTGTGAGTCGACATGCCATCGAGGTCGATGAAGGACTTGAAAGCGTGCCTCAACCCCCTACCTGGCGTGCCAAATGTTGGAGATTTCTCCCGCGAAGGAACTAGGGTCCAACGAGCCCTTGGTTCGAGAGGGGGCTGACCACGTGGTTCAAGGAATCTCGGTGATGGTGACAATGACGGAGCAAGCACACAACAAAGAGTAGACATGGGGTTTTTCACCCAGGTTCAGGACCCTCGTGAGGAGGTAAAGCCCCTACTCCTTCTTTGTTGTATTCCTTGCGTGCCTCGCGAGGGTACAATGGCGGTGTTATTCCTAGGGTCACAGATCACATGGATCGACCCGTTCTAACATAGGAGAAGGGTTCCCTATATAGCAGCGACGGGCCTCTTCCTCCAATAGTTGGGTGGGAAGGGCTACCACAATGCTGCTCCTCGAGATCCTGGTCTACAAGACTACTTTCCATGGACCGAGTCCTGGACGCCGGGCGCTTCTCCCTCCTTCTGTAAAGTGAGCCTCTTTAGCTCCGCTTGTCTTTATCTAGCACCGCCTGCTGTGTCTGATAGGGCAAAGGTGTCCGATCTTTCGATGAGATGATGATAGTCGATTTGGTGGAGTTCGGGATTGATGATCCAACTACACGTGCGAGCACGAGTGCCAATGCAATCGCTAGGCCAATCTCCTGGAGGTTACCGATCCTGCGGGAACACGATCAGCCTGACCAGCGAGGGTCTTAATTCCTACCTGAAATCGAGAACAAGTAAGAACTAATATTGCAATCAAGATATTGCGGATTAAGAGGAAAGATTTATTGAAAAGGTGGGATCCTGAAAAGGTGCGAAGTACAAGAGGCCTATGCGACGCTCGAGCCTTGGCGAAGTTGCTATGATGGCTAACTTAATGTCTAAACAAAATCCGAGTCTATGGTGACGGCTATGGGGAGTATTTAAGGAGGAAAAGGTGGGGTTTCGGCCAGCCATGGAAGTGGTGGCCGAATCCAACCCTAGAAGTCCTTTTCCCCTCAAATACGGACTCTAAAAAGTAGCTATTTAAAATCCTGCGAAAATTACATGGGCCTGGCCCAAAATAAAGGTGTCGCAGCACCATATTAAGCTATGGACGAATTCGTGAAGTATTAATCTTGAATATTTCGTCCAAGCCTTCTTTCTTTATTATGGTGGCCTCAAAGTTCTGAAATCTCCATCCGTGGCCTTCTCTTGGATCATCACATGCTTGCTGCCATCTCCATGCATGGCCATGCTCCAATGCTTGTCCCTCTCATCCATGCTTGGTCCATCATTCCTAAGAGTAAGAAATACATTTGATTTAGGCAGCATCATATTCTCATGTATGTGAGTAATAGTTCCAAGAAACGAAAGTACCTGATAGTTAAGTTGTTTGGCACGAGATCTTGTGATGGGTCCTTGTATGTGTGTAGCTGTAGGTACAACGGTTGTATCAATAGAAGGGATGTCCACATCATGCTCCCCTTCTTGAATTGAAGTCGTCCTCGACGCAATCTCATCTTCCTCACCAAAGTAAGGCTTCAAATCTGCAATGTTAAATGTAGGACTAACCGTACCAAAGTCTGCAGGCAACTCAAGTTTATATGCATTATCATTTATTTTCTCTAACACCTTAAAGGGACCAGCAGCACGCGGCATTAACTTAGACTTGCGTAAATCAGGAAAGCGATCCTTACGCAAATGTAACCAAACAAGATCTCCAACATCAAACACAACATGCTTTCTCCCTTTATCCCCAACAAGTTTATACATAGTATTCATGTGTTCAATGTTATCTTTAGTAGTCTTATGCAAGTTTAATATCATTTCAGCGCGTTGTGTAGCATCCAAATTATTTTGCACCGAAGTAGGTAAAGGCAATAAATCAATAGGTGCACGAGGAACAAAACCATACACGATCTCAAACGGGCACATCTTTGTGGTAGAATGCAGCGAACGATTATAAGAAAATTCTATATGAGGTAAACACTCTTCCCACAATTTTAAGTTATTCTTTAAAACAGCCCACAACATGGTAGACAAAGTTCTATTTACTACTTCAGTTTGTCCATCAGTTTGGGGATGACATGTAGTACTAAACAGCAATTTAGTCCCCAACTTAGCCCATAAACATCTCCAAAAGTGGCTAAGAAATTTAGTATCATGATAAAAAACAATAGTATTTGGCACACCATGCAAACGAACAATTTCACGAAAGAACAAATCAGCAATATGTGCAGCATCATCCGTTTTATGACAAGAAATGAAGTGTGCCATCTTAGAAAACCGATCCACAACAACAAAAATACTATCCCTCCCCTTATGTGTTCGTGGCAATCCCAAAACAAAGTCCATAGATATATTCTCCCAAGGAACACTAGGAACAGGAAGAGGCATATATAAACCATGTGGATTAAGGCGAGACTTAGCTTTTTGACAAGTAGTGCAGCGTGCCACAAATCTCTCAACATCTCGACGCATACGTGGCCAAAAGAAGTGTGCAGCAAGAACATCCTCCGTCTTCTTGACACCAAAGTGTCCCATCAATCCTCCTCCATGCGCCTCCTGTAACAACAAGAGACGAACAGAACTATCTGGAATGCATAGTTTGTTAGCACGAAACACAAATCCATCATTGAAGACGAACTTGTTCCAAGTTCTACCATCTCTACAATTCTGCAACACATCTTTAAATTCAGCATCATGCACATATTGTTCCTTAATAGTTTCCAATCCAAATATTTTGAAGTCAAGTTGAGATAACAAAGCATAACGGCGTGAAAAAGCATCAACAATAATATTATCTTTACCCTTTTTGTGTTTGATAACATAAGGAAAATACTCAATAAATTCAACCCACTTTGCATGACGACGATTCAACTTAGCTTGACTACGAATATGCTTCAAAGATTCATGATCAGAATGAATAACAAATTCTTTAGGCCATAGATAATGTTGCCAAGTTTCTAATGTCCGAACCAACGCATATAATTCTTTATCATAAGTAGAATAGTTCAGACTAGCCCCACTCAATTTATCACTAAAATATGCAACAGGTTTTCCCTCATGTAATAACACCCCTCCCAAACCAATTCCACTAGCATCACATTCAAGCTCAAAAGTCTTAGTAAAATCAGGAAGTTGGAGTAAGGGAGCATGTGTGAGCTTATCTTTCAATATGACGAAGGCCTGTTGTTGTGCATCGCCCCAAACAAAGGGCACATCCTTCTTGGTAAGCTCATTCAGCGGCGCGGCAATTGATCCAAAGTCTTTGACAAAGCGCCTATAAAAACCAGCGAGGCCAAGAAAACTCCTCACTTGTGTGACCGTCTTGGGCTGCGGCCAATTCTCAATAGCTTCAATCTTGGATGGATCCACTTCAATACCCTGTGATGTAACAAATAGCAAAGAAACGCAACTCGATTGGTGCAAAAGGTGCACTTCTCAAGGTTACCAAACAAACATGCATCACGTAAAGCATTGAAAACAACACGTAAATGGTCCAAATGATCCTCTAAAGATTTGCTATAAATCAGAATATCATCAAAGTAGACTACCACAAAACGTCCAATGAAAGCACGTAAAACTTCGTTCATTAATCTCATGAAAGTGCTGGGTGCATTAGTTAAACCAAACGGCATCACTAACCACTCATACAAACCGAACTTAGTTTTGAATGTTGTTTTCCATTCATCTCCCAATTTCATACGAATCTGGTGGTAACCGCTACGCAAATCAACTTTAGAAAACATGGTAGAGCCACTCAATTCATCAAGCATGTCATCTAAACGTGGAATATGATGACGATATCGAATAGTAATATTATTGATAGCTCTACAATCAGTACACATGCGCGAAGAACCATATTTCTTATGTACCAAAATAATAGGAACAGCACAGGGGCTAAGGGACTCACGAATATGATCTCTGTCGAGTAGTTCCTGAATTTGGCGTTGTATCTCCTTTGTCTCCTCTGGATTGGTTGTATATGGTGCGCGGTTGGGCAACGTAGCACCAGGAATTAGATCAATTTGGTGCCCAATGCCTCTAATAGGAGGTAGTCCTAGTGGCAACTCAGCGGGAAAAACGTCCTCATATTCCTGCAAAAGGTTAGCAATAGCGGGTGGCAAAGAAGGAGGCATATCCTCAAATGAAAACAAAACCTCTTTGCAGATAATTGCATAACATTGAGTATTGTTTACATCTAGTTCAGCAATATCAATTTTATTTGCAAGCATACATGGACTCTTCAAACGAATTTCAGTAGCATGTTTAGAATCAGATTTAGTGTTCTTTGGTGGTACAAAATCTGCAGCAACAATCTGATTCTCACTTTTATTATTCTCCTTAGTTTTAGCTCTCCTAGCTCTAGCAAGATCATCTTTTAAAATCTGTTCGGGAGTCATAGGTTTTAGACCAAATTTTTTTCCATCATGCATAAGAGAATAGTGATTAGTTTTGCCATTATGAACAGATTTTCTATCAAATTGCCATGGTCTACCAAGTAACAAAGAACAAGCTTGCATAGGTACAACATCACAATCTACAAAATTAGAATATGTACCAATAGTAAAATGCACGCGTACCATTCTTGTTACCTTGATCTTGCGAGAACTCTCGAACCATTGGATGTAATATGAATGTGTGTGTTGTCTTGTTGGAAGTGCAAGCTTCTCTATCATGTTAACACTACCAGATTATTACAACTCCCTCCATCAATGATGATCCTTATAGCTCTTTCCTTGACAACACCACGTGTTTGGAACAGGTTGTGGCGTTGATCATGCTCAGATTTGCTCAATTGCACACTCAACACACGTTGTGTAACTAAGCTATTGTATTGATCAGCAGTTTCAGCTCCCATTACCTCTGTCTCTTCATCAGAATCAGAGTTGTCTCCATCTCGAGCAGAAATAAGAGCTAATGTATCTTCATCAAAGTCACTCGCTGAATCATATTGACCATCATCACGCACCATCATAACACGTTGTGTTGTGCACTGTCTCTCAATATGACCAAAACCCCAGCACTTACGGCATTGTATATCCTTTGTTTTACCCATGGAAGCCATAGAAGATGCACTACGAGCAGGAGCATTGGAAGACGATGGAGGAGCAGCTGATGGAAATCTTGCGGTGGCCTTGGATGTGGTAGTAGCTGGTGGAGAATCACGAGAAGAAGGCGCTGATTGTCGGGATGTCCAAGTGGATGTGCGACCTGTAGAATTATTAGTCCTCCTCCATGGTGTTTGGCGATCCTGCACTTCACAGCTTTGCAAGCAAGATGAAACAAACGAGTGATGGAATTATATTCCTTATAGTCTAATATGTGTTGAATGTCCTTGTTTAATCCACCAAAGAAACGTGCAAGCATTTGTTCAGTACTTTCAACAAGACCACACCGAACCATCCCTATTTGCAGTTCCTGATAATATTCTTCTACAGAATTTTTCCCTTGTTCCAAACGTGTCAGATTCTTTAGTAAATCATGTTGATTAGTGGGAGGCACAAAACAAACACGCATAGCAGTTTTTAAAGCAGTCCAAGTACGAGGAATAGTAGTAGGATTTAAACGACAATACTCAGACCACCAAAGGGAAGCAAATTTAGTAAATTCACATGTAGGAGCACTAACACGCATATTCTCAGGATATTTTAAACATCCAAAACGTTGTTCTACTTCCATCTCCCATGTAAGATATGCATCAGGATTATATTTACCCTCATTAGATGGAATATTTAATTTAAGATTTGCAACATGATCATCATCACGTACCGGTGGTCGAGCGTTACGATGGTAATGTCGGGGTCGGCCAGCAGGGTGTGGAGGTTGTTCAACCTCCTCGTCAAACATATCGTCATCGTCGAGGTCATAGTAGTACCCGTCATCGTCTACCCCCAATGTCGCAGCAGCAGCCGCGGTGGAAGCCTGAGGTGCCTCAGCTGCAGCGGTAGCCGCCTGAGGTGCGGCAGCAGCTGAACTAGCAGTACGACCCGTGATCGGAATGCGCCGTGCGCCATGCCGAGGTGCCAATGGGGCGGGTGCGGGTGCCGGCAATCTGTCCAAAACCTCCTTGAACCGAGCGTCAAGCTTGTCGCTGAAGGATTTCTCGAGTCCATCGATCTTGTCCATGGCGTTGGTGAGCTTAGTGTCAAACTCCTCTAGTCGTGCATCCACATGTTTAGCGCGACCGACCAATAGCTCGAAGAAGTGGGCATGTAGTTCTTGGTTCGTCATTGTGGCAGGGTTACGCGAAGTATCTATCATGGTTAGTCCTTTAAAAAGCACAGGTATATATGCCTATAACTACGGAAATATGGTGGAAGGCACGCGTAATCCGTCAAGCAATATACGAAGCTCTTACAAGTTCTTACCAAACAGCAGGAAAATGCGATGTGCAACCGCGAGGAGCAGTGGGTCCAGAGATTGAACCGAGCGATTACCAGGAGTCGAGACACCGCACGTGGAGAAATCTGTGGAGCTCTTGGAAGGCTTAGCAAAGAGGTTAGCAATTATCAAAACAGCAATGCGAATGTTGAAAGAATGCTCAACGACGGTATTGTGCTGGTCCTAGGCTAGACCGTACTAGAGACGCGAGCCTAGAGCACCAACGATGTCACGACGCGACACAACAAGCAATGTATGATGATATGGCACCCTGAAAAGCGAACCGAGATGTCCAAAATCACTATGATGGCGAGTGTCTAGAACCACTTGATAGGGCAAAGGTGTCCAATCTTTTGATGAGATGGTGATAGTCGATTTGGTGGAGTTCGGGCTTGACGACGCCAATGCAATCGCTAGGCCAATCTCAGCCTGACCAGCGAGGGTCTTAATTCCTACCTGAAATCAAGAACAAGTAAGAACAAATATTGCAATCAAGATATTGCGGATTAAGATGAAAGCTTTATTGAAAAAGGTGGGATCTTGTATAGGTGCGAAGTACAAGAGGCCTCTGCGATGCTCGAGCCTTGGCGAAGTTGCTATGATGGCTAACTTAATGTCTAAACAAAATCCGAGTCTATGGTGACTGCTAAGGGGAGTATTTAAGGAGAAAAAGGTGGGGTTTCGGCCAGCCATAGAAGTGGTGGCCGAATCCAACCCTAGAAGTCCTTTTCTCCTCAAATACGGACTCTAAAAAGTGGCTATTTAAAATCCTATGAAAATTACATGGGCCTGGCCCAAAATAAAGGTGTCGCAACACCATATTAAGCTATGGACGAATTTGTGAAGTATTAATCTTGAATATTTCGTTCAAGACTTCTTTCTTCATTATGGTGGCCTCAAAGTTCTGAAATCTTCATGCGTGGCCTTATCTTGAATCATCACATGCTTGCTGCCATCTCCATGCATGCCCATGCTCCAATGCTTGTCCCTCTCATCCATGCTTGGTCCATCATTCCTAAGAGTAAGAAATACATCTGATTTAGGCAGCATCATATTCTCATGTATGTGAGTAATAGTTCCAAGAAACGAAAGTACCTGATAGTTAAGTTGTTTGGCACGAGATCGAGTGATAGGTCCTTGTTTGTGTGAATCTGTAGGTACAACGGTTGTATCAATAGATGGGATGTCCACATCAGTTTCCAGCTCAAAGGAAAGTTAGCCCCCAGATATATCGGACTCTTCAAGATTCTGAATCATCGAGGAGAAGTATCATATCAATTGGAACTGCCAGAGAAAATGGCAGTAGTGCACAATGTGTTCCATATATCATTACTTCGCAAATGCCTTGAAGTTCTGGAGAAAAACAAAGTGTTCAAGAAAATTGATCACCGCACCATAGACATCAACGATGACCTGACGTATCCCGAAGTACCCATCCATATTTTGGAAGAAGCTTTCAGAACCACCAGAACCCGAAGCATCAAGTTTCTCAAGATTCAGTGCTGCAACCACACTGAAGAAGAAGCTACCTGGGAGCGATAAGATCACATCAGGATGGAGTTTCCCAATCTCCTTAAATCCTAGGTAATTTTTTCTTCTTTTTCAAATCTCTGGACGAGATTTTGTTTAAGGAGGGAAGGTTTGTAACATCCCAAAAATATGAAACAATGATCATCAAATTCTAATCACTAAAATTAGGGCTAACAAAAACTTTGATTAATTAAAATCATATGAATGCATGTGTGTATGTGATGATTCGATAAATGCATGAATGGACTTGTGTGATTAACCTAAATAGCAAGAAATGGTTTAAAGATGAAAATAACATCATCTAAAACACTTCCAAGCAGAAAAAAATCAAGAGAAAATCAAAAACAATTCAAATAAGGCAAATGGTCATTTTTGCCAATCTTGCTCACTAGGTCACTTTGAGTGTTTCTAGTCCAAGATTTCAAACAGAAACTTTTCCAATTCTTTTCACCCCTTGTAAGACCAAGTAAAAATGAATCAAAGGCCACCTTTCAAACTTCCAGAAAGATTTGGCAACTTGATTCAAATCACATTTCAAAATTGAATCTTTATCATATGTGAAGATCCCACCTTTTCAAAACCCAACCAAACCAATGCCCCTTGACCAATCCAACAAACCATAGACTCCCTAGTATGTGCCTACCCAACCCACCAAGTTTGAATCCAAAATTCAAATTTGATTTTCTTCCGGCCATTTCATCAAAGACCTTTTGGGCACAAATCAAATTAAACGACAAACACTATAGTGAGCAGTGTTGTGCCAACCTTGTCCCCTCCCTAGCTCTCTCTACACTCTCAATAGATTATCTAACTAGTTTAACCAGCTCTAGCTCACTATAAACTCGACAATGCCATCAATGGTGACCATGGCCGAGCCCAATTGCCAACCCCAATGTCGACAGCAATCTACAAGCCTAACTAGCCTCGCCAACCTTGTCTAGCAGACACTCTACCGTCCACCGCCACCCCCTGTCCAATGCTCGAACCCTGCTAGCCACTGGACCACCCAGAACGCACGCGACCATTCTCTCAGCGGCCATACCGAGAGAGCGCCAGAGCGCCACGCTCAACACGCTCGCACGAACCGTGCCCCGCCTTCGCTGCTCGCGTACGTGTTCACCACCGCACCAGGAACCACCCAGACATGCTCGTTCACCGCCGCGCGACCAGGAGCGCCTATGCACAATTAAAATCGCCGTTGGACCCGCCCAGAGCATCGACGTGTTCTGACCGATCAGCACCGCCCCATGCCTCGCCACCACGCCGTTGAGCTTCGCCAGGAGGCAATGCATTGCCCCCTGATGGGGATATGCCTACCGGGGTATACCCAGCAGGACGTTTCCGACTGGCCCAGGAACTGGCGAGTGGGCCTGTAATACGGCGACTGGATCAAGGCTCGGTGTGGATCCAAGCGACTGGAAGCTGAAGGCCCAGGCGAGTAGATAGGCCCAGTCGGGTTAGGTTAAACGATTACCGAAGCCTTAACTGATTCGGTTGAGATATGTAAACCCTAGGGGAGGTGAGTCTATATAAACCTCCCTACAGGGCGTGTAGAGATACGTTCCATCATACACCCAAGCGACTCGCCGCCTAGCTCGCCTATTGTACCTCCACCGTAATACAATCTAGCAGGAGGAGGTCTTTACCCTCCGGGGGGCTGAACCTGGGTAAAACCTTGTGTCTCCGCCCTCATCTCGCACCGCAGATGGCTGGCCGCCCTTGCCCCTCGTTCTACTATTCGCTGCCGATTGCAGCATCTGCCGTGACCATTCCCACGACAGTGGCGCCCATCGTGGGGCCTGGCTGGTCTGGCCGGTGTTCTGCGGCGAGATCCAATCTGCCCATCAACGAGACAGTCGCCACCGGCCGCATGATAGCGATCGGCGAGATGCTCCAGATCTTGCCGAGCAGCTACGTCCCGGCGACACGACCCGTCACGCACAGCATGATCCTGCCGGTCGGCACGATCAGCCTCTTCGTCGGCCTCACCGATGTCATCGTCTTGGAGGATTCGGCTCGCATCCGCTAGTCGCCGCTACGCGATCGACTCTCCGAGAGCCAGGTCCGCACGATCCATCGCCTCGCCTCCGAGTACAACTCGGCCCACAGCAACGTGGCAGAAAACTCCGCGGCCGCGGAAGACGCGGCCCTCAATGACGACGCCGACTCGGCGACCCCGGCGTCACTCGCCGGATCCATCACCGCGGCTTCACCCGCGGGCTCCATCACCCAGATTTCCAACATGGGAAACTTCGAGGATCCCTCCATCCTTGGGATCTTCGACTTCGACTCCGGGTCGGAAAATTCCGCCGACCTCCGCGACGAGACCGGTCGCCACGCCGCGACCTACATGGCGACCGGCACTGATCCACCGGAGGATCCTTTCTCCACCCCGATCCCTCCTAACGCCACGGCAACGGAGGTCGAGGAACTCCGCCTGAAGCTGGCGGAGGCAGTCCGCAAGGAACAAGCCGAGCGCGAAAAATTTCGCCTCGAGCAGGTGACGGCGCAGGAGCTGTCGCGCTACCATCAGCAGCGAATCAGGTCATGCCTGAACCCCACCGTCCAGGGGCGCGCCCTGAACTTCGACGACGAAAACGACCCGGCCCACGCGGCCGAGCGCACGATCTGCGAGAATGCGCCACCAGGAGGAAGCGCCCGGCCCCCTCCAGGGTCGACGGCGATGGGCGCCCCACCTCCACCCAACCGCACACCCCCCAGGGATCAGCCGCGGATAGTAGTCTCCTCACGGGAGCGAGACCCGAACGGCCTCCCACTATTCTCCACACCGATGGACAACCTCGTGGCGGGCCGAGCAGCAGCCGACAACATCACGGCCACCGGCGACGGTGCCCTACAGATCCAGTATGTCAGGGCCCTGCTCGCAAAGGCCGTCGAGCAGCAAAACGCAGGCGCCGACTCGCAGGGTCGAGTGTACTCGCGTTCTTCGGGAAGCAGAGCGGCCTCAAGCGGCCGCCCAATGGCGGCAAACACCCTCAACTGCCCGCCACCAGAGCCATTGCAGCTCCAACACCGACCCGCGAATGCGGCACTCTCCACCAACGACCCCAGGCCAGCGACCAACTTCGTCGCCGCCAACGGTCAACCCATCGACGCCCGCACCCACATCATCAACAACCAAAGCTGGCGCGCACTCCAGCCCGACGACCTGCGACACACCCTAACCAATCGCCGTGACGGCGAGCCGATGGGATCGCTAAGTCGACTCGGCCCCAAATGCTTCGGACCGATGATACGAGGCGAGAAGTACCCGCCGAACTTCAAGGCGCTGAAGGAGATAGAAAAGTACGACCCTTTGTACGACCCCTCCGTGTGGCTCGATACATACCTCATGGCGATGGGGATCGCAGGCCACACCGACCTGCTAGCCGCCCGTTACCTCCCCCTGATGATGGAGGGGACGTGCAGGCAGTGGATCAACACCCTCCCCCAGGATAGTATCGACTCCTGGGAGGAGATGCGCGACGCCTTCGTAAGGCACTTCGAATGCTCCTACACCCGCGCCACCACCATCGAGGACCTGGAGCGATGCGTCTAGGGACCCCGCGAGTCGACCCGCAACTGGGTCCAGCGGTGGCAAGAACTCTGGTACAACGCGGTCGGCATCCACCCGGACACCGCAATCTATTGCTTCAAGACCTTGTGCCGCTACGAGCCCTTCGTCGCCAAGCTCAAGGGACACTCTCGCACACTCGACAACATACCGGACCTCCTCGAGATCGCCAAACGGTACGCGGAGGAAGATCCAAACCAGGAAACCGACGACGAGTCGGGAGGCCAGCGCCGCACGAGCGGCAACGACAACGGACGATGGTCCGACCTACGCTAGAGCAACACCCGCCTCACTGGCAAGCGCCGCAGTGACGGGCGAGTCGACTTCGTCGCCAACGCTGGGCACGCACAACGCGAGCCCAAAAGCTTCCGCCGCAACGGAGGACAACGCCGCGACGGCGGCAACTACAAGGCCAAGCCAAGGTTCGACCCCGCGGCCCTCCTTAACCAACCTTGTGCGTTTCATAGCAGGGAAGGGAAGCCCGCAACGCACACGACCGCCGACTGCCACACCCTCAGGGAGATTGAGAAGGCACGGCGAGCACGGGAGGACCCCGACAACAACCCGCCAAACGGCGGAAAATTCAGCAACGTGGCCAGCTCGCTCCATACCTTCACAGGCTTCAACACAAAGCGCGAGAAGAAGGTCATCACCCGCGCCGTCGCCGTCAACGCGGTGGCCCAGGTGGACATTCCCCAGCTCCTCAACTGGTCGGAGCAGCCCATCACCTGGAGCCGCCAGGACCACTCGCCGCGCATCGAGTACCCAGGCCGAGTCGTCCTGGTGGTCAAGCCAAAGGTGGGCGACTACTGGCTCCCCAAGACATTGATGGACGGCGGCAGCTCCATCAACATCCTGTACCTGGACACCTTCAGGCGGCTGCGGCTCCCGTAGTCGATGATCGAGACAACCCACACCACGTTCCACGGCATCGTCCCCGGTCGGAAGGCGTACCCGATCGGCAAGGTCACGCTGCCAGTCACCTTCGGCAGACCAGTAAACTTCCGCACCGAGCGGATCGTCTTCGAGCTAGTGCCCTTCGACAGCCCCTACCACTGCGTCCTGGGGCGCCAAGCATTCGCTAAGTTCATGGCAGCGCCACACTACGCGTACAACGCGATGAAGCTCCCCGGGCCGTGCGGCGTCATCACCATCAACGGCGACCCCGACATGGCCGCCGAGTGCGAGGCCAAAGGAGCCGATGTCATCATCGCGGCAGAGGCCAACCACGCTGATGAGCTCGCCAAGTACGCGAGCGGGGTGAACAATGACGACCCCACCATACTCAAGAAGCCCAATTCGGAGGGCGCAAACACCTCAGCCTTCGAGGCAACGACGCACACCCGCACCGTCGAGCTGGTCCCAGGCGACTCCAGCCAGACGGTGACGATCGGAACAGGAATGAGCCCAGCCTAGGAAGGCGCGCTCATCGAGTTCCTCCGTGAGAATAGGGACATCTTCGCATGGAAGCCCTCTAACATGCCTGGTGTCCCTAGGGAGCTCGCTGAGCACAAACTAAACGCCGACCCCAAAGTGCGACCCGTCAAACAGTCGCTGTGGCCCTTCAATGAAGAGCGCCGCCGAGCCATCGCCGAGGAGGTGCAGCGTCTACTCGCTGCAGGCTTCATCCAGCCAATGAAGTACTCCAAGTGGCTGGCAAACCTAGTCCTGGTCGAGAAGAAGAATGGGACCTGGAGGATGTGTATCGACTACACAAACTTGAACAGCGCCTGCCCGAAGGAGCAGTTCGTCCTCCCGCGGATCGACCAAATAATCGACTCCACCGCGGGCTCGGAGTCGCTATGTTTCCTCGACGCCTACTCTGGATACAACCAGATCAAAATGGCTATCGAGGACGAGGTGAAGACGGCGTTCATCACGCCATTCGGAGCCTTCTGCTACACCGCCATGACCTTCAGCCTCAAGAACGCCGGGGCGACCTACCAGCGGTGCATGCAAGAGTGCCTCGCGAGCCAAATTGGTCGCAACATCCACGTCTACATAGATGACGTGGTCGTAAAATCCGCTCGCCAAGGTGATCTACTCGCCGACCTGGCGGAAACATTCGCCAACTTGCGAAAATACAAGATAAAGCTTAACCCAGGCAAATGCACCTTTGGTGTACCAGCAGGACAACTACTGGGGTACGTCGTCTCCAAACGAGGGATCGAGGCGAACCCCACCAAGATCGACACGATCGCCCGACTCGGCAAACCCGAAAGTGCTGCGCTGACGTCCGAAGCTGGCCGGGCGAGTAGCGGCTCTCAGTCGCTTCATCCCCCGCCTAGGCGAAAAGGCGATGCCCCTATACCGTCTGATGTGCAAGAACCCCACCTTCCAGTGGGACAAGGAGGCGGACGACGCGCTCCGCGACCTCAAGAAGGTGCTACTCGCAGCACCGCTACTCGCCGCCCCCGCCGACAAAGAACCCATGCTGGTGTACGTCGCGGCTTCCGAGCGCGTCGTCAGCGCCGTCATGGTCGTCGAACGGCCGGAGGAAGGAAAGGAGCGCCCAGTACAGCGACCAGTGTACAACATCAGCGAGGTCATCACCAAGTCGCGCCAACGATACCCGTAGTACCAGAAACTGGTATACGCGGTCTTCAGAGCACAGCGGCGCCTGCCGCACTACTTCCAGGAGCACCCGATCACGGTCGTCTCCTCAGCACCGTTGCAGGACATCATCCGCAACCGTGAGGCGAGTCGCTAAGTGGCCGAAATCGACGTCCATAATATCAAGTCTGAGCCACGAAAGCGATCAAGTCGCAGGCTCTAGCGGACTTCATTGCCGATCGAAGATGCCCAGAAAAACTGCCATACCTCCATTACTGGAGCCTGCACTTCGACGGCTCCAAGAACACGGACGGCGCAGGAGCAGGGATCGTGCTGACTTCACCAAAGGGCGACAAGCTCCGCTACGTCCTCTGCCTCGACTTCACCCCTTGCACCAACAACATGGCCGAGTACGAGGCACTACTCCACGGCATGCGAGCTGCCAAGGAGATGAACGTCAACCGCCTGCGCTGCTACGAAGACTCCGACCTCGTCGCTGGGCAAGTCGTTGGCACCTGCGACGCCGCCTCCCCACCATGCCGGCATACCGCCAAGCAGTGGACAAGCTGAGCGGACACTTCGCAGGCTATTCCGTCGAGTATGATGTAGCCCGACCTACGGTCGTTACCACATCTTGGTCTCCAACTTACGCCAAGTCGTCATGGACTCCAAAGGTGAATCCGTTCCTCTATGCGCGCCCACTTCCTACCCTATTGAATGGTATGCTACTTCATACTCCATCACATATGCATCATAGGTTCGCACCGACAAGTACGGAGGCTAGGGAGGAAGCCCGGGACATCAAGCCTGACAAGACGGAGGCTTGGAAGAGGAGACGGAAGAAGCCATGGCTGAACCACCGGAGTCTCCGGCCTACATCGGAGTCTCCGGTCCTGCTACACCGGAGTCTCCGGACCTACCTCCGGACCGACCCCAGCAACCGCCCGAGGACAGTTAGAAGGCCACTCCGGAGACGACACCGGAGACAGACCGGAGTCTCCGGCCTAGACCGGAGTCTCTAGACCCCACACCGGAGTCTCCGGCCTTCACGATGGGCTGCACATGGCCAATGGGCCTTCGGCCCATGTACCCCTCTATCTCATCCAAACCCTAGTTTTATCCCCAAACTACCCCTGTTTATGTGGCTGGCCTATAAATAGAGCCCCCACCCCTTCATGTATCCCTTAGGGCATAGATGATAGACTAAAGACAACCCCCATTGTGGAATCTCTAGTTTTGCCTCATCCCCTTATCCAAGGGGACCGACTATCGTCACCAACCTCGATTGTACTTTGCATCACGCATCCATCGTTGAACAAGGCCTTGGTGTTCGATGTCTCGTCTCCAAGTTGTCAAGACCCTCCCCAAGGTGTTCTTCCCTCTCCGATGTGGATTTGAGGGAGCACGTTGACCGATCTTTCCTTGCGAGGATTCTATCGGACCGGTGGCCGCCGTTCGGGAGAAATCGGCCTTGTATCGTGTGAGTTTTGCGTGTGTTCATCGTGTTCTTCGCGAGGTGTGTGTTCGCTTCCGCTACCTTCTCCCTTTCCCCTTGCTTTCCCATCGATTTGACCACGAGATCCGTGAAGATCGGGCACCCAAGATGTTAACCCCTCCATCAGGATTGACAGGCGGAAGAACGAGGAGGCCGACGCACTCTCTCGCATCGGGTCGGCTCGACTCGCACCACCCGCCGGCGTCTTCCTCAACACGATCACCAAGCCAACAGTCTCTCCCCCAAGGGAGATCGACATCGGAGTCCCGCTGCAGCCAGAGGCAGCCCTGGTCGCACTCGTCATTGAGCCAGACGACTGGACCAAGCCCTACGTCGCCTACCTGGAGGCCGGCACCTTGCCGGCAGACGAGACGGACGCCCGGATGATCACACGCCGATGCAAATCCTTCACCATCATCGACGGCGAGCTCCACAAACGCAGCGTCACCGGCGTGTTCCAACGATGCGTCCAACCCGCCGAAGCACGCAAGATCCTCCACGACATCCACTCCGGCGACTGCGGCCACCACGCCGGCGCCCGCTCTCTGGTCGCCAAGGCTATGCGGCATGGCTTCTACTGGCCCACCGCACACGCCGATGCCGTCGACATTGTCCAGCGGTGCGCCGGATGCCAGAAGTACGCCAACTAGACGCACGTGCCGAGCTCAGCGCTCAAGACAATCCCCATCACCTAGCCATTCGCCGTGTGGGGTATGGACATGGTAGGCCCCTTCAAAAAGGCTCCCTCTGGGTACACCCACCTCCTGGTCGCGGTCGACAAATTCACAAAGTGGGTGGAGGCCAAACCAGTACGGAAATGCGACGGGAAGACCGCCACTAAATTCCTACGCGAGCTCATATATCGCTACGGGTTCCCAAACAGCATCATCACGGACAACGGCACCAACTTCACCAAAGGAGCCATGGCCGAGTTCTGCGAAGAACACCACATCCGGCTCGACCTCGCGTCAGTCACCCACCCGGAATCCAACGGCCAGGCGGAACGGGTCAATCAAAGCATCCTCCATGGCCTAAAGCCGCGACTCCAAGTACCACTCGAGCGCACCGCCGGGTGCTGGGTCGAGGAGCTACCCTCCGTCATCTGGGGCATCCGCACCTCGGTCAACAGGTCGACAGGGTTCACCCCCTTCTTCATGGTGTACGGCGCCGAGGCAGTCATGCCCACCGACCTCGAGCACGACTCGCCACGGGTCGTCCACTACATGTAGGCTACAAACGAACTCGCCCGCCAGGATGGAGTCGATCAACTCGACGAGGAACGTGACCTCGCTCGATCACACACCGCCATCTACCAGCAAGGAATCCGCCACTATCACAGCCGGCGGGTGAAAACTCGCACCTTCCAAGAAGGCGACCTGGTGCTGCGCCTCATCCAGGAAAAGAAGGGCATGTACAAGCTTTCCCCTCCGTGGGAGGGACCATTCGCCGTCGGGCGCGTACTCGGCAACGACGCCTACTACCTCATCGACGTCCGTGAGGACGGCCAACTCGACGTCAAGCGACCGTGGAATGTAAACCTCCTACGGAAGTTCTACTCCTAGAACCCCACATATGTACCCTCCAGTCACTATGAATAAAAAGAATTGGTTACCGTGAATTGCGCCTACTCTCCGTGTCTTGTGCCACTCGCACTCGTAATAACAGCGTCAAGCTAACCGCAGAAGTCAACCTTTGGTACAGCGATCGGCACGGCCAAGTAGTGCGTTACAAGGGCACTGGGTCACCCCAGGCCTTGCAACGTCCACGAAAAATGCCTACCCGGAGCCCCATTGGAGTCGCCTAGCCCGACTGGCTCTACGAGCCAAGACAACTGCCTCCGCTTCTCACAGCGACCATGATCCTCCGCATCCTCGACATAGCGACTCGAACGGCCAAGTACCACGCCCGGGGACTGGCGACCAGTTCAGCGCGAGCGGCTAGGGAAAACGCCAAGTACGAGAGCATGCCCAGGACTCGCCATGCGACCGACCCAACGGGCCAGGCAGGAGTGACGCGCTCAAACTAACGCGCCAAGTCCTCACCCACCCTCGAGTTGCGCCTCGAAGAACCAAGTACCACGCTCGGGGACTCGGCCACCCGACCTCGTTCGCGCAAGGGAAAACGGTGAAGTACAGAGCGCTCAAGGGAGTCGCCTCGCGACTGGCTCTCCGAGCCCGGGCGAGTCGACCACAATAACAAAACATTCAAAAAACCGCAAACACACAACAAACGAGGTAAACCCCATAAAAAGGGCGGACGCGCTCGGGGACTCGTTCAACCCTGAATCGAAAAACACATATCAAATAACAAAACAAACACGATATCTCATTAATAGCATGTCGCAAATTGTCTCAAAATACATAGTATGCCCAACGGCAGAACTGCTACTAACGCCCCAGGGCAAACTAGTTCACTCTGCAGGCTTCGACGACGACTCGCCAGCACCCTTGCGATTGCGGATGAAGGGAGTGTACGGGTTCGACGGATACGTCGTCAGCTCACCCGCCATCGCCGCACGAAAGGGCTGCTCGACCTTGAAGTCCCGGTGCTGCGGCTCGGGGTCGTTGGGTGCGACGACCGTCTCCTGGTAAGGAAGGAGGTCGCCCATCGCCCAGACGCGCTCGGAGTACACCGCGGCGCGGTCCGTCAACTTGAGCACCTCGGAGATCTCCACCGCGCCAGTCGACGACGGGTAGCCACTCGTCACGTCGTCCAGATCGAAATCCTCCGGGAAGTGAGCAAGCCCAAGGCTAAGCGCCGTCGCCGCTCCGCGCCGGAACGCCGATCGCGTCATGAACTCAACGACCGACGGCGCCTTCTCCAAGTACCTCCACACCTCGACGAGGTCGCTGGGAATTACTTCCGTGGGCGACATCTCCTGAAGGTATGCCCGTATGCACGTCGCCGACAACGTCGCCGAATCGACCAGTGTGGCTACACACTGCCGTGCGTCGAATGAGCTCGCCTCTTTTGTGCTATCAAGGATCCGACCTGTGGACTGAAGATGACAGTGAGTACATCAAACAATATACAACGCATATGCAACAGGCAGGAGCAGGCACACTTACCAATCAAGGGGCGGGAGAGATCCGTGATGAAGCTTTGAAGAGAAGTATAGTCGTCCTGAAGCCCAGCAACAAGGGCGTCAGAAACTTTACGTTCCTCTACGGCGGCTGTAATAGCGGCCTTGGCTCGCCCATCCGCCGAACTCGCTTCCTCCTTCGCCTCCTTCAGTTCGCGTTCGAGGTCGGCGAACGCTTCTCAGCCGAGCCCAACGCCGATCGAGCTGCCTCCAACTTACTCGCTGGGACAAGTCCCTGGCGGGCGCCTCTGCCTTCGCGGCAATTGCCTGAAGCCCCTTATTCGCCTCTTGGACGGTGGCCAGTTCCTTATCCGCGCAGCGTGCCGCAGCAAGCCGGTCAGCCGACTCACGTTGCAGACCCTGCACACAATCCAAACAGTTAACCAAAGCGGAATCCAACGTGCCCACCCGCTGAAATTCAGCGAGTGCGCACTCGGGGACTGGCAATTAAAAAATCATAAGTGCCCACCCGCTGAAATTCAGCGAGTGCGCACTCGCGGACTGGCAATTAAAAAATCCTAAGTGCCCACCCACTGAAATTCAGCGAGTGCGCACTCGGGGACTGGCAATTAAAAATCCTAAGTGCCCACCCGCTGAAATTCAGCGAGTGCACACTCGGGGACTGACAATCAAAAAATCCTAAGTGCCCACCCGCTGAAATTCAGCGAGTGCGCACTTGGGGACTGGACGCGAAAAATAACAACACGTCACTAAAAGAATCAGACCGCTGCAACACACCGGCCTGATCCTCGGGGACTGGACATAGCTGGATGGCTGCGCCAAGCATGCCATGAAGTTGTATCGCATCCACGGACGCGAGGAGAGCTGGCGTGTGCCCACGACGCTGCTCGACCTCCGTATCGGCGACCCTAGCTGCATGGCTCGAGGGCGAGGTACCACTCGTTGTAGCCTCTTTGGCCATGAAGCGCGGGAACATTGCGATGGAGGCACCGACACCAAAGGAGGCCGGCTCGGCTGCCCCAGGCGACGGAGCACCCTCCTTGGCGGGTAAGGCCGCTTCCGCTACGGGTTCGCTCGGCGCGATTGCCGTGTCGTCGGATACTGTGACGACTTCGTCGCCCTTGGCCTTCTTGGCACTATCCGCGGGGACGACGACCTCGTCCGCCTTCCTCTTCCGGGAGGGATCCTCCTCGCTGACGACGGGTGGCACCTTAGCCACGGTCGGATGGCCTATCTTCTTCGCTTCGGTCCTACAAATCGATCGCGTGAGCAAGATAATCCAAGTACAATAAAAGACAAAAGTAGGTGAGCAAACTCACTTGGCGACTGGAATGAAGCGTAGCCCCGTGCGGATGCCGGCCGGCTTCTCCAGTTCGGGGCCCAGTCGGCGACTGAGGCCCATTTCCAAGACGTCGTGTGCCCAAGACACGGAAGGTTTCTTCGTCATCGAGGCTGCGACGGGAGCCTCTGAGACATCTTCAGCGGGAGCTTCCCTGCGAGGTGAAGCCGCCGCGACCGGAGCGGTCCCTAGCCCAGAGACTGGGAGAATGGCGGAGGCATCGAGGCCAGTGGCACCTCGCTCAGGACAGTGGCCGTGTCCAACGCGGTTACTGGCGTGGCGCCGCCTTGGCCAGGCTGGTGGCGTCGGAGCTGCTCGCCGAAAAGGGCGGGAGGCCGGCCGTCTTCTTCTTCGGAGGGGCCTTCACCTCCTTCTCCTTCTTCTTCTTCTTCTTCTTCGACGGAGTAGCCTGGCGGCGCGAGGTGGTCTCCGACAGTTCGTCATCATCATCATCATGACGCTCGAGGCTTTTACTCGCCTCAAGCTCACGCTAACGCTGCCCGCGGGTCTTGCGAACCAGCGAGGCGACCTCCTCCTCGGATTCGTCGTCGTCGTTGCTCTCATCGCTCTAAGTGTCGCCCTTGGCGGGAGGCGACTCGCCCATGTCCTAGACGGACGAGCTCGAGTTCTCGTCGTCTGAAGGCGTGAGCCATCCTTCCACCACTTGGAATAGCTGCAATGAGCACAAGATGAAATTAGAATGACCGCGACTGCATAAACTGCGACTGCGAATGATGCAAAGTGACTTACCGTTGGGGCTGGATGCTTCGCGGTGTAGGGGGCGACCCCGGCCTTTGCGTCCAGGTACACCGCCTGGGTGATCTTCTTCAGTGCTGGGATGTAGTCCTCGAGCTTCCACTCGGCGAGGCAGGACTTCGTCGAGTCCTCCCGGCCCGTGTATTGGTACATATAGTGGCCGCGCTGAGCCAGAGGGACGAGTCGCCGCCCGAGCCAGCAGTTGTATAAGTTAATTGTCTGGAGGCCCTTCTTCTTTAGACCGCGGATGGTTTGAAGCATTTCGTCCACGACCATCCGCTGGTCGGTGGGGAGCTTGCCGACTTGGAGTCGGCGCGGTTCGGGCCGGTCGGCGGAGTATCGTGGGATCGCCGCCTCGCCCTCCGGAGTCGCCTCGGTAACGTAGAACCAAGACTTCTTCCACTCGCTCGCCGCCTTGGCGGGCAGCATCAAGTCAAAAAACGAGGCCTTCGACTTCAGCTGGAATGTCAGGCCGCCCGCGGCGAGCATTGGGCCGCCCGCTTCCTCGCAACTGATCCGTCTGTGGAACAGATCTTGCCATAGAGGGAAGTAGGGCCGACAGCCCATGTAGCACTCGCCGAACGCCACGAAGATGCCGAGCTACTCGATGCTGTGCGGACCCAGGTCCGACGGTTGGATCCCGTAGTAGGCGCAGAAGCGCCGGAAGAACAGGGACGTAGGGAATCCCAGCCCCCGTTCTAGGTGGCTGGTGAAGCAGATGAACTCTCCCTCGCGCGGATCCGGAGTCACCTCTCCGGCCGCGGGGATGCGCCACCTACCGGCGCGTAGGATCCCTGCTTCCTCGAAGGAAGCCAGGAGCGCCCTCGTACACTTGGACCTGCCCCATGGTTCGGTGGAGGGGGCCATTCGTGAGAAGGTTTGGGGAGGTCGGAGGATTTCGGTTCGACTGGATCGCGACGCGGAGGAGAGCGAAGGAGCGTGCAATCAGAGGAAATAACGAGTCAGTGGTTCTCCGATCGCCTACCATTCCCCTTATATAGCTGTTGTTACCCGCCAAATCAGGGAGCCGTTACTACGCGGTGATTACGCCGAAAGTTACCGTTGGATTACCCCAACGGCTAGTTTGACCACGTTTAACGGTCCAACTTCAGTCACTCGGCTCGCCGACCCGATCACTACGACAGTGACTAAGTATTTCGCCGACTCGACTAGCCAAAGCTACGATCAGAATGACTAGTTTTTTCCTTTATTCAGGAGCCCACCGACGATTCGACTGGATGTCTGCTTTGAAGCCGTATACTCCGACTGCCAGCAACCGCCTACGCCCAATCAACGACGGCCTCGGGGACTACTGATGGGGATATGCCTACCGGGGTATACCCAGCAGGACGTTTCCGACTGGCCCAAGAACTGGCGAGTGGGCCTGTAATACGGCGACTGGATCAAGACTCGGTGTGGATCCAAGCGACTAGAAGCTGAAGGCCCAGGCGAGTTGATAGGCCCAGTCAGGTTAGGTTAAACGATTACCGAAGCCTTAACTGATTCGGTTGAGATATGTAAACCCTAGGGGAGGTGAGTCTATATAAACCTCCCTACAGGGCGTGTAGAGATACGTTCCATCATACACCCAAGCGACTCGACGCCTAGCCGCCGAGCTCGCCCATTGTACCTCCACCGTAATACAATCTAGCAGGAGCAGGTCTTTACCCTCCGGGGGACCGAACCTGGGTAAAACCTTGTGTCTCCGCCCTCATCTCGCACCGCAGATGGCTGGCCGCCCTTGCCCCTCGTTCTACTACTCGCTGCCGATTGCAGCATCTGCCGTGACCATTCCCACGACACCCCCTATCATCTCCTATGCCGTTACCTCGTTGTGCAGCCGACCCCGACGAGCTCAGCCCGCGCCATTCGGTCCCCTTCAGCCACTATAAAAGGAGGCCGCCCCGCTTGTTTTCTTCACACCAGTTCACTCCCCATCTCTCACTGATACCCCCCACTCACTCCCGGAGCAAGGCGAGAACCAGGTGGCCGGAATTTCACCGGAGTTCACCGCTGCAGAGGAGGAAAGGCACCGTCGATTGGAGCTGCCTCAGGAGAAGCTGCCAGTACCAGGAGGATCACCTCCGTCGACTTCATCGTTCGCCCCCGTCGCGACCATCGCCTGTGACCCCGTGAGCCTCCCACGACCCCCACCGGCCATGCTAGGGTTTTGTCTTGCCGGCGGAGCCTGACATGGACGATGAACCAGAGCCATTCGATTAGAGTTAGATCCTACAGTCCTAATCGCCCCATACCGCTTCGCCCCTCGTTGTCTCACTGACGAGTGGGGTCGCTCACTTAAACAGCCAGTGCGTACACTGTGCATAGTGGGCCGGCCCAGTTAAAGATCCCGCGCAACCCACTAATTCAAATTTAGTTTTATTCATTTAATTTCAAACCCAGTTCTGTACCTAGATTCAAAAATCAACCCAGCTCGATTCACTAAACCAAAATGCATGAAACCGATTTTGTTAGAAAGTTACTGGAATGCTTAATCCAAGCCCGTTGGATTCAAACCATTTAGATTTGTAGATCATCCATGGTAAAAATAACAAGGTAGAAGCTTTTTTGCATTCAAACATTTTTCAAAATTCAACCATAATATCTTTTGAGTTGATTCCAACTCTCAAAAATCACATTTAACCATACCTTTCAGAATATATAAAAATATATAGGTTTACTTACATAAATAATGATCAAGTAATAAAAGAATGCCACATAGGCATTTCTAGTCACTTTAATTAAATAAAATAAAAAGGTTAAACCTTATTAAATTGTGACACCAATTTAAATCACATTCCCATGTACTGAAATATGTGGTGATGACATGTGTCAACATGATCCCATGTTTGAGTTGGAGAATATTAAATCTTAAGTAGTTTTTCAATGAGTAGAAATTACCTTTCTCAAATAAAATAAATGGGACAAGTGCCTTAATCTGGTAATGTTAGTGATGATGCTAGATCATCTAGTGTGAACCTTTGTGTGATGATTAGAAATAGTTAAGTATTGCTTGGTGATTGTGTACCTCGTATTTATTTATAGACGCTAGTACCGACCAAGGATACGAGGAGGAAGGAGGATACTACGAGGAAGAAGCCGATGAGAACTTCAACCACTGCTATGCACAAGGCAAGCCAATACTTGCAAGCTATTAACTGAGCAAGCTAACACTTGCAACTTAGGAAGCTTATACTACTATCTTAGCAAGCTAAACCATGCAAGTTTTACCTGCAAGCTTACACCACTTGATACCCAATCCTAGTTTTACTTGCAAGCTTAATACTTTATTTTCTTTATCAAAGCTTTCTCTTAAAGCTTACTTAGTACCTTGTAGATAATAGAAGGATATTGGAAGGTAGCATAAAGAGCATAAAAATTGGCCTAAGTTAGATAATCTTGATGTCATCCTAAGGCATGAGATTGAACTTAGCTAATCCCCACTTGTTTATTATCCACCATTAGTATTTATCCCCACCTGTAGATGCTAGTGCTAAGCATAAAACTTGATCAACTTTAGATGGGAATACTTGGTGAAAATGGTTATGAAAACCTTAGAATGATGAGTTATTCTACTGAAATGTTTTGACATGTGTTTCTGAACACCAAATGATTTTGATGATGAAAATGTTAAGGCATGAGCCTTAGCCCCTTTATAAAACTGATGGTTGCCTGGATGCGATACCATTCCAATTTTACCGTACAACCACAATACCTGAAATTTGGGTAGGGCTTGACTGGAAATTTATATACCTTAGTATGAGTTCCCTTGCGGCCAAGGTCTGAGCTGAGGCTACCTTGTGAAGATTGTCCACCTATGCAGTATCCAAGATGACAGTTGGTCATGGTTGGGAGGCCAAACTCACAGGAGATGTGCTTATACTAGGGCGTGTAATTGAAAGGTTAGGATTGATTATCTGCATACTGAGTATGGTGAATTCAGGATTGTTCCTGACGGATGTATCGAATGTTGTGGTGAAAGTGTACAATCTCTGTAGAGTGTCAAACTATTCGAATAGTCAGCGTCATGATTATGGACAGTTGGAGTGGCCATACTGTTCCATCGTCAGATGTTTTCAAAATGACTTGTGAAATGATTTATGACTTTGACTTGACCAAAACAGAGTTGTGATATGAAATTCAAGTTCCCACTTAGGTGTTATAAAATTTTCAACTAGGTTTCTTTGCTTCTGAACAACTTAGTAGAGGTAAATCTGGCTTTTTTTAAAACAACCCTAGAGCTTAGTATACTACTATAAAACCCCCCTTCACCTGTTAGTATTAGTTTGCGAGTACTTAAAGAGTACTCATGGCTTTGTCCCTGGATATTCCCGTGGCCAGACTATGAAGAGGAGTATTAGGATGATGGACCGCAAGAAGGTTACGACAACTAGGATCATCTCCCATCGTCAGCATTGCCTGTGACCCTGAAGATGGAGCTTCGCCTACGCTATCGTTACTATTACGTTATTCCGCTGCTTGAATTGTATTAAGAACTGGATCATGAGATCCTTATTTATGTAAGACCTTATGTATGGTTTGTAATGGATGATGTACTGTGATATCCAATCTGTTATGTATCGCAAAAATGGTAATCCTAGGATTGCGATGTATGGAATAACAGGCATCTGTGATTAAAAATCCGGGTGTTGACACCAGGGCCCCGACAATAACCCCCGGGCGCTTGGCTTGCATGTTTCCTTTGGTGAATGCGAAGGGGTAAGGATCCTAGGACGATTGATGGGTCCCATCTCCCGTTTGGTCAACATGGGTCTGCCATGCCCTTATCCTGACTGTGGATTTGAAACGGCCGCGTGCTCCCCACCATTAGATGCAGTAACGCTCACTTCATCTCGGAGGCCGCTTCCACGATGTGATGGCGTGTGGAGAGCCTACGATTAATGCTGCATCACTTCTCCTTGTCCTGTTGAATCAGGGAACGGGCGTGCCGCCCCTATTTTGGCACCACCTTCCCACTTCTCCCTTCTTGTTTCACACAGTCGGGGCCCCGCTCTCCCCAATGGCGCCCAAGCGCTTCTACCTCGACGAGAAGGGAAAGTCTGCAATAGTGGAGGTGGAAGGGACCCAGCCGGTGAAGCGTGGGCGTGGGCGACTAGAAGGGAGTGGTCGTGGGGGACGCAGAGGCAGCATCGCCACTCCGGCTCTGGCCTCCTCATTTGGGGTTGCTATGGCGAGTGAACGAGTGATACGTCGGAAACTTATCTATAATTTTTTATGCTCCATGCTTGTTAGTATCCACTTTGCTTTGCTTTGTCTACACTTTGAGGTGCTTTTTACATGTTTTCTGGTACTAATCTATTAACAAGTTGCAACAGTGTCAGTTGCCTGTTTTCTGCTGTTTTTGGTTTCAGAAAAGTTAGTAAAGAAATATTCTCGGAATTGGACGGGACAAAGGTCAAAGTCAATTACTTTCCGTGGGGAACAAGAAGTACAGAGGGGAGCCGAAGAGGCAGGCCAGGGCACCCAGACGCCCCCTAGGCGCAGGTGGGCCCTGCCCTGTGCCTGGGAGGGGTGTGGGGCCCCTGATCGCCTCCTCAGCCTCCCCTTCGCCTATAAGAAGCCCCTGATGCAGAAACCCTAAGTACCTGATCAAATCTCCACGAAACCGTCTGTATCCGCCGCCACCATCGTCCCTAGATCGGGGGGATCTGAAGTTCTTCCCGACACCCTGTCAGAGGGGAGATCATCCCGGAGGCCTTCTCTCTGGTATGTTGCGTGAGTAGTTCCACCTTGGACTATGGGTCCATGTAGTAGCTAGATGGTTGTATCTCCTCCTTTGTGCTTTCATGTATAGATCTTGTGAGCTCCATTCATGATCAAGATCTAAACTATTTATAATCATGCATGTTGTGTTTGAAGGGATCCGATGGATATTGAGATTATTATGTTGGTTTGATTAATGATTTTGTCTTTATGATTCTATCATGTCTGTGTTGTTTGTGATCTTGCATGCTCTCCATTGTTAGTAGCTATCTTGGCCAAGTAGTTGCTAGTGACTCCAAGAGGGGGTATTTATGCTCGATAGTAGGTTCATGCCTCTAGTTTCCAAGGGAAGTGACAATAATCTCTTCGGTTGTCAATGTGTTGTTACTACTAGGGAGAAAACAATTGTCTCTTGTTCATGGAACATGTGGACTGTTTACCTTACACACTTTTCTTAAAGCAGTTGTCTGTTGCTTGCAACTTAATACTGGAGGGTGTTCGGATGATAACCTGAAGGTGGACTTCTAGTCTTAGATGCATTTGGATGGCGGTCTATGTATCTTGTTGTATTCCCCAATCGAATCTCATAGGATCTTTCTGACTAGTAATTGCATTGTTATGCCTTGCTCAGTTCCTGTCAATTGCCCTGCTGTAATTTGTTTACCCTTCATGCCATGTTGTTTATCTAAGGAGAGCACCTCTAGTGAACTATGGACCCCGGTCCAATCTTTAACATTGATACATCTTCCACTGTTACTTGTTTACTTGCTGCAAACCATTACCTTCCACACCATACATTTAATCCTTTGTTACAGCAAATCGGTGAGCTTGACAACCTCATTGATTCGTTGGGGCAAAGTCTTGAGTTTGTGTTGTGCAGGTCTCCATGTTGCTAGCAACACCAGTGTGACGTTTCCTTCCTCCTACTGGTTTGATAACCTCGGTTTCTTACTGAGGGAAATTTGTTGTTGTGCTGCTTCATACCTTGCTCTTGGGGTTTCCAACGAAGCATCCCATGACAAGTGGTGGGCGCCATCAAGCTATTTTCTGGCGCCGTTGCCGGGGAGTCTAAGGACGTCTTCACTAGGGGAGTCCTTCACTTCCTTTCTCTTTACTTTGTTTTTAGTTTGCTTTGTTTCTTTTGCTTGGTTTTGTTTGCTTCTTTAAAAAAACAAAAAAAAATTAGTCTAGTTTGGTTTGCTTGTTTTATTCAAAAAAAAATAGTTCCTACTCTAGTTCCTGGTCTGTTGTTGCCTTGTTTGGTCATGCTTTCTATCAATGGATGGTTTTTTGAAACTAGTGCTTATTGGCAAGGTGGGTTCACGGAAGAACAAAAGTATTATTATAAGGAACACCGTTTGTCACAAAAAGGGAAACACTTATGGGAACAAATTGATAAGTTGAATACTATTGCTAGAGACGTCTGCTCTACCTATAATGTTACTTATTGCTTTGATAAATCTTGTTACTGTAGGAGGTATAAACACCTACCTTTTCAGTGTGAGTATAATGATAATGTTACCATATCTTCTTATGTTAAAGGAAATTATGACTTTTATGATGTGGAACAAATTGAAGAATTTATTGCTTTCGAGGGTGCATTTGAACTTGCTAGTTTGCTTGAAAATACTGATGATGCACCTTATGAATGTGAGGTTTATGAGATACTTAAATTTTGCTTTGATAATTACAAGGAAGAAAATAGCTATATTCTTGAATATTTTAATAGATGCTTTTCACACATGGAAGAGACTAATGCCTTGCAGGAGCCTATGGAAGAAGAAATTGTTGAAGCTGGAAGCTCATTAGATGAAAAAGAGGGGTAGAGTGATGAAAAAAAGGAGGAAGAACGGATCTACCCATGCCTACCTTATAATGAGAGTAACTCTTTATTCCTTACATTATTTGATTGTTCCCAATGCTTACCAAAGGAGGATGAATGTTATGTTCGTGTGGATCCTTTTGAAATATCTACTTTGGATAAAACCTGTGGAGGTTTTAATCCCACTGTTTTTGAGCTTGATAGAAGTTATGTGTTTGTAGATCATGAAAATCATCCTTTATGTGATAGCTATATTGTTGAGTTTATTCATGATGCTACTGAAAAATTATTATGAGAGAGGAAAGTATGGTTGTAGAAGTTTTAATGGTGCTGAAACACCTCTCTATGTGCTGAAAGTTTTGAAGTTGCTGTTGTTTCATCTTCCTATGCCTGTCACTTTGTTCTTTGTTAATTTATTTGCACACAAGATTCCTATGCATAGAAGTGGGTTAGACTTAAATGTGTTTTTAATTTGCTTCTTGATGCTCTCTTTGACTTCAATTCATAATTCTTATGTGAGCATCTTCTCAAGCTTTCAAGCCTAAGTTAAAGGCGTTAAAGAAAAGTACTTGTTGGGAGATAACCCAGGAGTTTCCTTGAGTCTTGGAAGTTATAACTTCAGTAGTGAACTCTCCTTATCCTTTTTGTTTGCTTTTTGTGCCAAGAATGACCTCTAGTGAGAGGGAAGTAAGATTTGGGGAGTTGTTGTCCTGAAACAGATTTCTGTCCTCCACGAAAACAATTCGTGAAGAGTCTCTGTAACTCTTATTGAGCTCACAATTTACTAATAAATCCCCCAGTATGTTAGCTAACTTTCGTTAGTTCAACACTTTTTGATTTGAGCAACAGAAGATGTTCGAAAAAATTGGTTTCTACCTGTTGGTCTGTTTTGACAGATTTCTGCCATTATTTGCATTTGCTTCTTATTGATTCCTTTTTGAGTTCTCTTTAGGTGAATTGAGCTTTATGAAGGAGTTGATACAGTGTCTTGTGTTTTTAGTGAAAAGTCTTGCTGTTCCAAAGCTTTGCCAGGGGTCTAATATCTTTTGAATAAACTAATGTTGCTAATGAAGATTGTGTGAAGTTTTATGTGAAGGAAAAATTCCAGGTGTAGAGAGAGAATGATGCAATGAGATGAAGAATGGACAAAAGCTCAAGCTTGGGGATGCCACCATGGTGTCACCCCAAGAAATATCCAAGAGGTACAAGCGTCAAAGCTTGGGGATGCCCAAGGCACCCCCTTCTTCATCAATAAAAAGCTCGGGTCTGTCTAGACACTTCGTTTTTATTGTTTCATGCACAGTTGTGTTGTTCTTGGAGCGTCTTAGTTTTTGTTTGTTTTGCTTAGGTTATTTAGTTTGCTTGAATAAAGTAGTTGGACCCCCGATCTCACTGTGTTGTTGCAAGTAAGTTGCTTGGTGTTGGAAAGGAGTAGTAAGTTCTTGCTTGAAGTGATCTTTCATTGACTGTGACTTAGACTTTAGCATGACATGCTAGGTGTTGTTTTAACCTTATGCTTAGTGATTATTGCTGTAGCATCTCTTATTCCAAACAATTGGGATTTCTTAGTGTGCCTTGAACAAAACATGCATTGTTTTAGCATGCAAAAGCATAGTATTGTGGTATTCTCCTTTGATGCTTTGCTTGGGTTGACTTGTCACATGCTCACACCATGTTATGACTTTGACAAGTCACCATTAGCCTCTATGATCATTTAGTCCTTGAATTGTAGTACCACTCTTTGCTTTGATTAGTAATGCTTTGTTGCACTGCATGATTATGGCCATTATGCTCTCTTAGTTGGTTGCTCCCAGTCTTTTGCTATCCTCCACTTGTATGAGTAAGATCTAATCATGCTTCCAACTCCCAAGAAACCAAGTTATTCCAAAGTGTCCACTATAAACTCCTAAGCGTGGTGTGTTACACCATTCCAAGTATATTCTTGTTTTCAGCTATCTTCCAATTAAAAACTATTTTGTTATGTGAAAACTTAGTGATTAAATCCCTCACAAACTTGATGGAACACTTTATATTCTTTGCCCCTAATAAACTTTAACCATTATCACATCTATGTTGTGTATGCTTGCACTTATACGTTGGAATTAACAGAACCGTGTTGTCACGGGGAACGTTTTCAACATTGTACTTGTACTTTCTACTCAGTTGATATCATGATCTTTTGTCTATGGATGTCACCAGTGAAAAATAAAGAGGGAACTTGTAAGTCCATGGAGTTTGTATCATGTGTTAGAGAAACGCCTGGGCCGCTAGCCTAAGCCTTGCCTAATCATGGTGGAAACTTGCAGCATCACCATAGTGACATCTAGGAAGCATTCTTCTTATAAAAATAGAGACACATTGAGAAAAGAGGAAGAGAGAAAAAACACCATATTCACATGGTACATAAGAAGATTTCTCTGCTTGCCTTGTCATTTTGGTTATGGGAAAGCTCCTGTACCATGTGCAAGGGGTACCCCGTTAGCGGTTCTCAATGATATGCAAATACTTACAACAACAAGAACTTAACTGGGCCCAAAGTTGAGTATGCATGAGGTGTGGCCCTCGTATTCAAGGGACTTGAGATTGCCAACTTATAATTCGTCAAGCATATACTCCATCTTTGTCACTTAAACCTTAACCACTTCAAGATGCTTATGATAGGGGCAATGAGGGCTGAAAGCTAACAAGTACCATAATTTTTGGAAGCTCTTTTTGAAACTTGTAATCCCTGCTTCCTTTACAAAAAGGTTTTTCTTCCACCACTATTGAGTCTCCACCTTCTACCTTTAGGCACCATTAAGAGAGCATAGTTGTCATTCTGTGTGCAGTGTTCCAAAGCTTATTGATTGATTCATATTGTGATATTACTTGTTCTTGTGCTATTTGTTTCTAGTCACCCTTGTGAACTTTGAAGGTGTCCTATGCATCTATATTGCTACTCCATGAGGGACAAGATGATTGCCACTATGCTATGTTTTCTATATGTGAAACAAACAAACGTTTTTCAATGCATGTTATTCATGATCTTTGTTTGTAGCTTGCCATGTTGCATGCATAGTTCTATGTCCTATTGTTAGAACTCCATCTTTCATGCACATGTTTAGAGTTCTTTGATACCAGCTTTCAATGCTTGCAAATGGTTGGATCTTTATTGTGAGGGTGCATGTCACCTCAAAAATTATTCTTTTATCACTTACCTACTCGAGGACGAGCAGGAGTTAAGCTTGGGGATGTTGATACGTCGGAAACGTATCTACAATTTTTGATGCTCCATGCTTGTTAGTATCTACTTTGCTTTGCTTTGTCTACACTTTGAGGTGCTTTTTACATGTTTTCGGGTACTAACCTATTAACAAGTGGCCACAGTGTCAGTTGCCTGTTTTCTGCTGTTTTTGGTTTGCGGCCAAAGTTAGTAAAGAAATATTCTCGGAATTGGACGGGACAAACGTCAAAGTCAATTACTTTCCGTGGGGAACAAGAAGTCCAAAGGGGAGCCAGAGAGGCGGGCCAGGGCGCCCAGACCCCCTAGGCACGGGTGGGCCCTGCCCCACACCTGGGAGGGGTGTGGGGCCCCTGGTCGCCTCCCCGGCCTCCTCCTTTGCCTATAAGAAGACCCCGATGCAGAAACCCAAAGTACCCGATCAAATCTCCATGAAACCGTCTGTAGCCGCCGCCACCATCGTCCCTAGATCAGGGGGACCTGAAGTTCTTAACGGCACCCTGCCGGAAGGGAGATCATCCCGGAGGCCTTCTCTCGGGTATGATGCGTGAGTAGTTCCACCTTGGACTATGGGTCCATGTAGTAGCTAGATGGTTGTATCTCCTCCTTTGTGCTTTCATGTATAGATCTTGAGCTCCGTTCATGATCAAGATCTAATCTATTTGTAATCATGCATGTTGTGTTTGCGGGGATCTGATGGATATTGAGATTATTATGTTGGGTTTTGTCTTTATGATTCTATCATGTCTGTGTTGTTTGTGATCTTGCATGCTCTCTGTTATTATGCTCGATAGTGGGTTCATGCCTCTAGTTTCCAAGGGAAGTGACAATAATCTCTTCGGTTGTAGATGTGCTGTTGCTACTGGGGAGAAAACAACGGTCTCTTGTTCATGGAACATGTGGACTGTTTACCTTACACACTTTGCTTAAAGCAGTTGTCTGTTGCTTGCAACTTAATACTGGAGGGGTTTTTGGATGATAACCTGAAGATGGACTTCTAGTCATAGATGAAGTTGGATGGCGGTCTATGTATCTTGTTGTATTGCACAATCGAATCTCATAGGATCTTTCTGACTAGTAATTGCATTGTTATGCCTTGCTCAGTTCCTGTCAATTGCCCTGTTGTAATTTGTTTACGCTTCATGCATGTTGTTTATCTAAGGAGAGCACCTCTAGTGAACTATGGACCCCGGTCCAATCTTTACCATTGATACATCCTACACTGTTACTTGTTTACTTGTTGCAAACCATTACCTTCCACACCATATGTTTAATCTTTTGTTACAGCAAACCGGTGAGCTTGACAATCTCACTGATTCGTTGGGGCAAAGTCTTGAGTTTGTGTTGTGCAGGTCTCCACGTTGCTAGCAACACCTGTGTGACGTTTCCTTCCTCCTACTGGTTCGATAACCTTGGTTTCTTACTGAGGGAAACTTGTTGCTGTGCTGCTTCATACCTTGCTCTTGGGGTTTCCAACGAAGCGTCCCACGAGAAGTGGTGGGGCCCATCAACGAGATGCGCCAGTCAAGCGCGGCCGAGGTTGCCCTCGTGGCAGCTATCGAGGACGCCACGAGGGACGCCGAGGACGGCCAAGCAGTGGCTTGGAGACTGCATCGCTCCCCTCTCCACCTCCACCAGTAGCCATGATCAAAGTGGAGGATGAGCCTGAGCCTGTCGGGGTCATCGACTTCGTCATCATCCTCAATGACCTGGACTGGTTCATGAAGCTTCCTCAATGTTTTTCTCTCGGGGCTGTGAGTGACCTTCCTGGGGAGGTGCAACTGCGCCACTCCGGAAGTCATGAGAGGTGGGAGGTGCACGTCGACACCTTCTCGCCGGCGATATGTTCCTCTCCAATGGCTGGGAGTGCTTCTTCATGGAGCACCGCATCCAGCATGGCGCCGTGATGCGGTTTCGATACACCAGTGGGGGGAGATTCTCTATCTCGGTGTTCGACACCCAGATGTGTCACGTCGACTACCCGCTTCACCTCTGCTAGGTCTGAGCAGGGCATCTGCCGCGTCCATTGTTGCGCCGACGTGAGCATGGGCCTTTTGCTAGTGTAGATGCGATGTTGTAGAACTTTTCATCCTTTTGCCTTATAAGCGTAATTGTGATGAGCATCTCTGTGTAGACTCCTATGTTGGTTATCTTCTTTTCTATGCGTTTTGCTTATGACGCTGGGGTTTGAGAGTAACCCTGGCACGCGCGATCTTGACGGAGCTGGCAGCGGCAACCTGTATGGCTTCCTAGGGGGATTGTCCTCGCGAGGCTACCGTATACCTGTCGAGGGGCAAAGATGTTCTGGGAATGTGTCTTCGCGAGGGGGGGCTTGTAGAGGCCGCACCCAACTAACTTTATCCCTGAGGAGACATGGGGAACATGCTGCTCGTGAGGAGTTCTTCTGGCCGATGACCTTGCCTAACGTGTTCCGGATTCCACGTGGTGGCTCGCGACGAGTTTCCATGTGTTCATGAGTGAGGGGGTAGCCCCCTCCGGCTTCACCCACCTCCTTGTCGCAGTCGACAAATTCACAAAATGGGTGGAGGCCAAGCCAGTCCGGAAATGCGACGGGAAGACCGCCACCAAGTTCCTACGCGAGCTCATCTATCGCTACAGGTTCAAAACATCATCATCACGAACAACGGCACCAACTTCGCCAAAGGAGCCATGGCCGAGTTCTGCGAAAAACATCACATCCGCCTCGACCTCGCCTCAGTCGCTCACCCGGAGTCCAACGGCCAGGTGGAACGGGCCAACCAGAGCATCCTCCACGGCCTGAAGCCACGGCTTCAAGTACCACTCGAGCGCACCGCCGGGTGCTGGGTCGAGGAGCTACCCTCTGTCATCTGGGGCATCCACACCTCCGTCAACAGGTCGACAGGATTCACCCCCTTCTTCATGGTGTACGGTGCCGAGGCAGTCATGCCCACCGATCTAGAACACGACTCGCCCAGGGTTGTCCACTACACGGAGGCCGCAAACGAACTTGCACGCCAGGATGGAGTCGACCAACTCGATGAGGCACGCGACCTGGCCTGCTCCCGCACCGCCATCTACCAACAAGGGCTCCACCGCTACCATAGCCGGCGAGTAAGGACTCGCACGTTCCAGGAAGGCGATCTGGTGCTACGCCTCATCCAGGACAAGAAGGGCATGCACAAGCTATCCCCCCCTTGGGAGGGACCATTCGCCATCGGGCGAGTCCTCGGCAACGACGCCTACTACCTCATCGACATCCGAGGCGACGGAAAACTCGACGGCAAGCGACCGTGGAACATAAACTTACTACGGAAATTTTACTCCTAGAACTCCATACATGTACTCTCTACCTGCCATGAAATAAAATAGATCGGTTACCGCAAATTGCGTCTACTCTCCGTACCTTGTGCCACTCGCACTCGTAATAACAGCATCAAGCTAACCGCAGAAGTCAACCTCTAGTTCAGCGACTGGCACGGCCAAGTAGTGTGTTCCGAGGGCACTGGGTTACCCCAGGACTCGTAACGTCCACGAAAAACGCCAACCCGGAGCCCCAGTGGAGTCGCCTAGCTCAACTGGCTCAACGATCCAAGACAACTGCCCTCGTTCCTCACAACGACCAAGGTCCTCCGCATCCTCGGCACAGCGACTTGAACGGCGAAGTACCACGCTCGGGGACTGACGACCAGTCGAGCACAAGCGACTAGGGAAAAATGCCAAGTATGAGAGCATGCCAGGGACTCGCCATGCGACTGACCCCACGGGTCAGGCAGGAGTGACGCGCTTACTCTAACGCGCTAAGTCCTCACCCACCCTAGAGTTGCGACTAGAACCACCAAGTACCACGCTCGGGGACTCGGCAACCCGACCTCGTTCGCGCAAGGGAAAATGGTCAAGTAAAGAGCACTCACGGGAGTCGCCCTGCGACTGGCTCTCCGAGATCAGGCGAGTCGACCTCAATAACATAACAACTGACAAAACATTCAAAACCACAAACACGTAACAAACGAGGCAAACCCCATAAAAAGGGCGGACGCGCTCGGGGACTTGTCTAATAAGCAATCAAAATTATGAAACAATTCACAAAATATTACGAAGTTTCATTACAGCAGAACAACATCGTTCCAAAATACAAGTTGAGCCCAATGGCTAATCGCTGCTAACGCCCCAGCGCACAATGTTTCTATTCCGCAGGCTTCGACGGTGACTCGCCGCCGCCCCTGCGGTTGCGAATGAAGGGCGTGTCCGGGTTTGACGGGTAAGTCGTCAACTCGTCCGCCATCGCCGCATGGAAGGGCTGCTCGACCTTGAAGTCCCGATGCGGCGGCTCAGGATCGTTGGGGGCAACAGTCGTCTCCTGATAGGGGAGGAGGTCGCCCATCGCCCAGACGCGATCGGAGTACACCGCGGCTTGGTCCGTCAGCTTCAGCACCTCGGCGATCTCCACAGAGCCCGTCGACGAGGGGTAGCCACTCGTCACTTCGTCAAGATCGAAGTCCTCCGGGAAGTGGGCAAGCCCAAGGCTGAGAGTCGTCGCCGCCCCGCACCGGAACGCCGACCGTGTCATGAACTCGACGACTGACGGCGCCTTCTCCAGATACCGCCGTACTTCGACGAGATCGCTGGGAATCACTTCCGTAGGCGATATCTCCTGAAGATACGCCCGAATGCAAGCCGCGGACAACGTGGTCGAGTCGACCAGAGTGGTCACACATTGCCGCGCGTCATACGACTGCGCCTCCTCCGAGCTGTCGATAATCCGGCCTGCGGACAGAGGACGGCAATGAGTATAATGACGATTACATAATGCAGCTACTACAGGCAGAGGCAGAAAGTTTACCAATTAAAGGACGACAGAGGCCCGTGATGAAGCTTTGAAGCGAGGAGAAGTCGTTCTGCATCCCAATAACGAGGGCGTCAGAGACCTTTCGCTCTTCAGCGGCAGCCGTAACAGGAGATTTTGCTCGCCCATCCGCCAAACTCGCCTCCACCTTCGCTTCCTTGAGCTCGCGCTCCAGATCAGCGATCCGCTTCTCAGCCGTACTCAACGCAGACTGAGCCGCCGTCAGCTCACCCGCCGGGACAAGGCCCTGGCGGACCTCCTCTGCCTTGGCAGCGATCGCTTGGAGTCCCTTGTTCGTTTCTTGAACGGCAACAAGTTCCTTCTCCACGCGACACTTCGCAGCAAGCCGATCGGCTGATTCACGCTGCAAGCCCTATGCATAAATCAAACAGTCAACAACAATAGAATCCTAAGTGCCCACCCGCAGAAATTCAGCGACTAGGCACTCGGGGACTGGAGATCAAAAAATCCTAAGTGCCCACCCGCTGAAATTCAGCGACTAGGCACTCAGGGACTGGGTACTACAAATAAAAACTAACACTAAAAGGATCCGACCACTGAAATTCAGTGGCCCGATCCTGGGGGCTGGACATACCTGGATGGCTGCGCCCAGCATGCCGTGAAGTTGTAACGCGTCGACAGATGCAAGCAGAGCTGGAGTATGTCCACGACGTTGCTCGACCTCCGTCTCAACGACCCCAGGTGTCTGGCTCGTTGGCATTGCGCCACTCGCTGTGGCCGCTTTGGCCATAAAGCGGGGGAAGGTCGCGACGGATGCTCCAGCGCCACTAGGAGCCGGCTCGGCCATCCCAGGCGAGGAAGCATCCTCCTTGGTCTTCAAGGACTCCTCCGCCACAGTCGGAGGATCACTCGGAGCAACCGTCGTGTCGTCAGAGACCGTGACGACATCGTCACCCTTCGCCTTCTTAGCACTGTCTGCGGGGGCAGCAACTTCATCATCTTTCCTCTTCTGTGAGGGCTCCTCCTCGGTGACGACTGGCGGCACCTTGGCCACGGAAGGATGGTCGATCTTCTTAACTCCAGTCCTGTGAAATAACGATATGAGCAAGATTGTTCGAGTACAACGGAAGGCACGCAGATGAACAAAACTTACTTGGCGATTGGTATGAACCATAGTCCCGTGTGGATACTGGCCGGCTTCTCCAGCTCGGGACCCATCTTCCGACTGAGGCCCATCTCGAGCACGTCGTGTGCCCAAGACACGGAGGGCCTCTTCGAAGACGAGGCCACGGCAGGAGCCTCCGTGACGACATCTGTGGGAGTTCTCCTGGGAGGCGAAGCCGCTGCGGCTGGAATAGCCCCCAACCTAGAGACCGGGACAAACGGGGGAGGAAGCGAGGCCAGAGGTACCTCATCCAGGAGGACAGCGGCTTCCGGTGTTGCCGTCGGGTGCGCCGCTTCACCCTTAGCCGAGCTGCTGGCGTCAGAACTAGTCGCAGAGCGAGGCGGAGACGCCTGCTTTGCCGGCTTCATCTTCCTCCTTGGCGGAGCCTTCACCTCCTTCTTCTTCTTCTTCGACGGTGTAGCCTCATGATGCGAGGTGTGATCGGGGAGCTCATCGTCATCGTTGTCGTGACGTTCGAGGCTCTTACTCGCCTCGAGCTCGCGTTGATGCTGTCCGCAAGTTCTGTGAACCATCGGAGCGGTGTCCTCCACGGTCTCATCTTCGTCATCATCGTTGTCATCACCCGCGTCGCTCCCGGCGTAGCCTCTGGCGGGTGGCGACTCGCTCCCATCCCGAATGGACGAGCTCGAGTTTTCGTTATCTGCGGGTGGGAGCCATCCTTCCACCACTTGGAACAGCTACAATAAAGACGAAACAACATCAGCATAACCGCGACTGCATCATCTGCGACTGCGAATGGCGACAACAATGGCGACTTACCGTTGGAGCTTGGCGCCTTGCGGTGTAGGGGGCGACCCCGGACTTCGCGTCCAGGTACGCCGCCAGGGTGATCTTCTTCAGAGCCAGGATATAGTCCTCGAGCTTCCACTCGACTAGGCAGGATTTGGTCGGGTCGTCCCTGCCCGCGTACTCGTACATATAATGGTCGCGGCGGGCCAAAGGCACGAGCCGCCGCCCGAGCCCGCAGTTGTAAAGATTGATGGTTTGGAGGCCCTTCTTCTTCAGGCCGCGGATGGTTTGCAACATTTCATTGACAACCATCCGCTGGCTTAGCGGGAGCTTGCCGGCCTGGAGCCGACGCGGTTCAGGCTGGTTGGCGGAGTACTTTGGAAGCACCACCTTGCCATCTGGAGTCACCTCGGTGACGTAGAACCAGGATTTCTTCCACTCCCTTGCCGCCTTGGCCGGTAGCATCAGGTCGAAGAAGGATGCCTTCGACTTCAGTTGAAACGTCAGGCCACCCGCTGCCAGCATCGGGCCTCCTGATTCTTCGCGACTAATCCTCCCATGGAACAGATCTTGCCATAGGGGCAAGTAAGGCCTGCAGCCCAGATAGCACTCGCAGAACGCCACGAAAATGGCGAGCTGCTCGATGCTATGCGGGCCTAGGTCCGACGGCTGGATCCCGTAGAAGGCGCAGAACCGCCGGAAGAATAGAGAAGTGGGAAACCCCAGCACCCACTCCAGGATGCGCCACCTCTCCGGCCGCGGGGATGCGCCACCTGCCGGCGCGCAGGATCCCGGCCTCTTTGAAAGACGCCAATAGCGCCCTGGTGCACTTGGATCGGCCCCATGGTTCGGTGGAGGGGGCCATTGGTTGAAATATTTGCGGAGGTCGGGGCTCTCTGGATCGGTTGGATCGCGATGCGGAGTGGAAACAGAGATGGGCGAGGTCAGAGGAAAGATGAAGGAGTGTTTCCCCGCTCGCCCGTCATTCCCCTTATATAGCGGTTGTTACCCGCCAATTTCGAGAGCCGTTACTGCGTGGTGATTACGCCGAAAGTTACCGTTGGATTACTCCAACGGCTAGTTTTGACCCCACTTGACGGTCCAACTTCATCCACTCGACTCGTCGCTCTGTGTGACTTGCTTATTCGCCGACCCGATCACTACAACAGTGACTGAATATTCGCCGACCCGTTCGCCGAGCTGCGACCCAATTGGTCGCCGTTAGTGCGACTAGAGTAACTGTTTATTCCTTTATTCAGGAGTCCGCCGCCGATTCGACTGGGCGTCCGCATTGGAGCCATAGACACGGACTGCCAGCGATCACCTGCGACCAATCAACGACGGCCTCGGGGACTACTGATGGGGATATGCCTACCGGGGTATACCCAGCAGGACGATTCCGACTGGCCCAGGTACCTGCGAGTGGGCCTGCAGTAACGGCGACTGGATCACGACCTGGCGTGGACTCAAGCGACAGGAAGCTGAAGGCCCAGAAGCGTATATAGGCCCAGTCGGATTAGGTTAAACGATTACTGAAACCTTAACTGATTCGGTTGAGATCTGTAAACCCTAGGGGGGTGAGTCTATATGAACCTCCCTAAAGGGAGAGTAGAGGACACGTTCCATCATCCACCCAAGCGACTCGCTGCCTAGCCGCCGAGCTCGCCCCATTGTACTTCCACCATAATACAATCCAGCAGGAGTAGGTCTTTACCCTCCGGGGGGCCGAACCTGGGTAAATCCTTGTGTCTCCGCCCTCATCTCGCACCGCAGATGGCTGGCCGCCCTTGCCCCATGTTCTACTACTCGATGCGGATTGCAGCATCTGCCGTGGTCATTCCCACGACACCTTCCTTTTTGGCTCCACAGGAGCTTCTCCGTGGAGTGCAGCTCCAATGAGTCCGAGTCCAGTTAGTGCGGATTTGTGCATCGCCCTTTTTGGTTCCCCCACCGGAGGTGGATGGGACGCGAGGTATGTGGTGGCTGCCATGATCGCAGCTTGCGGCGTCTTCGGGATGACATTGCCGTCGGCATCCATCTCCATGAAAGACGTGTTGAGGGTCCGGGTCACCTTGCCACGTGCAGTGGGGTCCATGTTCTCCATGCGAGAACAGTGCTTGTTGTGTGGTTGCCGTGCGAGCTGGAGCCGCCCATGGCGGAGAGCGCAGCTCACCGCGCACTGGACTCCGAGGCCGCTTGCTTGCGCTTGTCAAGCACTTCTTGCATCTCCACTTGCTTTTTGTGCTCTTCGACGAGGAGTAGGTGGTACGCCATCAGTAGGTCCCGCGAGGCACCCACAGGCAGGATCTTGTTGCCTGCCATGGCTTCGCGTTCTTGATCCCATCCTTCCTCGCTGAGGTGGATTACCCGTTTGGGATCGGTGTCCTCCTTGTTGGGCGGGGGGACTGGTTTCTCCTATTCTCGCTGTTTCTACCCTGCGCATTGGGTGGCGGGTTGTGTTCCTGATCTATGTTGCCCTGGATGACTGTGGCGCATTGGTAGCGCTTGTAGATCGGATCGCTGCTGCCGCATCTTTCGGATCCGGAACCGTATGTCCCTTCCTCCGATGGTGGATCGCACAGATCTGAGTTGCAGCTGCTGCTGTCATAGGACTCATCTGTTGATGGTGGATCGGACATATTTGCATAGCACGGGATGCGGAGCCCATGAAGCGGGCCTGATCGATGGCAGGGGCACCCGCTCTGGGAGACGGAGAGTGCCGGTCTGCCCCACCTGGAAGCAGAAGCTCCTGAACAGGATCTCGAGCCCGTTGGCAACGGGCTCGAAGTCCTTCAGAGTGGCTGGCGAGTGGGCGGTGAAGTCGAAAGCGCCGAAGAGGATATGGCTCTCCGTCGCCGAGGAGTTGTAGATCGCTTTGGTTGGGACCGTCACGATCGCACAATCAGCGCCCCCAGTTCCCACAGACGTTGCCAATTGACGAGGTTTAATCTCGTCAATGCCCATTGTTACGAGCTTGGGTTTTGGAGAAGATGGGGATGCTGGAGATCGCAGAACGGTTAGCAAACAAGCAACACGGGGACACGAGGTTTACCCAGGTTCAGGCCCCCGGAGGGAAAACCCTACTCCTGCTTGTCTGCTCTTGATTACGGCGGAACCGAAAGTTATAAGGGTGCGCAGATGCAATCTGGCGTGGGGTGTGAAGTGCCCTCCTAGCCTTTATATAGAGATAGGCAGGTCCCGGACACAGATCGAGTCGGTTACAGGTTTTAGGGTTTTCCCCTTTGAATATCTTATCTATTCTAGTCTTGCTCTCCAAGGATCCGAAAACATCTTGGGCTTGGGCCACCCGAAAATCTTCATGGGCCGTGTATATTCTTGTGGGATTTCCTTGGGCTGGACCAGGTATGCTAAGGTCTTGTACCCGTGGGGTATAACCATGTCAAACTCTTGCTTCCATGGTCATCTATATAACATGTTCTAGCTATCCATCTATCCCTTTACCTAGGTGAGCTCTGAGCTCCCATATCCAACCCTGTTTTGCTGCTATAAAATTATCACAACCCTAGATTCTCCCAAATCTTGTTTCGACCCTTATTCACCACAATTCTTCAAAACCCAAGGTTGTACATGATGGATACATTAATTCTACACCATCTACCTTGGATATGACAATTTGCCAAATAATTTCCATAATTATTTGGAACCTAAAACTATTTAAATCTTTATCTTACACAATTCTCAAAATCTCTCCTATAAAGCCAAGCTTGTTATTATCCGAATCACTTTGCCAACTCAATGCACATTTGGGTTCTATACATCCTATATTATTTATTTTTGCCCTTTTTATTAAATGGCAGAAATAAGAAATAATTCCTTAAAAATACTTTACATCTCAATAAATTCCAAAATAAATATACAATGTGTGATATGGTATTTGGAACCATCTCACACAAAAACCAACCTAGTAGTCCAATGTAGAAATATCAAATGACCTTCTACAAACTACTTCTGCACTTTTTGAATAAATGAAAATAAATGCATCTAAAAGATTCTGAAAAGTCCCAAATAAATCCTAGAGTCGTGCAATGACCATATACATCTACTAGAACCATTTTCCCAACTTGCCAAATTCAAGTTTTGGGACTTCTTTCATAACCTTTCCTTTTGCAAAAATTAAACCCTTAGTTTGCAAACATTAAAACTTCACCAAACCAACAACAAGCATGGTCAAGCAAGTTGGCACAACACCCCACCTTCCTTTGGTCGCGGTGACCATTGTAGCAACCCCTCTCCTTGTCCATTAACTCTTGAAGCATGTGAGAGAGATATGAGCATATCTTGCAAAAATCTTGAAAATACAAGGGGGCAACACCACCACCACCCTCCTCTCCACCAAGTGCTTGACTCTGGACCCCACCACCGTATCTCCACCTCCGTCACTAGCTTATCCCAAGCCAGAATCCTCCCCAAGTTCACTGAATAGGCCATGTCCACCATGAGCCCCTCCTTTGCCTTTAAAAGGCCAGAGGCCCCCCACCCCGCACCTGCTCGCTCATTTCCTTCCCACTAACCCCCCAGAACACCCTCCCTTCTCCTGTGCTCTGGCCTGACCGTGAGAAGAGAGAGAACACCTCTTGGTCCTCTCCAAGATTTGCTCGAGGAGCCCCATCTCCGTATCTCTCCTATTGCATGTTATCTCTCCGAGCTCGCATCGATCTCCTAATCCTAACCCTCTCCTTTTTCCTTGCTCAGGACAAGCCTAGCCATAGCTCCGGTGAGCCCCCGAAGCCATCTATCGGGCGCCCTCACGCGACCAAGTCCTAGTCGCAGAACCAGGCCGTGCCGCCCATTCCCGGAGTCGCTGCCGCCTGCCGCATCCTCTCCTCCTTCTCTCCAATGCCGGCGAGCCCCTGGTAAGCTCCCCGAACCCCGCCAGATCCCCACCTAGGGTCTCTCTTGAGCACCATCACGAGGTGAGAGACGAGCAGTCGTTCCCTCGTACCCCTTCGTGGCCTCCTTGCCACTGACCGGTGGGCCCCACCACGCGGGATTTGAAAGAAACCACCCGTGCACAGCACTCCCCCGCGTAGGCTGAATCCCCTGGCGTGGCCCATTCTCCCTGCAGATCTAGTCTAGTGCCCCCGTTGACCTATTTATTTTTCTTTTTTGGATATTCCCAGATCTGCATGTTAGGTTTAAATCCTTTTAAAAATGGAAAATGTCTTAATAGTACCAGACCCAAAATTTACTATGTACCCACATGTTCTCCCTAACTTGTCGCACCAATAGTTGATCCTACTATTACTCAGATTAATTTGAATAAATATATTGCCAAAGGATACACTTTTCACTAATAATTTGTTCTTGTAAGTTTGACAACTCTAAATGGCATGAACCCAAGTGATACTAGAAGGTATCACACCTAACTTGCATTCCACTATGACCCCATCCTTTTTGCTTCCTAAATTGCCCCTAGTGAAAATAACAAAATCAGGACATTTCTGCCTTTCGACAATTCCCTAGGTAAAACCAAAGATATTTTTGACCCAATTTCAACTCTATGTACATCTACATACCCATAATTATCAAAACCCATGTGCCCAAAATTTATTGAGTTATCTTTGAAATATGGTGAATTAATCCTTTCTATGCATAGGTAATTCACAAATAAATTCATATCATTAGTACTGTAAATCCAAAAAGGGTGATTCTAATTTCTATAGAAAGGTAATTAAAATGCCTAACATGTATCTTTTGAATCACATCAAAATACCTTATAAATTTAATATGGTGAAAAAGACAAAAACCATCCAGTACTGCCTTTGGGATTTTCCTAAGGGTATTGTGGTAAATATTTTAAGTAGATTCCAACTCATCTTGAATCAGTCAACCAAATACTACCTAATAACCCAAGGAAATAATTTGTGGAGCTGTAGAATTTGTCTGGTGAATTATTTCCTAGAACTAGAGTTTTATCCACTATAAAAATCATTACAAATCAATGGAAATTGATAAATTAGTGAAACCACTTTTATTGGATTCATTTTATCAATACCTATCTGATGGTATGATATTTATACAATGGTATCATACAGAGCAATTCCTAGGTCAAAAACCCCTCTCGTAGATAGTCCCTTGATTATAAATCCAACCGGATCATCTCCTAGTGCCTCCAAATCTTTTACTAATCTTATCAAACCAATCATCCAGCATTCTACTGCCTTATACATTGTAATTATATGTTTCTTACTGTATGTATTGATGCTTGAATGCTTTGAGTTGATTGGTGTATTGTTTGGTTGCATGTATGCTCGATAACGGTGATAGTTGTGATTGTGTGACGTCGGAAAGAAGGAAGCATCGGGTTTATCTTATTATTATTGTACTCGGTATTCTGTTTTTATAATGCCATCAAGGGACATCTCGCTGGTCACAGGAAAGCCACCATTCCTGAACTCCTATATTGACCTCCTTTTTATCAATTGTTTTATATCTCGTTTATGAACTTCGCGATTAAATGCATGGTTTGTTTCAAATAAAAGGCGTGAGTAACTTGGGCCCTCCAAGTTTTGGATGAGTGTCCATTAGGACACCTACACAATTGACACCCATCTTTACCCTTTAGATAGAGGTTAGGATGCTTAGTGTCCTCCCTCCTTGTAACTACGGATTTTCGATGATAAAACTATTTTGGGATTTACCCTACTACAATGTTTTCAAAATAAAGCCCTTGGAACAAGGCACCGTTTCCGAGTGGAGGTTTTAATAAAGAAGATACGAGGAGGATAAAGAGAAAGTTGAATAAGAGAAACAGAAGGGATGTTCTACGCCTTTACCGGAATAATTTATCCGTGCAACCACATTACCCTAGTCACTAGGGCTTAGCTCGTAGTTTGTTGTATTTAGCCGGGACTCATTGTACTTTCTTAAGGGGAGAAATCCCTGGAAGCCCAGGTAGGCTCTACAAGAAATCTTCGGATTTGGAGCCTATAGATTGCTTCGGCAAGAGTGAGCATGTCTCGGGAGGAGTGCTGGTGCAACTATTGGGTCTCCCGTGGACGATATGCTTTAGGAGTGGACAAGGAAGTGTAGTCACCGAGGTTATTGTATATTGCCAAGCTGTGGGTTTGGTTATATGGAAGTGCAGGAGGGAGGACTATGGCTGGGGTCCACATACTCGTTGCCAGGGAGAACAAACCCAAAAGGAAAAGCCGACATTTCTAGGGATGACAAATGAAAGGTTAGGTTTGATTATCCGAACACACGTACACCATGTATAGCAGGCCGTGGTTGTATCCCGGCGGATGTAATTATTCTTGTGGGTAAATTGCACAAACTCTGCAGAGTTTAATCTATTCGAATAGTCGTGTCCATGGTCAAGGACGGTTGGAAACGTGATTGCTAGGAGTACCCTTGGGATATGATTGAGATGAACAAAAAGGATGTGAATTGGTCACGGGGAGTATGAGAAAGAGCTTTGTTTTGACCAGAGATGGTCAAAGATGATTAAAAAGGGGGTTTTACTCTAAAACTATTTTCAAAAAGGTTTTCATCAAGGATATGGGATATCCTGATCTTCAAAAATGAGGCATGTTTTCAAACTCCAATTCAATAGAGATATAGGGATGCCAATGTTAGGTTTTTCAGAAACAACAGTATCATATAGCTATCTCGCCACAATCCAATATGCATTATCCTTGTTACCTTATCTCGGTGGTTTGTGGGTACATTCAATGTACTCACCGGCTTTGTCCCTGGCTATTTACTTTGCTAGATTGCAGATGTTAAGATCTGACGAAGGTGCTGACGTCTGTGCAAGCTAGGTCGTCTTCCTAGTCATTCGCCTATAGGTTAAGGCATGACATGGGCTCTGTGCTTGAAGACTTCCGCTATTGATGTTGTATCGCCATAACGGCATTAATGTAAGTACTTGTACTTGTTCATTATGGATGTTGTGATGATACTTGTCGGTTATGCTCACGGCTCACAGATCATGGGAACGTGAATTGCGGGCATAATGGGCATTCTCGGACCGTAAATCCGGGGTGCGACATTGTTGGTATCAGAGCCATCCTGACTGTAGGAGACCTTCGTTAGCATGGATGTTAGAAAGGACAAACCCTATTTCGAAAAACATCGGCTTTCGCAAACTATTTTTCTCAAAAGCCTTTTCGAAAGATTTCTTATCTCACCTTCTCTGACTTAAACGATTTGAAAATGGCTTACTCTATATCTCGTCTACTACAAATGTTCTGTTTTCACAAATAAAGTCCGACTTGGAGACTATGAAGATGGAGATCCTGAAATTAAGAGACCCCAAGACAAGCAAAACAAAGGAACTACCAACAACGAAAGACACTACAAGATTGCCCTACCAACAGATTCCTTCATCACCCCCAAACCGATCAAGTGCGGAACCGACAACAAAAAATGGCAAGACCAAAGTCAAGATCCCCGTAACCTCCGTACTTAGGATTAGAATCCCTAAAATAGGATTCCCCTATGTCGCGTAGTCATTCCTTGGTACCTAGAGTATGCCTTACTTGCTTGTCATATGTTTATACGACGTGTGGAATGAGTTGTTTGTCTTCCTAGGATCATTTGACCTTATTGCTTAAGAACACCTCGTCTGTTGATACATCCAAAACATATCTACTTTCTCGAACACTTTTGCAATTGTTTCTCCTCTATACTTGTGTGATTTGGATACAACTAACACGGACTAACGCTGTTTTTAGCAGAATTACCTTGGTGTCTAGTTTTTGTGCAAAAAATCAACTATCAAGAAAAATCTCGGAAAATATGCCAAAAATCCTATTTCACCAGAAGACTCACGGAGCCAGAAGACGAGGAGGAGGTGGGCCACGAGGGGCCCATACCCCCCTTCCACACGGGCTAGGCCTCGCCGCTCCTAGAGGGGGTGTGGACACCTACGGCAACACCTAGGCCTCCCTCTTCGCCTATAAGTTTACTATTGATCTAAAAACTCAGGGGGGGGTTCAACGTTTATCCAGAAAGAGTTCTGCTGCGCCGCCACCATCAGAAACCGCGATTTGGAACCAGAAACTCTGTTCTGGCACCCTGCCGGGACGGAGAATTTTGAGAGGATCATCGCTGAACCAGAAACTCTGTTCTGGCACCCTGCCGGGAGGGGGAATTTTGAGAGGATCATCGCTATCATTATCAACAACGCCTCTCCATCAACCATCCATGTTTCCCTCATTCATGAGTGAGTAATCCCCCGCTGTAGGATATGGGGATGGTAGGGATTAGATGAGTTCTATCATGTAATCAAATAAGATTGTTAGGGCATGGTGCCTAGTATCTCTATTAGTGCTATTTGACTTTGTTGCAACTTGTTGTGCTTAATGCTTATCACTAGGGCCCGACTGCCATGATCTCGGATCTGAACTTATTATTAATTCATGATGATAGTATTATTTGTGATCTTATCTTCAAGTTGTGTACACATATCATTGTCCGGATCGAAAGGCCCTAAAGTGGCGGAAAATTGGGACAACCGGAGGGGATGGCTGTGATATGAGGATCACATGTTTTCACGGAGTTTTAATGCTTTGCTCCGGTGCACTATTAAAAGGAGTACCTTAATTTCCAGTAGATTCCCTTGAGACCCGGCTGCAACAAGCTGGCAGGACAAAAGATGTTGTTCAAGTTCTCATTGCAAGCACGTATGACTATATATGGAACACATGCCTATGATTGTTTAGTACTTGGATGCTTTATCTTATTTATCTACAAATGCCCTAGCTCTTGAAGTTACATGAAGAGTCTCGTCCATGCAACGCCCGTCCATCCATCCCTATGCCTCCCGCATTCATATCCTACTGTTTGCTACTATTGTTACTACTGCTACTGTTACTTTGCTATTGCTATTACAAAACTGTTGCTACTGATAAACTACTGTGAGCAAGACTATTTCCAGGTGCAGCTGAATTAACAACTCAGTTGTTAAGGCTTATAAGTATTCTTTGGCTCCTCTTGTGTCGAATCAATAAATTGGGTAATACTACCCTCGAATACTATTGTGATCCCCTTTACTTGTGGGTCATCAAGACTATTTTCTGGCGCCGTTGCCGGGGAGCATAGCTTTATTTGTAAGTTCACTTGGATCTATTATTGGTCACTACTACTCCTTTCATCATGGGGAAGTATCGTGATGGAAAGTTTCCTATTTTACCATCCACTAAAATAAGAGGTATAGTTCTAAACAGCTTTGCCGCTCTTGATTCACCGTCTGTAATAAGTAAGCTTGTTACACCACCATCACATAAACATGCTACACACACTGCTACTACTGCTGAATCTGAAATTGCTTCTGATACTCATGATGTTACTTCTATTGTGCTTGATTCGAGTGGTTCATTAGGTCCTTTCCTAGATGCTACTATTGCTAGAACTATTTTGGGAAACACTGAAACTCCTAATGAAGACACTATTACACATGTTAGCTCACTGGAGTCTAGAGAGAGATATGATATTAGTGATCGTTACATTGAAATGACTGATGAATTTATTAAGAGTACCAAAACACACATGGTGCTAGTGCTATTAGGAGTCTCCTTGAGAGACGTACCATTATTCCTAAACCGTCCCCTGATGCTAAGTTTGCTACTACTCCCATAGATATTAAAGATAAAGATTATGATTTCTCTCTTGATTTATCCTATATACACATTGTTGAGAAAGAACCTTTTTGTGGGACTGAAAATGAAAGTGTTGTAGCTTATATGAATGAGATTTCCACTATGAGTGCATTATTCTCTGATGATTTTAAGATGCACAAGTACTTTGTTACAAAGATCTTCCCTTTTTCACTAAAAGGAGAAGCTAAAGCTTGGTTTAATAGATTACCTCCCGGATCCATTGATAACCCTGATTGTTTGATTGCTTCTTTCTTCCAGAGATATTTTCTCCTAGTGCTAGACATGCTACTTTGCAGAAACTTTTTGATTTTAAATAGGGAGAAGAAGAGAAATTTCCTGAGTCATGGACAAGGTTCTATGCCTTGATTCATGCACACCCTGGATGTCCATTACCTAAAAATGAGCTTCTTGATATTTATTATAATGGACTACTGATGATTCTAGGACATACCTAGATAGTTTTGCTGATTGTGTTTTCAGGAAGAGAACTCCTACAGATGCTGAAGAATTAATGGCTAAAATAAGTAAGAATTATGATGATTGGACTTCAAATGAGCCAATTACACCTGAACCAACTACACCTAAACCAATTGTTCCTGAACCAGCTCCATCACCAACACCAAGGAAGAGGTGAGTGATTGCATTAAATGATGAAGTGATGAAAGAAGCGAAGAAATTTCTTAAGGAGAAAGGTATTAGAGATGAAGATGTGAAGAATCTACCTCCTATAGAATAATTATGTAAGCCAATTCCCCACTCATCTACTATTGAGGTACACTCTCTCCAACACTTTGATGAAGGTGATATTCCCTATGGTAAACCTCCTGATCAATGCTTAGAGGAACTTGACATTTTTATTGTTAAACAAGGTAATTTTAATAAACAAGTTCAAAATCATTTATTGGAAAACTCTAGAGCTATTCATGAGTTGAAAGATATTATGGAAAGAACTACTAATGATGTTAAAATGCTTTGTAAACACTTTCAAATGTCTCAAACCAAAATTGATCAACTTGCTAAGGTACAAAAGGATATGCTAGTTAATGCTTCTGGAGATAAACATGCATACGGAATTAGAACTAGGAGTGGTACATCCACTCAAGATCCTTTATATCCTAAAGGACACCCTAAAAGAATTGAGCAGGATTCTGAAAAAGGTGAAAGGGGTGGTATTCCTCATAAGAGAAATAAAAAGAAACATAAAATAGTTGAGTAACCCTCTGAACCTACTGTAGATCCTAATAGTATATCTGTCTCTAATGCTGAAACGGAAAATGGTGATAAAAATGATGCTGCTGATAAGGAGGAAGTTGAGGAAGAACCTGAGAAGCACACTAGGTACACTAAGGAAGATTTTATAGCTAATACACATGATAGTGAAAGATAACCTTGGGTGCATAAACCTATGCCTTTTTCTAATAAGAAACACAATTCAAAGGAGGAAGAACACTATAACACGTTTTGTGAGTGGATGAAACCTTTATTTCTGCAAATTCCTTTGACTAATGCTATTAAGTTGCCTCCTTATTCAAAGTATATGAAGGATATTGTCTCTAATAAAAGGAAGATTCCTAATGAGGAAATTTCTACTTTGCTTGCTAATTATTCCTTCAATGGTAGGTTCCAAAGAAACTTGGTGATCCAGGTATACCAACTATTCCTTGCTCTATTAAGAATAATTATGTTATAACTGCTTTATGTGATTTGGGAGCTGGAGTTAGTGTTATGCCTTTTTCTCTCTACAAGAGACTCCACGTAGAAAAATTGATACCAACTGATATATCTTTGCAAATGGCTAATAAGTCAACTACTATACCTGTTGGTATATGTGAGGATGTTCCTGATCAAGTGGCTCATAATTGCTTGGTTTTAACTGATTTTGTTCTGCTTGAGATGCCTGAAGATGATAATATGTCTATTATTCTTGGGAGATCTTTTCTTAATACTACAGGTGCTGTCATTAATTGTAATCAAGGAAAAGTAACTTTTAATATGAATGACAAAGAGCATAATGTCTATTTCCCCAAGAATATTGATAAGAGCTATTGCCTGAATTTCATTGAAAATATTGAGAGCATCAAAGTTGGAGAAATATATTGTCCCATTCCACAAGAAACTTTTGAAACTATTATGATTGGGACTATTGCTATCAAGTTTGAGGTAACATAATCATTTAGTGAAATGCAAAGTTTTGCTTCATATAGGATTGTTTTGGTAACAAGACTTGATCAACCTTGTTAATAAGGGATTTTTATGAACAAAATAATGCTTTCACAGTGGTTATACTTGCTCACTTTTTTTCTCCTTCCTAGTCTTTGATTTTCCTCTTGTTAGCTTTAGTTTTGCTAGATGTTTGCATGTTAGAGTGTCTTAGAACTTCTGTAGTTTCGGTTTTTGTTAGCTTCTTCTAAAAAATCTTTTTCTATGAGAAAATCAATTTTCATAACGTGAAAATTGGCCAAAAATAAAGTTTCCCGAAAAATTCCAGAAAATTCATATTCAATTTTTCCTCGAAAAAAGGGGCAGAATGACACATGGAGTGACCCAGGGGGAACCACCAGGCCAGCCACCCCCTGGTGGCGCGGCCAGCCCCAGGTGGCGCCTGGCCTAGGAGTGGCCCACTTGTGGCCCTCCAAGCTGTCTCCTTCCAGCCACTTCTTTCTCTCTCCCAAAAACACCAGAAAAATTTCTCAAGCTCGAGTTCCTGCTGTTCTAGCTCCCGATTTTCGATCTCCTTGCTTAGCCCATATTTGCTGCTAATTTTTGGAGGGATTACTCCTTGGTATGTGCCTCCTCCACTTGTCCAACTAGATTTTTGATTGGTAGATTGTATCTTGGGTATTTTTATACTATAGGTGTCAGGTTGTGTGAGCTTGCATGCTTATTCTATGCTTAGAGATTTCATTTTGATGCATGTTTAGCCCTCTAGCAAGTTCCTCATCATTTATCAACATGGAAATTACTTGGTTTGATGTTTTTCTAAAAATTTCAGAAAAGAAGATGAGTGCATACCAACTGCATCAACATGATTTGATGGTACCTGAGCCAATGAAAGTCCATCATGAGGAAGAAGTCTTCCCTTCCATATACCCATGCCCTGAACTTATGAGAGCCGCGGGGATCTTCCAGGATTTCCAAACTATGATTACCAATGCAGGGTTGGAACACTTTGTTGAAGAGGAATCATATCAATATGTTAAGCTAACCATGGCTGTGGTGCAGGACTTCCGGTTTATTTGGTCCTTGTCTAACCCCATGGTCCATTATAAAAATTACAACATAGCTGTCGACCTGCCTTTTGTTGATTTTTGTGCAGCTATTAGAGTGCCACATTAGGTATCTTGTGAGAAGATCAGGGAGAGGCCTAAGACACTTATGGATTTATATGCCGAAATTTTCCAAGGCTGCGACTTCTCAAAGGAAAGTGGTAAAATTCGGAACATTCAGTTCCCATCCATTACATATTTTTCCTATTTCATTACCAAGTGTGTTCTTTCTAGAAAGACTGCTAGAAAGTTATCTTCATTTGATCTAGCTTTTATCTCAGCTGCTTTGAATAGGGATAGATCTTATAACCTGGGTGCTTTGATAGCTTACCGTCTTACCACCAACTGCGATAAGGGTGGAATTTTTGGAGGTCGCATTACCTCTTGTTTGTTAGCTTTTCATGGTTTACAGCCTCACCATTCAGATTAGCGCTTCCCCATAGAGAGACTTGATCTCAATTCCAGAATTTAGCATAATTTTATTTCTTCTTGGGCTACTGTGAGAGATTTAGCGTATGAGTTATCCTTTGTCAAGCGTGGTTGGAGAGGGGGTAGGACTGAGCAAGTAGTCTATTTGCCTGCACCTGCTTTGTTTAATTTTGATAACAGGCAAGGATGGTCGGTCGCGGAGGAAGAGTTTGACACATACGTTGCGGAGCTCTCCCAGCAAGAGGATAATGTTGGAGATGATGCCGAAGATCATTCGGTTTAGCCCTCCAACATTGGGGAGTATTCATACCGGCAGCCCTCCTATGATTGGACCGCGTCTTCTGCTTCATCGCGAGGGCCTGATTATGATCATTCCTATGATGAGCCACCAGCTTGGGGTTACTACCCACGCTATTGAGCCCCACTTAGGCCAAAAGCCTAAGCTCGGGGGAAGGTACACCGACATCACACTCATCTATATATCATGTTTCGTCGGTTCTTTGTATATCCATGTTTCGCTTTCTTTTTGTTTGTTTGTTTCTACTTTCTCAAAACACAAAATACCAAAAATATTTTCGTTGTTTCTCTTGGTTTGTTTCATTGCCTTTTTTCTTTGGTTTGCCTTAAGAAAAATCCAAAAAGATTGTGCTTTGTTTGTTTTTTCTTTGTGTGCTTTCTTCTAAAAGAATCGAAAACACCAAAAATATTTGTTGTTCTTCTTTGGTTTTGTGAAGTTCTTTGCAGAGTTCAGCAGTCCTTAGTGGAGTTTGGTTTCATGTTATTATTCAAGCCACACAAGTGAAGGGCAATAATGAAGATTAAGACAACTTGAGGTGTGGTAAGAGGCTGGTAACGAACAATATTCGTTTTCATTTTTGTACATATACTCATCACTGTGGGCATGCTTAGTCTGTTCATCTAAAGTGTATGCTATTTATGGATGCTTAGTAGTTCTTGCTCTCTTATGATTAGCTCCAGCTTGCTAATAGTTTGTAGCATGTCATATGAATGTTTGTTTGCATTGTTCTATTCATAGCTTGGTATGATATTGTGGTATCCTCCTCTGACTGTTTCATTTGAATTGACTTGGCACATGCTCACGCATGCATATGACTGAACAATAGTCAGTAAGCCTTGATGATTTATTTTGCCTCAGAGTTCTTGTATCATTTTCATGCCATAATTAGTCCTGTTTTGTTGCAAGCATGATTATGACAGTTATTGCTCTCTCGTTTGTCGCTCCCTCTCTATTACTAGCCTTCACTTGCACTGAGTATGATCTCTACATATGTTTCCAACTCCCCAAAACCAATATTGTCAAAGTGTCCACCATACCTACCTACTAGCATAATTTGCTATTCCGTACATATTCATTATGCCTTGTTTTCTTCCAAATAAAATGTTTTCTTGTTATGAGAAGTTAGTTAGTAAAGCTCTCACGAACTTGATGGCACACTTTATTTCTTCCACTTAATAAGCTTAAACCATTGCGACTGTCCATGAAAGTTATATGCTTGCAAATTATAGGCTGGGAGTTGGCAGAACTGTGTTGTCACGAGAAACACTTTCAACATTGCACCTGTACATTGTACCTAGTTGATATCATGCTATTTTGTTTACGGATGTCATCGGTGTGAAATAAAAGGGAAGCTTGTAAGTTCATGGAGTTATATATATATATATATATGTGTGTTACAGAAACACCTGGGCCGCTATCCTAAGCCATGCCTAATCATGGTTGAAACTTGCAACATAACCATTATGAGCAATCTGTGAAGCATCCTCAATAAAAACCTATGCAAATAGCAAATAAAATGATCGCTGAGATGCACATTGTCTGCTTACCTTGTCATTTTGATTATGGGATTGGTCCTGTATCATGTGCAAGGGGTACCCCGTTGGCGGTTCTAAAGGGAATATGCCCGAGAGGCAATAATAAAGTGGTTATTATCACATTCATTATTTATGATAAATGTTTATTTTTCATGCTATAATTGTATTAATATGGAAACGTTAATACATGTGTGTTTAATAAACAAAAATGAAGTTCCTAGTTATGCCTCTCTTATAAACTAGCTCGTTGATTAACAAGATGATCAAGGTTTCCTGATCATGGACATTGGATGTTGTTAATAACGAGGTCACAACATTAGTGTAATGATGTGATGAACATTCATCCGAAGTATAGCATTATGATCAAAGTCATTGAGTTTATATTGCTGTAACAACTTACGAAGTGATCCTAATCCTTAGACCATGATATAATGTCAATCACTAACACCGGAAGAGTTTCTTGATGACATCAAACGTCACACCATAACTGGGTGATTATAAAGATGGCTTCATAACTATTAAAGTGTTATGTTGAGGCCCATGGATCGACAGTGGAATTTGTTCATCCCTATGACGGATAGATATGCTCTGGGCCCTCTCGGTGATATCACATTGATTATCTTGCAAGCAAGTGATTTGATCACTAGAATGTTATATCACGGGAACGAGAAAAGAGTGCATGTCGGTAACGAGATCAAACTAGGTATGGAGATACCGATGATCGAATCTCGGACAGGTAATATATCGTGAAACAAAGGGATTAAGATACTAGCGTAAAAGGTTCCGACGATCACAGGAAAGTCATCGTTGAATGTGTGGGAGTCAGTATGGATCTCTAGGTCCCGCTTCTGATTATTGATCAGAGAAGGGTCTCGATCATGTCCGCATTATTCGCGAACCATAGGGTGGCACACTTAAGGGACACTGACATCCAAATGGAGCAAAAGTTTCATGCCGGAAACAATAACAAGCGCAGGAATTTATTTCACTAGACACCGAAATTGTTTCGGTTGAAATTGCTGAAACTGGTTCTGCATGTGAAATTGAATACTAGCAAGGGGTTTTATGTGAATGTTTGTTAAATTCTGAATAAATAAATACAATAGTTTTATTTAAATGAGAGCTTGCAATAAATTTGGTGGAAATTTAATGCATGTGAATGGATTTATGAGTGGAGGCTCTTTTATGGGAGTGGAGGCTTTTCACTTTGAGTGGGAGCTCCACCCACATGAATGTGGAAGAGGTGGGGGAAGCCACCATGTATGGCGCCATGCCCCTTGGGGTGCCCCCTCTCCCTATAAAAGGCCCCCCTCTCCTTCTCTCAAAGCACACCTCCTCGTGAAGGATCTCTCTCCTCCTCTAAAATTTATCCCCATGGTCTCGGAGTAGCGAGATACATGTTCCTGGTGGCTATTCGGCAAGAAAGGTTGTGCTTCCGCTGCATCGCTGGAGCGAGGAGGCGGAGGTTGCTCGGTGTCTTGTACGTGTGTGCGAGCACGGATGAGCTGTTGTTTTGTGGCGCTAGGACTTCCTCTCGATCTTGAGATCGGCAAGAGATCGTCTAAATCAACCACGAGTTTGGACTCATTAAGCTTTGTCGATCTTCAAGGGTATGTTGTCTACGGATGTATACCCGCTCGTTGCTTGTATCTAGTAGATAGATCTTGGTACATAGTTGTTCCCGTCGTAGGAAATTTTTTGTTTTCTATGCTGCGAACCCTACAGTGGTATCAGAGACGGATCTATGCGTAGATACTTTGCGCGGGTAGTACAGATATGAGTATGTGGGCGATGATGATCATTTTATTGCTTCTTAGTTGTACTTTGGATATTGGTGGCATAGTGGGATGAAGCGGCCCAGACAAACTTTACATGTCCTCGCACATGAGACCTGTTCCACGCTTGACATGCAACTATTTTTGCATAAGTGGCAAGCGGGTGACTGTCCCTCCTACTATAGTCAATATCTAATTTCCAACGAGTTGTCAACAATTTGGTTATCCTGGTTGTGGTTCATGTTCGTAGGTAAGAACAGTTCTATCTTCGAAAGCACTAAGCCACGTAAAACTTGCAATGGATAAATTAGAGGCGTCTAGTTTAGATTGTTGCTGGGCTAGTGTTATGATATGGTGATGTTGTAAGAAAAAGTATGAGATGATACTCTTACAACACACATAACGTGTAGGTTCCATAGAACTTGGCCTTACACATAGAGGTATGATAGAGATCATACCACGGTGCACATGATGGAGATCATATGCGGGAACCATATCATTTCACTTACAAACATGTGATGTTTGATTGCATCTTATATTGCTTGTTTGGCGTTTTATTAAGCATAATAAGATGATCCCTCATTTAGATATCAAGATAAAAATATGTTCTTCCTTAAGTATGCACCAAAAATGTTTCGTCGCTTCAAGACATCATGAGATGATCGGGTGTACTTGAATCCAAGAGCATATCTCGGGTGTAAGACAGTTCCACACGCGAATACTAAGGTTCTTACTTGGAGAGCCTAGCATGTACAGACATGGCCTCAGAACACGGACCGAAAGGTTAAGCATGAGTCATATGTTTTGATATGATGACTATATGGATGCTCGCCTTTGAAGCTACACCAACTCACGTGATGATCGGACTTGGTGTAGTCGATTTGGTTCATGTAATCACCAAAAAGGAACGAGGGATGTCGTTTTTGAGTGGGAGTTCATTTCTAATTTGGATTAGTAGAACTCAATTTATCATAAATTAAATCAAAGTGAATTTGCATAATTTGTTGTAGTCATTTGCATTCGTTCACCACCTTATGCTTAGTTGTAATTGAGATAATAGAACTATAGAATTCTGGATATTTACTTTACGAACTAGTATCGTATTGTGTTGAGTGTCAATCTAAAGTTTAAAGTCCTATTGTAAACTTTCAGCAAACTCTGTTTACTCCGTGAAATTTAATAATTGGTATTAAGTCGAGAGTAACAATTCCAGTGTTAGTATCTTAAGTATCATGTTTGCCTCCATGATTCTTGTTTTAAATATCAAGATTATCTAGGAGCTGAAAGAATTGTTTCAGAAACCATCATGTGTGACGGATATAACGATATCTGAAACAATGTTTTTGTTGCAATATGATAGAGTATAATATATATTCTCATATTGGATGAGAATTTTCGAAGGTTGGAGATGCTAGACATCCTAATCATCCAAAAAGGTTTTGGAAAGTAATCTTATACTCACGATTCGCCTTTATAAGCTACATTAGCTTGATCATGAAAGTCGTCATGATAAGGATGAATAAAAGATGTATGTAAAGTGTTTACTACACTAAAAGATTACTAAGGAATGGATTTTGAAAGAATGACGATCATTTGAGGATGGTGATCTACTTCAAAGTGCAAGTCCAAAGGTATTATTATTTGAATATACACGCTTTGTACAATGTGTCATGTATATGGCGCCACTGTTGATGTAGATAGATTCTTTTAAAAGGAAAAGGAAATGCTGAAAGAGAATCTATAAAATATATTTGGCGGAAAAGAAAATATTGGAAATATCCAATTTAGGTATATGGATGATATACATGGTATGGTTGTATTCTTTGCTTGTTAGACAATGTAGTTCTTGGGTATTGGATACCATATTGGTTGGTATGAAATTTCATACGGAACGACGCAATTCATAAACCACAATGTGATGATGTTCATCGAAAACAAAACAAACCGTTGTTTGTATTTCTCGTTGACACCAAAGCTTGCCTTCAAGATTTGTTTTAATAATAGTTATTTAAATCAGGTATTATGGGAACAAAGGTTGTTCAAATAATCACCGTATTCCATATAAGATGGATGATTTACAAATCTAATTGGAGAAATCACATCCATAAAGCTAATGATAAAATGTCGCAAGACAAATGATTGGAAGATCACTTACGAAGTGACACCACCATTTAAATTATATTGGAAAGAAAACATGAAGAAACTCTATTTTCATGGATTTTTGGAGTCTTTGATTTGATCAAGTAACGCTTGTGAGACTTTCCTTGGGATAATTAAAAACTTCGTTCAAAGGCCAAAGAAGAACGAACAACTAAATTATTGGAATTTATACATATCGATGTATATATTCCATTATGTGTAGTCGTAAGCGATGGACTTCAACTTCATATGCTCTCTGGAAATTTGAGTGAATATTCACTTAATAAGAAAGAAGTATGAAATATTTGAAAAACGTTTTAAAGACTTTCAAGATGAAGTGGAAAATCATTGTAACAAGAAAATAAATGATTTATGATTTTATCATAAAGGGATTTATTTGAGTTATAAGTGTAACAAGAAAAATAAATGAATTATGATTTATCATAAAGGGATTTATTTGAGTTGCAAGTTTATCAAAACACCTAGATTTATATCTCCCGAAACACCATAGGAGTATGGAGTGTTTGATATCTGTAATGAAACCTTGTGTGACATGGTTGGATCAAAGGTGTTATTTATAAAACTGCCATTATGTTTTAAAAGATTAAAATCTTTAGAGACTACTGCTTTTACACTGAAAAGAGCTCCATCTTGATCCGTTGAAATGACACACTGGAAGTTGTGGTTTGGGGTAAAACCCAAATTGTCATTTCTTAAATTTTGGTATGCTAAGCATAAGTAAGATGTTTACAACCAAAGTCGGATGAACATGTCTTTGTAGGTTATTTAGAATAACAATTGGTTATTCCTCCATAACACCAAGGACAAAAGGGTTTGTCGCTTGAAATGTGAAGTTTCTTGAAAAAGGAATTTTTTGCAAAAGTTAACTGGTAGGACAATAGAACTTTAATAAGGTTAACGAACCTTAGCTATATGTGTTGAGTTGCACAGCGCCGGAAAATGTTCCGGAGGCAGCCAAAATGCTCATGGATCACGTGCCTCAAAGGTTGCGGTCACGGAGGTCTAAAGTTCCTATTGAACCAAATAGGTCGGATAAACAATCAAATGTTGAGATTTGAGAGTAAAACATTATTGTTTGACAATGATGAACCGACTACATACAAAGAAGCAATGATGGGCCCTGACTCCATAAAATGTCTTGAAGCCATAAATACATGATAGTTCCATACACGAGAAATCAAGTTTTGAACTTGGAAGACCCTCCGGAAAGGTGTAAAAACCAATCAGTCATATTTGGATCAATAAATAAACAGACATGGATGTTTCACATCTATAAAATAGTCGACATGACGTAAAGTATTTTATGACAATATTCAAGGAGTTTACTATGACAAGATTTGATCTTTCATAGCGATATTTAGTCTGGATGTTTCACATCTATAAAATAGTCGACATGACGTAAAGTATTTTATGACAATATTCAAGGAGTTTACTATGACCAGATTTGATCTTTCATAGCGATATTTAGTCTAGACGGATTAAAGTAGCAATCACTATAAATAATTTGGTATGTGGTAGATGAATAAACAAAACAAAGTTCTTCTAATAGAATGGTTACCTAGGACGTGTACATGACACGGTCCAAAGGGTTTTGTTAATTCAAAGGATACTAAAAGGGCATGCAAACTTCAATGGTTGAAGTAAGAATCGCGGAGTTGGAATCTTCACCGTGATGAAAAGGAATTTTCATCAGGAGACGATGAAGATGCTTGCATTTGCAAGAAATTAAGTGGGAGCGCTGAGACATATTTCTAATACATTATGTGGAGGACATATTTTTGATTAGAAATGATGTAATTTTTATTGACAAAGGTTAAGAATTTCATTTTGATGAAAGACTTAGGCAAAACCCGAATATTTAGCATGAATGTCTATAGTGGATAGACTGTGACGCTAATATGGTTATGCCAAATGTATATATATGAAATATTGAAGGAGTTCAACATAGAAACGACGAAAACGGTTCTTGTCGCATGGAAAAGAATTGAATCAAGATTCAAGTGTATTGACACTTGATAAGTGAAACAAGATTCAAGTGCTTTGACACTTGATGAGTGAAATTACAAGAATGATTTGATCAATCATACCATGATATGTACACATCCAGATATGTCCTATGCTCTAAGTATTATGAGCATATACCAGAATGAATCATAAAATGATCATTGGACGATAGTGAGGATATTCTTATGATCTTTTGGAAGAACTAAGAATATATTTGCGTAGAGGTGACAAACAATTACAAATAGTTCACTGTAAAGCATTACATTGATACTAGTTTTGTCAAAAGATACAAATTAAGTTTATCTCAATTTAAACTATGGGTGGCACAATGTAATGGAAAGGAGATTCCATGATGGATTTGGATGTATTCCAAAGTTAAAACATTGTGACAAATACTACAACAATAAGGCTAAGTATATGACTGCTATAGTAGCAGCAAAGGAGGGCATTTGTGTCAAGTAGTTTGTTATCAAACTAAGGTGTGGTCCACAAGCAATGGGCTAACACTAAATATATATTGTATGACAATAGTATTGACATGATTTAACCCCACGGAACTAAAGGTCTCACCGAAAGACCAAATTTATACAATGCCATCTCATTGGAGAATGAGTGATGCGTGAAGACGCAAAGACATGCAAATACACACGGACCTGAAAGTGTTAGATCCGTAGATTATGTTAACCACTTGCAGTTGTGTATATGGAACACCAGAAAGCCATAGGTGTTCAATATGCAAAGTTTTCAAACTATATTATTGTCTCTAGTGCAAGTGGAAGACTGAAGGGAATATGCCCGAGAGGCAATAATAAATTGGTTATTATCGTATTCCTTATTTATGATAAATGTTTATTTTGCATGCTATAATTGTATTAATAAGGAAACGTTAATACATGTGTGTTTAATAAACAAAAAGGAAGTTCCTAGTTATGCCTCTCTTATAAACTAGCTTGTTGATTAACAAGATGATCAAGGTTTCCTGATCATGGACATTGGATGTTGTTCATAACGAGGTCACAACATTAGTGTAATGATGTGATGAACATTCATCCGAATTATAGCATTACGATCAAAGTCATTGAGTTTATATTGCTGTAACATCTTACGAAGTGATCCTAATCCTTACACCATGAGATCAGAGTTTCTTGATGACATCAAACGTCACACCGTAACTGGGTGATTATAAAGATGGCTTCAGAACTACTAAAGTGTTATGTTGAGGCCCATGGATCAAGAGTAGAATTTGTTCATCCCGATTACGGATAGATATGCTCTGGGCCCTATCGGTGATATCACATTGATTAGCTTGCAAGCAAGTGATTTGATCACTAGAATGTTATATCACGGGAACGAGAAAAGAGTGCATGTCGGTAACGAGATCAAACTAGGTATGGAGATACCAATGATCGAATCTCGGACATGTAATATATCGTGAAACAAAGGGATTAAGATACTAGCATAAAAGGTTCCGACGATCACACGAAAGTCATCGTTGAATGTGTGGGAGTCAGTATGGATCTCTAGGTCCTGCTTCTGTTTATTGATCGGAGAAGGGTCTCGATCATTTCCGCATTATTCGTGAACCGTAGGGTGGCACACTTGAGGGACACTGACATCCAATTGGAGCAAAAGTTTCATGCCGGAAAGAATAACAAGCGCAGGAATTTATTTCACTAGACACCGAAACTGTTTAGGTTGAAATTGCTGAAGCTGGTTCTGCATGTGAAATTGAATACTAGCAAGGAGTTTTATGTGAATGTTTGTTAATTAAAGTAATTAACAAAATTCTGAATAAACAAATAAAAGAGTTTTATTTAAATGAGAGCTTGCATTAAATTTGGTGGAAATTTAATGCATGTGAGTGGATTTTTGAGTGGAGGCTCTTTTATGGGAGTGGAGGCTTTTCATTTTGAGTGGGAGCTCCACCCACATGAATGTGGAAGAGGTGGGGGCAGCCACCATGGCTGGCGCCATGCCCCTTGGGGTGCCCCCCTCTCCCTATAAAAGGCCCCCCTCTCCTCCTCTCAAAGCACACCTCCTCATGAAGGATCTCTCTCCCCCTCTAGAATTTATCCCCCATGGGCTCGGACTAGAGAGATACATGTTCCCGGTGGCTATTCGGCAAGAAAGGGTTGTGCTTCTGCTGCATCGCTGGAGGGAGGAGGCGGAGGTTGCTCGGTGCCTTGTACGTGTGTGCGAGCACGGATGCGCTGCTGTTTTGCGACGCTAGGACTTCCTCTCGATCTTGAGATCAGCAAGAGATCGTCTACATCAACCACGAGTTTGGACTCGTTAATATTTGTCGGTCTTCAAGGGTATGTTCTCTACGGATGTATATCCGCCCATTGCTTGTACCTTGTAGATAGATCTTGGTACATAGTTGTTCCCATCGTAGGAATTTTTTTGTTTTCTATGCTGCGAACCCTACAGGTTCTCTATGATACGCATGTATTTACTATGACAAGAACTTGCTGGTAACTAAAGTTGAGTAGCATGAGGAGCGGCCCTCGTACTCAAGGGACATAAGATTTCCAGTTTATAGTCTGTCAAGCATATAACTCATATTGGACCTCACTTTCGCCTTAACCATCTAAAGATGCCCATGATAGGGGCAATGAGAGCTCAAAGATAATGAGTACCATACTTTCAGCATTTGGAAGCCTTTCAAAGCTTTCAAAACCTTTTCACTTCCTTGTTGAGTCACCACTTATTCTATGAGCGCCTTCTTGAGAGCATAGTTTTTATTCTTAGTGTAATGTTCTTGTCTCAAAACTTTGTTAATTATGTCATGACTTTGATACTTGTATCTCTGATATCTTTACTTCTAGTCTTCACTTGAACTTCAGAGGTGCCTTGGCATTTATTTTGTGCTCTACAAACAAAGGCAAGCGAGATACCACTCTATCATACCTTCTTATGAGCATTGCAATGTTGCTTATGTTTATGTTTCATGCTACTTATTATTATTGAGTTGGAATCTCTTCATAGATTGCAATGACCATTAAGTAGACTTAGTTGCATACTCCTTATTATGAATTGTCTAAGTATCTACTCATGTGCTGAGAATATTTACATCATATGAAGAAAATGTGTTTGTGAAAGTTCTTTTATCGCACTCAGTTTTCAACTGAATTGCTTGAGTTCTTTTATTGCAAATGAGTAGATACATCCAAAACGTATCTACTTTCCCAAATACTTTTGCTATTGTTTCTCCTCTAAACTTGTGTGATTTGGATACAACTTACACGGACTGATGCTGTTTTCAGCAGAATTACCTTGGTGTCTAGTTTTTGTGCAGAAAATCAACTACCAAGAAAAAACCCGGAAAATATGCCAAAAATACTATTTCACCAGAAGACTCACGGAGCCAGAAGACGAGGCGAAGGTGGGCCACGAGGGTCCCACACCCCATGCCGCGCTGGCTGGGCCTGGCCGCACCTAGAGGGGTTGTGGCCGCCTCGGGCACCCCCTCGGCCTCCATCTTCTCCTATAAGTTGCCTCTTGACCTAAAACCTTAGGGGGGTTCGACATTTTTCTAGAAAGAGTTCCGCTATGCCGCCACCATCAGAAACCGCGATTCGGAACCAGAAACTCTGTTTTGGCACCCTGCCGGGACGGGGAATTTGGAGAGGATCATCTCCATCATCATCAATAACGCCTCTCCATCAACCATCCATGTCTCCTTCGTCCATGAGTGAGTAATCCCCTTCTCTAGGCTACTGCACTCAGATCCTACTATTTGTTACTATTGTTACTACTGCCTTTGTTTTACTATTGCTGTTACTTTGCTATTGCTATTACAAAACTGTTGCTACTAGTAAACTACTGTGAGCAAGAGTATTTCCTGATGCAGCTCAATTGACAACTCGGTTGTTAAGGCTTATAAGTATTCTTTGGATCCCCTTGTGTCGAATCAATAAATTGGGTAATACTACCCTCAAAGACTGTTGTGATCCCCTATACTTGTGGGTCATCATCTGCCTACCCCGACAACAACACCCCTAAACCTCGTAAACTGAAATATCTCCCCAGCAGGATGGCCACCTATTAAAATCAAAGAACCCCTACCCTTTTTTGATACTAACTGTATAAAAAGATGAACCTGCATCCTTATACTCAAACTCACCCCTAGCCTAAACCCCTACTGACCTATTTGTTGTCAACCATAGCACCACCCAATTTTACAGCTCACTAGTCCCTCTATTCTCGAACTCTGAAGGCTAACCCCGTAGCACCGTTTCCTTCTACAGCCAGAGATTCTATCACCACAAGAAACCCATGAATATGGCCATGAAGATCGGAGACCCGAAGAAAGCATGCAGGTGTTGTGGTGAAGAAGGACATCAAGCTACAAGTTCTTAGGCAACTGCCCAAACTGCGGAGCCCTCCATCCTCCAGCGGGTTGCCCCACCCAACTAATCACATGCTTCCTCTATGAAGGTCAAGACCATGTCCCGACCAACTTCCCCCTTTATCTCCTGATTGGCAAGGCTCGTCAACTCCCCTGCGTCAACATTGGGAAGACATCAAGAGAAGGACGTTCCAAGAAATGCACCTGCTTCTCCTGTGATCAACTAGGTCATTTCAGCCGAGAGTTCCCCCAAAGTGGTCTTGACAACACTCCCACAAACTCAAAGGCCAAAATATCCGCTACCCCCTTAAAGATCCCAAAGGAAGCCCAAGGAGGATTCGAAGTTAAGCAAAGCACTTGCTTCTCCTGCGGATACCCAGGCCACTTCGCCCGCAGCTATCTAGACAAATACTGGATGCCGAAGCAAGAAGCTCCGGCACCTAAAAAGGGCAAGAAACCAAGATCACCTCCTTCTAGAAGAATCAGGAAGCCCCTATCACCAGAACCTCCCCTTCCCTAGAGAAAGCACTTCGTGAGGAGAAACCTCAAATCTCAGAATGGCGAAAAGACTCTGGACGTTCCCCCGAAGTAGTTTGGCACCTGGAAACTCACCTATCTTAACATAGGTAGAGTTATGTATCGTCCCTGCACCTGTCTTGTAAAACTCTAAGTGCTTCTACGCCCTGTGGCACAGACCTGTTTTGTAACATTTTAAGTACCTCCACCACCGACCGGCACGAACCTGCTAAATTTCTATTTGATATGCATGTATGATCTCCTTCTTTGTGTGGTTTACCCACGATGTTGCATCAGACCAAACCTGGAATGACCTCATTCCAAAGGACCACGTTCCTAGACCGCCAACCTCCAATGACATCCTTCAACCCATCAGACCCCTAACTAGCCCAGAACTAACTACTAGGAAGCTAGTTAAATTCCCTTCCGGCTACGACTCCTACCCCAAGAAGTGGTATCGACGTCTCTCACGAAGCGGCTTATACAAGATCATCAGGAGATAACCACCTCCGGATGAAAGGTGCAGCGCCATCCCCTAGCATCAGCATACGACTCCAATTACGAAAGTCGGCGACTCCACCAAAAACCCCTAGTGTCACTCTAAGGGGGAAAGACTGCGTGTTTCCCGCCCAAAACCCGATAGACCCCTGGGGTTGAACCCTAGTCATCTCTAGGTGACCACCACCCTCTAAATCAAAATCATGGACCCTGCCTGACGGACAATAATCGACACTACTCCAACATCGAAGATACTTCTAGAAAATTCCCCATCGCCGATTCGACCGTCCAGCCACTACTCCTGGCGCTTCAAGACCAAGAAGACCAAAAATCTGACTATCATGGTAAAGGATTGAAGAAGTCTCAACCTTCCTTCCCTCCTCAAGAAAGAAGGACCATGTCCATGCTAAACCAACCTGGAATCTTCCTAAGGGGAAAAGACTGCGTCTTTTCCACTTTTTTAATCTAAATAGCTCAATCAGAAGCCACTCAGCTCTGACCCGTAATTAACCACACTTGTTTGTTCGAAAAACCTGTTAGCATCTTATATTTCCACCACTCAAATTGTTAAGCGGATGTTATCACCCAACCCTACTCCTCCCTAATCTCACGACGAGATTATTTTAAGGGGGAAAGGTCTGTAACATCCCAATTTCAGGAACCCTGATTTGTTGTCCAAAAGGAAAAAATCAGGGGGAACAAAAACTTTTTCTGGTTACATGTTGTAATATTTGCTTACTTGTTTTATTGTGTCATGCAACTAATTGTGTATTTGGTGATATACTCCTTACCTCAACACTAGTTAACAAAAATTATTTTCCAAAAGAGATGTCTTGGCTCCTCTTTAATATTATCAAATGTTCTGGCCTTCCAAACCTGAGCCAAGATGACTTTGATAAAACTAACTATTTTACTAGTTCTTTTAAAAAAACTATGGAGACCTATATATAATGTCCTTATGTTTTCAAGACAGAACATTCAACTACTCTTATCTCTAGGTTTTCAAAACATTTTTCCCAAAACCTCTCCATTCTAATCTAGGTAGAAATACCAAGAGGTACTTATCTTACTTCAAAGCACAACCAATTAAAAATACCCATCCTTACCCCAAGCTAAGCTTAATGGTAACCCTAGTAGTAGTTGGATAGGTTTGATAAGATGAATTGCCTTGATCTATTGTCGGATGAGTTGCCTTGATCTGCTGATTTCCTTGCTTTATTAGGAACTAGAGTGGGATAATCTAGTAGCTCATCGTTAGGGCTCAACCCAATATTTGAGATCATCCATCTCAAACTAAGCAACCCAATATCAAACTATCTTTAGTCACTCAAGTGAATCCCTAATCTACTCAGCTAGATCCCTCCTGAGCTAATCCTTTGTATTAGCTTCCAACTCATCAAGGACCAGTCCAAGCATGGACTCCCTCTACTCAATCAATACCTCAAAATCAACCACTTGGTGGGAAGGATAAACCATTGCCACTCTCTCAAAAAATTTCCCTCTTGTAATCTAGTCTAAAACCCTAAAACTGCCAAAATGGCTAAGTCTGAAATCTTCAACGGATTCAATCTTTGGATCTCTAACTTTTCCAACCCATGTGCATTCTTGAGATTGTACTTGGACCATCTTGTAATACATCATTAGTACTAAAAAAGAACACTCTTGCCCTTGACTAAGCCATTCAGGTTCCCACTCATCCATGATGGTTTTGAAGTCAAGATAATAATGTTTTCTGCAAACCTTATCATCTTGCCTACTTTGACAGAAGCTCACATCCATATGATACCACCCCTTGACAAAATCTTTACATGATTATGATCCACTAATCATGTCCTATCAATCCACTAATCCCGTGTTCCCATTGGTCCCCGTGCTTCTTAAACCCACATGGTTTATAAGGCATCATGATGTATCTGTTATGGCAGCCTTATTTTCAACAAAGTTTGCCATCACTCCTAAATCACCTCAAATATAACAAATCCCAAATCTTTCTTCCATTGTCATATATTTAACATGTTATAGATATCCATCTATCCCTTGTACCTAGGTGAGCTCTGACCTCCCAAATCCAACCATGTTTTGGTGGTATAATATTATCAAAACCCTAGATTCTCCCTAATATAGTTTCCACCCTTATTCACCACAATTATTCAAGACCCAAGGTTGTACATGATGGATACATCAAGTCGACACCATCTACCTTGGATATGACAATTTTTCAAAAAAAATCCATAATTATTTGGAACCTAAAACTATTTAAATCTTTATTTTACACAATTCTCAAAATCTCTCCTATAAAGGCAAGCTTGTTTTTCTCCAAATCACTTTGCCAACTCAATGCACATTTGGGTTCTATACATCATACTCCACCTTCCCATCTCAAAAATAAATATTTTTGAGATCCTTTATTATTTCTTTTTGCCCTTTGTCTTAAATGGCAGAAATAAGAAATAATTCCTTAAAAATATCCAATGTGTGATATGGTATTTGGAACCATCTCACACCAAAAACCAACCTAGTCCAATGTAAAAAATTTAAATTACATTCTACAAACTACTTATGCACTTTTTGAATAAATGAAAATAAATGCATATAAAAGATTATGGAAAATCCCAAATAAATCCTAAAGTTGTGAAATGACCATATCCATCTACCAGAACCATTTTCTCAACGTGCCAAAGACAAGTTTTGAGACTTCTTTCATAACCTTTCCTTTTGCCAAAATGAAACCCCTAGTTTGCAAACATTAAGACTTCACCAAACCAACACCAAGCATGGTCAAGCAAGTTGGCACAACACCCCACCTTCCTTTGATCGTGGTGACCACTGTAGCAAGACCTCTCCTTGTCCTTTATCTCTTGAAGCATGTGAGAGAGATGAGCATATCTTGCAAAAATCTTGAAAATACAAGGGGGTAGCAGCACCACCCTCCTATCCACCCAGTGCTCGACTCTGGACCCCACCACCCCTCTCTCCACCTTCCTCACTGGCCTATCCCGAGCTAGAACCCTTCCCAAGTTCACTGAATAGGCCATGTCCACCATGAGCCCCTCCTTTCCCTTTAAAGGCCAGAGGCATCCCACCCCGCACCTGCTCGCTCATTTCCTTCCAACTCATTCCCCATAACACACTCCCTTCTCATGTGCTCTAGCCTGACCATGAGAAGAGATAGATAACACCTCTCGATCCTCTCCAAGATCTGCTCAGGGAGCCCCCATCTCCGTGTCTCTGCCGTTGCATGTTATCTCTCTGAGCTCGCATCGAGCTCCTGATCCTAACCCTCTCAATTTTCCTTGCTCAAGACGAGCCTAGCCGTAGCTTTGGTGAGCCCCCAAAGCCGCCTCTCGGGTGCCCTCGCACGAGCAAGTCCCTATCGTAGAACCAGGCCGTGCCACCAATCCTCGGAGTTGCCGCCGCCTGCCAAATCCTCTCCACCTGCTCCCCGATGCCGGCGAGCCCCTATTAAGCTCCACGAGCCCCGCGAGATCCCCACCTAGGGTTCTCTCTCCTAAGCGTCGTTGCGAGGTGAGAGACGAGCGGGAGCCGTCGATCAGTTTCTAATTTGATGGCGGTCGTTCCCTCGTACCCCTTCGTGGCCTCCCTGCCATTGACCGGCTGGCCCTGCCGCGTGGGATTTGAAAGCTCCCGCCCGCGCGACAGCACTACCGGCATGGGATGAATCCCCTGGCGCGGCAGATTCTCCCTGCAGATCCAGTCCATTGCCCCCATTAACCCTTTTCTTTTTCTTTTTAGGATATTCCCAGATCTGCATGTTAGGTTTAAATCCTTTTAAAAATAGAAAATTGCTTAATAGTACCAGACCCAAAATTTACTATGTACCCACATGTTTTACCTAACTTGCCGCACCAATAGTTGATCCAACTATTACTCATATTAATTTGAATAAATATATTGCCAAAGGGTACACTTTTCACTAATAATTTGTTCTTGTAAGTTTGACAACTCTAAATGGCATGAACCCAAGTGATACTGGAAGGTATCTCAGATACCTAGCTTTCCACTATGACCCCATCCTATTTGCTTCCTAAATTGCCCCTGGTGAAAATAACAAAATCAGTACATTTCTACCTTTCGAAAATTCCCTAGGTAAAACCAAAGATATTTTTGACCTAATTCAAACTCTCTGTATATCTACATACCCATAATTATCAAAACCTAGGAGGCCAAAATTTATTGAGCTCTCTTTGAATTCTGGTGAATTAATCCTTTCTGTGCATAATTAATTAACCAATAAATTCATATCACTAGTTCTGTAAACCAAAAAATGTTCATTCCAATTTCTACAGAAAGTTATTTCAAATCCTTTGGAATCACATCAAAATCCCTTATAAATTTAATCTGGTGAAAAAGACAAAAACCATCCAGTACTTGTTTGGGATTTTCCTGATGGCATTTGGGTAATTATTTGAAGTTGATTACAACTCCTCTTCAATCAGTCCACCAAATACTACCTAATCACCTAAGGAAATAATTTTTCAAGCTCCTGAATTTTTCTGGTGAATTATTTCCTAAAACTAGAGTTTTATCCACTATAAAAATCATTACAAATCAATGGAAATTGATTAAATAGTGAAACTACATTTATTGGATTCATTTTATCAATGCCTATCTGATGGTATAATCTTTATACAATGGTATCATATATAGCAAGCCCTTGGTCAAAAACCCCTCTCGTAGATAATTCCTAGATTATAAATCCAACCGGATCATCTCCCAGTGCCTCCAAATCTTTTACTAATCTTATCAAACCAATCATCCAGCATCCTACTGCCATATACATTGTAATTATATGTTTCTTACTGTATGTATTGATGCTTTAATGCTTTGAGTTTATTGGTGTATTTTTTTGGTTGCATGTATGATCGATAACAGCGATAGTTGCGATTGTGTGACGCCGGAAAGAAGGAAGCATCAGGTTTCTCTTATTATTATTGTACTCGATATTATGGTTTTCTAACGCCATCAAGGGCATCTCTCTAGTCACAGGAAAGCGACCATTCCTGAACTCGTATATTGACCTACTCCTTTTTATCCTTTGTTTTACATCTCGTTTATGAACTTCACGATTAAATGCATTGTTTCTTTCAAATAAAAGGAGTGAGTAACTTGGCCCCTCCAAGTTATGGATGAGTGTCCATTAGGACACCTACACCATTGACACCCATCTTTACCCTTTAGATAGAGGTTAGGATGCTCAGCGTCCTCCCTCCTTGGAAACTATGCATTTTCGATGATAAAACTATTTTGGGTTTTACCCTACTACAAAGTTTTTAGAATAAAATCCTTGGAAAGAGGCATCGTTTCTGAGTGGAGGTTTTACTAAATAATATATGAGGAGGATAAAGAGAAAGTTGAAAAAGAGAAAGGGAAGGGATGTTCTACGCCTTTACTGGAACAATTTATCCGTGCAACCACATTACCCCAGTCGATGGGGCTTAGCTCGTAGTTCGTTGTCTTTAGCCGGGGCTGCTTGTACTTGCTTAAGGGGAGAAATCCCTGGAAGGCCGCGTAGGCTCTACAATAAATCTTTAGATTTGGGTCCTATAGCTTGCTTCGGCAAGAGTGAGCCTGTCTCGGAAGGAGTGCTGGTGCAACAATTGGGTCTCCCGGCGGACGGTATGCTTTAGGAGTGGAGAAGGAAGTGGAGTCACCGAGGTTATTGTATATTGCCAAGCTACAGGTTTGGGTATACGGAAGTGCAGAAGGGAAGACTATGGCCGGGGGCCACATACTCGTTGCCGGGGAGAACAAACCCAAAAGGAAAAGCCGATGTTGCTAGGGATGAAAAATGAAAGGTTAGGTTTGATTATCCGAACCCCCGACTACCATGTGTAGCGGGTCGTGGTTGTATTCCGACGGATGTATTGATTCGTGTGCGTAAAGTGCACAAACTCTGCAAAGTCTAATATATTCGAATAGCCGTGTTAACGGTCAAGGACGGTTGGGAAGGTGATTGCTAGGAGTACCCTTGGGATATAATTGAGATGAATAAAAAGGATGTGACTTTATCACGGTGAGTATGATAAAGAGATTTGTTTTGACCAGAGATGGTCAAAGATGTTTTAAAAAGGGGGCTTTACTCTAAAACTATTTTCAAAAAGGTTTCCATCAAGGATATGGGATATCCTGATCTTCAAAAAGTAGGCATGTTTTCAAACTCTTTTTCAACAGAGATATAGGGATGCCAATGTTAGGTTTTTCAGAAACAACTATAGCGTAGAGCCATCTCGCCATAGCCCAATATGCATTATCCATGTTATTTATCTAGGTGGTTTGCGAGTACATTCAATGTACTTGTCAACACCCGGATTTTTAATCCCAGATGCCTGTTATGCATACATCGCAATCCCAGGATTACCATTTTTGCGAGACATAACATATTTGGATATCACAGTACATCATCCATTACAAACCATACATAAGGTCTTACACAAATAAGGATCTCATGATCCAGTTCTTAATACAACTCAAGTAGCGGAATAACATAAAGATAACGATAGCGTAGGCGAAGCTCCATCTTCAGGGTCACATGCAATGATGACGATGGGAGATGATCCTAGTTGTCGTAACCTTCCTGCGGTCCGTCATCCTGATACTCCTCTTCATAGTCTGGCCACGGGAATATCCAGGGACAAAGCCATGAGTACTCTTTAAGTACTCGCAAACTAATACTAACAAGTTAAGGGGGGGTTTGTAGTAGGATACTAAGCTCTAGGGTTCTTTTGCAAAAAGCCAGATTTACCTCTACTAAGTTCAGAATCAAAGAAAACTAGTTGAAAGTTTCATATCACAACTCTGTTGTGGTCAAGTCAAGGTCATAAATCATTTCATAATTCATTTTGAAAACATCTGACGATAGAACAGTATGGCCACTCCAATTGTCCATAACCGCGGCCACGGCTATTCGAATAGTTTGACACTCTGCAGAGATTGCACACTTTCACCACAACATTTTATACATTCGTCAGGAGCAAATCCTGAAATCACCATACTCAGTATGCGGATAATCAATCCTAACATTTCAATTACACGCCCTAGTATAGGCACCTCTCCTATGAGTTTGGCCTCCCAACTATGACCAACTGTCATCTTGGGTACTGCGGAGGTGGACAATCTTCACAAGGTAGCCTCAACTCAGACCTTGGCTGCAAGGGAACCCATAGTAAGGTATATAAATTTCCGGTCAAGCCCTACCCAAATTTCGGGTATTATGGTTGTACGGTAAAATTGGAATGGTATCGCATCGAGACAACCATCAGTTTTATAAAGGGCTAAGGCTCATGCCTCAACATTTTCATCATCAAAATCATCTGGTGTTCAAGAACACATGTCAAAACATTTCATTAGAATGACTCATCATTCTAAGGTTTTCATAACCATTTTCACCAAGTATTCCCATCTAAAGTTGATCAAGTTTTATGCTTAGCACTAGCATCTATAAGTGTGGGTAAATACTAATGATGGGTAATAAACAAGTGGGGATTAGCTCAGTTCAATCTTATGCCTTAGGATGACATCAAGATTATCTAACATAGGCCAAATTCTATGCTCTTTATGATACCTTCAATTATATTTCTAGAATCTACAAGTCACTTAAGTAAACTCTAAGAAAAAGATTTGATAAAGAAAATAAAGTATTAAGCTTGCAAGTAAAACTAGGATTGGGTATCAAGTGGGTATAATCACATATGCTTAAGGCGTATAATTGGCATAGTAACAAGCAAGTAGTAGCTTGCATAAGTAGGGTATCTTTCAAGTGTTATCTTGCAAGGTTGCAAGTATAGGCTTGCCTTGTGCAGAGCAGTGGTTGAAGTTCTCCTTGGTGTCTTCCTCGTAGTATCCTCCTTCCTCCTCGTATCCTTGGTCGGTACTATCGTCTATAAATAAATACGAGGTACACAATCACCAAACAATACTTAACTATTTCTAATCATCACACAAAGGGTTACACTAGGTGATCTATCATCATCACTAACATAACAAAATTAAAGCACTTGTCTTATTTATTTTATTTTTAGAAAAGTAATTTCTACTCATCGAAAAACTACTTAAGATTTAATATTCTCCAACTCAAACATGGGATCATGTTGACACATGTCATCACCACATATTTCAGTACATGGGAATGTGATTTAAAGTGGTGTCACAATTTAATAAGGTTTAAGCTTTTTATTTTATTTAATTAAAGTGACTAGAAATGCCTATGTGGCATTCTTTTATTACTTGAACATTATTTCTGCAAGTAAACCCATATGTTTTTTACATATTCTGAAAGGTATGATCAAATGTGATGTTTGAGAGTTGGAATCAACTCAAAAGCTATTATGGTTCAATTTTGAAAAATGTTTGAATACACAAAAGCTTCTGACTTGTTATTTTTACCATGGTTTATCTACCAATCCAAATGGTTTGAATCCAACGGGCTTGGATTAATCATTTTAGTACCTTTATAACAAAATTGGTTTCATGCATTTTGGTTCAGTGAATCGAGCTGGGTTGATTTTTTAATCAACAGACAGAACTAGAGTTTGAGTTTAAATAAAAAATCTAAATTTAAACTAACTGGGTTGCGCGGGAGAGTTACTGGGCCGGCCCACTACGCACAGCGCGCGTGCGGGCTGCTGACAAATGGTGTCCATAAGTTAGCGGAACTAACTAAATGAAACGGTATCTATGAATCTGATCCTTACGATCTAATTCTAATCCAACGGTTGAGGGTCGTCATTGACGACGAACTAATCTGGCGAGGAACTAACCCTAACGCGGCCAGTGGTGGTCTGGGGCGGCTCACCGGGGCTTCGGCGATGGTCAGCAACAGGGGCGAAGGACGAATTCGACGATGGCGGTTCTCCTGGTACCGGCAGCTCCTCCTGGGGCGGCTTAAAAACGACGGCTCCCTTCTCCTCTAGCAGCGACCGGCTCCGGCCAAATTCCGTCGAGTGAGAGCTCGCCTTGCTCCAGGAAGAAGTGGGAAGGATCAGTGAGAGGTGGGGAGTGAGATGGTGTGGAGGAATCGAGCTGGGGAGGCCTCCTTTTATAGGCGAGCAAGAGGGCAGCATGGGCATGATGGAGGCTGACAGGCGGCTATCGAGGTGGCTAAGGCTAGGGGACGGTGCGCGGTCTCCTGGCGATCGTTGCTGGTTTAAAGGCGAGGCTTAGGGCGGTGGGGTTTTGTCTGGAATGTGCAGTGCTCTGCGCGGGTCCAACGGCAAACTTCATGGCGTGCGGCGGCTACGAGGTATGGTCGAGGAAACGAGCATGTCTGTTGGTCTCCTGGGACGGTGGGGTTCGTGCTGGCGGGCGGCAAGGGCTCGAGGTTGTCGGGTTGAGTGGGAACGGCGCATGCACGGTGGTGCGTGCCGGCATGGTCGACAGCGACGCGGGCACGGCGTTTTTGGTGGTTTTTGTCTCTGTCTTCGAGCTAGGGCTGGTCTAGAGGGGGCAGTGAGGCACGCGCAGCATGCTAGACAAGGTTGGCGTAGCTAGTTTTTCCTCTAGCTTGCTATAAACATTGGGGTGGGAAGGTGAGGCTCGGCCTGCTCACCATTGATGGCAATGACAAGCTCACAGTGGTGCTAGAGGTTACTAACTAAGCTAGATGATCTACTAAATGTTTGCTGTGAGCTAGAGAGGGGACAAGTTAGGCCAAATCACTTCTCATAATAGTGTTATATGTTTGTTTGTTTTGTGTTTGCAATGTGTTTGATGAAATGGCCGAAAGAACTTCAAATTTGAATTTTGGATTCAAACTTGGTGGGTTTGCTAGGCACATGCTAATGAGTATCTGGTTAGTTGGATTAGTCAAGGGGCACTGGTTTGGTTGGGTTTTGAAAATGTGTGATCTTCACATATTATAAAGATTCAATTTTGAATTGTGATTTGAATGAGGTTGCCAAATGTTTCTGCAAGTTTGAAAGGTGGGCTTTGATTCACTTTTACTTGGTCTAGCAAGGAGTGAAAAGAATTGGGAAAGTTTCTGTTTGAAATATTGGACTAGAAACACTCAAAGTGACATAGTAAGAAAAATGGCAAAAATGACCATTTGCTTTATTTGATTTGTTTTTGATTTTCTCTTGATTTGTTTCTGCATGGAATTGTTTTATATGATGTTATATTCATCTTTTAACCATTTCTTGCTATTTTGGTTAATCACACAAGTTCATTCATGCATTTATCAAATCACCACATACACACATGCATTCATATGATTTTAATTAATCAAAGTTTTTGTTAACCCTAATTTTAGTGATTAGAGTTTGTTGATCATTGTTTTATGTTTTTGGCCAGATTGCAGATGTTAAGATGTGACGAAGTTGCTGACGTCTGTGCGAGCTAGGTCGTCTTCCCAGTCAGTCGCATGTAGGTTAAGGCATGACATGGGCTCTGCGCTTGAAGACTTCCTCTATTTATGTTGTATCGCCATAATGGCATTAATGTAAGTACTTGTAATCCTTCATTATGGATGTTGTAATGATACTTGTCGATTATGCTCACGACTCACTGATCATGGCAATGTGAATTGCAGGAATAATGGGCATTCTCGGACCGTAAATCCTGGGCGCTATAAAGTACGATGTAGATATGGCAATGACCTTGGTCATTCGGCTTGAAATCAAAGAATGTTCATACTCAATGACAACTAAGCTTAAATTCATTAAGATTTTACCACTTACTTTTAGGTTAAAATTTTACACATGCGGTGGGAGTATATTTTACATCAAGGACCTAAAAAATAGAAAATTACATCAAGGTCCATACATTTCGCACCAATGACCCTAGAATAATTAAGCAATTAAAACAATCGGTTTCGACTCATTCCTTGAGAGAGCACCTGATCGAGCCATACTCTTCATACCACTTTCTCTTCGATTATTTTCAAACTATGGCTAGATTTGTCGGTATACAAATTCTTGGACATGGCATCATCAACATAAAGAATGATGTAGATATGGCCAATTGACCTTGGTCGTTCGGCTTGAAATCCAAGAATCTTCATACACGTTGACAAATAAACTTAAATTCGTTTAGATCTTACCACGTACTTTCAGTTTAGAATTTTACAGGGATAGTGGATGTATCATTTTGCCAAGGACCCAAAATAGGCATAATTACATACATTTCCATCCATGTAGCACAAAGGACCCTAAAATATTTAAGCAAGGAAAACAATGGGTTCGGCGCCTTCTCTAGAGACTAGCTGATCGAGCCATACTCTTCTAAATGCTACTTTCTCTTTAATTGTTTTCAAAATATGGATAAATTTGTTGCCATTAAAATTCTTCGACATGGGAGCGTCAATATAAAGTATGATGTAGATATGGGTTTGACCTTGGTCGTTCGGCTTGAAATCAAAGAATGTTCATTCTCGGTGGCAACTAAGCTTAAATTCATTTAGATTTTACCATTCACTTTTAGGTTAAAAATTTAAGTGGGTGGTGGCAGTATATATTACATCAATGACCTGAAAAATAGGAGAATAACATCGAGGTTCATACATTTAGCTCAAAGGATCCTAAAATAATTAAGAAAAGGAAAACAGCCGGGTTTGTCTACTTATCGAGAGAGCAGCTGATCGAGCCACTCTACATACTACTTCCTCTTAGATTATTTTCAAATTATTGCCAAATTTTTTGGCCTGCAAATTCTTGGATATGGTATCACCAGCATATATTATGATGTAGATATGGCCATGACCTTGGTCGTTCAGTTTGAAATCCAAGAATGTTCATACCCGTTGACAACTAAACTTAAAATCGTTTATATCTTACCACATACTTTCAGGTTAGAATTTTACACGAGCGATGGGAGTATATTTTTTACCAAGGACCCAAAAGAGGTAAAATTATATCCATGTCCATACATGTAGCACAAAGGACTCTAAAATAATTAACCAAGGAAACCAGTCGGGTTCTGCTCCTTCTTGAGATACCAGCTGATCGACCCATACTCTTCTAAATGCTACTTCCTCTTTGATTATTTTGAAAATATGGACAAATTTTTTGGCATAAAAATTCTCGGACAAGGGATCATCAATATAAATTATGATGTAGATATGGCTTTGACCTTGGTCGTATGGCTTGAAATCAATGAATGTTCACAATTAGTGACAACTAAGCTTAAATTCATTAAGATTTTACCAATTACTTTTATGTTAAAAATTTATAACGGTGGTGGGAGTATATTTTACATCAAGGACGTAAAACATAGGAGAATTACATCAAGGTCCATACATTTACATCAAAGGACCCTAAAACAGTTAAGCAAAGAAAAAGAGTCGAGTTCGGCTCCTTCTCGAGAGAGCAGCTGATTGAGCCATACTCATCATAGTACTTCCTCTTCGATTGTTTTCAAAATATTGCCAAATTTGTCAGCATGCAAATTCTTGGATATTGGATGATCAGCATAAAGTATGATATAGATATGTCTACTACCTTGGTCGCTGGGCTTGAAATCCAAGAATGTTCATACTCATTGACAATTAAGCTTAAATTCGTTTAGATTTTAAAACTTACTTTTAAGTCAAAATTTTACACTAGTGGTGAGAGTATATTTTAAATCAAGGACCTAAAAAATAGGATAATTACATTGAGGTCCATATATCTAGCACAAAGGACCCTAAAATAAATAAGCAAGGAAAATAATCGGGTTCGGCTCCTTCTCGAGAGAGAAGCTGATCGACCCATACTCTTCATACCACTTCCTCTTCTATTGATTTCAAAAAATGGCCAGATTTGTGGCATGCAAATTATTGGATATGGGATCATCAACATAAAGTTGGATGTAGATATGGCCATGACCTTGATCGTTCAGTTTGAAATCCAAGAATATTCATACGCGTTCACAAATAAGCTTAAATTCGTTTAGATCTTACCACATAATTTCATGTTAGAATTTTATATGGGAGGTGGGAGTATGTTTTATGCCAAGGATCTAAAAATAGGAAAATTACATCGATGTCCATCCATTTAGTACCAAGGACCCAAAAATAATTAAGCAAGGAAAACATCTGGATTTGGCTCCTCGAGATACAAGCTTGATCGATCCATACTCTTCTAAATACTACTTCCTCTTTGATTGTTTTTAAAATATGGACAAAGTCGGCATGAAAATTCTTGTACATGGGATCATCAATATAAAGTATGATGTAGATATGACCATAACCTTGCCCGTTCGTCTTGAAATCAAAGAGTGTTTATACTAAGTGACAACTAAGATTAAATTCATGAAATTTTTACCACTTTCTTTTAGGTTAAAATTTTACACATGCGGTGGTAGTACATTTTACATCAAGGATCTAAAAAATAGGAAAATTACATCGAGGTCCATACATTTAGCACAAAGGATCCTAGAATAATAAGCAAGGAAAACACTCGTGTTCTGCTCCTTCTCAAGAGAACACCTGATCGAGCCATACTCTTCATACCACTTCCTCTTCAATTGTTTTCAAAATATGGCCAGATTTGTTGGCATGCAGATTCTTAGACATGGCATCATCAACATAAACTATGATGTAGAAATAGCTATGACATTGGTCATTTGGCTCGAAATCCAAGAATTTTCATACCTGTTGACAACTAAACTTAAATTTGTTTAGATCTTACCACGTACTTTCAAGTTAGAATTTTACACGGATGGTGAGAATATGTTATTTTCCAAGGATCCAAAAGAGGGAAACTTACATCCATGTCCATACATGTAGCACAAAGGACCCTAAAATAATTAAGCAAGGAAAACAGTCGGGTTTGGCTCCTCGAGAGACCAGATTGAGCATTACTCTTCTAAATACTACTTCATCTTTGATTGTTTTCAAAATATGGACAAATTTGTTGGCATTAAAATTCTAGGACATGGGATCATCAATATAAAGTATGATGTAGATATGGCTTTGACCATGGTCGTTCGTCTTGAAATCAAAGAATGTTCATACCCAATGACAACTAAACTTAAATTCATTAATATTTTACCATTTACTTTTAGGTTAAAAATTTACATGGGTGGTGGGAGTACATTTTACATCAAGGACCTAAAAATAGGATAATTACATCAAGGTCTATACATTTAGCTAAAAGGACCCTAATAATTAAGCAAAGGAAAACAACCGGGTTCAGATCCTTCTCAAGACAGCAGTTGATCGAGCCATACTCTACATACTACTTCCTCATCGATTGTTTTCAAAATATTGCCAAATTTTTTGGCATGCAAATTCTTGGATATGGGATCATCAGCATAAATTATGATGTAGATATAGCCACTACCTTTGTCCCTCGGCTTGAAATCTAAGAATATTCATACTCATTGAAAACTAAGCTTAAATTCGTTTAGATTTTGAGACTTACTTTTAGGTTAAAATTTTACACGGGTGGTGAGAGTGCAGTTTACGTCAAGGACCTAAAAAATAGGAGAATTATATAGAGGGCCCATAATTTATCATAAAGGACCCTAGAATAATTAAGCAAGGAAAACAATCGTATTCAGCTCCTTGAGAGAGCAGCTAATCGATCCATACTCTTCATACCACTTCCTCTTTGATTGTTTTCAAAAAATGGCCAGATTTGTCGTCATGCAAATTAGTGGATATGAGATAATCAACATAAAGTTGGATGTAGATATGGCCATGACCATCGTTGTTTAGCTTGAAATACAAGAATATTCATACTCGTTGACAACTAATCTTAAATTCGTTTAGATCTTACCATGTAGTTTTAGGTTAGAATTTTACACAGGCGGTGGGAGTACGTTTTACGCCAAGGACCTAAAAAGAGGGAAATTACATAGATGTCCATACATTTAGCACCAACGATACTAAAATAATTACGCAAGGAAAACATCCGGATTTGGCTCCTCGACAGATCAGCTGATCGAGCCATATTCTTCTAAATACTACTTCCTCTTTGATTATTTTAAAAATATGGACAAAGTTGCATGGAAATTCTTGAACATGACCTTGGTTGTTCAGCTTGAAATCAAAGAATGTTCATACTTAGTGACAACTAAGCTTAAATTCATTAAGATTTACCACTTACTTTTAGGTTAAAATTTTACACGTGCAGTAGGAGTACATTTTACATCAAGGATCTAAAAAAATAGTAAAATTACATCATGGTCTATACATTTAGGACAAAGGACCCTAGAATAATTAAGCAAGTAAAACAGTTGGGTTCGGCTCCTTCCTCGAAAGAGCTCCTGATCGAGCCATACTCTTCATACCACTTTCTCCCTTTGATTATTTTCAATATATGGCCAGATTAGTCGACATGCAAATTTTTGGACGTGGCACCATCAACATAATGAATGATGTAGATATGACCATGACCTTGGTATTTAGGCTTGAAATCCAAGAATGTTCATACCAGTTGACAAATAAACTTAAATTCATTTAGATCTTACCACGTACTTTCAGGTTAGAATTTTACACGGGCGGTGGGAGTACGTTTTTTTCCAAGGACCCAAAAGAGGCATAATTACATACATTTCCATACATTTAGCACAAAGGATCCTAGAATAATTAATCAAGGAAAAAATCATGTTCGGGTCCTTCTCAAGAGAGCACCTGATCGAACCATACTCTTCATACCATTTCCTCTTCTTTGTTTTCAAAATATAGCCAGATTTTTCAGCATGCAAATTCTTGGACATGGCATCATCAACATAAAGCATGAAGTAGATATGGTCGTGACCTTGGTTGTTCGGCTTGAAATCCAAGAATCTTCATACCCATTGACACCTAAAATTAAATTCGTTTAGATCTTACCACGTACTTTTAGGTTAGAATTTTACACGGTCGATGGGAGTACGTTTTTCGCCAAGGACCAAAAAAAAGGGAAAATTATATCCATGTCCATATATGTAGCACAAAGGACTCTAAAATAAATAAGCAAGGAAAACATTTGGGTTCGTGTAACATCCCTAAGATCATGTTTCAAAATCCATGCATTATCATCCATGCATCCATGATCATTTAGGGTTCCATTTTCAAAACCATTTCAAAACAGGAGCATATGTTGCTCATTATTTTATGTAAGTATGCTCTAGCCTTAGTGCTATTTTCTAATGATAGGAGTACTTGTTTTGTTCAGTAATGTTTTGAATTCAAACTTAAGTCTTCAAAAAGCTTGAGCAAAGTTTCAAAACAAAGTATGAAATAAAACCAAATTTATGCCTATTTTTATATCTCATAAAGGCTTGGTTTTATTTTATTTTTCAAATGACCCAAGTATGTTTGAGTAAACATAAGTGTTTGACACTTATTTGAGTACAAAGTTCACTATAAAAAATCCAGAGAAGGTTTGAAATCAAACTGATTTGAAATAGAGTTTGAAAACCATTTCTAGAAAATCAAACAGAAAAAGAAAAGGAGTAAAGAAGAAAAAAATAAGCAAACAGCCAATCTGGCTCAACCCAGCCCAACTCGACCCAGCTAGCCCAGCAACTCCCTCCCGCGAATCGTTTTTCTTTACTTGCACCCACACCCACAGAGTCGCTGACTGTCTGGACCCACCTCCTCTTCTTTCCTCTCGCTGACAACCGCGGCCCACACGGCGTCATCGTCTCCACCCAGCGACTGGTTCATCCCCAAATCACTCGGCCGTTTCTGGATTGATTCGCGGCTTCAATTCATGATAAATGCTCGAGTAAATCACGCCCGCGTCCTTGCTACTTAAACCCCCTCTGCCCCCTCTCCATTTTCCCCCAAACCCCAAGCACAGGGCGCCCCCAGGCTGCGAGAATTCCTCGCCGCGACCTCGCTACTCCGACGAACCGCGGCATCAATTCCGGCCAACCCCGACCACCCCTCTGCTCCTGGTTCACACGAGCAGGCTCCACTTCACCTTGCGCACCTCCCAGTACCACTAGCTCGCCCGCACGTGCCCCAGAACATCGGCAACGCAATCGACTGAGTGCCACCGTCTTCGGCTTCAACTCCGACGACCTCCAGTGGTAGGTTCCGACCACCCCTTTTTCCCCTTTTCTATACTCACATGTTCCTCTGGCTTGTGCGCATCTAACAGCCTCGCTGGTTTGTCTTAGCACGCACCCCGACGACGCCAAGGCTTGCCCGACGTCTGCCTCTACTCCGACGAGGAATCCTCGCCGTGTCCGCGCGCCCCTTGACAAGCCACTGCCACGTTGAGCTTCAGCACACCGCCACGAGCCTGGTAAGCCTCTCCGACGACCCCAACCCCCTCTGTAGCCACCATCGCGCCAGCACTATCGCTCCAGACTTTGGTAGGTTGATCAAGCACCGTTGGATCTGGATCTAACGCGTAGGATAGATCACTTAACGAAGGGGTAAGTAGCGATCTGTGCTGCACGATCTAGTTAGATCTAACGGCTCGGAAGCGCGATCCAGCGCGAAGCGGTACCAGCCAGTTAGAAAGCGCCGCGTGGCACGAGATTTGTTTTAAAAAGTTTGAATTAGATCTATTAGATGTCAAACTTGTTTAAATCATAACTTTTGAATACCACGTCCAAGTTTGACAAATTTTATATCAATGGAATCAGGAGAGAAAATCCTTTCCATCTATGCAATATGTTTAATGTTTTGCCTCTGTTAAAACGGTTGTTTTTACAGAAACATGTGTAGGCCTATTTTGTGTATAACAATTATTTGGGAAATGTTTTAATGTTCAAATATAGTTTGTTTGGCAAGTTTTGAACTTGTTTATGAATCAGTGCTGTGCACTTTTCTTGTTTGGTGTAGAAAATCATCACATGGCATTGTGCATGCATCCATATATTTTTGCTTGTATTTATTATGTATGTGATATTGGTGTTATTATTTTATGTGTAGATTTTGGTGCAAATAGTGATTGTGATTGTGAGGATTGTAGCTACTCTCCAAACTACCAAGGCAAGTGGTGCTTCATGAGTTTATTCCTATGTTTTTCAAATATGCATTAGAAATATTTTGCTAGTCTTGCATGGATATTTTTGATCTATATGCTATGCTTGGGAAATCCTAGTAGTTGTAGAATTGCTAGAAATTTCTAAGTTAAGATGCTTATCTATGCCATGCTTAGCCTAGCTAGTAGCAACCAAGGGTGGTTATACATATATGCTATGATAAAATATTTCTTAGTCTTTGGACTTGTGTTTTGCTTAATAAAACAACTAAGTGAATGAATCACATGGGTGGAATGAAAGGAATGGTTTATGTTGAGTGGTTACACAAGGCCCATTTCCATGGTTTACCTTGTGTATCTCACTTGTGGAAAGCCACCCAGGAACAAAGGGATTTGAGAGGCCAAATGTTAAGAAGCTTCTAGTGCAGCCACTTGGCAATATGGGCTCTGCCTGGATCATATAGGTTGCAATAACTTAGCCATTTGGACAGTTGGTGGTAGTGGGATGATAGGTTGGAGCGCGTCCATTTGGTCTAAGGGAAGGCTTCTAAAAGGTCCTGTCTTGGTGAAAATCAAGTCTTGTGGGAAAAGTGCACAACCTCTGCAGATGGAAGAATCTAAGTACTTAGCCATGTCCCTGGTATTGGACAACTTGAGCATCAAGACATGGAAGCTATCAAGAATATCCTCATCCCAATTTCTAAGTAAAAACTTATGGTTGAACAAGGGTGAAGGACCCCAATGTCTATTGGTGGTTCCTTGGGAAAGATTTTGACAAAGAAAAACTTAGTGTTTTCAACTAATAGGCAAAACCTATTTTGAGCAAAGCAAGCCTAAGCTACACTTAGCCAAAATGCATATAGTATCTAGTCCACCAATATTCTATTAAGGTATCACTTGCCAATACTATTCCAATGTATTGACCCACTGTGGCTGTAACTTGTGATGTTGCAGGATATTCTGATGATGATTAGGAGTCATGAGGCTACACTTAACATGCTTGCCTGTGGCACATGAAGATGAAGATTTATTTATCTTATTATATATTTGAACTCTTATATTAGGCCTGTGGCCATGGAGTTTGTAAAAGACTATGTTTGTCTCTGGAATGATATGTAATAATGACCTTTGTTTTTGTGTACTTCATCTTAAACTGTGGATGCTAGCATTGATCCAGGGATTAGCATTGCAATCACAGGGATCCTTTCCTTTACAAAGGAGGGATCTTACAGATGGTATCAGAGCACTATGTTGCCTGTAGGATTATGACCCTAGGATTGGAAACCACTAAGGAAAAAAATTCAACAACTTCCACACTTGTCTTTTCTTCTTGTAAACTTTTCTAATCTTCTTTCTCATCTCTATTTGTAGATGAACTCCATCAACGAAGCCGTGAAGAAGGGACCACTCATGACTGTGACTTTGGAATGTGAGACAGAGTTCCCCAAGGCTCTCAAGGACCTCATGGTTACCATGGGAATACATGGTGCAGCTGTGTACAAATGTTTTCCTGTGATGGATGAAGGAGTTGAGTACTGGTGGGTGCAACTTCACTTGTATAAAAACAAGGAAGACAACCACAAGGACTCAGGATTCTGCATGGTCACCAACTCAGTGATGCACACCACATTCTTTGATTCAGCAAGGGATGCATCTTGGAAAGCCATCAAAGAACTTGGTGATAGAATCTAGTGCAGAATGCTTAACACCCAGAATGATCTTAGGGAAGAAAAGAAGCATACCCAAGAGTTAGAGGCTACCAACCAAAGCTTAAGGAAGGACATCATAGACTTAGCAATGGAGTCTTGTGATCTAGACAAACAGATTGCCTCTAGGGATGCCCTATTAGCCAACTTGGCAAGTGAGATGGGATTGTAACGTACTTCGTTAGTTGGACCACCACACTTATCATTTTATTTCCCAAATGTTGTTTAAAATAAGTTGAACCTTGGTTGTTTGTAATGGATCCATGTATGCCATGACTTGTGTGTTTTGATTTCCAAAGTTATGCATGTGATGCATTGTCTTGTGATTTGTCTTAAATTGTGTTGATTCTAACTTTTTTCTATCTTATTAAATAGATGCCTAATGTTACTATCAGCACGGCTGAAGAGTTCAAGGGAACTCGTTTTGGCACTCGTATTACTGAGCTCACTAGTATGCTCAATCTCCCTCTTCCTACTATCATGATGCTTCCCCTCACCAAGTTTGAGAGGAAAGACCTTTGAGGCTTCAAGGTCAATCAGCCAGGACGCTAGACTGAGCCAGCCACGAAGGCCATCATCTTCAAGCTCATGCATGATGACAAGGAGAGAGGCCTAGAGGTAGTCATGAAGGATTTGATTGGACGTTAACTAGGGAGACACTCACGAGAGGTTAGAGGTACTCACTTCCACACCTTTGGTAGATGTGATGATGATGGTGAGGCCATTTACTTTGAGGATACTTCGAGAGAGACGGCAGAGCCGATTCGCCTATACCTCCAGGACTTAGAGGTTCTTCTTAGGCACATAGACACTGATAGGACCAACGTCATGCTTATCAATGACGAACTCCAGGTGCAGCTTCGTGAGAAGGACAAGCTCTTCGCGGAGCAAGATGAGATAGTCAAGGAGATGGAGGCCAAGTTTGAGAGTCAGGATAGAAAGTTCAAGAGTCAAGAGAAGCGAGTCCAAGATAGGAACAAGAGGATTCGAGACATGACTACAGAACTAGAGGCCAAGGACTTCGATCTCGAGCATCAGCAGACTGTGATTGAGAGACTTCGTTCACAGAAGAGGGCTCTCAAAGCCAAAGTAGAGACCTTGACCACCAATGTCGAGGAATACAAGACCGCAATGGAGAATGCAGGTCTTACATTTGTTGACGAGGAGGTTGATGCAGAGGAGTAGTGATGACTACTCATTTACCTTTATTTATCATGTCTTTGATGATTGAGTCGCAATGACCATCCAACATGTGGATGGCTTGCTATTGGTGTGTTTACTTTTTAGAACTTGTTGTCTATGTTGTTGAACTTTTATAACTATGATGCATGATTGTGATTTGCTATGTGATGTATTGTGCATGTTAGCATCTATGGGTATCTCATTCTTATCCTGATTGAAAACCACAGATGCCTCCCCGACGTGCCAATCCCAACCCCAACAACAACAAGATCAGTCCTGAGATGCAGCAAATGATGACAGCTCAGACTCAGCTGATGCAAATGATGACTACGTTCATCCAGAATCAGAACAACAACAACAACAACAACAACAACAACAACAATAACAACAATAACAACAATAACAACAACAACAACAACAATCAGAACAACCCACCGGGTTTTGACATGCTTACCAGGTTCTTGAGACTGAGGCTAGCAAAGTTCTCAGGAACTACTGATCCTATGGTGGCCAATGATTGGCTACGCTCTGTGAACAAGGACTTGGTAACTGCTATGTCTTGATGAAGAGAAGAAAGTCAGATTTGCAGCTCACTTGTTGGAAGGACCAGCAGCCACTTGGTGGGATAACTTCCAGATCACCACTCCCATTGAGGATGTGACATGGGCTATCTTTGAAGATGGTTTCTGTACTGCTCACATCTCATCCGGAGTGATGAGTTTGAATAAAAAGAGTTCCATAACTTGAAACAGCGCCACCGAGTGTGGCTGAATATATTGAGGAGTTCAGCAATCTGGCGCGATATGCACCGGTTGAAGTTGACACTGATGCTAAGAGGAAGGAAAAGTTCCTTGAAGGGTTGAATGATGAATTGAACCTGCAGTTAGCTATGGCCTATGTTCCCACATACCAGTCTCTTTGTGACAAGGTTGCTATTTTGGAGAGCAAGATGAAACAAGTTGAAAGCAGGGAGAGAAAGCACTCTGACAAGCACACCTCGGGATCATCCCACAAGCGTTCCCATTATGATGACAGTGGGAGTTCTGGATCCCACAAGCATGGGAAGTGCAACAAGCACCACAACCACAACCGTTATCATGACAACAAGCACAACCGTAGTCATGACAACGATAAGTACAAGAATCACAAGGGTGGATATAAGAGCCACCACAATGGAAGTGGAAGTGGCAGTGGAAGCCAGCCTGTCAAGAAGGATCTTAGTCAGGTTGAATGTTTCAAGTGCAAAAAGATGGGGCATTATGAAAATGAGTGCCCAGAAAAGAAAGTTGAAGGACCCAACAAGCCCAACCCTTTTCAAAAGGGACAAGTGAACCACATCAATGTGGAAGAAATCTATGAGGAACCTGATGTTGTTGCTGGTAAGTTCAAACTCAATTCTATTCCAGCACTTGTTCTTTTTGATACTGGAGCATCGCATTCATTCATATCAAAAGCATTTGTTGATAGAAATGGGTTTTCAACTGAAAACATTGGGTGTCCAATAAAAGTAAGTTCTCCAGGTGGAGATATGATAGTAAGTCTTGGATGTCGGGATCTAGTGATAGAGTTTGGGAAGCATAAGTTTCTAGTGAGTCTGATAATCCTAGATTCCCAAAGACTGGATGTAATTTTGGGAATGTATTGGATGACCAGGTATGAAGGAGTACTAGATTGTGCCAATCGTACTGTTGCACTCACAACCCCGGAAAAGAAAAGGATTAGGTTCAAGTCCAACTTTGAATCAAAAGGGAGTAATCTAAATTCTCTTAAGGGGGTTAACATAGATAGTGTGCCTATTGTGAGTGAATACCCTGATGTGTTTCCGGAAGAATTGCCGAGAATGCCACCAGATAGAGATGTGGAATTTCTTATTGATTTGCTACCAGGATCTGGACCAATAGCAAAGAGACCGTACAAGATGTCAGTGGATGAGTTAAAAGAACTCAAGAAGCAGCTTGGAGACGATTCTGAAAAGGATTTATCCAACCAAGTTCTTCATCTTGGGGAGCACCAGTTTTTTTTGTGGAAAAGAAAGATAGAAGTCAAAGGTTATGCATAGATTACCGTTCACTCAATGAGGTGACTATCAAGAACAAATATCCTTTGCCTAGAATCAATGACTTGTTTGATCAGTTAGAAGGAGCTTGTGTGTTCTCAAAAAATGATCTCTGGTCAGGTTATTTCCAGCTTAAGATAAGGGAACAAGACATACCTAAGACAACTTTCACCACAAGGTATGGATTATATGAGTATACTGTGATGGCATTTGGTTTGACCAATGCACCAGCATACTTCATGAATATGATGAACAAGGTGTTCATGGAATTTCTTGATAAGTTTGTTGTCGTTTTCATCGATGACATTCTAATCTACTCCAAGAGCAAAGAAGAGCATGAAGGACATCTACATTTGATACTTGAGAAGCTTAGAGAGCATAAGTTGTATGCCAAATTCAGCAAGTGTGAATTTTGGTTAAATGAAGTTGGTTTTCTTGGACACGTTGTGTCAGGAGATGGTGTAGCAGTGGATCCTGCTAAAGTTTCAGCTGTAACTGAATGGGAATCTCCCAAGTCAGTGAAAGAGGTTCGTAGTTTCCTTGGCTTAGCAGGTTACTACAGAAGGTTCATTGAGAATTTCTCCAAGGTAGCTAAACCTATGACTGAATTGTTAAAGAAAGACAAGAAATTTGCTTGGTCTGAGGGTTGTGAACTCAGTTTTCAAGAATTGAAGAAGAGACTAGTGACAGCACCAGTCTTATGTTTGCCAGATTGGAGAAATATTTCCAAGTGTATTGTGATGCATCTCATCATGGATTAGGTGCAGTACTTATGCAAGAAGGGAAAGTTGTGGCTTATTCCTCGAGACAACTCAAAATTCATGAGGTAAACTACCCCACTCATGATTTAGAGTTAGCCTCTGTTGTCCATGCACTCAAAACATGGAGACATTATCTTTTGGGAAAGCGATGTGAAGTGTTCACAGATCACAAAAGTTTGAAGTATATCTTCACCCAGAAAGAAATTAACATGAGACAAAGAATATGGCTAGAACTCATCAAGGACTATGACTTGAGTTTGCAATACCACCCCGGTAAAGCAAATGTTGTAGCGGATGCTCTAAGCCGTAAGGTTTTTGTGAATGGCCTTACTAAGGGAGAATTGCCAGATGATCTGTGTGCCCAATTCCGGGATCTCAGATTAGAGATTGTGCCTAAAGGACATCTCATGTCTTTAGATGTTCAACCCACTTTGTTGGACAAGATCAAAGAAGCCCAAAAGGCAGATAAGGAAATTGTAGAGATTAAGGAAAAGATTGGCAAGGGAAAAGCCAAAGGATTCCATGAAGACGAACAGGGTACTTTATGGCATGGAAAACGTATCTGTGTTCCACAAGATCCGGAGCTTCGGAAACTGATATTACAAGAAGCACATAACTCACCATATTCTATTCATCCGGGTAACACCAAAATGTACATGGATATGAAGGAAAGATTTTGGTGGAATAATCTCAAGATGGACATCGCCGAACATATTGCTTTGTGTGATGCATGTATTAGAGTGAAAGCGGAACATCAGAATCCAGCAGGATTGTTACAACCACTACCTATTCCACATTGGAAATGGGACAAGATTGGTATGGATTTCATCACCGGATTTCCAAGGACCCGGTCAGGATATGATTCTATTTGGGTAGTAGTGGATCGCCTAACTAAAGTAGCTCATTTCATACCCGTGAAGACAACTTACACAAGTGCTAAGTTAGCCAAGATCTATATGAGTAGAATTGTATGTCTACATGGAGTACCCAAGAGTATTGTGTCTGATAGGGGAACTCAATTCACTTCTCATTTTTGGAGGCAACTACATGAGTCATTGGGAACGAGGTTGGAATTCAGCACTGCTTTTCACCCTCAAACTGATGGACAAACAGAAAGGATTAATCAGATTCTTGAAGATATGTTGAGAGCTTGTGCTCTAGACTATGGAGCCAGTTGGGATGAAAGTCTGCCTTACGCAGAATTCTCATACAATAACAGCTATCAAGCCAGTATTGAGATGGCACCATTTGAGTTTCTCTATGGGAGAAAGTGTACCACCCCATTGCTATGGAATGGTGTGGGAGAAAGAAGTTTGTTCGGACCAGATCTAATCAAAGAGGCTAAAGAGAAAGTCAAGCTAGTCAAGGACAGATTGAAGATATCACAGTCCCGACAAAAGAGCTACGCAGATCCTGGTTCACATGAGCAGGCTCCACTTCACCTTGCGCACCTCCAAGTACCACTAACTCGCCCGCACGTGCCCCAGAACGTCGGCAACACAATCGACTGAGCGCCACCGTCTTCAGCTTCAACTCCGACGACCTCCAGTGGTAGTTTGCAACCACCCCCTTTTCCCCTTTTCGATACTCACATGTTCGCCTGGCTTGTGCGCATCTAACATCCTTGCTGGTTTGTCTTAGCGCGCACCAGAACCTCGCCTCCGACGATGCCAAGGCTTGCCCGATGTCTGCCTCTACTACGACGAGGAATCCTCGCCATGTCCGCGCGCCCCTTGACAAGCCACTGCCACGTTGAGCTTCAGCACACCGCCGCGAGCCTGGTAAGACTCTCCGATGACCCCAACCCCCTCTGTAGCCACCGTGCCGCCGTAGACAGAATGTATCGCGCTCGCCGCCAAGCCTCGGACTTTGGTAGGTTGATCAAGCACCGTTGGATCTGGATCTAACGCGTAGGATAGTTCACTTTACGAAGGGGTAAGTAGCGTTCTGTGCCGCACGATCTAGTTAGATCTAATGGCTCGGAAGCGCGATCCAGCGCGAAGCGGTACCAGCCAGTTAGAAAGCGCCGCGTGGCACGAGATTTGTTTTAAAAAGTTTGAATTAGATCTATTAGATGTCAAACTTGTTTAAATCATAATTTTTGAATGCCACGTCCAAATTTGACAAATTTTATATCAATGGAATTAGGAGAGAAAATCCTTTCCATCTATGCAATGTGTTTAATGTTTTGCCTCTGTTAAAATGGTTGTTTTTACAGAAACATGTGTAGGCCTATTTTGTGTATAACAATTATTTGGGAAATGTTTTAATGTTCAAATATAGTTTGTTTGGCAAGTTTTGAACTTGTTTATGAATCAGTACTATGCACTTGTCTTGTTTGGTGTAGAAAATCATCACATGGCATTGTGCATGCATCCATATATTTTTGCTTGTATTTATTATGTATGTGATATTGGTGTTATTATTTTATGTGTAGATTTTGGTGCAAATAGTGATTGTGATTGTGAGGATTGTAGATACTCTCCAAACTACCAAGGAAAGTGGTGCTTCATGAGTTTATTCCTATGTTTTTCAAATATGCATTAGAAATATTTTGCTAGTCTTGCATGGATATTTTTGATCTATATGCTATGCTTGGGAAATCCTAGTAGTTGTAGAATTGCTAGAAATTTCTAAGTTAAGATGCTTATCTATGCCATGCTTAGCCTAGCTAGTAGCAACCAAGGGTGGTTATACATATATGCTTTGATAAAATATTTCTTAGTCTTTGGACTTGTGTTTTGCTTAATAAAACAACTAAGTGAATGAATCACCTGGGTGGAATGGAAGGAATGGTTTATGTTGAGTGGTTACACAAGGCCCATTTCCATGGTTTACCTTGTGTATCTCACTTGTGGAAAGCCACCCAGGAACAAAGGGATTTGAGAGGCCAAATGTTAAGAAGCTTCTAGTGCAGCCACTTGGCAATATGGGCTCTGCCTGGATCATATTGGTTGCAATAACTTAGCCATTTGGACAGTTGGTGGTAGTGGGATGATAGGTTGGAGCACGTCCATTTGGTCTAAGGGAAGGCTTCTGAAAGGTCCTGTCTTGGTGAAAATCAAGTCTTGTGGGGAAAGTGCACAACCTCTGCAGATGGAAGAATCTAAGTACTTAGCCATGTCCCTGGTATTGGACAACTTGAGCATCAAGACATGGAAGCTATCAAGAATCTCCTCATCCCAATTTCTAAGTAAAAACTTGTGGTTGAACAAGGGTGAAGGACCCCCAATGTCTATTGGTGGTTCCTTGGGAAAGATTTTGACAAAGAAAAACTTAGTGTTTTCAACTAATAGGCAAAACCTATTTTGAGCAAAGCAAGCCTAAGCTACACTTAGCCAAAATGCATATAGTATCTAGTCCACCAATATTCTACTAAGCTATCACTTGCCAATACTATTCCAATGTATTGACCCACTATGGCTATAACTTGTGATGTTGCAGGATATTCTAATGATGATTAGGAGTCATGAGTCTACACTCAGCATGCTTGCCTGTGGCACATGAAGATGAAGACTTATTTATCTTATTATATATTTGAACTCCTATATTAGGCCTGTGGCCATGGAGTTTGTAAAAGACTATGTTTGTCTCTGGAATGATATGTAATAATGACCTTTGTTTCTGTGTACTTCATCTTAAACTGTGGATGCTAGCATTGATCCAGGGACTAGCATTGCAATCACAGGGATCCTTTCCTTTACAAAGGACGGATCTTACAGTTCGGCTCCTTCTCGAGAGACCAGCTGATTGATCCATACTCTTCTAAATGCTACTTCATCTTTGATTGTGTTGGAATTTTTGCCTAAATAGGCCCAGCCCATTTATTATATTCTAATAAATTCCTGAAATCCTAGAGGCCCATATGGTCCATTCATGCAAGGCAAGAGCTGGGACAAATGTTTAGTCTCACATTGCTAGTTGAGGGAAATTGGACCACCTTATAAGGTGAGCTCTTCCACCACTTGTACGAGCTTGAGAAGAGAAGACATATACACGAGCGCTCCTCCTCATCCCCACTCGCCTCGCCTCATCATGTCACTATGTGCGCGCGTCCCGGATTGCGGGAATCTCGCCGAGTTGAGCCTTTCTTGCCACACATGAATGGTATATGAACAATTGTACAAAATCTAAAATGTTTTGCTCAAGTGGACTTTTAATACGAGCTAAGTAGAAATCAATACGAACTGAGTGGAGGCTGTCCGGTTGGCTGCTGCCTATTCGCTTCAAGTTCCGTCTATTCGTTTCATCTCCTGCACAGCATGTCTGCCTTCACTCCGTGCCTCTAAGAGAGAGGCCACGCCTCCTCTCAGATACACTTCTACACATCTCTTTGTGTCTAAAGTTCCATAGCACTGTGCTACCTAGTCTTCCCCATCCTGTCTTGCTGCGTGCACCGCGATCCGGGATAGTAGGTCTCCACGACCCCACTGCTTCGAGTCATGTACGGGAGAAGGGCGATAAGGTTTTTGGGGAGCGCTATTGGCGTGACTGCTGGCTTCATCACAGACTCCTTCACGAATAGCGATTGCGCCGACGTCTTCCCCAACGAGTACTTCTTCCGTAACATCAGCAACCTCTTCCTCCACGACATGGCTGACAATGGTGCCAACACAAACACTGGTGGTTCCTCTGCTCCTACTGTGATGTACATCCTCTTTCTCAAATGTGTTCTGATCGTATCTCAAGTTTTATGCCTTGCAATCTGTTTGGTTATTTGCCTTAATCTGTATTTGCTATTTAACATGATTAGTATAATTTCTGTTCTTCTATTCATGTTTTATCTAGCATTTATTATGGTTAATTCGCTTGGTAAATTTCTCTTTTATTCAACAATCCAAAAACCTTATTTCAGGGAATTTTCCCCAAGTGGATTTGTTGGTTCTGTGAAGCCACCCGTTTTTGAAGGTGTCAATTACAAACGATTGCGTGCGAGAGTAGTGCTCTGGTTTCAGACCATGAGCTGCTATAACGCCATCTATGGCGCACCCGAGGGAGATCTTAATCCTGCTCAGGAAGAGGCGTTCCAAAAACTTGATACCACTTTCATGGCTGCCTTGATCAGCATTCTTGGCGACAATATTGTCGATTCATATTAGTCATTTAGCAATGGCAAGGATATGTTGGATGCGCTCGAGAGAAAATTTGGAGTCTCCGATGCTGGAAATGAACCGTATGTCATGGAACAATTCTATGACTATAAGATGGTTGATGAACGCCCCATTATGGAGAAGGCTCATGAAATACAGTCACTTGCCAGGGAGCTTGAGCACTTCATCTATGTTTTACCAGACAAGTTTGTTGCTAGAGGCATTATTGCCAAGCTTCCCGAGTCATGGAGGAATTTTGCTACTTCTCTGAAGCACAAGAGACAAGAGTTCTTTGTGGTAGATCTAATTGGGACTCTTGATGTGGAAGTGAAGGTGAGAGCAAAATACACACGTGATCGAGGTATCGAGGGAGGTTCTAATGCCAATCTGGTACAGAAAAGGAACTTCCAGCCTCACAAGTTCGAGAACAAAGGAAAGTTTGATGGCAAAGGAAAGTTCGATGGAAAGAAGAAGGTCTCATAGTCTATCATCTTCAGGAAGAAGACTGATAAGAAGAAAGGTGCTTGTCATGTATGTCGTGATCCTGATCATTGGGCTCCTGCTTGTCCCAACCGCTTTGACAAGTGCCAGCATGGGAAGGGCAGCAAGACTGCTAATGTTGTCATGAGCGACATTGAGATGAAAGATGTTGTGTATGTTATATTACCTACTATTCTTTTATTATGTCATTCTCCTGATTGGTACATTGACATGGGCGCTAATGTTTATTTGTTTGTGTTAATTTAAAAATAGCAAAACAAAAAAGAGAGATGGCTTAAAAGAAACTTTGGGAGTAGCTATCCCACTGATGATTTTTCGTGCACCTCTTACTCAGCCCACTGTTGATGCGGAAGCATATGCGATAAAGCCTAACCTTTTGAGTTTGGTTGAGCAGAACCAATTTGGAGGCTCATCTTCTAAAGATTCAGGTTTTCACCTAAATGCATTCACTAAAATTTGCGACATGATGCGTATTAAGGATCTTGATCCAAATTTTGTTAAATTCTGATTGTTTCCTTTCTCTCTTAGAGGAAAGGCTAAGGACTGGTTGTATCTCTACCTAAGGGAACCATCACATCTTGGGAGGAATGTACTATTATATTTATGACTAAATTTCCCCCAGCTAAAACTATGCAACTAAGATCCAATATTACAAGTTTTAGACAAGAAGATCGCGAGCCGCTAGCGCTTGCAGGGGAAAGGATGAAAGAAGCCGTAATGAACTATCCTAGTCATGGGATGGAAGAGCAGCTTATATTGCATTTATTTAATAATGGCCTTAAACCAATGTCTAAGTCTATGCTACATACTACAACATGAGGAACAATCATGTAAAGTAGGTGAGTGTTGCAAAGAAATTACTTGATGATATGTAAAACAACATGCTCAATGGCATGTGGAAAGAACCTCAAAAAGGGTGAATTTAGTCACCAAGGTAAGTAATTAAGAGCTTCCTTCAAAGGTAGATGAATTACTTAATATAGTAAAGGGTAAGGAAGATACCCAACTTAATGCTATCTCTACCGATGTTAATGATGTTAATTTTATAGCTCGCAGTCCTTATAGTCCTACATTGAAAAATCAAATCTTTTCTTCTAATGTTCAAAAACATTATTCTAGTCCCGGAGGAGCTCCTTTAATCATAATGGAGAAAACCATGGCAATATCTGTTTGAAAAAACTATTAGAAATTTTATGCAAGATCAAAGCGAGCAAAAGAATATGCTTATTAAAATCCCAGTGAATCATGAGACTAGTATTGGTAAATTATCTAATCAAGCCATTGCAATAATAAATGATGTACATGCTATATAGGAAAGTACAAATATCATGGAATCTCAATTGGGCAAGGTAGCCAAGACCCAAGCTCTCATATTTTCAAAATTCAGTGGAAACCCCAAGCCAGATCCGGTGGAAGACCTCAAGATGTTAAGGGTCGAAAATAATGAAGAGATGTCTAAAGAGCTAGATTATAGCAATGCACCAACACAATGATATATCATGGAAGATCATCTAAAGATGATCACCATGAAGAATGTCGGTATTGAAAAAGGTAATGATGCTACCTATCAACAATTTATTCAACAAGTAGCATATAAAGTTAGAGATTTAGAAATGGAGTATAACAGACTAGATGATAAGCTTCCTTCTAAGCTAGATGATATATGTGATCCCACTATATTAAGGTTAAGATTGGGGTTAATGAGATATCTTCACTTTGTGATCTTGATTCAAGCATCTCAACAATTTCCAAGAGCCTATTGATAAACTAAACTTGGATCCATTTACAACTACTGAAACGAGACTCAACCTAGCTGATTCTACATATAAGCAAGCTGTTGGGATTAAAGATAATATAGTAGTATAAATTAAAGGAAGTCTCGCACTTATTGATCGTTTCTATAGTGGACATGCCTGAGGATCCCATAGCACACATAATTCTAGGTAGGCCATTCCTAAGAACTATTAAAGCTTTAATCAATTTGCATGAAGGAAATATGACAATAGTGTCGTGGTATTGCCGACGAGTACGCCATGGAGGGGTCCTCACAAAGCGTGTTTAGAGACATGGGGGAAGGCGGACAGTTGACGGGTACGAGGTTACACAGCTTACCCAGGTTCAGATCCCACAATGGTGGCGGAATCCTACTTGTAACACCCCAGTTTTAGTTAATCTATATTAGGGTTTGTTTTGTGCATCATAAGCATCATCTCTATTAATGCATGCAAGAAAGAATAAACAAAACCCTAAAACCCTAACCTCTCTCTCTATTTGAAACACATTCAAAAGGGTTTTGATTATATTGAAAACTACAAAAAGTAATAGAGCCCAAATTGACTAAAGGGCTCCCTGCAGTATTTTATACATTTTATAAAAGTCCCTGGTATTTTTTGAATTACCCAAAACAGATTCAAATGGAAATACAAACACAGATTTTGAAATAAAAATCTGCTGCTAAACCTAGTTTGGCCGCAGCCCATCCCTCCCCTCTTCTCTCTCTGCTGCTCAGCGTGCAGCGCGTACAAGCAACCGCAGCCTAGTTTGGCCCGTTCACAGCCTACTCGGCCCGGTACCGCTTCGAGCCCCGTCGTCGTCTTCGTCCCTGACAGAGAGAATCTCCCTGTCGTGCCCGCCGCCGTCCGCCACCGAGGATGCGTCAAGATCAACGCCACCGCCCGCCGTCGCCTACAAGACCCCCCTAGTGGCCGCTGAGGAACCCTAGCTTACCTTCTCCCTCTCCTGTGTGTTCCATTCCCCTCTGTGCCGCGCGTGCCAGAAACCCTAGCTTCTGACCTCGCTGGCGCCCCTCTGTCTCCGGCCACCCCGAGCCTCGCCAAGCAGCCCAGGAGAAGCGCTGCGTCTTCCTCTTCCTCCTCTTTGAAACGTGCAAGCTGGGAAGGCCCCATCTCGCCGGAATCAAGTTCGTTCCCGACTCCGGCCATCGCAGTTGACCCTTCGATCCGCCGTCTTCCTGCGTCGCCTCGCCTCCCCGACCACCCTAGCGCGTTCCTGGTGAGCGAAGGAGTCGTTCATCGCAGATGCTCGTCGCCAGCAGCCCTCCGGTGACCAAATCCGGGCGGCGCAACCACCAAATGGTTCGTCTCGACCTCCTCTCTACAACCAGCCCAAGCACAGCCCAGCACGCGCATTGAATCCTCGGATTCGAGCTCAACCTGAGAGCCTCCACTGCTGATGTCATCATGACTTCAGCATGAGGTCACAATTCCCTTTTGTTTTATTTTGTAAATGATTCCTGTAATTGTTTTTAGTAAATAATAAATATTAACATATGGGTCCAGATGTAAGTGAGATAAATATTTCAAAAATGTTTTATGCTTAATAAAATTATATAAGTAATTCCAAAAATACAATTATTTTGTAGTATTCTAAAAATGATTTAAAATGAATTAAAAAATGGAGAAATTCATAACTAATTCATTTTAAATCAGAAAAATACAAATAATATATCTAAATGTTCGGAAAAATGAAACCTAGTTATTTAAGCTATCATCATGCATTGATCAACAACTAAAATGACAAGTTTAATTAGAGAACAAAATCAACCCCTCTCATATGCATCCGGAGTTTTCCTGAGTTAGGGTTTTCACCCCTCGGACCCTGATTAAGTTGTTGAGCATGCTTTAGGGTTTCAATTCAATACAATTTAACTTGTCATATCATCATACTTGCTTGTGCATTGCATCGATGTCATGTCTTGATTGTTTCCCTCTCTTTCTGGTGTTTGGTTCTTTCCGGTAGAATACAAGATCGGGATCGAGATCGAAGATCGACGAACAATACTTGACCAACTCTAACCAAGTCAAGTTCAAGATGTCCGAAGATCTGCTTATCTGTTATCAACTGGCAAAGGAAAGCCTAGCCCCACCATGATATAATCCTATGATTTTGAAAGCATTTTAATTCTTTTCATGCTGCATACGATTCTACTGTGGTCTTTTATGATAGACAGAGTATCCTATCTATTGCATTACTCCCTTTGAGCTTATAATACCTGATCCACTGATCCTAGCATAACTTGGTTTGGCTTGTGTGCACCGCTAGAGCTTTTATCTGTGTCCTGCTTAGCCATGCATAGCTGTTGAGTCTGGTCCATCCAGATGATGTATCAGATGCAGAGAATATAGTATGACAGGAGAACGTGATGAGATGATATCAGAGGTGATATGAGTTAAATATGCTAAGGCTTGTATGGGAGGCCACAGTGGGATGTGGTTTTTCTAGTCCCATGCTCTCCACCACTAGGACCTGAGTTCTTGCCTTTGGAACCGAGACGAGCGCACAACCACACGGGGCTTGGGAACCCCTCGCCTGATTAACTTGCCTAGTATATTCCATGAGTCACATAGTTCGGGCGTTCCATTTGACATACGCATATAAAACCTTTTGAAAGATTTGTCGGGTGCAGGTGCATTCATAACAGGTAGGTAAGTGTGGCCGAGGTTGCTTCGGGTAGATGGCGCCCTTGGTAAACCAACCTCACCTCACATCTTTAAGTACCGACTTTCGGATTTGACCCGTTATGGCAGAACCATAATTATTGCGTGACTCATGGTCTCGGCGAAAGCAAGGTAAAGGTCGTGTCCAACCACACCCTCTGTCGGCCTTCCAAGGAAGAGGGCTAATGATCTGGCATTATGTGTCGGTTGGTACGTGTGGGTAAAGTTGTACACCCCTGCAGGGTTAAATCTTTTCGAAAAGCCGTGTTCACGGTTATGAACGCTTGGTGACCAGATTCTAAGATCATAGAGAACTTTAACCTAATCATAAAATTTGGTAGATCAATGTGTGCTTAAGGATGCTTCCTCATGGGTACGAGGGGGTGATCCTAGTTGGTAGATGATGATGATTAGTGGATATCAAAAGATGATGGTCAACACTTTGGAGATTTCGCTCTCTTATCCCCTTTTGAAATACTCTGATTAGACGAGCTTGTTCTCTCTCTTGTTTTATAAACAAAGGATGGCTTTATGCAAAACAACTCCACCAGCCATAAGTCTTGCGGAGTACACCCTGTATTCACCCTTTCTTTCTTGATACCTTTGGCAGAGTAAGCGTTCACCTGAAGATGAGTTCCATACTACATCGACATCGACAAGTAGCTTGGGGTTCCCGGCCGGCAGCCTGAAATCTATGGGCTGGGACGTCATCGTTATGCTTCAGGCCTCTTAGACCATTTGTTAAGTTCGTTATACTTAATAGCATAATTTGCCTTCCGTTGTTTGATGTTTGTGGTCAGTGACCTCTGCTTGTAATAATTTGGTTCTCTGCTCAGTTATGAGCTTGCTGTAATAAATTTTGTGTCATAGGGTCACTGTTGTGTTACCAATTCTTCACTTGATATTCTCGAGCTCAAGGTTAAGCTTATGTCATACGGAGGTTAGGGAATTGTTTAGCCCTAATCCCGGGGGTGTCATAGTTCTTGGTATCAGAGCAGTACCGACAGTAGGAAAACCTTCCTATTGGTCGATGTTGAGTCTAGTGTTTTTGAAAACTATTTTAAAAGCTGAAAAGTATTTGCGAAAACTCTAGTATGCTTCTTTTTCTTCTTATCCAGTTTCACTCTAACTCTGGGTTATCTTATCTGGTGTTGATTATGGAAAAGTTTTGATATCTCTTCTTGTCTTTCAAAACTCAGGTGCCTCCTTGGCATGTCATTTCTAAGCCAGTTGACCTAGTGTTGAGTTCTCTAGAGTTGTGTGTGTTGTGAATTCCTTGTTCCCCTTTGCTCTGCTTCATCTAAGAGATTCCTTTCTATCATGATCTCTCTATCCTTTGGGAACCACAATATTATATTGTTGGCTCTGTAGTGTTCTGTTCTAGGCTTCGAGGTTTCCTTTCGCCTCGTGTGCCTCCTTTTTATTTGTTTGGGTACTCCAGAAGTCGTTTCTTCTTTTGGAAGCTACCTTGTGGTTACTACCTTGCAGTGTACGCTATGTCACTCAAGTAGTAGTTACTTCCTTTTTTTGGGTCTTAACCCTTGGACTTGAATCTAAGATCCCCGATTATGCTGGATTCTGGTGTTGTGAATCTTGTACATGAAGCTGATCTTTATTCCAAGATCCCTTTTGTTGATCCATGTCGTTAATGTTCATACATTACCTCAGGATGGCTGGTACTAAAGTTCTAGCCTTCAAGCTTGTGGTCTCTGTCGCGATTGAATAGTGACAACTAAGGACTTCCCCTACCACATGATATGGCAGACATTCTCTAATGGAACCAAATAGGTCACGACAAGAGTATTCCTCGAGAGTCTCGTATATATATTCATGACTCTACCATACCTTTCCTTCTCTGCATTGGTTTTCGGAAGATCGTTGACTTATGCATCCACATCTTGGGATTTTATCCTAAGCATGTTCTTCTTCCCTTGTCTTTTTCCGACCATTGTCTACCAGTTGGTAGCCCAGTATTAAATATGCATTGGTGTCTTCTGATGCAAGATACTCTTGTGGTCCGTCGGGACAAACCATTTCGGGATGTCTAGGACAAACAAACTCCAGTACCTCGTCATTTCTAGGACCAGGTCAAAGTGTTGTAATCCGCAGATCAAGAGGCATTGATTGTCTTCCATCTGTTCTACCTTGAAGTATCACACTCTTTCATACTAAGAGGTCGTGCTGAGTTTCATGACCCTTAATGCAGTGATGCTCTTACACATATTTACCCACCCTTCCTCGAGCTTTCGCGCTCGTGAATGATGCGTGTGCGTAATAATGTGGCCATCTGAGATTCTTAGCAATTATTATTGTTTTGACCTCCAAGGACATTGAGTCATTCTTAGCGTGATTGGTTAATCCTATCACTAAGCAAAGGAAGATCTTGCTACCAAGTCCGATATTCTGGTACGCTCTCCTCAGTAAATGAGTTAGGCTTGTGCCGAAGCTCTGAAACTACGTCTCCTTTCCTTACAAAGCAAGTTTCCTCTCGAACTAAGTGACATATCGGTGGTTCGTGATATTCTAGATGTGTACTAGAAGTACCGCCTTGTTACCACATGACCGTGTTGTCAAGTTCTTGAGAAAGCAAGTTCTTTGAACTGATCTTTTTTCCAAGAATCCGTACTGGATACCCCCGAACTAGTTGGTTGAGCTTAAACAACAACTTGGAGAGTTGTAAGAGAAAAGTTTTATCTAACTTTGTTCAATCTTAAAGGGATGTCTAGTTTTGTTCATGCTGAAGAAAGATAGCATTTCCTTTATGGATATGTTATCTCTCCCATCTTTGATTTGATTTGGGTTATTGTCAAATCAAACTCAGTTCCATGGACTATCTTGATAATGTTTCTTCTTGTGATGTTTCACTGGGATACATCTTCATGTCCTTTGGTCTGACCAGTATCTCTGTGTTGTTCACGCAACATATGAGTACATCTTCTTGGAGTGTCTCGATAAGTTTGTTGTTGAGCCCATCGATGACATCCTTATCTTCTCCATGCTAGATTTGATTCATATGGAACATTTGGCATTAATGTTGGAAAAATTCGAGAACCATCTTCGAGTTATCTTGAAGTATGTGTTCTGGATGTTAGAAGTGACCTTCTCTAGTTCACGTGCAAACGTTGAAAGATATCGCCATGGATTCAAGTAGAGTTAGCTCCGTTCCCTAAGGACACATCTGTGTTTTATTGTTAGTACTTATGCGTATGCAGTTGTCCCTCGACAAGTTGATAATACATGGGTATAGCAATCTAGATCGTCTTTTGGAGCTTTACACTGTAGTCCATATCTTGAGAATCTAGTAACTTTACCTTTACGGTAAATGTTGCAAACTTTCTATTCAGAGATGATGAATCTTATATATCATACCACCTAACCAAATCTGAATCTCAAGCAGATATTATGGTTGGTTTTCCTCAAGGTTTTGACTTAGGTCTCTCTGTAAATCTAGCAAGATTGATGTAATGGTTGACACACTTAGCCGGAAAGACCTTTTGTTATATTCTCTTGGCTTCAGCAATTTTAACCACTCTTCACGAGGCTTCTTCTATGATTTATTATAGGAGTTATTCTTATGGTTTTCCTTGTATCTGAAGTTTGACCTTTACTTGATGATCGATTTCTCGAACATCAAGGAGAACATTTAAAGTAGAGTTGCTAAATGTCTCTCGGTCAATCCTCCAGACCCTTTATGTTGGCAAGTGTCTTGTTGTGCCAAGTAATTGAAGTCCGAGAATGAAGTTTCTTTCTTCTCGTGTTATCAGGAATCCTCTTTACTTATTCATCTAGTGGTGTTAAGTGATATCATGATCTTTGGCAAAGATCCTGGTATACCTGGATGAATAAAGAGTTTCCTTCGTTTTCTCAACCATGTTATAAGAGTGGCTATGATTTTGGTAGTCAGTAGTTTCTCTTGCTACATGTTTCGTGTGACTCTTAATGAGTCCTCCCCACCAAAATAACCTTTCTGTCTTGGCCTTCTATTGAACAAAAAAGTGACCCTTCTGTGTCAAAAGTAGTTCAACGGCTTGGTTTTGTTGATCCATATTTCTGCAACCTGAAATCTCTACTTAAGTTATTTAGTAGAGGTACTCTATCGAAGTCTGTGGTCAAGTTCTTTCCATTGAAACCTTCCTCTTCAGAAGCTTAAACCCTTCTGAGTTCCATGGTCTCAACACTTATGAAGACCAGCTATCTAACAACTTGAAACCATCTCCTCTTGTTTCCTCCTTTACCTTGACGTGTTTCATGTTCGTCATCTCAGAGTTGTTTCAAAACACTCTATCCATGAGTTGACCATGAGATACTCTGTGCGTTGTTTAGTGTGTTTCCCCTCTTATCTTTAGAGTGGCCATGTTTATTTTCTCTATGTCTCTCTTCCTACCTTTGGAATCTCGGGTCGAGATTCTCGTAAGGGGAATAGAGCTGTAACACCCCAGTTTTAGTTAATCTATATTAGGGTTTGTTTTGTGCATCATAAGCATCATCTCTATTAATGCATGCAAGAAAGAATAAACAAAACCCTAAAACCCCAACCTCTCTCTCTATTTGAAACACATTAAAAAGGGATTTCAATATATTGAAAAATACAAAAAGTAATAGAGCCCAAATTGACTAAAGTGAAGGGAATATGCCCGAGAGGCAATAATAAAGTGGTTATTATCGTATTCCTTATTTATGATAAATGTTTATTTTACATGGTATAATTGTATTAATACGGAAACGTTAATACATGTGTGTTTAATAAACAAAAGGGAAGTTCCTAGTTATGCCTCTCTTATAAACTAGCTCGTTGATTAACATGATGATCAAAGTTTCCTGATCATGGACATTGGATGTTGTTAATAACGAGGTCACAACATTCGTCTAATGATGTGATGAACATTCATCCGAAGTATAGCATTACGATCAAAGTCATTGCGTTTATATTGCTATAACAACTTACGAAGTGATCCTAATCCTTAGACCATGAGATCATGTCAATCACTAACACCGAAAGAGTTTCTCGATGACATCAAACGTCACACCGTAACTGGGTGATTATAAAGATGGATTCAGAATATCTAAAGTGTTATGTTGAGACCCATGGATCGAGAGTGGAATTTGTTCATCCTGATGACGGATAGATATGCTCTGGGCCCTCTCGGTGATATCACATTGATTAGCTTGCAAGCAAGTGATTTGATCACTAGAATGTTATATCACGGGAACGAGAAAAGAGTGCATGTCGGTAACGAGATCAAACTAGGTATGGAGATACCGATGATCGAATCTTGGACATGTAATATATCGTGAAACAAAGGGATTAAGATACTAGCGTAAAAGGTTCACACGATCACAAAAGTCATCGTTGAATGTGTGGGAGTCAGTATGGATCTCCAGGTCCCGCTACTGATTATTGATCGGAGAAGGGTCTCGATCATGTCCGCATTATTCGCGAACCGTAGGGTGACACACTTAAGGGATACCGACACCATTCGGAGCAAATGATATGTCAGAAAAAGAAAAGGAAAGCGCATGAATTTATTTCACTAGACACCGGATGTAGTGACCTCGGATCGATAAGGATCCTAAGTCCCTGTGATTAACATGCTAGTCCCTGGATCAATAGCTAGCACTCACAGTCGATGAAATATCATGTAAAACACAAAGTCTTTATTACATGGAGAATCCAGAGTATGAATTTATTACAAAATTGCTTAGCATTAAGCTAGCTCAAATAACAGCGGAAACATAAAAGCAGCTTGAGCCCATCAACGCCCCAGGCTTGTCGAGTGTAGACTCGCGATCCCTACGCACCTTTCAATCTTCGGATTCTACACATAAAACGTGCAGCCAACAAGTTGGGTCAATACTTTGAATGTATTGGAAAATCACACCAAGGAGAGAAAAGGCTATCTCTACATGCAAGGCTAGTTTAGGCTGTAGAGTTCATTTGCTCAAAGCTAGTTTTCTTAAGCAGAGAAGAAGAAGAGAATATTTTCCCTACTTTGTAAACATTTGCTTAGGTAAAATATAGTCGAATGGCACATGAGGATATTACTCACCAAGTGTCCAAACAACCAAACACTTGGATATTACGCACCAAGTGTCACTTGGATATTACACACCAAGTTCCCAAAATCCCACCCATTGGCGATATTACTCACGCCATGGAGTTTTAAAACTTTGTTTAGAAAAGAGAGAGGAAGATCCTTTAGAGGCTCCATCCTTCAGACGCTCATTGTTGTTCTGTTACCGTGAACACGGCTGATCGATCAGATTGCAATACTCTCGAGAGTTTGTGCACTTTACCCACAATCCACCATCAAGTCCTTTTACAGACAAGACCATGGCGACGCTTTCCCTTAGTAGCCCCTCTACCTTCTGGATCCAACCGTGCCAAGAACCTCCAAATGTTAGTACCCAGGTGAGGTTTCCCACTAAGTACTAGGCCAAGACAGAGCCCATAATGTATTGTGGTTGCACTGCAAGCTTCTGAATTCTGAAACATGGCAGACTTCTTTGATTCCTGGGCAGCCGTCCTCCACCAAAATCTCACTCGTTGTCCCGACAACCATTCCGCCCAGAAGAAAACTAAGTTTTATTTTGAAGTGGATTTGAGAAGAAAATTTTACTCTAGAGAGCCTTTATACTTAGAAACTTCTTTGTCTTTCGAACCCCCCAACGGTACTTTGTATATATAGCATAGCAAGCAATACTTAGCAAAAACAGGGGAACCTATTAGGAGGGTAAATCCTAAGTATATAGCTACTCATGGCATACTACAAAAATCATCGCACTTGCAAAATAATACTAAGGAAAATTCTACTAGAACATCCTACACATGCATACTACAGAATTTTGAAGATCACATGCGTAGAATCAAAACTGGGACAAAAGTTATGAACAAGTGGTGTAACTTGCCTTGATCCGAGCAGCACTCTACACAATAGCACTCCTTAGCGCACTCCGAACAATCTAACAAATCACACACATAGATCTGATCACAACTTGCTCAAAACATATCACAGAGGTAATCATGCATGCATGCACATGGTATTTTATGCAAGGTTGGTTATTCTAAATTGACCAAGGTAGCAAGATTGTGTTGCAATAGTGTAAGGGTGTCACTAGGATTGATTTCCCAAGGTTTAGATCTAATTGAGTCACTAAAACAATTCCTAGGGTTAAAAGGAGATCAAACCATCTAATTAGCCCCAAACTAGATCTAATGATCTTAAGCAAGGTTTTATAATTTTGTACAGTAGGCATTGTGGAAACAAAGTTATTGCAACAAGAATCAATTAAAACAGAAATTTAATTATTTTTCTATAGAATAAACACTCTAATCTAATGATTAAAATCTACACCTAAAAAATTACTGTAAACTTGTAATATTATTGCAGATCTGGATTCTACATAAAATTATGAATCCAACGGTATATTATAAGCTAAAATTGGCCAAATATTCAATTTTATATGATTTTCGCAATGTTTAGATCAAATCTGCAAAAGTTGATCTAGCCCTAACTCAAACGCGCCAGATGGCGGCTCCCGATTGGCCCAGCTGGCAAGGTGGGGAGGGTGACGCGGCGCGGGCGCTGGCGCCGACGCGCTTTGCCACGCGGCGCAGCGTGGTTGGCCGATACCCCTTCGCCCCCCTTCTAATCTGGCCCGCACGATTAAAATCGGACGGCCGAGGAGGCTCTACTGACCTGCGGTGGTGGCGGCGATGGAGACGACGGCGGCGGTGGCGGAGTCGACGGTGGTCGGAGGTCCTGGCGGCTCTGGTGATCGTGGAAGATGACGAGGACGGCCCCTGATGCGCACGGCGATGGCGAATCCCCCAACGGTCTCAGCGCGGTCACTCCCCTCCTCAATCTCCAAGTGTCGGCCGTTCCTCCTCTCGGACCCGACGGCTCCGGCGAGCAATTGTCGGTGGCCTCCTGCGATTCCGAAGAAACGGATTAGGTGGGCGGGTAGGGTAGGTCGGGGCGAGAAGGGTGGAAGGTGTAACAAGGCTCGAGGTGCTGTGGAGGGTCGCCAACCTCGAGCTCCAATGGCGGGTTGCTCCGGCGAGATCGGGATTTCGCGAGACGGCGTTAGGGTTTGGGAAAAGCACAAAAAGGTGGTGGGGGCCGAAGCCGCGGTATAAGAGGGGTGGATTCCTTGGAGTAGGGGGCACGGATTCGAACGGAGAATGGATAATCGCGCGGATTTTAATCGGAACCGTGTTCTTCAGGGACTCTGGCTGGAGGTGGGGGATGACAGCGTGGCCCCACCTGTCGGTGGCAGGATTGGCGTAGCGGGCGGTCTTGGGCTGGCTGGCTGGCCGCGCGGCAAGATGGTGGCGGTGTGGTGGGTGGCCATGCCAGCTTAGGTAGGTTGCCCACTTTTTTTTTCTTTTAACATTTTTCAATTTCTGTTTTGGTAAAACCTATATATCTTTTGCATACTAAGTCCAAACTTGATGAAATTTGTATCTAAATTTTTATAAAAGTAAGGTGGTCAACATAGGACCATGACTTAATATTTTTACATAGTTTTTATAAGGGGTCAAACTACTACAACAGTAGTGCTTACATCTGAAAATAATTAATAGGGTTTTGATAGGTTTAGGTGTTTAGGATTTTGTTGTAAAAATTCATTCGTAGAATGCAATGATGCAAGGATGATGCATGGTACTAATAACATCCTAATATAAAATCTGGGATGTTACAAACCTACCCCCCTTAAGAGGAATCTCGTCCCCGAGATTCGGGTTGGCTAGCAAATAGGTGTGGGTGTTCTGCCCTCAAGTCTTCTTCGCGCTCCCACGTAGCTTCTTCCTCGGAGTGGTGGTTCCATTGTACTTTGCAGAATCTTATAGTCTTGGTGCGTGTAATCCTTTCAGCTGTTTCCAGTATTTTGAGGGGGTTTTCCTCATAGGTAAGGTCATTCTCCAGTTGAAACTCATCTAGGGGAACGGTGTCTCTTAGCGGTGTTTCGGCCATCTCCGGGTGGCACTTCTTTAGTTGTAACACATGAAACACATCATGAACAGTCAGTCCTTCTAGTAACTCCAACTGATAAGCAACTTCTCCTCTATGGGCCAGAACCTTATACGGTCCTATGAATCGTGGGGCTAACTTGCCCTTGATTCCGAACCTCTTAACTCCTCATAGGGGTGAAACTCGGAGATACGCACGGTCCCCTATTTCATAAGCCACATCTCTGCGCTTGGAATCAGCGTAAATCTTCTGTCGGGATTGGGCTACCTTTAGCCTATCCTGATTCTGCCGTACCTTTTCTTCGGCATCCTTTATCAATTCAGGTCCAAAAAGACTGCGTTCACCAACTCCGTTCCATAGCAGCGGAGTGCTACACTTCCTGCCATATAGAACTTCAAACGGAGCCATCTTGATACTTGTCTGGTAGTTGTTGTTGTATGAGAACTCGGCATACAACAGGTTATCGTCCCAACTAGACCCATAGTCTAGTGCACAAGCTCTCAACATATCTTCCAAAATTTGATTCACCCTTTCCGTTTGGCCATCCGTTTGCGGGTGTAAGGCAGTACTGAATTCTAGTCGGGTTCCAAGAGACTCATGTAGTTGTCGCCAAAACTTTGAAGTAAACTGGTTGCCTCTGTCTGACAAAATTCCCTTGGGAACACCATGTAGGCTTACAATCCTTGACATGTATATCTTAGCAAGTTTAGCACTTGTATATGTGGTCTTTACGAGGATGAAGTGAGCCACCTTGGTAAAGTGGTCTACCACTACCCAGATAGAATCAAATCCAGAACGAGTCCGGGGCAATCCCGTGATGAAATCCATGCCTACCTTATCCCACTTCCAGTCGGGTATAGGTAGTGGTTGAAGTAGTCCTGCCGGTTTCTGATGCTCAGCTTTAACTCTGTTGCATACATCACACAGAGAAATATATTCCGCAATTTCTCTCTTTAGGTTATTCCACCAAAATCTATCCTTCACATCCATGTACATCTTTGTTACATGGATGAATTGAGTATGGTGAATCATGAGCTTCTTGTAAAATCATCTTCCTGATATCGGGGTCATTGGGAACGCACAAACGCTTCCCATACCAGAGGGTTCCTTGTTCGTCCAGACGAAATTCTTTAGTCTTTCCTTCACTTATCCTGATTCTTATTTCTTCCAACTCTTTATCTCCCTTCTGTGCTTCCTTGATTCTCTCTTGGAAGGTGGACACTATTTCCATAGCCGCTACGTGTCCTTTCGGAACTATCTCTAGCCTGAGATCCCTGAATTGTTTGCATAAATCCTCTGGAAGTTCCCCTGCGGTAAGTCCATTCACATACACTTTACGACTTAAGGCATCAGCCACCACGTTTGCCTTTCCGGGATGGTATTGTAAGTCCAAGTCATAATCCTTAATTAGTTCAAGCCATATTCTTTATCTCATATTCAACTCCTTTTGGGTGAAGATGTACTTCAAACTTTTATGATCTGTGAATTCATCACAATGTTTGCCCATGAGGTAGTGTCTCCATACCTTGAGTGCATGAACCACAGACGCAAGTTCCAAATCATGAGTGGGGTAATTGTGTTCGTGGTTCTTAAGTTGTCGGGAGGCATAGGATACCACTTTCCCATCCTGCATCAATACACTTCCCAGTCCTTGTCGAGAAGCGTCACAATAGACTTGAAAATCCTTTTGGATATCAGGCAGGCACAGAACTGGCGCCGTTACGAGGCGTTTCTTCAACTCTTGAAAACTTGCTTCACATGCCTCGGTCCATAGGAATTTCTTTTCCTTCTTCAGTAGTTCCGTCATGGGTTTTGCTATTTTGGAAAAGTTTTCAATGAACCTCCGATAATATCCTGCGAGGCCCAAGAAACTCCTAATATCCCCCACATTCTTGGGTGACTCCCATTCTGTCACGGAAGCTACCTTACTAGGATCTACGGCAACTCCTTTTGCCGACACAACATGACCAAGGAATCCCACTTCCTTTAACCAGAATTCGCATTTGCTGAATTTGGCATACAACTTGTGTTCTCTTAGTTTCTCCATAATAAGGCGCAGATGTTTCTCATGTTCCTTCTCATCCTTAGAGTATATGAGTATGTCATCTATGAATACCACGATAAACTTGTCCAAATATTCCATGAACACTTTGTTCATCATGGTCATGAAGTATGCTGGGGCATTGGTTAGACCAAAAGACATCACGGTGTACTCATACAATCCGTATCTTGTGGTGAATGCTGTTTTGGGCACATCCTATTCTCGAATCTTTAGCTGAAAGTAGCCTGATCGCAGATCGATCTTTGAGAACACACTGGCTCCCTTTAACTGTTCAAACAAGTCATTGATGTTGGGTAGAGGATACTTATTCTTGATCGTCACCTCGTTCAACGAGCGGTAGTCCACAACCAGCCTCTTGGTTTTATCCTTCTTTTCCACAAATAGGACAGGCGCTCCCCAAGATGACGCGCTGGGTTGGATGAATCCCTTGTCCAATTGTTCCCTAAGCTGTTTCTTGAGTTCCTTTAACTCGTCCACATCCATCTTGTATGGTCTCTTAGCTATCGGCCCCGTGCCTGGCATCAAGTCAATGAGGAACTCGATATCACGGTCGGGAGGCATTCCTGGCAGTTCCTCCGGAAAGACATCTGGGTATTCCTTTACAATAGGTACCTCCTCCAAGCTAACCCCCTTAAGAGAGTTCACCATGACTTCCTTAAGTGCGAAATTCGACTTGATGCGAATCATTTTCCCTTCCGGTGTTGTGAGCGTGTTTTGCATAATCTATGACTCCTTCATATTCGGTCATCCAATTCATGCCCAAGATTATGTCTAATCCTTGTGATTCTAGAACTACTAGACTTGTGGGAAAGATGTGTGTCCCAATCCTTAGTTCTAATTCCCGGCAACCGGAGTTTGCCACGATTTCTCCCCTAGGAGAACTTACCCTGAGAGGTAAGTTTATAGTTTCTGTTGGTATCTTGCCTCTATCCACAAATACCCTTGATATGAATGAATGTGATGCACTAGTATCAAAAAGAACAACTGCGGGAATAGAATTGAGTTTGAACTTACCAATCATAGAGTCTGGCGCATCACAAGCATCCTCCATAGAAACATTATTTACCGTGGCTTTGACAAACGGATTTGGCTTCTTCCCGTTTCCATTGCCATGGTTGTGTCCATTTCCATTCCCACTGCCATTGCCATTCTTCTTCTCGAGGCAAGAGGTTGCATAATGCCCTGTCCTGTTGCACTTAAAGCATGTCACCTCACTGAGATCCTTTCCATTGCTGCCATTCCCGTTGCGGTTTTTATGCCCATTGTGTTTGTGGCCACCATGGTTATGACCGTTATGGTTGTGGCCATTATTGTTATAAGGTGGAGGTGAGGAATTGTGCTGCTTCTGATACGGAACAGAGTGCTTGTGAGGGTTGGACTTCCTCTTGCGGTTTTCTATGCTCTTCCTCTTTGATTCAACCATAATGGCTCTGTCCAGGAGTTCCTGAAAGTTGTCAAATTTCTGAGCCACAAGCTGAATGGATATCTCGTCATTGAGTCCCCTTAAGAATTCCTCCTGTCTCTTGGCATCAGTGGAAACATCGTCGGGTGCATAACGGGCTAGCTTGTTGAAAAGATCTCCATACTCGGTGACAGAACGGTGCAGCTGGTGTAGGTTGCGAAACTCGCGCCTCTTCAGAGTCATGACACCAGCAGCCACATGATGAGTGCGAAAAGCTAACTCAAACTGATCCCAAGTGATAGCATCAATGTCCGGGTGGGTGACTTGGTAGTTATCCCACCATTCTGCAGAAGGTCCTTCAAGCTGGTGTGCAGCGTAACGTACCCTGTCGGCTCCGATAGCTTGAACGGTGTCTAGCTTCTTGTTGATCATACAAAGCCAGTCATCAGCGATGATTGGTTCGGTGCTGCTACTGAAGGTAGGCGGGTTCAGCCTCAAAAACCGAGTCAAGCGATCCTGTTGAGGTGGTGTCGGAGGTGGTGGTGGTGGCGGGTTGTTGTTGTTGTTTTGCATGTTCCGAGTGAGCATTTGGATCAGCTGGTTCTGAGTGGCCAACAGTTGTGCTATTTCTGGAGGGATTTCGGAGTTCGCACGTCTGGCGGCATCTGTGGGGTTTAAGAGATTAGTTAAGAAATAGACAGAAAGACTAAGTAGTAACTCCTACCCTTATGAAAACACACCAAGCACACAAGGCACACAAGACATAACAACACAGCTCAACACAGAAAACAACCATGTTTAACTAAACCAGATTTGTCTTGGTATTTATTACAATCGCGAATAACGTTCTACTATAGAATTAAAGGTGGTCCAACTATTACACATCTTCCACGCCTTCCTCTTCCTCGTCTTCGAACGAGTAGCCTTCCTGCTCTAGAGTTGTCTTGTACAACTCCATCTCCTTTGTGGTGGCTTCAAGCTTCTCTTGGAGGTTCTTAATCTCATCTTGCAGCTTCTTGGTGGTGGCTTCCAGCTGCTCCTGAAGTCCCTCCTTCTGGCTTTGTAGCTCCTCCACTAAACTTGACTTCTTCGCGGTTTCAAGTTGCTTTGCCAAGTCCCTCTTGGAAGCACGCACGTCATTGATTATCTTGCAAAGGCCTTCAGTTTGCACTTCAGCTCCATCGATCTGCTGTTTGAGTTCCCTAATTCTCTTGTTTTTATTTATCACCCTCTTCTCTTGGTTAGCGAACTTCTTCTCTTGGTCCTGGAATTTTATCTCTTGGAGCTTCATTGCCTCCTCCTGCTGCTTGATCATTTCTTCCTTCTCCTTGATGAGGGCGCATAGCTCGTCGTTCTTCAACATCTCGAGGAAGGTGCCCTTTTCAAGGTCATGGATGTGGCACTCCAAATCTTGATATTGGGTCCTTCGGCGCTTGGTAGAAGTTCTTTCCTCAAAGGTTAACTCCATGGGAATTCCTTCCTCATCTCGTCTTCCAAAGAGGCCGCCACAGTGTCCTTCGAGAGCTTCATGATGACGTCCACATAGGCGACCAATGAGTTGTTGCAAGCTGATGCTAAGGGCCTTCTCCTTGGAATCGCTAACAATGTGGATTGCTATGTCTTCCTCCGGGTTCTTGCCTCGCTCTTTTCCTGGCTGCATGACCTTGACTCCCCAACAGCCGTCCTTGTGGAGTTTCTTCATTGTGCTCCCCTGGATTGTTGGGAGAGGAAGGTCCAAACGCGTGAGTAGGTCCATGAGGCATCCACCAAAACGAAGGGGCTCGATGTCCGCGACGGTGTCGTAGAGGAAGCTTGTCATCTTTTAAGTTAGAAGAATGAAAGTTAGATACTTAAACAAGTAGAGGAAAGCAGATACTATAAGTGCGGAAAATAACTTAGTAGAAAAGCATGTAAGGCACAAGTTAGAGGTGGTTCCAATCCTAGGGTCACGTCCTACAGGCAACGATGTGCTCTGATACCATCTGTAGTGACCTCAGATCGATAAGGATCCTAAGTCCATGTGATTAACATGCTAGTCCCTGGATCAATAGCTAGCACTCACAGTCGATGAAATATCATGTAAAACACAAAGTCTTTATTACACGGAGAATCCAGAGTATGAATTTATTACAAAGTGCTTAGCATTAAGCTAGCTCAAATAACAGCGGAAACATAAAAGCAGCTTGAGTCCATCAACGCCCCAGGCTTGTCGAGTGTAGACTCCCGATCCCTACACACCTTTCAATCTTCGTATTCTGCACATAAAACGTGCAGCCAACAAGTTGGGTCAATACTTTAAATGTATTGGCAAATCACACCAAGGAGAGAAAAGGCTATCTCTACATGCAAGGCTAGTTTAGGCTGTAGAGTTCATTTGCTCAAAGCTAGTTTTCTTAAGCAGAGAAGAAGAAGAGAAGATTTTCCCTACTTTGTAAATATTTGTTTAGGTAAAACATGGTCGAATGGCACACGAGGATATTACTCACCAAGTGTCCAAACAACCAAACACTTGGATATTACGCACCAAGTGTCACTTGGATATTACACACCAAGTTCCCAAAATCCCACCCATTGGCGATATTACTCACGCCATGGAGTTTTAAAACTTTGTTTAGAAAAGAGAGAGAAAGATCCTTCAGAGGCTCCATCCTTCAGATGCTCATTGTTGTTCTGTTACCGTGAACACGGCTGATCGATCAGATTGCAATACTCTCGAGAGTTTGTGCACTTTACCCACAATCCACGATCAAGTCCTTTTACAGACAAGACCATGGTGAGGCTTTCCCTTAGTAGCCCCTCTACCTTCTAGATCCAACCGTGCCAAGAACCTCCAAATGTTGGTACCCAGGTGAGGTTTCCCACTAAGTACTAGGCCAAGACAGAGCCCATAATGTATTGTGGTTGCACTGCAAGCTTCTGAATTCTGAAACATGGCAGACTTCTTTGATTCCTGGGCGGCCGTCCTCCACCAAAATCTCACTCGTTGTCCCGACAACCATTCCGCCCAGAAGAAAACTTAGTTTTATTTTGAAGTGGATTTGAGAAGAAAAGTTTGCTCTAGAGATCCTTTATACTTAGAAAATTCTTTGTCTTTCGAACCCCCCAATGGTACTTTGTATATATAGCATAGCAAGCAATACTTAGCAAAAACAGGGGAACCTATTAGGAGGGTAAATCCTAAGTATATAGCTACTCATGGCATACTACAAAAATCATCGCACTTGCAAAATAATACTAAGGAAAAATCTACTAGAACATCCTACACATGCATACTACAGAATTTTGAAGATCACATGCATAGAATCAAAACTGGGACAAAAGTTATGAACAAGTGGTGTAACTTTCCTTGATCCGAGCAGCACTCTACACAATAGCACTCCTTAGCCCACTCCGAACAATCTAACGAATCACAAACCTAGATCTGATCACAACTTGCTCAAAACATATCACAGAGGTAATCATGCATGCATGCACATGGTATTTTATGCAAGGTTGGTTCTTCTAAATTGACCAAGGTAGCAAGATTGTGTTGCAATAGTGTAAGGGTGTCACTAGGATTGATTTCCCAAGGTTTTGATCTAATTGAGTCACTAAAACAATTCCTAGGGTTAAAAGGAGATCAAACCATCTAATTAGCCCCAAACTAGATCTAATGATCTTAAGCAAGGTTTTATAATTTTGTTCAGTAGGCATTGTGGAAACAAAGTTATTGCAACAAGAATCAACTAAAACAGAATTTTAATTATTTTTCTATAGAATAAACACTCTAATCTAATGATTAAAATCTACACCTAAAACACTACTGTAAACTTGGAATATTATTCCAGATCTGGATTCTACATAAAATTATGAATCCAACGGTATATTATAAGCTAAAATTGGCCAAATATTCAATTTTATATGATTTTCGTAATGTTTAGATCAAATCTGCAAAAGTTGATCTAGCCCTAACTCAAACGAGCCAGATGGCGGCTCCCGATTGGCCTAGCTGGCAAGGTGGGGAGGGTGACACAGCGCGGGCGCTGGCACCGACGCGCTTTGCCACGCGGCGCAGCGTGGTTGGCCGATACCCCTTCGCCCCCCTTCAAATCTGGCCCGCACGATTAAAATCGGACGGCCGAGGCGGCTCTACTGACCTGCGGTGGAGGCAGCGGTGGCGGAGTCGACGGTGGTCGGAGGTCCTGGCGGCTCTGGTGATCGTGGAAGATGACGAGGACGGCCCCTGATGCGCACGGCGATGGCGAATCCCCCAACGGTCTCAGCGCGGTCACTCCCCTCGTCAATCTCCCAGCGTCGGTTGTTCCTCCTCTCGGACCCGACGGCTCCGGCGAGAAATTGCCGGTGGCCTCCTGCGATTCCGAAGAAACGGATTAGGTGGGCGGGTAGGGTAGGTCGGGGCGAAAGGATGGAAGGTGTAACAAGGCTCGAGGTGCTCTAGAGGGTTGCCAACCTTGAGCTCCAATGGCGGGTTGCTCCGGCAAGATCGGGATTTCGCGAGACGGCGTTAGGGTTTGGGAAAAGCACAAAAAGCGGTGGGGGCCGAAGCCGCGGTATAAGAGGGGTGGATTCCTTGGAATAGGGGCACGGAATTGAACGGAGAACGGATAATCGCGCGGATTTGAATCGGAACCGTGTTCTTCACGGACTCTGGCTGTAGGTGGGGGATGAAAGCGTGGCCCGACCTATCGGTGGCAGCAGCGGGATTGGCAGAGCGGGCCGGTGTTGGGCTGCGGCGGCTGGCGCGGGCAAGCTAGCTGTCGCGTGGCAAGGTGCTGGCCGCTTAGGTAGGTGCCACCCCAATTTTTTTTCTTTTAACATTTTTCAATTTCTGTTTTGGTAAAACCTATATATCTTTTGCATACTAAGTCCAAACTTGATGAAATTTGTATCTAAATTTTTATAAAAGTAAGGTGGTCAACATAGGACCATGACTTAATGTTTTTACATAGTTTTTATAAGGGATCAAACTACTACAACAGTAGTGCTTACATATGAAAATAATTAATAGGGTTTTGATAGGTTTAGGTGTTTAGGATTTTGTTGTAAAAATTCATTCGTAGAATGCAATGATGCAAGGATGATGCATGGTAGTAATAACATCCTAATATAAAATCTGGGATGTTACACCGGAACTGTTTCGGTTGAAATTGCTGAAACTGGTTCTTCATGTGAAATGGAATACTAGCAAGGGGTTTTATATAAATGTTTGTTAATTAAAGTAATTAACAAAATTCTGAATAAATAAATAAAAGAGTTTTATTTAAATGAGAGCTTGCATTAATTTTGGTGGAAAATTAATGCATGTGAGTGGAATTGTGAGTGGAGAGGTTTTATGTGAGTGGAGCTTCCACCACATGAATGAGGGAGAGGTGGGGGCACCCTCCATGGCCGGCGGCCATGCCCCCTTGGGCTGCCCTCTCCCCTATAAAAGGACCCCCTCCTCTCACTTGTCTCACACACCTCCTCGCGAAGGATCTCTCTCCCCCTTTAGAATTTCCCCATGGTCTCGGATCAGTGAGATACATGTTCTCGGTGGCTTTTTTTGAAAGGATTTGTTGCTTCCGCTGCTTCGCTGAGTGAGGGCGCGGAGGTTGTCGGGGTACCCGTACGTGTGTGCGATCACGGATGCACCACTGCTTTGAGGTGCTGGACTTGATCGTGCTGGACCGGCTGGACCAGATGGACTTCATCACGATCTTGAGATCGGCAAGTGTTCGTCTACATCATCCACGAGTACAACCTCGTTAACGCTATTCGGTCTTCGAGGGTATGTATTCTATGGATGTATATCCACCCGTTTCTTGTATCTAGTAGATAGATCTTGATATTTAGTTGTTCCCATCGTAGGAAATTTTTTGTTTTCCATGCTGCGAACCCTACAGTGGTATCAGAGCCGGATCTATGCGTCGATACTTTGCACGGGTAGTACACATATGAGTATGTGGGCAATGATGTTCATTTTATTGCTTCTTAGTTGTACTTTGGATATTGGTGGCATAGTGGGATGAAGCGGCCCGGACAAACTTTACATGTCCTCGCACATGAGACCTGTTCCACGCTTGACATGCAACTAGCTTTGCATAAGTGGCTAGCGGGTGTCTGTCTCTCCTACTATAGTCAATATCTAATTTGCAACGAGTTGTCAACAATTTGGTTATCCTCGTTGTGGTTCATGTTCGTAGGTAAGAACGGTTCTATCTTCGAAATCCCTAAGCCACGTAAAACTTGCAATGGATAAATTAGAGGCGTCTAGTTTAGATTGTTGCTGGGCTAGTGTTATGATATGGTGATGTTGTAAGTAGAAGTATAAGATGATACTCTTACAACACACATAACGTGTACGTTCCATAGACCTTGGCCTTACACATAGAGGTATGATAGAGATCATACCACGGTGCACATGATGGAGATCATATGCGGGAACCATATCATTTCACTAATAAACATGTGATGTTTTGATTGCATCTTATATTGCTTGTTTAGCGTTTTATTAGCATAATAAGATGATCCCTCATTTAGATATCAAGATAAGAATGTGTTCTTCCTTAAGTATGCACCGACAATGTTTCGTCGCTTCAAGACATCACGTGATGATCGGGTGTACTTGAATCCACGAGCATATCTCGGGTGTAAGACAGTTACACACGCGAATACTAAGGTTCTTACTTGACGAGCCTAGCATGTACATACATGGCCTCAGAACACGGACTGAAAGGTTAAGCATGAGTCATATATTTTGATATGATGACCATATGGATGCTCGCCTTTGAAGATATACCGACTCACGTGATGATCGGACTTGGTGTAGTGGATTTGGTTCATGTAATCACCAAAAAGACACGAGGGATGTCATTTTTGAGTGGGAGTTTATTTCTAATTTGGATTAGTAGAACTCAATTTATCATAAATTAAATCAAAGTGAATTTGCATAATTTGTTGTAGTCATTAGCATTCGTTCACCACCTTATGCTTAGTTATAATTGAGATAATAGAACTATAGAACTCTGGATATATACTTTACGAACTGGTATCGTATTGTGTTGAGTGTTAATCTAAAGTTTAAAGTCCTATTGCAAACTTTCAGCAAACTCTGTTTACTTCGTGAAATTTAATAATTGGTATTAAATCGAGAGTAACAATTCCAGTGTTAGTATCTTAAGTATCATGTTTGCCTCCATGATTCTTGATTGTTTTAATATCAAGTTTATCTAGGAGCTGAAAGAATTGTTTCAGAAACCATCATGTGTGGCAGATATAACGATATTTGAAACAATGTTTTGGTTGCAATATGATAGAGTATAATATATGTTCTCATATTGGATGAGAATTTATGAAGGTTGGAGATGCTAGACATCATAATCATCCAAAAGGGTTTTGGAAAGTAATGTTATACTCATGATTCGCCTTTATAAGCTACAGTAGCTTGATCATGAATGTCGTCATGATAAGGGTGAATAGAATATGTATGTAAAATGTTTACTACACTAAAAGATTACTAAAGAATAGATTTTGAAAGAATACCGATCATTTTGATGATGGTGATCTACTTCAAAGTGCAAGTCCAAAGGTATTATTATTTGAATATACACGCTTTGGACTATGTGTCATGTATATGGCGCCACTGTTGATGTTGATAGATTCTTTTAAAAGGAAAAGGAAATGCTGGAAGAGAATCTATAAAATATACTTGGCAGAAAAGAAAAGATTGGAAATATCTAATTTAGGTATATATATGATATCCATGTTATGGTTGTATTCCTTGCTTGTTAAACAATGTGGTTCTTGGGTATTGGATACCAAATTGGTTAGTATGAAATTTCATACAGAAAGACGCAATTCATGAACCACAATGGCCTAAGTAACTAGCAAGAGAATATGTGATGATGTTCATCGAAAACAAACAAACCGTTGTTTGTATTTCTCGTTGACATCAAAGCTTGACTTCAAGATTTGTTTTAATAATTATTATTTGAATCAGGTATTATGAGAACAAAGGTTGTTCAAATAATTACCGTATTCCATATAAGATGGATGATTTACAAATCTAGTTGAAGAAATCACATCCATAAAGCCTAATGCTAAAATGTCGCAAGACAAATGATTGGAAGATCACTTACGAAGTGACATCGCCGTTTAAATTATATTGGTAAGAAAACATGAAGAAACTCCATTTTCATGGATTTTTGGAGTCTTTGATTTAATCAAGTGACGCTTGTGAGACTTTCCTCGGGATAATTAAAAACTTCGTTCAAAGGCCAAAGAAGAACGAACGACTAAAATATTGGAATTTATACATATCGATGTATGTAGTCCATTATTTATAGTCGTAAGCGATGGGTTTCAACTTCATATACTTTCTCCAGAAATTTGAGTGAATGTTCACTTAATGAGAATGAAGTATGAAATATTTGGAAATGTTTCAAAGACTTTCAAGATGAAGTGGAAAATCATTGTAACAAGAAAATAAATGGTTTATGATTTTATCATAAGGGATTTGTTTGAGTTACAAGTGTAACAAGAAAATAAATGAATTATGATTTTATCATAAAGGGATTTATTTGAGTTGCAAGTTTAGCAAAACACCTAGATTTACATCTCCCGAAACACCATAGGAGTATGGAGTGTTTGAGATTTGTAATGAAACCTTGTTTGACATGGTTGGATCAAAGGTGTTATTTATAAAACTTCCATTATGTTTTTAAAAGATTAAAGCTTTAGAGACTTCCGCTTTTACACTAAAAAGAGCTCCAGCTTGATCCGTTGAAATGACACCATGGAAGTTATGGTTTGGGGTAAAACCCAAGTTGTCATTTCTTAAATTTTGGTATGCTAAACATAAGTAAGATGTTTACAACCGAAGTCGGATGATCATGTATTTATAGGTTATTTCGAATAACAATTGGTTATTCCACCATAACACCAAGGACAAAAGGGTTTGTCACTTGAAACGTGAAGTTCCTTGAAGAAGAAATTTTTCATAAATTTTAAGTGGGAGGACAATAGAACTTTGATAAGGTTAACGAACCTTAGCTAAATGTGCTGAGTTGCGCAGCGCCGGAAATCGTTCCGGAGGCTGCCATAATGCTCATAGATTATGTGCCTCAAAGGTTGTGGTCATGGAGATCTAAGTTCTTATTGAACCAAGTCGGTCGGATAAACAATCAAATGTTGAGATTTGAGAGTAAATCATTATTGTTTGACAATGATAAATCGACCACATACAAAGAAGCGATGATGGGCCCTTACTCCGTCAAATGGCTTGAAGCCATAAAATCCGTGATAAGTCCATACACGATAAATCAAGTTTTGAACTTGGAAGACCCTCCGAAAAGGTGTAAAAACCAATCGGTCGTATTTGGATCTATAAAGAAACAGACATGGATGTTTCACATCTATGAAATAGTCGACATGTCGTAAAGTATTTTATGACAATGTTCAAGGAGTTGACTATGACAAGATTTGATCTTTCATAGCGATATTTAGTCTGGACGGATTAAAGTAGCAACCACTACATATAATTTGGTATATGGTAGATGAATAAACAAAACAAAGTTCTTCTAATAGAATGGTTACCTAGGACGTGTACATGACACGGTCCAAAGGGTTTGTTAAATTCAAAGGATGCTAAAAGGGCATGCAAACCTCAATGGTTGAAGTAAGCATCGCGGAGTTGGAATCTTCACCGTGATGAAAAAGGAGTTTTCATCAGGAGACGATGAAGATGCTTGCATTTGCAAGAAATTAAGTGGGAGCGCTGAGACACATTTCTAATACATTATGTGGATGACATCTTGTTGATTAGAAATGTTGTATCTTTTATTGACAATGGTTAAGAATTTCATTTCGATGAAAGACTTAGGCAAAACCCGAATATTTAGCATGAATGTCTATAGTGGATAGACTGTGACACTAATATGGTTGTGCCAAACGTACATATATGAGATATTGAAGAAGTTCAATATAGAAACACAAGAAACGGGTCTTGTCGCATGGAAAAGAATTGAATCAAGATTCAAGTGTATTGACACTTGATAAGAGAAACAAGATTCAAGTGCTTTGACACTTGATGAGTGAAATCACGAGAATCTTTTGATCAATCATACCATGGTATGTACACATCCAGATATGTCCTATGCTCTAAGTGTTATGAGCATATACCAAAATGAATCATAAAATAATCATTGGACGATAGTAAGGATATTCTTATGATCTTTTGGAAAGAACTAAGAATATATTTGTGTAGAGGTGACAAACAATTACAAATAGTTCATTGTAAAGCGTTACATTGATACTATTTTTGTCACAAGATACAAATTAAGTTTATCTGAATTTAAACTATGGGTGGCACAATGAAATGGAAAGAAAGTTTCCATGATGGATTTGGATGAAATCCATAGTTAAGACATTGTGACGAATACTACAACAAAAAGGGCTAAGTATATGACTGCTATAGTAGCAGCAAAGGAGGGAATTTGTGTCAAGTAGTTTGTTATCAAACTAAGGTGTGGTTCGCAATGGGCTAACACTAAATATATATTGTATGACAATAGTATCGACGTATTTTAACCCCAAGGAACTAAAGGTCTCACCAAAAGACCAAATTTATACAATGCCATCTCATTGGAGAATGAGTGATGCGTGAAGACGCAAAGACATGCAAATACACACGGACCTGAAAGTGCCAGATCCGTAGATTATGTTAACCACTTGTAGTTGCGTATTTGGAACACCAGAAAGCCATAGGTGTTCAATACACAAAGTTTTCAAACTAGATTATTGTCTCTAGTGCAAGTGGGAGACTGAAGGGAATATGCCCGAGAGGCAATAATAAAGTGGTTATTATCGTATTCCTTATTTATGATAAATGTTTATTTTACATGCTATAATTGTATTAATACGGAAACGTTAATACATGTGTGTTTAATAAACAAAAAGGAAGTTCCTAGTTATGCCTCTCTTATAAACTAGCTCGTTGATTAACATGATGATCAAAGTTTCCTGATCATGGACATTGGATGTTGTTAATAACGAGGTCACAACATTAGTGTAATGATGTGATGAACATTCATCCGAAGTATAGCGTTACGATCAAAGTCATTGAGTTTATATTGCTATAAAAACTTACGAAGTGATCCTAATCCTTAGACCATGAGATCATGTCAATCACTAACACCGGAAGAGTTTCTCGATGACATCAAACGTCACACCGTAACTGGGTGATTATAAAGATGGATTTAGAATCTCTAAAGTGTTATGTTGAGACCCATGGATCGAGAGTGGAATTTGTTCATCCCGATGACGGATAGATATGCTCTGGGCCCTCTCGGTGATATCACATTGATTAGCTTGCAAGCAAGTGATTTGATCACTAGAATGTTATATCACGGGAACGAGAAAAGAGTGCATGTCGGTAACGAGATCAAACTAGGTATGGAGATAACGATGATCGAATCTCGGACATGTAATATATCATGAAACAAAGGGATTAAGATACTAGCGTAAAAGGTTCACACGATCACAAAAGTCATCGTTGAATGTGTGGGAGTCATTATGGATCTCTAGGTCCCGCTACTGATTATTGATCGAAGAAGGGTCTCGATCATGTCCGCATTATTCGCGAACCGTAGGGTGACACACTTAAGGGATACCGACACCATTCAGAGCAAATGATATGTCAGAAAATGAAAAGGAAAGCGCAGGAATTTATTTCACTAGACACCGGAACTGTTTCGGTTTAAATTGCTGAAACTGGTTCTTCATGTGAAATGAAATACTAGCAAGGGGTTTTATGTGAATGTTTGTTAATTAAAGTAATTAACAAAATTCTGAATAAATAAATAAAAGAGTTTTATTTAAATGAGAGCTTGCATTAATTTTGGTGGAAAATTAATGCATGTGAGTGGAATTGTGAGTGGAGAGGTTTTTATGTGAGTGGAGCTTCCGCCACATGAATGAGGGAGAGGTGGGGGCACCCTCCATGCCCGGCGGCCATGCCCCCTTGGGCTGCCCCCTCCCCTATAAAAGGACCCCCTCCTCTCACTTGTCTCACACACCTCCTCGCGAAGGATCTCCCTCACCCCTTTAGAATTTCCCCATGGTCTCGGATCAGCGAGATACATGTTCCTGGTGGCTTTTTCTGGAAGGATTTGTTGCTTCCGCTGCTTCGCTGGAGCGAGGGCGTGGAGATTGTCGGGGTACCCGTACGTGTGTGCGATCACAGATGCACCACTGCTTTGAGGTGCTGGACTTGATCGTGCTGGACCGGCTGGACCAGATGGACTTCATCACGATCTTGAGATCGGCAAGTGTTCATCTACATCATCCACGAGTAAAACCTTGTTAACGCTATTCTGTCTTCGAGGGTATGTATTCTATGGATGTATATCCACCCGTTGCTTGTATCTAGTAGATAGATCTTGGTACTTAGTTGTTCCCATCGTAGGAAATTTTTTGTTTTCTATGCTGCGAACCCTACATAAAGGGCTCCCTGCAGTATTTTATACATTTTATAAAAGTCCCTGGTATTTTTTGAATTACCCAAAACAGATTCACAATGGAAATATAAGCATAGATTTTGAAAACGGAAAAAGAAAAAGGTTTGTGAAATAAAAATCTGCTGCTAAACCTAGTTGGGCCGCAGCCCATCCCTTCCCTCTTCTCTCTCTCCTGCTCAGCGTGCAGCGCGTTGAATCAACCGCAGCCCAGTTTGGCCCGTTCGCAGCCCAATCGGCCCGGCACCGCTTCGAGCCCCGTCTTCTTCTTCGTCCCTGACAGAGAGCAGCTCCGTGTCGTGCCCGCCGCCGGGGATGCGTCAAGATCAACACCACCGCCCGCTGTCGCCTACAAGACCCCCCTAGCTGCCACTGAGGAACCCTAGCTTACATTCTCCCTCTCGTGTGTGTTCCATTCCCCTTTGTGCCGCGCGTGCCCGAAACCCTAGCTTCTGACCTCGGTGGCGCCCCGCCGTCTCCGGCCACCCTGAGCCTCGCCAAGCAGCCCAGGAGAAGCGCTGCGTCTTTCTCTTCCACCTCCGTGAAGCGTGCAAGTAGGGAAGGCCCCATCTCGCCGGAATCGAGTTCGTTCCCGACGCCAGCCGTCGCAGTTGACGCTTTGATCCGCCGTCGTCCGGCCTCGCCTTTCCGACCACCCTAGCGCGTTCCTGGTGAGCTCAGGAGCACGCTCGTGCTCTCCATCTTCTCCCTTGCTCCCTGGTTTGGCCCCGCGTCATGTGCCTCCGCCGTTCACCGCAGATGCTCGTCGCCGGCAGCCCTCTGGTGACCAAATCTGGGCGGCGCAACCACCAAATGGTTTGTCTCGACCTCCTCTCTGCAACCAGCCCAAGCACAGCCCAGCGTGGGCAGCGAATCCTCGGATTCGAGCTCAACCTGAGAGCCTCCATTTCTGATGTCATCATGACATCAGCATGAGGTCACAATTCCCTTTTGTTTTATTTGGTAAATGATTTCTGTAATTGTTTTCAGTAAATACTAAATATTGACATGTGGGTCCAGATGTAAGTGAGATAAATATTTCAGAATTTTTTCTGCTTAACAAAATTATATAAGTAATTCCAAAAATATAATTATTTTGTAGGATTCTAAAAATGATTTAAAATGAATTAAAAAATGGAGAAATTCATAACTAATTCATTTTAAATCGGAAAAATACAAATAATATATCAAAATATTCAGAAAAATGAAACCTAGATATTTAAGCTATCAGCATGCATTGATCAACAACTAAAATGACAAGTTTAATTAGAGAACAAAATCAACCCCTCTCATATGCATCCGGAGTTTTCCCGAGTTAGGGTTTTCACCCCTCGGAACCCTGATTAAGTTGTCGAGCATGCTTTAGGGTTTAAATTCAATACAATTTAACTTGACATATCATCATACTTGCTTGAGCATTGCATTGATGTCATGTGTTGATTGTTTCCCTCTCTTTCTAGTGTTTGGTTCTTTCCGGTAGAATATGAGATCGGGATCGAGATCGAAGCCCGAGGACAACACCATTGAAGATCGAAGATAGACGAACAATACTTGACCAACTCTAACCAAGTCAAGTTCAAGATGTCCGAAGATGTGCTTATCTGTTATCAACTCGCAAAGGCAAGCCTAGCCCCACCATGATATAATCCTATGATTTCAAAAGCATTTTAATTCTTGTCATGCTGCATACGATTATACTGTGCTCTTTTACGATAGATAGAGTATCCTATCTATTGCATTACTCCCTTTGAGCTTATAATACCTGATCCACTGATCCTAGCATAACTAGGTTTGGCTTGTGTGCACCGCTAGAGCTTTTATCTGTGTCCTGCTTAGCCATGCATAGCTGTTGAGTCTGGTCCATCCAGATGATGTATCAGATGTAGAGAATCTAGTATGACAGGAGAACATGATGAGATGATATCAGAGGTGATATGAGTTAAACATGCTAAGGCTTGTATGGGAGGCCACGGTGGGATGTGGTTTTTCTAGTACCATGCTCGCCACCACTAGGACCTGAGTTCTTGCCTTTGGAACCGAGATGAGTGTACAGCCACACGGGGCTTGGGAACCCCTCTCCTGATTAACTTGCCTAGTAGATTCCATGAGTCACATAGTTCGGGCGTTCCATTCGACATATGCATAGAAAACCTTTTGGAAGATTTGCCGGGTGCAGGTGCATTCATAACAAGTAGGTAAGCGTGGCTGAGGTTGCTTGGGGTAGATGGCGCCCCTGGTAAACAAACCCCGCCTCACATCTTTAAGTACCGACTTCGGGATTTGACCCGTTACGGCAGAACCATACTTATTGCGTGACTCATGGTCTCAACGAAAGCAAGGTAAAGGTCATGTCCAAGCACACCCTCTGCCGGCCTTCCAAGGAACAGGGATAATGATCTGGCATTAAGAGTCAGTTGGTACGTGTGGGTAAAGTTGTACACCCCTGTAGCGTTAAATCTTTTCGAAAAGTCGTGTTCACGGTTATGAACGCTTGGTGACCAGATTCTAAGATCATAGAGAACTTTAACCTAATCATAAAATTTGGTATGTGTGCTTAAGGATGCTTCCTCATGGGTACGAGGGGGTGATCCTAGTTGGTAGATGATGATGATTGGTGGATATCAAAAGATGATGATCAGTACTTTGGAGATGTCGCTCTCTTATCCCCTTTTAAAATACTCTGATTAGACGAGCTTCTTCTCTCTCTTGTTTTATAAACAAAGGATGGCTTTATGCAAAACAACTCCACCAGCCATAAGTCTTGCGGAGTACACCATGTACTCACCGTTGCTTTGTTGATACCTTTGGCAAAGTAAGCGTTCACCTGAAGATGAGTTCCGTACTACATGGACATCGACGAGTAGCTTGGGGTTCTCGGCCAGCAGCCTGAAATCTATGCGCTGGGACGTCATCCTTATGCTTCAGGCCTCTTAGGCCATTTGTTAAGTTTGCTATTCTTAATAGCATAATTCGCCTTCCGTTGTTTGATATTTGTGGTCAGTGACCTCTGCTTGTAATAATTTGGTTCTGTGCTCAGTTATGAGCTTGCTGTAATAAATTTTGTGTCATAGGATCACTATTGTGTTACCAATTCTTCACTGGATATTCTCGAGCTCAAGGTTAAGCTTATGTCAGACGGAGTTCTGGGATTTTTTTATCCTTGATCCCGGGGGTGTCACACTACTCCTGTTATAAATAACTATAAGGGCAATACGCCGAGTTACAGGGATTGGTTCGCTGTGCGAGATATAAGTTGATTGGTGCCCTAAAGGCTCCCATAGGCCCGCCTTATATAGTCGCCAGGTCCTAGGGTTATAGGGAAGAGTCCTAGCCGGACAGGTTACAGAGTCCTACACTGTTTACATCTAGTCTAGCGTGTCTTGCACTCCAAGGCTCCGAGTACGTCGGTGACTCCTCCGTAGCCTTCCTTTATCCGGCATGGGCCTCTCTTCTGGATCCATCTAACTGGGCCGCCCAGAAGGCCATGGGCCATGCTACCAACTGTGGGCCACCCGGGTTATCCGGATAGGAGACATGCTATGAGGATACCTATATAGCATATCCCCAACAGTAGCCCCCAGAGAACTCCGAGATCTTGCGCCGCCTTGCCTCTTCAAGTTGAATGTTCCATCTAGATGGATGTCGGCAAATCGTCAAGCAATATCTTGTAGTCCTCCCAAGAACCCTACAAGGATTTCTCCGTCTTCAACTTGTAAGTCAGAGAATAGTTGAATCTTCTATCGTACTCTTCCATAGCCGGACTAGATCCGTCCATGCCAGAATATTCCGATGTGATGGTTCACCTACTAGTGACATCTAGGACGACGTAGACATAGGTCAACGACACCTCGTAACTCACACATGCAGAGAACACAATAATGTCCATTTTTCCCGCGCGAGCGATACGAACCGTTGGCGGCGACGGTTGAGAACGTGGCAAAATTTCCGCACACATCGTCCACGCGCCGACCATTCATCGTCTTGCATGAATCTTGACGCCAGGGGTTATAAATTGTAACTGCGGTGGATTTTACTTTTCACCTCATTCTCCTATTGTGTCTTCTTCTTCCTCCAGTGAACTCCTCCTCGATCTCTCCGCACGTTTCGCAAAAAACCCTAGCCCTTCAATCCTTCCAGTCACCACCTCTCCCCTTCCAATGGAAAGCAGTAGCTCTGCTCCCTCTATGGTGGCGCCAGGCGATGCCGCGATGAAGCTAGTGAGCATCGTCCATGTTCCCCCAGAGGGCCTAGTGCTTCCCAAGTCTGCAGTGGTCGAATCCACCGGCGGCGACCATAATCCAGCGGCACTGGAGTTGCTGGAAGAAGAGAGTGATTCCCACAAAGGGGATTGGCGTGGCTCGGACATCACGGACCGCGACATCAAGGAACTGCTCGTCGAGGGCTACCTCCCTGCGACGGAGGGGCTCGTCTGGCGGGCGGCGCTAGCCGGTGAGGTCACCCCTTCTCCCCAAGCCGGAGAGAAGGTGTACCTCAAAGCCCAATTGGCCGGCAAGGATGAGCTCAGGAACTGTGAGACAATTAGTTTTAAGATCCGTCCTGCCCGGCGGTTCCCCGATATTGTCGGCCATGAGTCTTGTAAGAACTGGCAATGGACGTACTTCTACGGCCCAGATATCCCTCTGGATGGCCGAGAAGAAACGTATCCGGACTTTGTCGATGGAGCCGCTGCCGAAGCCCCGACATGGAGGTCCCAAGCCACCCTTCCCTTCGACAACAAAGCCTCCCATGCCATTAGGCGGATAGAGTGGTTCGTAGACATGGGTCTGACTGGGTTGGACCTAGCCATGTGCTGGTTCGTCTGGCGGATCCAGCCTCTACAGCACCGCTCTAAGCTGATGCACTAGTACTCTAAGGAGAGGAGGATAGCCTCCGCATCTCCGAGGACAAATTCTCAAGTGACTCCATCAAGCTCCACCTCAAGGATATCGTCAAGGTGAAGGATAGGAAGAGTGGCTTCACCATCACCTATGACATGTTCGAGGAGGGCAAGTGCCAAGAGGTACCTGTTTATTTTTCGTATATGACATATACTCTAGTTCTTCCATCTAACCATTACCATCTCATCTAACACTTTTTGGGATTTCACTTAACAGATCAGCAGTCTAGATGAGGATAGCATGGCTGTCAAAATCTATGACCCAAAGATGAAGGAAGTCACCCTTGTGTCCGACGATGATGTCCCGCTGGCACGAAAGCGGAAGAGCTCCACCTCTGACGCTGCCGACGGAAGTAAGAAGAAGACGGAGGGTGGAGCCTCCAAGAAGTCCACTGCTGCCCTGGAGGCAAAGAAAAGAAATGTTACCGGGATTCCTTTTGCAAAAGCACCCCCTATTGTGTAATCTTCTTTCTCTCCGACATTTATCCATTGCTCGTATTATTCCTGTACTTATACTTTTTGCACTTTTCAGGAAGAAGGCCACTACTAGTTTGAAGAAGACCTCCAAAACATTGGGGGCTTCTAGAAATATTAAAGATATGTTGCATAGTGACGTGTCTCCCCACGCATCTCCCGCCATCGCCCCTATCACTCCTAGCGTCCAGCCTATGTCTGCCCCGACAAGCTCACAGACCAAGGATGCATCTGGCCCTTCCGCCATGGAAGTGGACTCAGGTGCCACCGTGGAGCTTGCCGTTGTCGGCGAACTGGCAACAAAATAAATCACCGCAACTCAAATGGCTGAAGCTCCGGCTAAGGATGCCATCAGTAGCGGTAAGGCGGTGGTGGTGGGTGGAACGTCTGCCGAAGGCGGCGCCTCCGCATCCAGGACAACCGTAGAATTCCTGAAGATAGTCTACCCGACACTTACGCCGAGTAGCTCCGCTTTGGTTCCTGGTGCGGTGCCGATATCTCCAACCTGCGGTCTTGAGGATCTTCTCTGACAAGAAGATATCTTGCAAGGAAACAACCTTTCCTTCGGCAAGTTGCTTGCCGAGAGCGCTACCATCCTCAAGATCATCGCACTTGTAAGTTTTATTTGCCTTTTGCATTTTATATGAGTATCCCACTGTAGCCCCCGAGGATTTAGACGAAAAACCATAGGCCTTTGCATCTAAATGCTCTAAGAGTGACTAAGCTAGAAAATTTCTCACTGTAGCCCCCAAGTATTTAGTTTGAATGAATTATTCTGACTAGATACTTTCATAGTAGCATACGCAGTGTTTGTATATTTCGATACTGTAGCCCCCAAGTTTCTAGTTGTAACTGAATTAATTCCGACTAGATACTTAAAGAAAGACTAAGCATATGACTGAGTTAAAAAACTTTATGTTGTAGCCCCCAAGCTTCTAGTTGAAAACTTAATCAGTTCCCACTATACGCTTAAAGAGAGACCAAGCATATTGCCAAGTTAAAAAACTCTCACTGTAGCCCCCAAGCCTCTAGGTGGATAGTTATCCGGCTAGATGCCCCAAGTAGACTAAACAATTTTAACCTTTCTTTCCACAGAATGAGAATGCTTGGAGAGGCGTGGCCAACGAGAAGTTCCAGAAGATGCGTGCGGATTTGGAAGCCGAAAAGGGTAAAACTGCCTTCTTGAAGGAACAAATCATCAAGAGCAAGCGTCTGTTTTTCCTTTCTTTTTCGTATTCTGACTTGGTCTTATGCCAATCATTCTCCGAATACTCAATGTGTACTGTTCTTACTCCAACTTGTAGAAACCATTGCCAAGGCCAAGGACATTGTAGAGCAATCCAAGCACATTGAGTTGTTGGATAGCTAAAATAAGATCCTTAAGCAGGAGAGGAAGGATATGCTGAAGATGCATGAAGACTCCATGAAGGTGCTGCAGGAGTCCGCTAACACAGAGATGAACCGCTTGAAGGAGGAGATCGCGATGCTGAAAGAGAAGAAGAAAGCTACCGATGAACAAAATCAGCGCAATCTTGAAGCATACAAGATCCTCCGACAAGAATGGGACTCCATGGCAGAAACCCTCTAGCAGGCTGAGATTACCATCTTCAGTAAGTGATTCTCCGTCTTGTACTTCTGTAAGCTAGATACTTTGAACTTTTTGTGTTATTGAACTCATGCGTTCCCTTGTCGAAATTTTGCATCTCCTATTGGTTTGACCCAGTCGGCTCCTCCGCCAAAAGAGTGCATGGTCCTTGCCGACAACTTTATCAACACCGCCATCAAGCAGGCCAAGGATATAGCCAATAACCTCCAGTTCAACATCAAAGCAGTGAATTCTATGATGAAGTTCCTGGAGATCTTGCGCCAAGCCCCCGAGCATATTGTAAGCTGGAAAGCTTCATGTACCCGGGCTGGTGCAAGGATGGCACTTTTAATGGTCAAGGCGCATTATGAAAACACCGACATCGACACGGTAACCTTCGGTATCCCCGACATGGACGACGATGGCTAGAAAATGATCACAAAGCTATCTTTGCGTCGCTCGTGGGTTATGATACCGGAGTCTCCGAGTTGGTCGAACCTAACATCTTCGTGTCCATGGAGATTAATGACGGCGACAAACCAAAGCTCCTCCGAGTCCCTCAAAACTGCCGAATTCGAGGAGGATGGCTCTCCTGCTGCTGATGATGCTATGTCCAAGTCACCTGCGCCAGAGGAATGAAAAACCAATATGTAATATTTGTTTCCTCTGGAATTTGTATGTGGAAAAAAAACTACTTGTTAACTTTAGGAGGAAAAACAATGGTTGCTATTTACTGCTACTCAAGAACTGGTTCCAGCATATACATATTTTTAAGCAAGTGCTAGCTTATCCATTACTCTAGTTTGTATGCTTGACCTTTCATGAATCGGAAGACTCGTTATCGGAACTATGCGCTTAGGCGATGATGCCCAATGGCACCGTCAATAACCTAAGCATAAAATCGCCGACAATAAGTGCCAAAATTCACTACTCTAGAATCCACATAAAAACAACAAAGAACGTGTAGACCAGAAAACTTAAGCTAACTCCCGTAGGCGGAATTTTCACAAGTGCGATCACAAAGCTTGTGCATAAATGTTTTATACGATCCAAAAATGAACACTAAAGGAGGTATAACACTTAGAAATATGAGTGAACCAGAGAGCTTTATCTCATTGATCATATAAGAGGTACACAATAGATAAAAAATGTTGTGTAGAAAGGACGTAGTTGTGCTATGTTCCATGGCCGATCAAGCTCCGGGTAGTCATCATCTGGGTCACGTCGCTTACGCTTATGATCCTTGTTGGGTCTATCCTTCAGCTCACGATTGTCAACGAGGTAGTAAGACCCATTGAGTAGCGCCTTGCTTGTGATAAACAGTCCTTCCCATGGCGGGGATAGTTTGTGTGACTTCTTCTGCTTAAGTCGGAGAACCAGGTCCACCTCTTTAAACGAGCGATGCCAAACATGGCGACTATGGTAGCTGCGTAGCATCTGCTGGTAGATGGCGGATCTTTGGCATGCCAATACGCGCTCCTCCTCGAGAAGGTCCACATCTAGGCGTCTGGATTCTTCAGCGTCATCTTCATCGTAGGCGGCAACTCTTGGTGCATCGTGAAGGATGTCGGAAGGCAGGATGGCTTCTACTTCATATACCATGAAATAAGGGGTGTAGCCGGTAGATTTATTCGGTGTAGTTCATAAACTCCACAACACATATGGTAATTCCTCCGCCCAGGCTCCAGCTGCTCTATGCAACGGTGCTTCTAGAGCGGCTTGATTCCCTGCAGAATTAATCCATTGGCTCGTTCAACCTGACCATTGGACTGTGGGTGCTCCATAGATGCAAGGTCAAGTCGGATGCCCTTCTCCCAACAATAAGCTTCCACTTCTCCGAGTGACAAGTTGCTGCTGTTGTCGGTGATAATGCTATGTGGGAGACCAAATCTCACCACTATAGTCAATATCTAATTTGCAATGAGTTGTCAACAATTTGGTTATCCTCGTTGTGGTTCATGTTTGTAGGTAAGAACGGTTCTATCTTCGAAAGCCATAATCCATGTAAAACTTTAAATGGATAAATTAGAGGCGTCTAGTTTAGATTGTTGCTGGGCTAGTGTTATGATATGGTGATGTTGTAAGTAAAAGTATGAGATGATACTCTTACAACACACATAACGTGTAGGTTCCATAGACCTTGGCCTTACACATAGAGGTATGATAGAGATCATACCACGGTGCACATGATGGGGATCATATGCGGGAACCATATCATTTCACTTACAAACATGTGATGTTTGATTGCATCTTATATTGCTTGTTTGGCGTTTTATTAAGCATAATATGATGATCTCTCATTTAGATATCAAGATAAAAATTTGTTCTTCCTTAAGTATGCACTGACAATGTTTCGTTGCTTCAAGACATCACGTGATGATCGGGTGTACTTGAATCCACGAGCATATCTCGGGTGTAAGACAGTTACACAGGCGAATACTAAGGTTCTTACTTGGCGAGCCTAGCATGTATAGACATGGCCTCAAAACACGGACCAAAAGGTTAAGCATGAGTCATATGTTTTGATATGATGACTATATGGATGCTCGCCTTTGAACCTACACCGACTCACGTGATGATCGGACTTGGTGTAGTCGATTTGGTTCATGTAATCACCAAAAAGGCACGAGGGATGTCGTTTTTGAGTGGGAGTTCATTTCTAATTTGGATTAGTAGAACTCAATTTATCATAAATTAAATCAAAGTGAATTTGCATAATTTGTTGTAGTCATTTGCATTCGTTCACCAACTTATGCTTAGTTGAAATTGAGATAATAGAACTATAGAATTCTGGATATTTACCTTACGAACTGGTATCGTATTGTGTTGAGTGTCAATCTAAAGTTTAAAGTCCTATTGCAAAATTTCAGCAAACTCTGTTTACTCCGTGAAATTTAATAATTGGTATTAAATCGAGAGTAACAATTCCAGTGTTAGTATCTTAAGTATCATGTTTGCCTCCATGATTCTTGTTTTAAATAACAAGATTATCTAGGAGCTGAAAAAATTGTTTCAGAAACCATCATGTTTGACGGATATAACAATAGCTGAAACAATGTTTTGGTTGTAATATGATAGAGTATAATATATATTCTCATATTGGATGAGAATTTTCGAAGGTTGGAGATGCTAGATATCCTAGTCATCCAAAAAGGTTTTGGAAAGTAATGTTATACTCACGATTCACATTTATAAGCTACATTAGCTTGATCATGAAAGTCGTCATGATAAGGATGAATAGAAGATGTATGTAAAGTGTTTAGTACACTAAAATATTACTAAGGAATGGATTTTGAAAGAATGACAATCATTTGAGGATGGTGATCTACTTCAAAGTGCAAGTCCAAAGGTATTATTATTTGAATATACACGCTTTGGACTAAGTGTCATGTATATGGCACCACTGTTGATGTAGATAGATTCTTTTAAAAGGAAAAGGAAATGCTGAAAGAGAATCTATAAAATATATTTGGCAGAAAAGAAAATATTGGAAATATCCAATTTAGGTATATGGATGATATACATGTTATGGTTGTATTCTTTGCTTGTTAGACAATGTGGTTCTTGGGTATTGGATACCGAATTGGTTGGTATGAAATTTCATACGGAACGACGCAATTCATAAACCACAATGGCCTAAGTAACTAGCAAAAGAATATGTGATGATGTTCATAAAAAACACAACAAACCGTTGTTTGTATTTCTCGTTGACACCAAAGCTTACCTTCAAGATTTGTTTTAATAATAGTTATTTAAATCATGTATTATGGGAACAAAGGTTGTTCAAATAATTACCATATTCCATATAATATGGATGATTTACAAATCTAGTTGGATAAATCACATCCATAAAGCTAATGCTAAAATGTCGCAAGACAAATGATTGGAAGATCACTTATGAAGTGACATCATTGTTTAAATTATATTGGAAAGAAAACATGAAGAAACTCCATTTTCATGGTTTTTTGGAGTCTTTGATTTGATCAAGTGACGCTTGTGAGACTTTCCTCGGGATAATTAAAAACTTCGTTCAAAGGCCAAAGAAGAACGAACGACTAAATTATTGGAATTTATACATATCGATGTATGTAGTCCATTATGTGTAGTCATAAGCGATGGACTTCACCTTCATATGCTTTCTCTGGAAATTTGAGTGAATATTCACTTAATGAGAAAGAAGTATGAAATATTTGAAAAACGTTTTAAAGACTTTCAAGATGAAGTGGAAAATCATTATAACAAGAAAATAAATGATTTATGATTTTATCATAAAGAGATTTATTTGAGTTACAAGTGTAACAAGAAAAATAAATTAATTATGATTTATCATAAAGGGATTTATTTGAGTTGCAAGTTTAGCAAAACACCTAGATTTATATCTCCCGAAACACCATAGGAGTATGGAGTGTTTGAGATTTGTGTGACATGGTTGGATCAAAGGTGTTATTTCTAAAACTGCCATTATGTTTTAAAAGATTAAAAGCTTTAGAGACTACCGCTTTTACACTGAAAAGAGCTCCATCTTGATCCGTTGAAATGACACCATGGAAGTTGTGGTTTGGGGTAAAACCCAAATTGTCATTTCTTAAATTTTGGTATGCTAAGCATAAGTAAGATGTTTAGAACCAAAGTCGGATGAACATATCTTTGTAGGTTATTTAGAATAACAATTGGTTATTCCTCCATAACACCAAGGACAAAAGGGTTTGTCGCTTGAAATGTGAAGTTTCTTGAAAAAGGAATTTTTCGCAGAAGTTAAGTGGGAGCACAATAGAACTTTAATAAGGTTAACGAACCTTAGCTATATGTGTTGAGTTGCAAAGCGCCGTAAAATGTTCCGGAGGCAGCCAAAATGCTCATGGATCACATGCCCCAAAGGTTGCGGTCACGGAGGTCTAAAGTTCCTATTGAACCAAGTAGGTCTGATAAACAATCAAATGTTGATATTTGAGAGTAAATCATTATTGTTTGACAATCATTATTGTTTGACAATGTTGAGATTTGAGAGTAAATCCGTGATAGTTCCATACACGAGAAATCATGTTTTGAACTTGGAAGACCCTCCGGAAAGGTGTAAAAACCTATCGGTCATATTTGTATCTATAAAGAAACAGACATGGATGTTTCACATCTATAAAATAGTCGACATGTCGTAAAGTATTTTATGACAATGTTCAAGGAGTACACTATGACAAGATTTGATATTTCATAGCGATATTTAGTCTGGACGGATTAAAGTAGTAATCACTATATATAATTTGGTATATGGTAGATGAATAAACAAACCAAAGTTCTTCTAATAGAATGGTTACCTAGGACGTGTACATGACATGGTCCAAAGGGTTTTTTAATTCAAAGGATGCTAAAAGGGTATGCAAACTTCAATGGTTGAAGTAAGCATCACGGAGTTGGAATCTTCACAGTGATGAAAAAGAATTTTCATCAGGAGACGATGAAGATGCTTGCATTTGCAAGAAATTAAGTGGGAGCACTAAGACATATTTCTAATACATTATGTGGAGGACATCTGGTTGATTAGAAATGATGTAGTTTTTATTGACAAAGGTTAAGAATTTCATTTTGATGAAAGACTTAGGCAAAACCCGAATATTTAGCATTAATGTCTATAGTGGATAGACTGTGACGCTAATATGGTTGTGACAAATGTATATATATATGAGATATTGAAGGAGTTCAATATAGAAACGACAAGAAACGGTTCTTGTCGCATGGAAAAGAATTGAATCAAGATTCAAGTGTATCGACACTTGATAAGTGAAACAAGATTCAAGTGCTTTGACACTTGATGAGTGAAATTACAAGAATGATTTGATCAATCATACCATGATATGTACACATCCAGATATGTCCTATCCTCTAAGTATTATGAGCATATACCAGAATGAATCATAAAATGATCATTGGACGATAGTGAGGGTATTCTTATGATATTTTGGAAGAACTAAGAATATATTTGTGTAGAGGTGACAAACAATTACAAATAGTTCACTGTAAAGCATTACATTGATACTAGTTTTGTCACAGGATACAAATTAAGTTTGTCTCAATTTAAACTGTGGGTGGCACAATGTAATAGAAAGGAGATTCCATGATGGATTTGGATGTATTCCAAAGTTAAAACATTGTGATGAATACTACAACAATAAGGCTAAGTATATGACTGCTATAGTAGCAGCAAAGGAGGGCATTTGTGTTAAGTAGTTTGTTATCAACATAAGGTGTGGTTCACAAGCAATGGGCTAACACTAAATATATATTGTATGACAATAGTATCGACATGATTTAAACCTAAGGAACTAAAGGTCTCACTGAAAGACCAAATTTATACAATGCCATCTCATTGGAGAATGAGTGATGCGTGAAGACACAAAGACATACAAATACACACGGACCTGAAAGTGTCAGATCCGTAGATTATGTTAACCACTTGCAGTTGCGTATATGGAACACCATAAAGCCATACGTGTTCAATATGCAAAGTTTTCAAACTAGATTGTTGTATCTAGTGCAATTTCGAGACTGAAGGGAATATGCCCGAGAGGCAATAATAAAGTGGTTATTATCGTATTCCTTATTTATGATAAATGTTTATTTTGCACGCTATAATTGTATTAATACGGAAACGTTAATACATGTGTGTTTAATAAACAAAAAGGAAGTTCCTAGTTATGCCTCTCTTATAAACTATCTCGTTGATTAACAAGATGATCAAGGTTTCCAGATCATGGACATTGGATGTTGTTCATAACAAGATCACAACATTAGTGTAATGATGTGATGAACATTCATCCGAAGTATAGCATTACGATCAAAGTCATTGAGTTTATATTGTTGTAACAACTTACGAAGTGATCCTAATCCTTAGACCATGAGATCATGTCAATCACTAACACCGGAATAGTTTCTTGATGACATCAATCGTCACACCGTAACTGGGTGATTAGATGGCTTCAGAACTACTAAAGTGTTATGTTGAGGCCCATGGATCGAGAGTGGAATTTGTTCATCCCGATTACGGATAGATATGCTCTAGGCCCTCTCGGTGATATCACATTGATTAGCTTGCAAGAAAGTGATTTGATCACTAGAATGTTATATCACGGGAACGAGAAAAGAGTGCATGTCGGTAACAAGATCAAACTAGTTATGGAGATACCAATGATCGAATCTCGGACATGTAATATATCGTGAAACAAAGGGATTAAGATACTAGCGTAAAAGGTTCCGACGATCACAGGAAAGTCATCGTTGAATGTGTGGGAAACAAACGAATAAATGTGAGTGGATTTTTGAGTGGAGGCTCTTTTATGGGAGTGGAGGCTTTTCATTTTGAGTGGGAGCTCCACCATGGCTAGCGCCATGCCCCTTGGGGTGCCCCCCTCTCCCTATAAAAGGCCCCCCTCTCCTCCTCTCAAAGCACACCTCCTCATGAAGGATCTCTCTCCTCCTCTAGAATTTATCCCCCATGGTCTTGGACTAGCGAGATACATGTTCCCGGTGGCTATTTGGCAAGAAAGGGTTGTGCTTCCGCTGCATCGCTGGAGGGAGGAGGCGAAGGTTGCTCGGTGTCTTGTACGTGTGTGCGAGCACGGATGCACTGCTGTTTTGCGGCGCTAGGACTTCATCTCGATCTTGAGATCGGCAAGAGATCGTCTACATCAACCATGAGTTTGGACTCGTTAAGATTCGTCGGTCTTCAAGGGTATGTTCTCTACGGATGTATATCTGCCTGTTGCTTGTACCTAGTAGATAGATCTTGCTACATAGTTGTTCCCATCGTAGGAAATTTTTTGTTTTCTATGTTGTGAACCCTACAGGTTCTCTATGATACGCATGTATTTACTATGACAAGGACTTGCCGGTAACTAATGTTGAGTACCATGAGGAGCGGCCCTCGTACTCAAGGGACATAAGATTTCCAGTTTATAGTCTGTCAAACATATAACTCATATTGGACCTCACTTTCACCTTAACCATCTAAAGATGCCCATGATAGGGGCAATGAGAGCTCAAAGATAATGAGTACCATACTTTCAGCATTTGGAAGCCTTTCAAAGCTTTCAAAACCTTTTCACTTCCTTGTTGAGTCACCACTTATTCTATGAGCGCCTTCTTGAGAGCATAGTTTTCATTCTTAGTGTAATGTTCTTGTCTCAAAAATTTGTTAATTATGTCATGACTTTGATGCTTGTATCTCTGATATCATTACTTCTAGTCTTCACTTGAACTTCAGAGGTGTCTTGGCATTTATTTTTTGCTCTACAAACAAAGGCAAGCGAGATACCACTCTATCATACCCTCTTATGGGCATTGCAATGTTGCTTATGTTTATGTTTCATGCTACTTATTATTATTGAGTTGGAATCTCTTCATAGATTGCAATGACCATTAAATAGACTTAGTTGCATACTCCTCATTATGAATTGTCTAAGTATCTACTCATGTGCTGAGAATATTTACATCATATGAAGAAAATGTGTTTGTGAAAGTTCTTTTATCGCACTTAGTGTTCAACTGAATTGCTTGAGTTCTTTTATCGCAAACGAGTTGATACATCCAAAACGTATCTACTTTCTCAAATACTTTTGCTATTGTTTCTCCTCTAAACTTGTGTGATTTGGATACAAATTACACGGACTGAAGCTGTTTTCAGCAGAATTACCTTGGTGTCTAGTTTTTGTGCAGAAAATCAAGTATCAAGAAAAATCCCGGAAAACATGCCAAAAATCCTATTTCATCAGAAGACTCACGAAGCCAGAAGATGAGGCGAAGGTGGGCCACGAGGGGCCCACACCCCATGCCGTGCGGGCTGAGCCTGGCCGCACCTAGAGGGGTTGTGGCCGCCTCGGGCACCCCCTCGGCCTCCATCTTCGCATATAAGTTGCCTCTTGACCTAAAAACTCAGGGGGGTTCAACATTTTTCCAGAAAGAGTTCCGATGTGCCGCCACCATCAGAAACCGCAATTCGGAACCAGAAACTCTGTTGTGGCACCCTGCCGGGACGGGGAATTTGGAGAGGATCATCGCCATCATCATCAATAATGCATCTCCATCAACCATCCATATCTCCTTCATCCACGAGTGAGTAATCCCCCGCTGTAGGCTACTTCACTCATATCCTACTGTTTGTTACTATTGTTACTACTGCCTTTGTTTTACTGTTGTTGTTACTTTGCTATTGCTATTAAAAAACTGTTGCTACTGATAAACTACTGTGAGCAAGAGTATTTCCTGATGCAGCTGAATTGACAACTCAGTTGTTAAGGCTTATAAGTATTCTTTGGATCCCCTTGTGTCGAATCAATAAATTGGGTAATACTACCCTCGAAGACTGTTGCGATCCCCTATACTTCTGGGTCATCATCTGCCTACCCCGACAACGACACCCCTAAACCTCGTAAACTGAAATCTCTCCCCAGCAGGATGGCCACCTATTAAAATCAAAGAACCCCTACCCTTTTCTAATACTAACTGTATAAAAAGATGAACCTGCATCCTTATACTCAAACTCACCCCTAGCCTAAACCCCTGCTGACATGTTTGTTGTCAACCATAGCGCCACCCAATTTTACAGCTCACTAGTCCCTCTATTCTCGAACTCTGAAGGCTAACCCCGTAGCACTGTTTCCTTCTACAGCCAGAGATTCTATCACCACAAGAAACCCATGAATATGGCCATGAAGATCTGAGACCCGAAGAAAGCATGCAGGTGTTGTGGTGAAGAAGGATATCAAGTGAGCCAGTTCTTAGGCAACTGCCCAAACTGCGGAGCTCTCCATCCTCTAGCGGGTTGCCCCACCCAACTAGTCACATGATTCCTCTATGAAGGTCAAGACCATGTCCCGGCCAACTGCCCCCTTTATCTCCTGATTGGCAAGGCTCGTCAACTCCCCTGCGTCAACATTGGGAAGACATCAAGAGAAGGATGTTCCAAGAAATGCACCTGCTTCTCCTGTGATCAACCGGGTCATTTCAGCCGAGAGTGCCCCCAAAGTGGTCTTGACAACACTCCCACAAACTCAAAGGCCAAAATATCCTCTACCCCCTTAAAGATCCCAAATGAAGCCCAAGGAGGATCTGAAGTTAAGCAAAGCACTTGCTTCTCCTACGGATACCCAGGCCACTTCGCCCGCAGCTGTCCAGACAAATACTGGATGCCGAAGCAAGAAGATCCAGCACCTAAAAAGGGCAAGAAACCAAGATCACCTCCGGCTAGAAGAATCAGCAAGCCCCTATCCCCAGAACCTCCCCTTCCCCTGAGAAAGTACTTCATGAGGAGAAACCTCAAATCTCAGAATGGCGAAAAGACTCTGGACGTTCCCCCGAAGTAGTTTGGCACCCGAAACTCGCCTATCTCAACATAGGTAGAGTTATGTATCGTCCCTGCACCTGTCTTGTAAAACTCTAAGTGCTTCTACGCCCTGCGGCACAGACCTGGTTTGTAACATTTTAAGTACCTCCACCACCGACCGACACGAACTTGCTAAATTTCTGGTTGATATGCATGTATGATGTCCTTCTTTGCGTGGTTTAACCATGATGTTGCATCAGACCAAACCCGGAATGACCTCAATGCAAAGGACCACGTTCCTAGACTGCCAACCTCCAATGACATCCTTCAACCCATCAGACCCCTAACTAGCCCAGAACTAACTACTAGGAAGCTAGTTAAATTCCCTTCCCGCTATGACTCCTACCCCAAGAAGTGGTATCGATGTCTCTCACGAAGCGGCTTATAGAAGATCATTAGGAGATAACCACCTCCGGATGAAAGGTGCAGCGCCATCCCCCAGCATCAGCATACGACTCCAATTAAGAAAGTCGGCGACTCCACCAAAAACCCCTAGTGTCACTCTAAGGGGGAAAGACTACGTGTTTCTCGCCCAAAACCCGATAGACCCCTGGGGTTGAACCCTAGTCATCTCCGGGTGACCACCACCCTCTAAATCAAAATCATGGACCCTGCCTGACGGACAATAATCGACACTACTCCAACATCGAAGATACTTCTGGAAAATTCCCCATCGCTGATTCGACTGTCCAGCCACTACTCCTGGCGCTTCAAGACCAAGAAGATCGAAAATCTGACTATCATGGTAAAGGATTGAAGAAGTCTCAAGAAAGAAGGACCCTGTCCATGCTAAACCAACCTGGAATCTTCCTAAGGGGAAAAGACTGCATCTTTTCCACTTGTTTAATCTAAATAGCTCAATCAGAAGCCACCAGCTCTCACCCCTAACTAACCACGCTTGTTTGTTGGAAAAACCTGTTAGCATCTTATATTTCCACCACTCAAATTGTTAAGCGGGTGTTATCACCCAACCCTACTCCTCCCTAATCTCGGGAAAGGTCTGTAACATCCCAATTTCAGGAACCCTGATTTGTTGTCCAAAAGGAAAAAATCAGGGGGAACAAAAACTTTTTCTGGTTACATGTTGTAATGTTTGCTTACTTGTTTTATTGTGTCATGCAACTAATTGTGTATTAGGTGATATACTCCTTACCTCAACACTAGTTCACAAAAATTATTTTCCAAAAGAGATGTCTTGGCTCCTCTTTAATATTCTCAAATGTTCTGGCCTTCCAAACCTGAGCCAAGATGACTTTGATAAAACCAACTATTTTACTAGTTCTTTTAAAAAAACTATGGAGACCTATATATAATCTCCTTATGTTTTCAAGACAGAACATTCAACTACTCTTATCTCTAGGTTTTCAAAACATTTTTCCCAAAACCTCTCCACTCCAATCTAGGTAGAAATACCAAGAGGTTCTTATCTTACTTCGAAGCACAACCAATTAAAAATACCCATCCTTACCCCAAGCTAGGCTTAATGGTAACCCTAGTAGTAGTTGGATAGGTTTGATAAGATGAATTGCCTTGATCCGTTGTGTGATGAGTTGCCTTGATCTGCTGATTTCCTTGCTTGCTTAGGAACTAGAGTGAGATAATCTAGTATCTCATCCTTAGGGCTCAACCCAATATTTGAGATCATCCATCTCAAACTAAGCAACCTAATCTCAAACTATCTTTAGTCACTCAAGTGAATCCCTTATTTACTCAGCTAGATCCCTCCTGAGCTAATCCTTTGTATTAGCTTCCAAATCATCAAGGACCAATCCAAGCATGGACTCCCTCTTGTAATCTAGTCTAAAACCCTAAAACTACCAAAATGGCTAAGTCTGAAATCTTCAACTAGATTCAATCTTTGGAGCTCTAACTTTTCCAACCCATGTGCATTCTTGAGATTGTACTTGCACAATCTTGTAATACATCATTAGTACTACAAAAGAACACTCTTTCCCTTGACTAAGCCATTCAGGTTCCCACTCATCCATGATGGTTTTGAAGTCAAGATAATAATTTTTTCTGCAAATCTTATCATCTTGCCTACTTTCACAGAAGCTCACATCCATATGATACCACCCCTTGACAAAATCTTTACATGATTATGATCCACTAATCATGTCCTATCAATCCACTAATCCTGTGTTCCTATTGGTCCCCGTGCTTCTTAAACCCACATGGTTTATAAGGCATCATGATGTATATGTTATGGTAGCCTTATTTTCAACAAAGTTTGCCATCACTCTTAAATCACCTCAAATATAACAAATCCCAAATCTTGCTTCCATGGTCAAATATAACATGTTATAGATATCCATCTATCCCTTGTACCTAGGTGAGCTCTGAGCTCCCAAATCCAACCATGTTTTGGTGGTATAAAATTATCAAAACCCTAGATTCTCCCAAATATAGTTTCCACCCTTATTCACCACAATTCTTCAAGACCCAAGGTTGTACATGATGGATACATCAAGTCTACACCATCTACCTTGGATATGAAAATATTCCAAAAAAATCCATAATTATTTGGAACCTAAAACTATTTAAATAAATATTTTTGAGATCCTTTATTATTTCTTTTTGCCCTTTTTCTTAAATGGCAGAAATAAGAAATAATTCCTTAAACATACTTTTCCATCTCAATAAATTCCAAAATAAATATCCAATGTGTGATATGGTATTTGGAACCATCTCACACCAAAAACCAACCTAGTCCAATGTAAAAATATTAAATGACATTCTACAAACTACTTATGCACTTTTTGAATAAATGAAAATAAATGCATCTAAAAGATTATGAAAAATCCCAAATAAATCCTACAGTTGTGAAATGACCATATCCATCTACCAGAACCATTTTCCCAACGTGCCAAAGACAAGTTTTGAGACTTCTTCCATAACCTTTCCTTTTGCCAAAATGGAACCCCTAGTTTGCAAAAATTAAAACTTCACCAAACCAACACCAAGCATGGTCAAGCAAGTTGGCACAGCACCCCACCTTCCTTTGATCGTGGTGACCACTATAGGAAGACCTCTCCTTGTCCTTTAGATCTTGAAGCATGTGAGAGGGAGATGAGCATATATTGCAAAAATCTTGAAAATACAAGGGGGCAGCAACACCACCCTCCTATCCACCCATTGCTCGACTCTGGACCCCACCACCCCTCTCTCCACCTCCCTCACTGGCCTATCCCGAGCCAGAACCCTCCCCAAGTTCACTGAATAGGACATGTCCACCATGAGCCCCTCATTTGCCTTTAAAGGACAGCGGCATCCCACCCCGCACCTACTCGCTCATTTCCTTCCCACTCACCCCCCATAACACCCTCCCTTCTCCTGTGCTCTAGCCTGACCGTGAGAAGAGAGATAACACCTATTCCTCGCCAAGACCTGCTCAGGGAGCCCCCATCTCTGTGTCTCTCCCGTTGCATGTTATCTCTCTAAGCTCGCATCGAGCTCCTGATCCCAACCCTCTCAATTTTCCTTGCTCAGGACGAGCCCATCCGTAGCTTTGGTGAGCCCCCGAAGCCGCCTCTCGGGTGCCCTCACGCGAGCAAGTCCCAGTCGTAGAACCAGGCCGTGCCACCCATCCCCGGAGTTGCCGCCGCCTGCCAAATCCTCTCTACCTCCTCCCGGATGCCGGCGAGCCCCTATTAAGCTCCCCGAGCCTCGCTAGATCCCCACCTAGGGTTCTCTCTCCTAAGCAACGTCGCCAGGTAAGAGACGAGCGGGAGCCGTCGATCGGTTTCTAATCTAACGGCGGTGGTTCCCTCGTACCCCTTCGTGGCCTCCCTGCCACTGACCAGCTGGCCCCGCCGCGTGGGATTTGAAAGCTCCTGCCCGCGCATAGCACTCCCCACGTGGGCTGAATCCCCTGGCGCGGCCCATTCTCCCCGCATATCCAGTCCATTTCCCCCATTGACCCTTTTCTTTTTCTTTTTAGGATATTCCCAGATCTGCATGTTAGGTTTAAATACTTTTAAAAATGGAAAATTGCTTAATAGTACCAGACCCAAAATTTACTATGTACCCACAAGTTTTCCCTAAATTGCCGCACCAATAGTTGATCCAACTATCACTCATATTAATTTGAATAAATATATTGCCAAAGGGTACACTTTTCACTAATAATTTGTTCTTGTAAGTTTGACAACTCTAAATGGCATGAACCCAAGTGATACTGGAAGGTATCTCAGATACCTAGCTTTCCACTATGACCCCATCGTATATGCTTCCTAAATTACCCCTTGTGAAAATAACAAAATCAGTACATTTCTGCCTTTCGAAAATTCCCTAGATAAAACCAAAGATATTTTTGACCTAATTCAAACTCTCTGTATATCTACATACCCATAATTATCAAAACCTAGGAGGCCAAAATTTATTGAGCTCTCTTTGAATTCTGGTGAATTAATCCTTTCTGTGCATAGGTAATTAACCAATAAATTCATATCACTAGTTATGTAAACCAAAAAAGGTTCATTCCAATTCATGCAGAAAGTTATTTCAAATGACTAACATGTGCCTTTGGAATCACATCAAAATCCCTTATAAATTTAATCTGGTGAAAAAGACAAAAACCATCCAGTACTTGTTTGGGATTTTCCTGAGGGCATTCGGGTAATTATTTTAAGTTGATTACAACTCCCCTTGAATCAGTCCACCAAATACTACCTAATCACCCAAGGAAATAATTTTTCGAGCTCCTGAATTTTTCTGGTGAATTATTTCCTAAAACTAGAGTTTTATCCACTATAAAAATCATTACAAATCAATGGAAATTGATTAAATAGTGAAACTACATTTATTGGATTCATTTTATCAATGACTATCTGATGGTATTATCTTTCTACAATGGTATCATATATAGCAAGCCCTTGGTCAAAAACCCCTCTCGTAGATAATTCCTAGATTATAAATCCAACCAGATCATCTCCTGGTGCCTCCAAATCTTTTACTAATCTTATCAAACCAATCATCCAGCATCCTACTGCCTTATGCATTGAAATTATATGTTTCTTACTGTATGTATTGATGCTTGAATGCTTTGAGTTTATTGGTGTATTGTTTGGTTGCATGTATGATCGATAACGGCGATAGTTGTGATTGTGTGACGCCGGAAAGAAGGAAGCATCAGGTTTCTCTTATTATTATTGTGCTCGGTATGATGGTTTTCTAACGCCATCAAGGGACATCTCTCTAGTCACAGGCAATCGACCATTCCTGAACTCGTATATTGACCTACTCCTTATTAGCAATTGTTTTATATCTCGTTTATGAACTTCACGATTAAATGCATTGTTTGTTTCAAATAAAAGGCGTGAGTAACTTGGCCCCTCCAAGTTATGGATGAGTGTCCATTAGAACACCTACACCATTGACACCCATCTTTACCCTTTAGATAGAGGTTAGGATGCTCAGCGTCCTCCCTCCTTGGGAACTATTGATTTTTTATGATAAAAATATTTTGGGTTTTACCCTACTACAAAGTTTTCAGAATAAAATCCTTGGAAAGAGGCATCGTTTCTGAGTGGAGGTTTTACTAAATAAGATATGAGGAGGATAAAGAGAAAGTTGAACAAGAGAAAGAGAAGGGATGTTCTACGCCTTTATTGGAACAATTTATCCGTGCAACCACATTACCCCAGTCGCTGGGGCTTAGCTCGTAGTTCGTTGTCTTTAGCTGGGGCTGCTTGTACTTGCTTAAGGGGAGAAATCCCTGGAAGGACGCGCAGGCTCTACAATAAATCTTCGGATTTGGGGCCTATAGCTTGCTTCAGCAAGAGTGAGCCTGTCTCAGAAGGAGTGCTGGTGCAACAATTGGGTCTCCTCGCGGACGGTATGCTTTAGGAGTGGAGAAGGAAGTGGAGTCACCGAGGTTATTGTATATTGCCAAGATATAGGTTTGGGTATACGGAAGTGTAGAAGGGAGGACTATGGCCGGGGGCCACATACTCGTTGTCGGGGAGAACAAACCCAAAAGGAAAAGTCGATGTTGCTAGGGATGACAAATGAAAGGTTAGGTTTGATTATCCGAACCCCCGACTACCATGTCTAGCGGGCCGTGGTTGTATCCCGACGGATGTATTGATTCATGTAGGTAAAGTGCACAAACTCTGCAGAGTGTAATATATTCGAATAGCCGTGTCAACAGTCAAGGACGGTTGGACAGGTGACTGCTAGGAGTACCCTTGGGATATAATTGAGATGAATAAAAAGGATGTGACTTTATCACGGTGAGTATGAGAAAGAGATTTTTTTTGACCAAAGATGGTCAAGGATGTTTTAAAAGGGGGTTTTACACTACTAGAAAAATGGCTATAGGTAATCAGCACATCCGTGGCTCACATGGTTGAAGTGCCCCATGGCTAAAACAGGCGTGGCTCACCTATGGGAAGTGCCCTACTAGTAACTAGAACAACCGTGGCGCACATGACCATAGTGCGCCACAGATATGTGTGGGCCAGGGCCTGCACGCACGCCAAACATCTCAGAAGCACATAGGTTAGGTGCGCTACGGTTGTTTGTGTCAACCGTGGCGCACATGGGGGGGTGCGCTGCGCCTAAGAGCATGCCCCCCTCTGCTGTGAAACGGCCAGACACATCTGTGGCGCACTATGGCATGTGCGCCACGGATGTTACTCCTCCCTGTGGCGCACTAGGGCAGAGTGCGCCACGGATGTGTCGATTTTTTTACAGCACTTTATGTGCACATGTGTGACCACATCCACCACCCCACACTTCACTTTCCCCTTCTTCTTCCTCCTTAGATCTAGTTGGGATCTTCTCCTTCCCACCTCAATTTCTCCACCCATTCACCATTTTTAGCATGTAGAACTTGCCTTGGATGTTACATAAGTAATAGAGGAAGGTCTCCGGTCTCTCATCTCCTTCTCCGGTCTCGCGTGCGCACCTCTCCTTTCCATCTTTATCGCGATCGGTCTCTCATCTCGGTAAGTTGTCCATGTAAGGATGTGTTCATGTGTATATGGATGATATGCTCATATGTATGTAGATGATCGATGCTCATGATGTGTGTATGGAGAGGATCGATGGTCATATGTGTGTGTATATGGAGAGTATCGATGATGCTCATGCATGTGTGTATGGAGAGGATAATGATATGTTCATGTGTGTATGGATCGGTCTCTCTCTCTTGTGTTTGTATGTGAATAAGCTGCCATTTGTTTTGCCAAAATGTTGATTCATTTCCATTTTGGCAAGACTTTGGCATTTCGCAAAGGTCCTAATTTTAGGATAGGTCATGCCAAAATTTTCTATCGACCATTGCATGCATGCATTCATTATGTGGTTCTAATAGACTTCTAATTGTACCGTGTACACCGTGCAGGCAAAAATGGTCCGCATAATGAGCGAAGGCATTGTGGCTAGATTTTTGAAATGTGCGACTGCCGACATGATACGAAATAACAAGACGAATATAAGATGTCCGTGCAGAAGATGCAAACTCAACTGGGTGATCGACCCAGATTCCGGGAATCAGAGCGCACGCTCCGCCATGGTTTCATGGATGGATACACTCGTTGGATAAGTTGGCGACGAAGACGATGGAGACGGTGAAGGTGGCCAACATGACGATGATCATCATCACGGCGAGAACGGGCGAGATGATGAAGAGTCTCCTGGAGATGGTGAAGGTGCGGAAGCAGACCGGGATGATGATGATCTAGATGCTGAAGGAGCGCATTTACGATGGAACAACGTCAGTGCGGGACCCTTATGTGCAAGAGCTGCTTCTCAAGCAGACGAGTAACGCTAGGGCTGTCGCTAGAGAGAAAGCCAAGCTTGCGCAACTTGAGAAAGACGCGGTTACTCCATTGTATGAAGGATGCAGGCCCGATGATACCCGGTTGAATGTAACGCTCAAGGCTATGGAGATGAAGGCAAAACACAAATTGAGCGACGCAAGCTTCGAAGATATGATGGCATTCTGGCACGATCGTCTCCCGGAGGGGAACACATGTCCAACTAGTATCAAGGACGCCAAGAAAATCATTTGTCCTCTCGATCTACCGCACGTTAGATATCACGTATGCATCAACGATTGCATCATTTATCGGGGCGAGGACGCGGAGAAAACCACATGTCCGGTGTGCGGCGTGAGTCGATACAAGAAAGGGAAGAAAGCACCTCTAAAAGTGGTATGGTACTTTCCTATCACTCCTCGTCTGCAGCGCTATTTCGCGGACCCTAAGGAAGCGAAGCTCATGCGATGGCATGCGGAAAGGAAGAAGCTAGGAGATGATGATGATGACCCCGAAAAGGATGAGCTGGCCGACGCACCTTCAGATGCTAGCTGTGAAAGCATTGGACCTCGAATTCCCAGAATTTGGTGGAGATTCGAGGAACATCGAGCTTGGTGCGAGCACCGATGGACTCAATCCGCTCGGTAGCAGAGCGTACGCACAGCACTTGGCCCGTGTTTGTATGGATGTACAACCTCCCTCCATGGTTGTGCATGAAGAATAAGTACATACAAATGAGTATGCTAATTCAAGGGTCGAAACAACCTAGTACCGACATCAATCTGTATCTCGGGATGTTGAAAGAGGAGCTAGCCACGTTATGGGAATCTGGAGCCAATACTTACGACCCCGTCGCACAAGATTATTTCACTATGAGAGCCGCGTTGGTCACTACGGTGCAAGACTATCCAGGTTGCGGGTATATCTCAGGGAAGGTTATCCAAGGATTCTGCGCATGCGTTAGGTGCATGGATAACACAAGCTATCTCCAACTAGAGAAAGATCCAGGTTCATCGAAAACCGTGTTCATGGCGCATCGGAGGTGGCTCGGCAAGAATGATCCATGGAGAAAACGTGGAGACCTGTTCGATGGCAAATCAGAGACCCGAGGAATCCCAGAGCGTAGGAGCAGCGATATAGTGGAAGAGTTGCTGAAAAACTGGAAAGATTGTCCTAAGCCTGGAAAGAAGCAAAAGAGGCAGCAACAAGACAAGCCGCTGATGAAGGTATGGAAAACAAGGTCTGTTTTCTGGGAGTTGCCATACTGGAAGTTTCTCCGCACGCCTCATAGCCTCGACATCATGCATATCACGAAAAACGTGTGCGAGAGTCTGGTCGCCACCATAATCAACATGCCAGATAGGACGAAAGATGGTCCGAAAGCAAGGCACGACCCGATATGCTTGGGTATCCGGAAGGAGCTTCACGGAGGACGCACTACTCCTGATGATCAGATGGGCAAAGAGTGTCGAAAGAGAAGACCGGTATTTCACAACCATGGTTATACCCGAAGCAGCCAAATCCAAGGCCGCCGGTGCAAACGTGGCCGCGAAAAATGAACCGTGGGTACTGGCTACCAAAGTGGACCAATGTTTTTTTCATTACCGACCCGACAAAGCCTAGCCGTGTTGTCGTGAGGAGAGGAAAAAGAAACATCATCGGAATGGATGGAGTCACCAACGAGCAAGACTTCGACCAGTACGGCGATCCAAAGATTGAAGATGACGACAACTACGATGCAGCAACATACATCACAAGAAGAAAAAGGATAACCCTACCCAAAAAACGTAGCCCGTTCGAAAGAAGAAACATTAAAGTGCCGGGGCTAAATTATTCAACCGTGACAAAGAAGGGAAAAAAGATTGTAAAACGCTAGCTCAAAAAATATTGTAAAACGCGTGGTCGAAAAAGATTGTAATATTCATGGATCTGTTCTTATGAAATTTAGTTATACTTTGAATCATATTTGTACCACTTTTATGACATATATTATAACTTTTGGGCATTTTTGGAATATTTAAAAGTATTTTAAAAACAAAACAAAACTTCTATGGCATATATCACCACTTTTGGGCATTTTTTGGAACATTTAAAAGTATTTTCAAAATAAAAATAAAAAAGTGGGGCACCAGGATTCGAACCTGGGTGCTCACAAGTTTAGAATAGAGAAGTGGGCAGAACTAGTGGGATAAGACAGTGCTAGTGTTAACTAGTGAGGTGGCCGCCCTCTTATCTGATAGTCCAACCCACAAAGGCCAAGATCAATGATTCAGATATTAGACAAGAGATGTATCGCATCCAGTAGCAGTTTGGGGCAATCATCTTTCGTGATGTCATGACTTCGGGGGGGATCTTCTACGGAGGAAATATCCCGAATAACCGTGACATAGAAGATCGCCTAGAGATGCAGGGTGACTATAGGAAGTTCATGACGAGACAAGGCGTCCTCACGTTCCCTAATCCGAGCCAGAAGGCTTGATGTTGGCCTAGTTGTAGTTACAAACTATAGATGACCTTTGTGTGTGTGTGTGGACAAGTGTACTTATCTTATTAGGTTTATGAATCATCGCTTACTTATTTTGCTTATTATTATTATATATCAATCAATGCTTGGTTTTTTGCTTACTCTTTAGTCCTTTGCTCACTTTGGTCCTTCTTTTTTTCCTTACTCTTTTTCCGAGAATAATGCCGATGATTGAAATGTCGTGGCACACTATATATGTGAATGTGCTACGATGGGATTGTGAGCCTTGTGATATGCACAAGTCCAGGTCTTGTGCATCCTACTTGGCTCACCATTCCATCGTAGCATATTCCTGTGTCCAACGACCTATGTATATATATGAGGCATTTTTTTCGAGTTATTTTTGTCTTTTTCGAGAATAATGCCGATGATTGAAATGTCGTGACACAATATATATATATATGTGAATGTGCTACGACGGGATAGTTAGCCTTGTGATATGCACAAGTCCAGGAATTGTGCATCCTACTTGGCTGACTGTTCCGCCGTAGCATATTCGTGTGTCCAACGACCTATGTATATATATGAGGCATTCTTTTCGAGTTATTTTTGTCTTTTTCGAGAATAATGCCGATGATTGAAATGTCGTGGCACACTATATATGTGAATGTGCTATGATGGGATTGTGAGCCTTGTGATATGCACAAGTCTAGGTCTTATGCATCCTACTTGGCTCACGGTTCCATCATAGCATATTCCTGTGTCCAACGACCTATGTATATATATGAGGCATTCTTTTCGAGTTATTTTTGTCTTTTTCGAGAATATGCTGATGATTGAAATGTCGTGGCACAATATATATGTGAATGTGCTATGACGGGATAGTTAGCCTTGTGATATGCACAAGTCCAGGAATTGTGCATCCTACTTGGCTAACTGTTCCGTCATAGCATATTCCTTTGTCCAACGACCTAGCTAGTTATATATGAGGCATTCTTTTGGAGCTACTTTGGTCTTTTTCGAGAATAATGTCGATGATTGAAATGTCGTGGCACACTATATATGTGAATGTGCTACGATGGGATTGTACGCCATGTGCTATGCACAAGTCCAGGTATTGTGCATCCTACTTGGTGTACGGTTCCATCGTAGCATATTCCTGTGTCCAACAACCTAGTTATATATGAGGCATGCTTTTTGAATTTGCTCTTTTTGATTTAGGAGTACTTTCTATAAGTGTATCTTCATATGCGACTTTAATTATACATGTTTTTTCAATCACCGGTTAATTATTATTGTCAACTTGTAGATGACGTGGTACGTCGTGTACAAGGGACGGGTTCCCAGAGTCTACGATGATTGGGAAGACTGTCGGAGATAGGTGCACCATTTCAGCGGCAATAGCTACAAAGGGTACAACACTATGGCGGAGGCGGAAGCTAGATACACGCGCTATCTAGCGGGAGTGAGGACAAGGAACCGGATGAAGACCTACACCTTCGTTGCGGCGCTGATCATGCTTATCTTCTTTGGTTGTTTATCCCGCGTTTGTGTCTAGCTAGTTTAGATGTCTAGGTGAGCTTCCGAGCTCTAACTTGTTCGATCGACACATGTATTCGCATGTCACCAACTACTACTTTGTAACTTGATCGAAACAATGTAACTTATACTATGTATTTATGTATGAGACTTATCTATATGTATTTGTTTCAATCTTGTTTTTCATATTGTGTATTTATATATATAATTGTATATCTTGTATCTATGTGTGTATATCTGCTGTAATATTGTATATAATCTGTATTGTATATAATCTGGCTCGGAAATTAAAAAAACAAAAAAAACACTTGTGGCGCACATGATCTACCTTCTGTGGCGCACTACACCTAAAGCGCACTATAGAAGCTTAGTGGCGCACTGGGAAGTGCGCCACAGAATATCCTACGTGTAGCGCACCTGCCCACATAGCCGTGGCGCAAGATTAGTGCGCACGCCTATCTCGACACAACCGTGGCGCATTAGGCAAGACGCCACTACCGAGAGATAGCCAGTGGCGAAGCACGTGGCGCCGCTAGTGCGCCACAGATGATGTTTTTAGGTGCGCCACTAAATGCTGTTTTCCTAGTAGTGTTACTCTAAAACTGTTTTCAAAAAGGTTTTCATCAAGGATATGGGATATCCTGATCTTCAAAAAGTAGGCATGTTTTAAACTCTTTTTCAACAGAGATATAGGGATGCCAATGTTAGGTTTTTCAAAAACAACTGTAGTGTAGTGCTATCTCGCCATAGCCCAATATGCATTATCCTTGTTACTTATCTCGGTGGTTTGCGAGTACATTCAATGTACTTGTCAACACCCGGATTTTTAATCCCAGATGCCTGTTATGCCATACATCGCAATCCCAGGATTACCATTTTTGCGAGACATAACATATTTGGATATCACAGTACATCATCCATTACAAACAATACATAAGGTCTTACACAAATAAGGATCTCATGATCCAGTTCTTAATACAACTCAAGCAGCGGAATAATGTAAAGATAACGATAGCATAGGCGAAGCTCCATCTTCAGGGTCACAGGCAACGATGACGATGGGAGATGATCCTAGTTGTCGTAACCTTCCTGTGTCCCGTCATCCTGATACTCCTCTTCATAGTATGGCCACGAGAATAGCCAGGGACAAAGCCATGAATACTCTTTAAGTACTCGCAAACTAATACTAACAAGTTAAGGGGGGTGGGTTGTAGTAGGATACTAAGCTCTAGGGTTTTGCAAAAAGCCAGATTTACCTCTACTAAGTTCAGAAGCAAAGAAAACTAGTTGAAAGTTTCATATCACAACTCTGTTGTGGTCAAGTTAAGGTCATAAATCATTTCATAATTCATTTTGAAAACATCTAACGATAGAACAGTATGGCCACTCCAATTGTCTATAACCGTGGCCGCGGCTATTCGAATAGTTTGACACTCTGCAGAGATTGCACACTCGAATAGTTTAAAAGGGGGTTTTACTCTAAAACTGTTTTCAAAAAGGTTTTCATCAAGGATATGGGATATCCTGATCTTCAAATGTAGGCATGTTTTCAAACTCTTTTTCAACAGAGATATAGGGATGCCAATGTTAGGTTTTTCAGAAACAACTGTAGCGTAGAGCTATCTCGCCATAGCCCAGTATGCATTATCCTTGTTACTTATCTCGGTGGTTTGCGAGTACATTCAATGTACTTGTCAACACCCGGATTTTTAATCCCAGATGCCTGTTATGCCATACATCGCAATCCCAGGATTACCATTTTTGCGAGACATAACAGATTTGGATATCACAGTACATCATCCATTACAAACCATACATAAGGTATTACACAAATAAGGATCACATGATCCAGTTCTGAATACAACTCAAGAAGCGGAATAACATAAAGATAACAATAGCGTAGGCGAAGCTCCATCTTCAGGGTCACATGCAATGATGACGATGGGAGATGATCCTAGTTGTCATAACCTTCCTGCGGCCCGTCATCCTGATACTCCTCTTCATAGTCTGGCCACGAGAATAGCCAGGGACAAAGCCATGAGTATTCTTTAAGTACTCACAAACTAATACTAACAAGTTAAGGGGGGGTTATAGTAGGATACTAAGCTCTAGGGTTGTTTTGCAAAAAGCCAGATTTACCTCTACTAAGTTCAGAAGCAAATAAAACTAGTTGAAAGTTTCATATCACAACTCTGTTGTGGTCAAGTTAAGGTCCTAAATCATTTCATAATTCATTTTGAAAACATTTGACGATAGAACAGTATGGCCACTCCAACTGTCTATAACCGCGGCCGCGGCTATTCGAATAGTTTGACACTCTGCAGAGATTGCACACTTTCACCACAACATTTTACACATCCGTCAGGAGCAAATCCTGAAATCACCATACTCAGTATGGGGATAATCAATCCTAACATTTCAATTACACGCCCTAGTATAGGCACCTCTCCTGTGAGTTTGGCCTCCCAACCATGACCAACTGTCATCTTGGGTACTGCGGAGGTGGAAAATTTTCACAAGGTAGCCTCAACTCAGACCTTGGCCGCAAGGGAACCCATACTAAGGTATATAAATTTCTGGTCAAGCCCTAACCAAATTTCGGGTATTGTGGTTGTACGGTAAAATTGGAATGGTATCGCATCCAGACAACCATCAGTTTTATAAAGGGCTAAGGTTCATGCCTCAACATTTTCATCATCAAAATCATCTGGTGTTCAAGAACACATGTCAAAACATTTCAGTAGAATGACTCATCATTCTAAGGTTTTCATAACCATTTTCACCAAGTATTCCCATCTAAAGTTGATCAAGTTTTATGCTTAGCACTAGCATCTATAAGTGGGGGTAAATACTAATGATGGGTAATAAACAAGTGGGGATTAGCTCAGTTCAATCTTATGCCTTAGGATGACATCAAGATTATCTAACTTAGGCCAAATTTTATGCTCTTTATGCTACCTTCAATTATCTTTCTAGAATCTACAAGTCACTTAAGTAAACTCTAAGAAAAATATTTGATAAAGAAAATAAAGTATTAAGCTTGCAAGTAAAACTAGGATTGGGTATCAAGTGGGTATAATCACATATTCTTAAGACATATAATTGGCATAGTAACAAGCAAGTAGTAGCTTGCATAAGTAGGGTATCTTTCAAGTGTTAGCTTGCAAGGTTGCAAGTATAGGATTGCCTTGTGTAGAGCCATGGTTGAAGTTCTCCTCGGCGTCTTCCTCGTAGTATCCTCCTTCCTCCTCGTATCTTTGGTCGGTACTATCGTCTATAAATAAATACGAGGTACACAATCACCAAACAATACTTAACTATTTATAATCATCACACAAAGGGTCACACTAGGTGATCTATCATCATCACTAACATTACAAGATTAAAGCACTTGTCTTATTTATTTTATTTTTAGAAAAGTAATTTCTACTCATTGAAAAACTACTTAAGATTTAATATTCTCCAACTCAAACATGGGATCATGTTGACACATGTCATCACCACATATTTAAGTACATGGGAATGTGATTTAAAGTGGTGTCACAATTTAATAAGGTTTAACCTTTTTATTTTATTTTATTAAAGTGACTAGAAATGCCTATGTGGCATTCTTTTATTACTTGAACATTATTTCTGCAAGTAAACCCATATGTTTTTTATATATTCTGAAAGGTATGATCAAATGTGATGTTTGAGAGTTGGAATCAACTCAAAAGCTCTTATGGTTCAATTTTGAAAAATGTTTAAATACAGAAAAGCTTTTGCCTTGTTATTTTTACCATGGTTGATCTACGGGCTTCAATTAATCATTTCAGTACCTTTATAACAAAATTGGTTTCATGCATTTTGGTTCAGTGAATCGAGCTGGTTTGATTTTTGAATCAACAGACAGAACTAGAGTTTGAGTTTAAATGAAAAATCTAAATTTAAACTAACTGGGTTGCGCGGGAGAGTTACTGGGCCGACCCACTGTGCACAGCGCGCATGCGGGCTGCTGACAAATGGTGTCCATAAGTCAGCGGAACTAACTAAACGAAATGGTATATATGAATCTGAGCCTTATGATCTAATTCTAATCCAACGGTTGAGGGTCATCGTTGACAACGAACTACTCCGGCGAGGAACTAACCCTAACGCAGCCAGTGGGGTTCTGGGGCGGCTCACCGGGGCTCCGGCGATGGTCAGCGACGGGGGCGAATGACGAAGTCGACGATGGCGGTTCTCCTGGTACCGGCAACTCCACCTGGGGCGGCTTAAAAATGACGGCTCCCTTTTCCTCCAGCAACGGCAGGCTCCGGCCAAATTCCGGCGAGAGAGAACTCGCCTTGCTCTAGGAAGAAGTGGGAAGATCAGTGAGAGGTGGGGAGTGAGATGGTGTCGAGGAATCGAGCTGGGGAGGCATACTTTTATAGGCGAGCAAGAGGGGCATCAGGGCGTGGGATGAGCTCGTCGGAGGCAACGGTATAGGCGGCTATCGGGGTAGCTGAGGCTAGAGGACGGTGCGCGGTCGCCTGGCGATCATTGCTGGTTTAAAGGCGAGGCTTAGGGCGGTGGGGTTTTGTCTAGAACGTGCGGTGCTCTGCGCGGTTCCAACGGAGAACTTCGTGGCGTGCGGCGGCTACGAGGTATGGTCGAGGAAACAAGCATGCCTGGTGGTCTCCTGGGATGGTGGGGTTCGTGCTGGCGGGTGGCAAGGGCTCGAGGTGGTCGGGTTGAGTAGGAACGGCGCATGCACGGTGGTGCGCGTCGGCATGGTCGACAGCGGTGCGAGCACGGCGTTTCCGGTGGTTCATGTGTCTGTCTTCGAGCTAGGGCTGGTCTAGAGGGGGCGATGAGGCACTGGCAGCATGCCAGACAAGGTTGGCGCAGCTAGTTCTTCCTCTAGCTTGTTGTCCACATTGGGGAGGCAAGGTGAGGCTCGGCCTGCTCACCAATGATGGCAATGGCATGCTCATAGTGGTGCTAGAGGTTACTAACTAAGCTAGATGATCTACTAAATGTTTGCTGTGAGCTAGAGAGGGGACAAGTTAGGCCAAATCACTGCTCATAATAGTGTTAGATGTTTGTTTGTTTTGTGTTTGCAATGTGTTTTACGAAATGGCCGAAAGAACTTTAAATTTGAATTTTGGATTCAAACTTGGTGAGTTTGCTAGGCACATGCTAGGGAGTATTTGGTTAGTTGGATTAGTCAAGGGGCACTAGTTTGGTTGGGTTTTGAAAATGTGTGATCTTCACATATGATAAAGATTCAATTTTGAATTGTGATTTGAATGAGGTTGCCAAATGTTTCTGCAAGTTTGAAAGGTGGGCTTTGATTCACTTTTACTTGGTCTAGCAAGGGCTGAAAAGAATTGGGAAAGTTTCTGTTTGAAATATTGGACTAGAAACACTCAAAGTGACATAGTAAGAAAAATGGCAAAAACGACCATTTGCTTTATTTGATTTGTTTTTATTTTCTCTTGATTTGTTTCTGCATGGAATTGTTTTATATGATGTTATATTCATCTTTAAACCATTTCTTGCTATTTTGGTTAATCACACAAGTTCATTGATGCATTTATCAAATCACCACATACACACATGCATTCATATGATTTTAATTAATCAAAGTCTTTGTTAACCCTAATTTTAGTGATTAGAGTTTGATGATCATTGTTTTATATTTTTGGAATGTTACAGTACTCATCGGCTTTGTTCCTGGCTATTTACTTGGCCAGATTGCAGATGTTAAGATGTGACGAAGGTGCTGATGTCTGTGCGAGCTAGGTCGTCTTCCCAGTCAGTCGCATGTAGGTTAAGGCATGACATGGGCTCTGCGCTTGAAGACTTCCGCTATTTATGTTGTATCGCCATCAGGGCATTAATTTAAGTACTTGTACTCTTTCATTATGGATGTTGTAATGATACTTGACGGTTATGCTCACGGCTCACTGATCATGGCAATGTGAATTGCAGGCATAGTGGGCATTCTCGGACCGTAAATCCGGGGTGCTACAAAGTATGATGTAGATATGGCAATGACCTTGGTAATTCGGCTTGAAATCAAAGAATGTTCATACTCAATGACAACTAATCTTAAATTCATTAAGATTTTACCACTTACTTTTAGCTTAAAATTTTACACATGCGGTGGGAGTGCATTTTACATCAAGGATCTAAAAAATAGAAAATTACATCAAGGTCCATACATTTCGCACCAAGGACCCTAGAATAATTAAGCAATTAAAACAATCGGTTTCGGGTCATTCCTCGAGAGAGCACCTGATCGAGCCATACTCTTCATACCACTTTCTCTTCGATTATTTTCAAAATATGGCCAGATTTGTCGGTATGCAAATTCTTGGACATGGCATCATCAACATAAAGAATGATGTATATATGGCCATGACCTTGGTCGTTCGGCTTGAAATCCAAGAATGTTCATACCCGTTGACAAATAAACTTAAATTCGTTTAGATCTTACCACGTACTTTCGGTTTAGAATTTTACAAGGGCAGTGGAAGTATCATTTTGCCAAGGACCCAAAATAGGCATAATTACATACATTTCCATCCATGTAGCACAAAGGACCCTAAAATATTTAAGCAAGGAAAACAGTGGGTTCGGCGCCTTCTCTAGAGACCAGATGATCGAGCCATACTCTTCTAAATGCTACTTTCTCTTTAATTGTTTTCAAAATATGGATAAATTTGTTGCAATTAAAATTATTCGACATGGGAGCATCAATATAAAGTATGATGTAGATATTGGTTTGACCTTGGTCGTTCGGCTTGAAATCAAAGAATGTTCATTCTCGGTGGCAACTAAGCTTAAATTCATTTAGATTTTACCATTCACTTTTAGGTTAAAAATTTACACGGGTGGTGGCAATATATATTACATCAATGACCTGAAAAATAGGAGAATAACATCGAGGTTCATACATTTAGCTCAAAGGATCCTAAAATAATTAAGAAAAGGAAAACAGCCGGGTTTGGCTCCTTATCGAGAGAGCATCTGATCGTGCCACACTACATACTACTTCCTCTCAGATTATTTTCAAAATATTGCCAAATTTTTTGGCATGCAAATTCTTGGATATGGTATCACCAGCATAAATTATGATGTAGATATGGCCATGACCTTGGTCGTTCAGTTTAAAATCCAAGAATGTTCATACCCGTTGACAACTAAACTTAAAATCGTTTATATCTTACCACATACTTTCAGGTTAGAATTTTACACGGGCAGTGTGAGTACATTTTTCACCAAGGACCCAAAAGAGGTAAAATTATATCTGTGTCCATACATGTAGCACAAAGGACTCTAAAATAATTAAGCAAGGAAAACAGTCGGGTTCTGCTCCTTCTTGAGATACCAGCTGATCGACCCATACTCTTCTAAATGCTACTTCCTCTTTGATTATTTTGAAAATATGGACAAATTTTTTGGCATTAAAATTCTCGGACAAGGGATCATCAATATAAATTATGATGTAGATATGTCTTTGACCTTGGTCGTATGGCTTGAAATCAATGAATGTTCATACTTAGTGACAACTAAGCTTAAATTCATTAAGATTTTACCACTTACTTTTATGTTAAAAATTTACAAGGGTGGTGGGAGTATATTTTACATCAAGGACGTAAAACATAGGAGAATTACATCAAAGTCCATACATTTACATCAAAGGACCCTAAAATAGTTAAGCAAAGAAAAAGAGCCGAGTTCGGCTCCTTCTCGAGAGAGCAGCTGATCGAGCCATACTCATCATACTACTTCCTCTTCGATTGTTTTCAAAAAATTGCCAAATTTTTCAGCATGCAAATTATTGGATATTGGATGATCAGCATAAAGTATGATGTAGATATGTCTACTATCTTGGTCGCTCGGCTTGAAATCCAAGAATGTTCATACTCATTGATAATTAAGCTTAAATTCGTTTAGATTTTCAAACTTAATTTTAAGTCAAAATTTTACACTAGTGGTGGGAGTATAGTTTAAATAAAGGACCTAAAAATAGGATAATTACATTGAGGTCCATACATTTAGCACAAAGGACCCTAAAATAAATAAGCAAGGAAAATAATCGGGTTCGGCTCCTTCTCGAGAGAGAAGCTGATCGATCCATACTCTTCATACCAGTTCCTCTTTGATTGATTTCAAAAAATGGACAGATTTTTGGCATGCAAATTATTGGATATAGTATCATCAACATAAAGTTGGATGTATATATGGCCATGACCTTGATCGTTCAGTTTGAAATCCAAGAATATTCATACGCGTTCACAAATAAGCTTAAATTCATTTAGATCTTACGACATAATTTCATGTTAGAATTTTACACGGGCGGTGGGAGTATGTTTTATGCCAAGGATCTAAAAAGAGGAAAATTACATCGATGTCCATATATTTATTACCAAGGACCTTAAAATAATTAAGCAAGGAAAACATCTGGATTTGGCTCCTCGAGATACAAGTTGATCGATCCATACTCTTCTAAATACTACTTCCTCTTTGATTGTTTTTAAAATATGGACAAAGTCGGCATAAAAATTCTTGTACATGGGATCATCAATATAAAGTATGATGTAGATATGGCCATAACCTTGCTCGTTCGTCTTGAAATCAAAGAGTGTTTATACTAAGTGACAACTAAGATTAAATTCATGAAAATTTTACCACTTTCTTTTAGGTTAAAAGTTTACACGTGCGATGGTAGTACATTTTACATCAAGGATCTCAAAAATAGGAAAATTGCATCGATGTCCATACATTTAGCACAAAGGATCCTAGAATAATTAAGCAAGGAAAACAATCGTGTTCGGCTCCTTCTCAAGAGAACACCTGATCGAGCCATACTCTTCATACCACTTCCTCTTCAATTGTTTTCAAAATATGGCCAGATTTGTTGGCATGCAAATTCTTAGACATGGCATCATCAACATAAAGTATGATGTAGAAATGGCTATGACATTGGTCGTTCGGCTCGAAATCCAAGAATTTTCATACCTGTTGACAACTAAAGTTAAATTTGTTTAGATCTTACCACGTACTTTCAAGTTAGAATTTTACATGGATGGTGGGAATATGTTATTTTCCAAGGATCCAAAAGAGGGAAACTTAAATCCATGTCCATACATGTAGCACAAAGGACACTAAAATAATTACGCAAGGAAAACAGTCGGGTTCGGCTCCTTCTCGAGAGACCAGCTGATTGAGCATTACTCTTCTAAATACTACTTCATCTTTGATTGTTTTCAAAATATGGAAAAATTTGTTGGCACTAAAATTCTAGGACATGGGATCATCAATATAATGTATGATGTAGATATGGATTTTACCATGGTCGTTCGGCTTGAAATCAAAGAATGTTCATACTCAATGACAACTAAACTTAAATTCATTAATATTTTCCCATTTACTTTTAGGTTAAAAATTTACATGGGTGGTGGGAGTACATTTTACATGAAGGACCTAAAAATAGGATAATTACATCGAGGTCTATACATTTAGCTAAAAGGAACCTAATAATTAAGCAAAGGAAAATAATCGGGTTCAGATCCTTCTCAAGACAGCAGTTGATCGAGCCATACTCTACATACTACTTCCTCATCGATTGTTTTCAAAATATTGCCAAATTTTTTGGCATGCAAATTCTTGGATGTGGGATCATCAGCATAAATTATGATGTAGATATAGCCACTACCTTGGTCCCTCGGCTTGAAATCTAAGAATATTAATACTCATTGAAAACTAAGCTTAAATTCGTTTAGATTTTGAGACTTACTTTTAGGTTAAAATTTTACACGGGTGGTGAGAGTGCAGTTTACGTCAAGGACCTAAAAAATAGGAGAATTATATAGAGGGTCCATACATTTATTATAAAGGACCCTAGAATAATTAAGCAAGGAAAACAATCATATTCAGCTCCTTATCGAGAGAGCAGCTAGTCGATCCATACTCTTCATACCACTTCCTCTTCGATTATTTTCAAAAAATGGCCAGATTTGTCGGCATGCAAATTATTGGATATGAGATCATCAACATAAAGTTGGATGTAGATATGGCCATAACCATGGTTGTTTATCTTGAAATACAAGAATATTCATACTCGTTGACAACTAATCTTAAATTCGTTTAGATCTTACCATGTAGTTTTAGGTTAGAATTTTACATAGGCGGTGGGAGTACGTTTTACGCCAAGGACCTAAAAAGAGGGAAATTACATCGATGTCCATACATTTAGTACCAAGGATACTAAAATAATTACGCAAGGAAAACATCAGGATTTTACTCCTCGACAGACCAGCCGATCGAGCCATATTCTTCTAAATACTACTTCCTCTTTGATTATTTTAAAAATAGGGACAAAGTCGCATGGAAATTCTTGAACATGAGATCATCAATATAAAGTATGATGTAGATATGGCCATGAACTTGGTCGTCCAGCTTGATATCAAAGAATGTTCATACTTAGTGACAACTAAGCTTAAATTTATTAAGATTTTACTGTAGGGGTTCGTAGCATGGAAAACAAAAAAATTCTATCGCATACAAACAAACAAGCCAAGATCTATCTACTAGATTGTAGCAACGAGTCGATAGTGGAACTCACCCTCGAAGATTCCAAAGCGGTTAACGAGAGCAGATTCTCGTGGTGATGTAGTCGTACTCTTTCCGATCTCAAGATCGCGTAGACGATCCTTCCGCCAAGGCGTTCAAGAGCGCTCCTTGATCGGTCACACGTTCGGTACTCGACGAAGACCTTCCTCTCCCTTGTTCCAGCAGGCAGCGGAGGTTGTAGTACTCTCCTCGCGATTCCGGCAGCACAACGGCGTGGTACCGGAAGTAGAGGGGAGATCCCGCAGGGCTTCGCCTTAAGCCGGTGCGAGTATGGTGGAGCTTATGAGAGAGGCTATTGAGATTAGACACACCAATTAGAAGGCTCTAAACCAATTAGAAGGCTCTAAACCGAAATAGCTCTAAACCGGGGTTTAGATCTAGGGTTTAGTTTAGAGGATAGGAAACTTGTGTGTTTGAGGAGGGGAGCCCTGCCCCTCCTTATATAGGTGGGAGGGGGCTGGCGCGCCAGGGGGAGGGAGTGGAGTCCCTCCCCAACTCGGCATTGGAGTTGGCCGCCGGTTGGAGGAGGTCTCCCTCTCCAACTCGGTTTCCCTCTTCTCCTCCTCTTTCCACTTTCCAAAACTTGCCGTTTGACTTTCAAACTAGCCGTTTGACTTTTCAATTTAGGATTTAAATAAACCCTTTATTTTGGACAGCAAGAACACCTAGTACATGATGCAATCATTCCAACATGCAATGACACATTCATGTACCCCTTCCCCGAGTCTTGGACATTCCGGAACATTCTAGAATGTTCCGATGAAAACACCGGAACCATTCCCCAACTCCGAAATGGGACTTTCCTTATATGAATCTTATTCTCCGGACCATTCCGGATCTCCTCGTGATATCCCGGATCCCATCCGAGACTCCGAACAACATTCGGTCTCTTTCTCATAATACCATAACTACTCAAACAACGTCGAATCCTTAAGTGTGTCTCCCTACGGTTCGTGAATTATGCGGACATGATCGAGACACTTCTCCGAACAATAACCAATAGAGGAATCTGGAAATTCATATGGCTCCCACATATTTCTACGATTACTTTGCGATCGAATGAACCACTTATATACGATACCAATTTCCCTTTGTCTCACGATATGTTACTTATCCGAGGTTATGATCGTCGGTATCTCTGCATACCTAGTTCAACCTCGTTACTGATAAGTACTCTTTTCTCGTTCCCGTGATATGTGATCCCTTGTGACCAAGTCACATGCTTGCAAGCTAATTGGATGACATTTCACCGAGAGGGCCCAGAGAATATCTATCCGTCATGTGGATGGACAAATCCCACTCTTGATCCATGTGTTTCAACCAATACTTTCCGAACACTCAATGCCACCTTTATAGCCACCCTGTTACGGTGTGGTGTTTGATGACATCAAAGCATCCATCCAGTAAAGGTGATATGCATGATCTCATGGTCGAAGGAATTAGGTTACTATGTATCAGAAAGCATATAGCAATTGAACTATTGAAATGACTTGATCTTTATGCTACGCTTATCTATAGGAGTATGTCCATCACATCATTCTCCTAATGATATGACCCTGTTGTTAATAACATCTCTATGTTCATGATCAGGAAACAATGATCATATATTAACCAACAAGCTAGTTTAACAAGAGGCTTTACTAGGGACTCTTTTATTTTAGTTTACAAATCACACAAGTATTAATGTTTCCGGTTAATACAATTATAGCATGGTATGTAAACATTTATCATAAGTATGAAGATATGATAATAACCACTTTATTATTGCCTCTTTGGGCATATCTCCAACAGTCTCCCACTTGCACTAGAGTCAATAATCTAGTTTCAAACCTTTGTGTATTCAACACCTATGGCTTTCCGGTGTTGTATGTACACGATTGCTAGTGGTCAATCGATCTCGGATCGACACTTCCAGGTCCGTGTGTAATTGCATGTCTTTGCGTCTCTACGCATCACTCATTCTCTAATGAGATGGCTTTGTATAATTTGGTCTTTCGGTGTGACCTTTAGTTCTTTGGGGTTAAAACATGTTGATAATATTGTCGCACAATATATCTTCATAGTATTATCCCGCTGTGAACTACACCTAGTTTGATAACAAACTACTTGACACAAATGCCCTCTTTTTGCTGCTATAATGTAGTCATATACTTAGCCTTTTGTTGTAGTATCTGTCACAATGTCTTAACTTTGGAATTCATCCAAATCCATTATGGAACTCACTTTCCATTATATTGTGCCACCCTTAATTTAGATTGAGATAAACTAAATTTGTACTTTGTGACAAAGCTAGTATCAATGTAGTACTTCTACAATGAACTAACCATCTATTTGTCACTTCTACAAATAATATACTCTTAGTTCTTCCAAAAGATCATAAGAATATCCTTACTATTGTCCAATGATCATCTTACAAATCATTCTGGTATATGCTCACAACATTTAGAGCATAGGACATATCTGGATTTGTACATATCACGATGATTGATATAAATACTCTTTGTGATTTCATACATCAAGTATCAATCTATACTTGAATCTTTGTTTCACTTACCAAATGTCAATACACTTGAATATATCATCAACATTGAACTCTTTCAATCCTTTCTGTGCAACAAGAACCTTTCTTGTAGTTTCTATATTGAACTCATTCAATATCTCGTCTATGTACTTCTGGCACAACCATATTAGCGTCTATTGATGCCAAATATTTGGGTTTTGCCTAAGTCTTTCATCGGGATGAAATTCTTAATATGTGTTAATAAAAGATACATTATTTCCAATCAACAATATGTCTTCCACATAATGTATTAGAAACATGTCTTAGCGCTCCCACTTAATTTCTTGCAAATGCAAGCATCTTCATTGTCTCCGATGAAATTAAACTCTTTTAACAGTTTCATCATAGTGAAGATTCCAACTCCGCTATGCTTACTTCAACCATTGAAGTTTGCATATGCTTTTAGCATCCTTTGAATTAACAAAACCCGTTGAACCGTGTCATGCACACGTCCTAGGTTACCATTCTATTAGAAGAACTTGTTTTGTTTATTCTACTACCACATAACAAATTATGTGTAGTGGTTGCTACATTAATCCGTCTAGACTAAAAATCGCTATGAAAAGATCAAATCTTGTCATACACAACCTTTGAACATTGTTGTGAACTCTTTCCCAACATGTCGACTATTTCATAGATGTGAAACATCCATGTCTACTTCTTTATAGATCCAAACACAACTGTAAGGTCTTACACCTTTCTTGAGGGTCCTTCAAGTTCAAAACTTGATTTCTCGTGTATGGAACTATCACGGATTTTATGGCTTCAAACCATTTGACGGAGTCAGGGCCCATCATCGCTTCTTTGCATGTAGTAGGTTCATTATTCTCAAATAATGATTCAACCCTCAAATCTTGGTATTTGATTGTTCATCCGACCTACTTGTTTCAATAGAAACTTAGACCTCCGTGACCACAACCTTTGAGGCACGTGAGCCATGAGCATTGTTGCTGCCTCCTAACACTTTTTCTTGCGCAACTTTGCACATATAGCTAAGGTTCTTTTAACCTTATCAAATTTCTATTGTCCTCCCACTTAACTTTTCACGAAAAATTCCTTCTCAAAGAAACTTGACGTTCTAAGCAACAAACACTTTTGTCTCCGGTGTTTATGGAGGAATACTTAACAGTAATACAAAGACAGGTTTATCCGACTTTGGTTGCAAACATCTTTCTTATGCATAGCATACCAATGTTTAAGAAAGGACTACTTGGGTTTTATCCCAAACCATAACCTTATATGGTGTCATTTCAGCGGATTATGATGGAGCTCTTTTAGTGGAAAACGGTAGTCTCTAAAGCTTTTAATCTTTAAAATATAATAGCAGTTTTATGAATTATACCTTCGATCTTTACCATGTCAAACAAGGTTCAATTACATATCTCGAACGCTCCATACTCTTATGGTGTTTCGGGAAATGCAAATCCACAGGCGATTCCTTAAATCTTAGGTATTATGCTAAACTTGTAACTTAAATATCTTCCTTTATGATCTTATCATAAACTATTTATATTCTTGTTACAATGATTTTGCACTTCATCTTGAAAATCTTTCGAACTTTTCAAATATTTCACACTTCATCCTTATTAAGTAAATATTCACATATTCACTCAAATTTTCGGAGAAAGCATATGAAGTTGAAATCCATCGCTCTTTACTACACATAATGGAGTTCGTACAACAATATGCACAAGTTCCAATAAGCTAGTCTTTCGTTCCCTTTTGGCCTATGAACGAAGTTTTAATTATCTCTAGGAAAGTTTCACAAACCGTGATTTGATCAAAAATCAAAAGACTCCAAAATTCCATCCACATGGAGTTTCTTCATGTTTTCTTTCCAATATAATTTAAACGGCGATGTCACTTCCTAAGTGATCTTTCAATCAATTTGTCTTTCGACAATTTTAGCATTAGCTTTATGGATGTGATTTCTCCAACGAGATTTGTGAATCATCCATCTTTTATGGATTACGGCAATTATTTGAACAACCCTTTTGTTCTCATAATACCTGATAAAACAAATCTTGAAGGCAAGCGTTGATGTTTAACGAGCAACAAAATAACCCCTTTATTTGTTCTCGATGAACATCATCACCTATTCTTTTGCTAGTTACTTAGGCCATTGTAGTTCATGAATTGTGTTGTTTCGTATGACGATTCACACCAACAAATTCAGTATCAAATACTTAAGAACCACATTGTTTAATAAGCAAAGAATATATCCATAACACGTATATCATCTATATACTTAAACTGAACAATTCTAGTCTTTTCTTTTCTGCCATATACTTATGAGATTCTCTTTCAGTATTTCCTTTTACATTTGAAAGAATCTATCAACATCAATAGTGGAGTCATACATATGACACATAGTCCAAAGCGTGTATAGTTAAATACCAATGTCTTTGAACTTGCACTTTGAAGTAGATCACCATTATCAAATATTTGGTGTTCTTTCAAATTCCTTTCTTTAGTAATCTCTTGGTGTAGTAAACATTTTACCTACATCAAATATTCACCTTCATCATGGATTTATCCATGATCAAGCTACTTTAGCTTATAACGGTGAATTGTGAGTATAATGTTGCTCTCCAAAACCTTTTGGAAGATTAGGACAACTAGTGTCTCCAACCTTTTGCAAATTCTCATCAAACATGAGAACATGACTTTGCCATATTATACTCTATCATGTTGTAACCAAAACTTCGTTTCAGATATCACAATATCTTCCACACATCATGGTTTCTGAAACAACTCTTTCAGATCCTAGATAACCTTGATATTAAGACAATCCTTTGAATATCAAGAATCATGGAGAAAAACATGATACTTATATACTAACATTTGGAATTGTTACTCTTGATTTAATACTAATTATTAAACTTCATGGAGTAACCGGAACTTACTGAAAGTTTGCAATAGGACTTTTAAACTTTAGATTAACACTTCAATACAATACGATACCAGTTCGTAAAGTAACTAACCAGAATTCTATAGTTCTATCATCTCAATTATAACTAAGCGCAAGGTGGTAAACGGATGCCAATGACTACAACAACTATGCAAATTCACTTTGATTTAGTTTATGATAAATTGAGTTCTAATTAATAATTAAATTAATCTAGGTGAACTCCTCAAAACAATATCCTCACATTGTTTTAGTGATCACACGAACCAAATCCACCACATCAAAACCGATCATCACGAGAGTTGATATAGCTTTAATGGCGAACAATCAACATGTTCATCATATCTACTATATGACTCATGCTCTACCTTTCGGCAATCCGTGTTCACGAGGCCATGTCGTACATGCTAGGCTCGTCAAGATCAAACCTTAGCTACCGCATAAGCAAATGGCTTGCTTACGTTGTATTCACCCGCGGAATCAAAGACACCCGATCATCACGTGGTGCTTTGAAGCAGCAAGCTTTGGCAACGGTGCATACTAAGGGTGAACACTTTAGAACTTGAAATTTATTTGCATGAGGGATCATCTTATAATGCTACCGTCGTCTACTAAGCAATACAAGATGCATAAAGGATTAACATCACATGCAATTCATAATATGTGATATGATATGGCCTTTCTCTTTGTGCTTCCGATCTCCATCTTCAAGCGAACATGATCTCCATCATCACCGGCATAGCATCAAGGTCAATGACGCTTCTTCATGGTTGTCGCCCACCAGCTTCAACTATTACAACTATTTTGAATAGACACGCAGGTCTTAACAGAAATTAAAGACAACCATATGGCTCCCGCGGTTGCCAACTTACAATAAGGAACATTGCATACATCAAATATAATCACAATCATGGCCATATCACATCATCAAGACACCCTGCAAAACAAAGTTAGACGCCTCTACTTTCTTTGCATATTTTACGTGGTTTGGGGCTTTCAATAAGTGTCGTTCTAACTTACGAACAAGAACCACAACATTGATACTAGCATTGTTGATTACCCGTTGTAAATTGGATCTTAACTATGCTAGGAGAAACAGGCACCCAGAGCCACTTATGCAATACAAGTTGCATGTTGCGTGGAGCAAGTCTCATGAACGATGTCATGTAAGGTTAGCCCGGCACTTCATCCCAACATACCGCAAGATGCAAAGTACACAAAAGCAATCTACAATAAAAGCATCAACGCCCACAATGACCATTGTGTTCTACTCGTCTGTGAGATCTACATATAGACACGGCTCGATACCCTTCGTAGGGGTTCGTAGCATGGAAAACAAAAATTTCTATCGCATACAAACAAACAAGCCAAGATCTATCTACTAGATTGTAGCAACGAGTCGATAGTGGAACTCACCCTCGAAGATTCCAGCGGTTAACGAGCAGATTCTCGTGGGTGATGTAGTCGTACTCTTTCCGATCTCAAGATCGCGTGAGCGATCCTTCGGCACGCGTTCCATGGCGCTCCCTTGATCGGTCACTGCGTTCGGTACTGACGAAGACCTTCCTCTCCTTGTTCCAGCAGGCAGCGGAGGTTGTAGTACTCTCCTCGATTCCGGACAACGGCGTGGTAGGAAGTAGAGGGAGATCCCGCAGGCTTCCTTAAGCCAAAGTAGTATGGTGGAGCTTATGAGAGAGGCTATTAGTGGTCTAGAGATTAGACACACCAATTAGAAGGCTCTAAACCAATTAGAAGGCTCTAAACCGAAATAGCTCTAAACCGGGGTTTAGATCTAGGGTTTAGTTTAGAGGATAGGAAACTTGTGTGTTTGAGGAGGGGAGCCCTGCCCCTCCTTATATAGGTGGGAGGGGGCTGGCGGCAGGGAGGAGTGGAGTCCCTCCCCAACTCGGCATTGAGTTGGCGCGGTTGGAGGAGGTCTCCCTCTCCAACTCGGTTTCCCTCTTCTCCTCCTCTTTCCACTTTCCAAAACTTGCCGTTTGACTTTCAAACTAGCCGTTTGACTTTTCAATTTAGGATTTAAATAAACCCTTTATTTTGGACAGCAAGAACACCTAGTACATGATGCAATCATTCCAACATGCAATGACACATTCATGTACCCCTTCCCCCCCGGAGTGCCGGACATTTCGGGACTTTCTAGAATGTTCCCGATGAAAACACCGGAACCATTCCCCAACTCCGAAATGGGACTTTCCTTATATGAATCTTATTCTCCGGACCATTCCGGATCTCCTCGTGATATCCCGGATCCCATCCGAGACTCCGAACAACATTCGGTCTCTTTCTCATAATACCATAACTACTCAAACAACGTCGAATCCTTAAGTGTGTCTCCCTACGGTTCGTGAATTATGCGGACATGATCGAGACACTTCTCCGAACAATAACCAATAGAGGAATCTGGAAATTCATATGGTTCTACATATTTCTCGATTACTTTGCGATCGAATGAACCACTTACATACGATACCAATTTCCCTTTGTCTCACGATAGTTTACTTATCCGAGGTTATGATCGTCGGTATCTCTGCATACCTAGTTCAACCTCGTTACCGATAAGTACTCTTTTCTCGTTCCCGTGATATGTGATCCCTTGTGACCAAGTCACATGCTTGCAAGCTAATTGGATGACATTTCACCGAGAGGGCCCAGAGAATATCTATCCGTCATGTGGATGGACAAATCCCACTCTTGATCCATGTGTTTCAACCAATACTTTCCGAACACTCAATGCCACCTTTATAGCCACCCTGTTACGGTGTGGTGTTTGATGACATCAAAGCATCCATCCAGTAAAGGTGATATGCATGATCTCATGGTCGAAGGAATTAGGTTACTATGTATCAGAAAGCATATAGCAATTGAACTATTGAAATGACTTGATCTTTATGCTACGCTTATCTATAGGAGTATGTCCATCACATCATTCTCCTAATGATATGACCCTGTTGTTAATAACATCTCTATGTTCATGATCAGGAAACAATGATCATATATTAACCAACAAGCTAGTTTAACAAGAGGCTTTACTAGGGACTCTTTTATTTTAGTTTACAAATCACACAAGTATTAATGTTTCCGGTTAATACAATTATAGCATGGTATGTAAACATTTATCATAAGTATGAAGATATGATAATAACCACTTTATTATTGCCTCTTTGGGCATATCTCCAACATTTACCACTTACTTTTAGGTTAAAATTTTACACGTGCAGTAGGAGTACATTTTACATCAAGGATCTAAAAAAATAGTAAAATTACATCATGGTCCATACATTTAGGAAAAAAGACCCTAGAATAATTAAGCAAGTAAAACAATTGGGTTCAGCTCCTTCCTCGAGAGAGCACCTGATCGAGCCATACTCTTCATACCACTTTCTCTTTGATTATTTTCAAAATATGGCCAGATTAGTCGACATGCTAATTCTTGGACCTGGCACCATCAACATAATGAATGATGTAGATATGGCCATAACCTTGGTCCTTAGGCTTGAAATCCAAGAATGTCCATACCAGTTGATAAATAAACTTAAATTCATTTAGATCTTACCACGTACTTTTAGGTTAGAATTTTACACGGTCCAAGGACCCAAAAGAGACATAATTACATACATTTCCATACATTTAGCACAAAGGACCCTAGAATAATTAATCAAGGAAAAAATAGTGTTCCGGTCCTTCTCAAGAGAGCACCTGGTCGAACCATACTCTTCATACCACTTCCTCTTCTTTGTTTTCAAAATATGGCCAGATTTTTCAGCATGCAAATTCTTGGACATGGCATCATCAACATAAAGCATGAAGTAGATATGGCCATGTCCTTTGCCGTTCGGCTCGAAATCCAAGAATCTTCATACCCATTGACACCTAAATTTAAATTCGTTTAGATCTTACCACGTACTTTTAGGTTAGAATTTTACATGGTCGATGGGATTACGTTTTTCCCCAAGGACCAAAAAGATGGAAAATTATATCCATGTCCATATATGTAGCACAAAGGACTCTAAAATAATTAAGCAAGGAAAACATTTGGGTTCGGCTCCTTCTCGAGAGACCAGCTGATTGATCCATACTCTTCTAAATACTACTTCATCTTTGATTGTGTTGGAATTTTTGCCTAAATAGGCCCAGCCCATTTATTATATTCTAATAAATTCCTGAAATCGTAGAGGCCCATTTGGTCCATTCATGCAAGGCAAGAGCTGGGACAAATGTTTAGTCCCACATTGCTAGTTGAGGGAAATTGGACCACCTTATAAGGTGAGATCTTCCACCACTTGTACGAGCTTGAGAAGAGAAGACATAGACACGAGCGCTCCTCCTCATCCTCGCTCTCCTCGCCTCATCATGTCACTACGCGCGCGTCGCGAATTGCGGGAATCTCGCCGAGTTGAGCTTTTTTTGCCACGCATGAATGGTATATGAACAGTTGTACAAAAGCTAAAATGTTTTGCTCAAGTGGACTTTTAATACAAGCTAAGTAGAAATGAATACGAACTGAGTGTAGGCTGTCCGGTTGGTTGTCGCCTATTCGCTTCAACTTCCGTCCATTCGTTTCATCTCCTGAACAACATGTCTGCCTTCACTCTGTGCCTATAAGAGAGAGGTCATGCCTCCTCTCAGATACACTTCTACACATCTCTTTGCGTCTACAGTTCTAGAGCACTGTGCTACCTAGTCTTCCCCATCCTGTCTTGCGGCGTGCACCACGAGCCGGGATAGTAGGTCTCCGCGACCATGCTGCTTCGAGTCCAGTACGGGAGAAGGGCGATAAGGTTTTTGGGGAGCTCTATTGGCGCGACTGCTGGCTTCATCACAGACTCCTTCACGAATAGCGATTGCGTTAATGTCTTCACCAACGAGTACTTCTTCCCTGACATCAGCAACCTCTTCCTCCACAACATGGCTGACAACGGTGCCAACATAAACACTGGTGGTTCCTCTGCTCCTACTATGATGTACATCCTCTTTCTCAACTGTGTTCTGATCATATCTCAAGTTCTATGCCTTGCAATCTGTTTGGTTATTTGCCTTAATCTGCATTTCCTATTTCACATGATTAGTATAATTTCTATTCTTCTATTCATGTTTTATCTAGCATATATTATGGTTAATTCGCTTGGTAAATTTCTCTTTTATTCAACAATCCAAAAACCTTATTTCAGGCAATTTGCCCCAAGTGGATATGTTGGTTCTATGAAGCCACCCATTTTTGAAGGTGTCAATTACAAATGATTGCGATGCGAGAGCAGTGCTCTGGTTTCAAACCATGAGCTGCTATAACGCCATCTATGGCACACCTGAGGGAGATCTTAATCCTGCTCAGGAAAAGGCGTTCCAAAAACTTGATACCACTTTCATGGCTGCCTTGATCAGCATTCTTGGCAACAATATTGTCGATTCATATTTGTCATTTAGCAATGGCAAGGATATATGGGATGCGCTCGAGAGAAAATTTGGAGTCTCCGATGATGGCATTGAACCGTATGTCATGGAACAATTCTATGACTATAAGATGGTTGATGAACGCCCCATTATGGAGAAGGCTCAAGAAATACAGTCACTTGCCAGAGAGATTGAGCACTTCAACTTTGTTTTACCAGACAAGTTTGTTGCTAGAGGCATTATTGCCAAGATTCCCGAGTCATGGAGGAATTTTGCTACTTCTCTGAAGCACAAGAGACAAGAGTTCTCTGTGATAGATCTAATTGGGACTCTTGATGTGGAAGTGAAGGCGAGAGCAAAATACACACGTGATCGAGGTACCAAGGGAGGTTCTAATGCCAATTTGGTACAGAAAAGGAACTTCCAGCCTCACAAGTTCGAGAACAAAGGAAAGTTTGATGGCAAAGGAAAGTTCGATGGAAAGAACAAGGTCTCACAGTCTATCATCTTTAGGAAGAAGACTGATAAGAAGAAAGGTGCTTGTCATGTATGTCGTGATCCTGATCATTGGGCTCCTGCTTGTCCCAACCGCTTTGACAAGTGCCAGCATGGGAAGGGTAGCAAGACTGCTAATGTTATCATGAGCGACATTGAGATGAAAGATGTTGTGTATGGTATATTACCTACTGTTATTTTATTATGTCATTCTCTTGATTGGTACATTGACACGGGCGCTAATGTTTATTTGTTTGTGTTACTTTAAAAAAAGCAAAACGAAAAAGGGAGATGGCTTAAAAGAAACTTTGGGAGTAGCTACTTCCACTGATGATTTTTTCGTGCACCTCTTACTCAACCCACTGTTGATGCGGAAGCATATGAGATAAAGCCTAACCTTTTGAGTTTGGTTGAGCAGAACAAATTTGGAGGCTCATCTTCTAAAGATTCAGGTTTTCACCTAAATGCATTCAACTAAATTTGCGACATGATGCGTATTAAGGATGTTGATCCAAATTTTGTTAAATTCTGATTGTTTCCTTTCTCTCTTAGAGGAAAGGCTAAGGACTGGTTGTAGCTCTACCTAAGGGAACCATCACATCTTGGGAGGAATGTACTAATATATTTATGACTAAATTTCCCCCAGCTAAAACTATGCAACTAAGATCCAATATTACAAGTTTTACACAAGAAGATCGCGAGCCGCCAGCGCTTGCAGGGGAAAGGATGAAAGAAGCCATAATGAACTATCCTAGTCATGGGATGGAAGAGTGGCTTATATTGCATTTATTTAATAATGGCCATAATCCAATGTCTAAGTCTATGCTAGATACTACAACATGAGGAACAATCATGGAAAGTAGGTGAGTGTTGCAAAGAAATTACTTGATGATATGTAAAACAACCATGCTCAATGGCATGTGGAAAGAACCTCAAAAAGGGTGAATTTGATCACCAAGGTAAGTAATTAAGATCTTACTGCAAAGGTAGATGAATTACTTAATATAGTAAAGGGTAAGGAAGATACCCAACTTAATGCTATCTCTACCGATGTTAATGATATTAATTTTATAGCTCGCAGTCCTTATAGTCCTACATTGAAAAAATCAATTCTTTTCTTCTAATGTTCAAAAACATTATTCTAGTCCCGGAGGAGCTCCTTTAATCATAATGGAGAAAACCATGGCAATATCTGTTTGAAAATACTATTAGAAATTTTATGCAAGATCAAACCGAGCAAAAGAATATGCTTATTAAAATCCCAGTGAATCATGAGACTAGTATTAGTAAATTATCTAATCAAGCCATTGTAATAATAAATGATGTACATGCTATAAAGGAAAGGACAAAGATCAGGGAATCTCAATTGAGCAAGGTAGACAAGACCCAAGCTCCCATATTTGCAAAATTCAGTGGCAAACCCGAGCCAGATCCGGTGGAAGACCTCAAGATGTTAAGGGTCGAAAATAATGAAGAGATGTCTAAAGAATTAGATTATAGCAATGCACCAACACACTGATATATCGTGGAAGATCATCTAAAGATGATCACCGTGAAGAATGCCGGTATTGAAAAAGGTAATGATGCTACCTATCAACAATTTATTCAACAAGTAGCATATAAAGTTAGATATTTAGAAATGGAGTATAACAGACTAGATGATAAGCTTCCTTCTAAGCTAGATGATATATGTGAGCCCACTATATTAAGGTTAAGATTGGGGTTAATGAGATATCTTCACTTTGTGATCTTGATTCAAGCGTCTCAACAATTTCCAAGAGCCTATTGATAAACTAAACTTGGATCCATTTACAACTACTGAAACAAGACTCAATCTAGCTGATTCTACATATAAGCAAGCTATTGGGATTAAAGATAATATAGTAGTATAAATTAAAGGAAGTCTCGCACTTATTGATCGTTTCTATAGTGGACATGCCTGAGGATCCCATAGCACCCATAATTCTAGGTAGGCCATTCCTAAGAACTATTAAAGCTTTATTCAATTTGCATGAAGGGAATATGACAATAGTGTCGTGGTATTGCCGACGAGTACGCCATGGAGGGGTCCTCACAATGCGTGTTTAGAGACATGGGGGAAGGCGGATGGTTGACGGGTACGAGGTTACACAGCTTACCCAGGTTCAGATCCCACAATGGTGGCGGAATCCTACTTGTAACACCCCAGTTTTAGTTAATCTATATTAGGGTTTGTTTTGTGCATCATAAGCATCATCTCTATTAATGCATGCAAGAAAGAATAAACAAAACCCTAAAACCCTAACCTCTCTCTATATTTGAAACACATTCAAAAGGGTTTTGATTATATTGAAAACTACAAAAAGTAATAGAGGCCAAATTGACTAAAGGGCTCCCTGCAGTATTTTATACATTTTATAAAAGTCCTTGGTATTTTTTGAATTACCCAAAACAGATTCAAAATGGAAATACAAACACAGATTTTGAAAATAGAAAAATAAAAAGGTTTTTGAAATAAAAATCTGTTGCTAAACCTAGTTGGCCGCAGCCCATCCCTCCCCTCTTCTCTCTCTGCTTCTCAGCGTGCAGCGCGTAGAAGCAACCGCAGCCCAGTTTGGCCCGTTAGTAATCTACTCGGCCCAGTACCACGTCGAGCCCCGTCGTCGTCTTCATCCCTGGTAGAGATCAGCTCCGTGTCGTGCTCGCCGCCGTCCGCTGACGGGGATGCGTCAAGATCAACGCCGCCGCCCGTCGTCGCCTACAAGACCCCCTGGCCGCCGCTGAGGAACCCTAGCTTAGCTTATCCCTCTCGCTTGTGTTCCATTCCCCTCCGTGCCGCGCGTGCCAAAAACCCTAGCTTCTTACCTCGCCGGCGCCTCGCCGTCTCCGGCCACCTTGAGCCTCGCCAAGCAGCCCATGAGAAGCGCTGCGTCTTCCTCTTCCTCCTTCGTGAAGCGTGCAAGCTGGGAAGGCCCCATCTCGCCAGAATCGAGTTCGTTCCCGACGCCGGCCATCGCAGTTGATGCTTCGATCCGCTGTCGTTCGGCCTCGCCTCCCCGACCAACCTAGCGCGTTCCTGGTGAGCTCAGGAACACGCTCGTGCCCTCCATCTTCTCCATTTCTCCCTGGTTTGGCCCCACGTCATGTGCCTCCGCCGTTCACCGCAGATGCTCGTCGCCAGCAGCCCTCCGATGACCAAATCTAGGCAGTGCAACCACCAAATGGTTCGTCTCGACCTCCTCTCTGCAACCAGCCCAAGCACAACCCAGCGCACGCTATGAATCCTCGGATTCTAGCTCAACTTGAGAGCCTACATTGTTGATGTCATCATGACATCAGCATGAGGTCACAATTCCCTTTTGTTTTATTTTGTAAATGATTTCTGTAATTGTTTTCACTAAATAATAAATATAGACATGTGGGTCCAGATGTAAGTGAGATAAATATTTCAGAATTCTTTTTTGCTTAATAAAATTATATAAGTAATTCCAAAAATATAATTATTTTGTAGTATTCTAAAAATGATTTAAAATGAATTTAAAAAAATGGAGAAATTCATAACTGTAAGATCCCTCCCTTTTAAAGGTAAGGATCCCTGTGATTGCAATGCTAGTCCCTGGATCAACGCTAGCATCCATAGTTTAAGATGAAGTACACAGAAACAAAGGTCATTATTACATATCATTCCAGAGACAAACATAGTCTTTTATAACTTCATGGCCATAGGCCTAATACATGAGTTTATCCACAACAATATAAATAAGTCCTCATCTTCATGTGCCACAGGCAAGCATGTTGAGTGTAGACTCATAACCCCTAATCATCATCAGAATAACCTGCAACATCACAAGTTACCGCCACAGTGGGTCAATACATTGGAATAGTATTGGCAAGTGATACCTTAGTAGAATATTAACATCTAGTTAATACATGCATTTGGCTAAGTGTAGCTTAGGCTTGCTTTTCTTAAAATAGGTTTTACCTATTAGTTGAAAACACTAAGTTTTTCTTTGACAAAACTTTCCCAAGGAATCACCAGTTTCTATTGGGAGATGCCTTGGGTGATTTTGACAAGCAAAAGCTTAGTGTTTTCAAATGATAAGGAAAAAATATTTTGAGCAAAGCAAACCTAAGCTCCACTTAGCCAAATGCATATAGATGGTAAACTCCACTATACTACCATAGTATCACTTGCCAATACAATTCAAATGTATTGACCCTTGTGGCTGTAACTTATTATGTTGCAGGTTTGTTTGATGTTAGTGAAGTGTGTTGATTAGGATTACAAGTCTACAATCAACATGTTTGCCTGTGGCACTTTGAAGATGAAGGACTCCATGCTATAGTTATTTCTGCTACATTGTAATGAGATAACCAAATGAGCTATGTAAGATGTAATGAATTATTTTATTCCTGTTTATAAAGTTCTATTATGACCATTGTTTCTGGATATTACATCTTAACTGTGGATGCTAGCTATTGATCCAGGGACTAGCATTGTAAACACAGGAATTCTTACCTTTAAAAGGGAGGGATCTTACAGATGGTATCAGAGCACTGTGTTGCCTGTAGGATTATAACCCTAGGATTGGATTAGAAACCACTAAGGAAAATTTCAACACTTTGAAAAAATTTCTACACCTGTCTTTTCTTCTCGTAAACTTTTCTAATCTTCTTTTTCATCTCTATTGGTAGAAGGATGCTCTGATAGCCTTTAGTCTAGAGAGTGAGAGTTGTAATGTGCTTTGTTAGTTGGACCACCACACTTATCATTATATTTCCAAATTTTTTGACTAAGTTATATTGAACCTTGGATGCTTGTAATGGATTTATGTATACCATGACTTGTGTGTTTGTTTGTCAATGATATGCTTGTGATACTTGTCTTGTGTATTTTCTATTGAGGTTGATTCTAACTTCTCTCTGTCTTATAAAATAGATGCCTAATGTTACTATCAGCATGGCTGAAGAGTTCAAGGGAACTCGTTTTGGCACTCGTCTTATTGAGCTCACTAGTATGCCCAATCTTCCGCTTCCTAGCATCATGGTGCTTCCCCTTGCCAAGTTTGAGAGGAAGGACCTTTGGGGCTTCAAGGTTAATCAGCCAGGACACCAGACTGAGCCTGCCACGGAGGCAATCATCTTCAAGTTTATGCATGACGACAGGAAGAGAGGCCTAGAGGTAGTCATGCAGGATTTACTTGGGCTTCTGTTAGGGAGAAACTCTCGGGAGATTAGAGGTACTCACTTCCACGCCTTCGAAAGACGCGACGAGGATGGTGAGGCTATTGAGTTCGAGGATCTTTGCTAGAGGCAGCAGAGCCGATACGTCTATACCTCCAGGACCTAGAGGTTCTACTTAGGCACCTAGATACTGATAGGACCAACGTCATGCTTAGCAACGACGAGCTCCAAGTGCAGCTTCGTGAGAAGGACAAGCTCTTCGCGGAGCAAGACGAGGTAGTCAAGGAAATGGAGGCCAAGTTTGAGAGTCAGGATAGGAAGTTGAAGAGTCAAGAGAAAAGAGTCCAAGATAGGAACAAGAGGATTCGAGAGATGACTACATAACTAGAGGCCAAGGACTTCGAGCTCGAGCATCAGCACGGTGTGATTGAGAGACTTCTTTCATAGAAGAGGGCTCTCAAAGCCAAGGTAGAGGCCTTGACTACCAATGTCAAGGAGTACAAGACCGCTATGGAGAATGCAGGTCTTACACTTGTCGATGAGGAGGTTGATGCAGAGGAGTAGTGATGACTACTCGTTTATTTATCATCTACCATGCTTTTGATTAATGAGTCGCAATGACCATCCAACATGTGGATGGCTTGCTATTGGTGTGTTTGCTTTTCAAACTTGTTGTTTATGTCATTGAACTTTATGTTATTTTGATTCTTGTTTGGTGGTTGTCTATGTGGTGTATTGTGCATAATAAGCATCTATGGGTATCTCATTATTATCCTTATGAAAACCACAGATGCCTCCTCGATGTGCCAACCCCAACCCGAACAACAACAATGTCACCCCCGAGATGCAGCAGCTGATGACAGCACAAGCACAGCTGATGCAGATGATGACTACTTTCATGCAAAATCAGAACAACAACGACAACAACAACAACAATAACAACAACGACAATCAGAATAACCAACCACGATTTGACATGCTCACCAGATCCCATGGTGGCCAATGATTGGCTACGCTCAGTGAACAAGGATTTGGTAATTGTTGGTTGTACTGATGAGGAGAAAGTCAGGTTTGTAGCACACTTGTTGGAAGGACCAACAGCTACTTGGTGGGATAACTTCCAGATCACCACTCCCATTGAGGATGTGACATGGGCTATCTTTGAAGATGGTTTCCGTATAGCTCACATCTCATCCGGAATGATGAGCTTGAAGAAGAAGGAATTCCATAATCTAAAACAGCGCCACCGCAGCGTGGCTGAATATATTGAGGAGTTCAACAATCTGGCGCGTTATGCACCGGATGAAGTTGATACTGATGCCAAGAGGAAAGAGAAGTTCCTCGAAGGACTGAACGATGAACTGAACCTACAACTATCTGTGGCCTATGTCCCCACCTATCAATCTCTTTGTGACAAGGCTGCCATCTTGGAGAGCAAGATGAAACAGGTTGAAAGCAGGGAGAGGAAACACAACTCTGATAGGCACAGCTCGTGATCGTCTCACAAGCGTTCCCATTATGATGATAGTGGGAGTTCTGGATCCCACAAGCATGGAAAGTACAATAGTCACCACAACCACAACCATCATCATGACAACAAGCATCACCGTAGTCATGACAATGACAAGTACAAGAATCACAAGGGTGGATACAAGAGCCACCACAATGGAGGTGGAAGTGGTAGTGGAAGCCAGCCTGTCAAGAAGGATCTTAGTCAGGTTGAATGCTTCAAGTGCAAGAAGACGGGGCATTATGAAAATGAATGCCCAAAAAAGAAAGTTGAGGGAGCCAACAAGCCCAACCCTTTCCAGAAGGGACAAGTGAACCACATCAATGTGGAAGAGATCTACGAGGAGTCCGATGCTGTGGCTGGTAAGTTGAAACTCAATTCTATTCCAGTACTTGTTCTTTTTGATACTGGTGCATCACATTCATTCATATCAAAAGCATTTGTTGATAGAAATGGGTTTCCAACTGAAAACATTGGGTGTCCAATAAAAGTAAGTTCTCCCGGAGGAGAAATGATAGTAAGTCTTGGATGTCGTGATCTAGTGATAGAATTTGGAAAGCATAAGTTTCCAGTGAGTCTGATAATCCTAGATTCCCAAGGACTGTATGTAATTTTGGGAATGGACTGGATGACCAAGTATGAAGGAGTACTAGATTGTGCCAATCGTACTGTCGCACTCACAACCCCGGAAAAGAAACGGATAAGATTCAAATCTAACTTTGAATCAAAAGGAAGTAAGCTAAATTCTCTTAAGGGGGTTATTGGGGATATGCTATATGGGTATCCTCATAGCATGTCTCTTATCCGACTAACCTGGGTGGCCCATAGTCGGTAGCATGGCCTGTGGCCTGCTGGGCGGCCCAGTTAGGTGGATCCAGAAGGGAGGCCCATGACGGATAAAGGAAGGCTACGGTGGAGTCACCAGCGTACCCGGAGCCTTGGAGTCCAAGATACACAAGACTAGTAATAGGCGGTGTAGAACTCTGTAACCTGTCCGACTAGGACTTTCCCCTATAACCCTAGAACCTGGCGACTATATAAGTCGGGCCTATGGGAGCCTTTAGGGCATCGTTTTACACACACCTCGCACATCGAACCTATCTCTGTAACTCGGCGTATTGCCATTATAGTGATTTATAGCAGGAGTAGGATTCCGCCACCGTTGTGGGATCTGAACCTGGGTAAGCTGTGTTACCTCGTACCCGTCAACCGTCCGCCTTACCCCACGTCTCTAAACATGCACTGTGAGGACCCCTCCATGGCGTACTCGTCGGCAATACCACGACAGTTGGCGCCCATCGTGGGCTAAGAGGCGCTTCAGGCTCTTCAGCGGGCGAGGACCAAGAGCTTCGTGGAAATCGGCGAAATCGTAGCCATCGGTCGTGTTCTCTTCTCCGACAACGTTCCGATCGTCGTCCCCCCCCCCCCCCCCGACAAGTTCTGGATCCCAGCGAAGACGAACCCTACGCGGTTTTCAATCGTTCCTATCGGAGACATCCACCTCTTCATCAGCGAAACCGACTCGGGCACTAGTTCCCTGGGAGTCGGAGGAGCGTCAAGACCCGCACGGACCGCCTACGAGCAGGAAACGTTCGCGGAAGGATCGATGTCGGATCTCTCCTTGGAGTTTGCCGGCAAAGATAGGAAAAATTCAAGACCCACCCAAACCGCCCCTGTGCAGGATATAAAGGTGGAAGATCACTGCAAATCCGCCGGCTTTGTCCGTGCGTCTGGACAGCAGAGATCCAAGTTCGTCGGCGTGGTTACCATCTTCGATCTGGCGCGCTGTGTTCAGAGAGGGCGAAAACCCCCACGATTACCTGGCCAGGTGGCTCCGTATACGAGCCGATCTGGCCCACTACCCCAATGATGATGCTATCTATCACTTTGTGGAAGGACTGGACCATGGCATGCTCCTACGCATTCTCTAAGACGGCAACATGCGTCAGGACACCTTACCTTCGAAGGCATGGTGAACACCGTCAACAACTACGTGGAGGCTGAAGCGGCAGCTTAGACAGTGCTTGCGCTCATTGACGGAGCCCCTCCAATTCAACCACCACCACCACCGCCTCCGGCCGCCATCGTCGTAGCAGCACCACCACCTCCAGTCATCGTCGAGGCCGTTGCACCTCCACCGCCCGTCATCGAGGAAGTCCTGGCACCCTCTGACTCTGTCATTGACGCGCTTTATGCTGATTTCAGTGCAGATTCAGAGGAAATAGACTTCAGTCCAGAAGAGCTAGACTCCGCTATGCAGGAGATGGAGGAGGAGTACTCGCGTGACGAACAAGCTAATAACACCGCCATGTCTCGAGGGGTGTTCGTCACCATTGGGACAGCGATGGATGAAGACCAGCCCGGGCAAGCTCCGCCTACGGCGTTGGATAAGGGGAAGGGGCCACTTATTGCTGTTAACGATGATCGCGCAAAAGTCATGCCTCCTCTGCCTAACCCAGTGCAGCAGCCGTAGGAACTCGGCACCGGCCCGAGAAACAGCAACACCGCAAACTTGCCGCCTCCAGCGTCCACGTCGACAGCAGCCCATGTTACTCCAGCTGATAGAGTGATGTACGGCAACCTCCTCGTTGAGCCACTAAACGTTGATCATATCTGGAACATGACTCAGCTTGACGAGAAGCTCCAGCAGCTGCTGGAGGAGGCGCAAGCCATCGCGGAGCAAGGCGCTAAACTAGATCGAGATCTGGTCAACACGCAGAAGTCCATAGAAAAAGCTAGAGCAATGGAGGCCGAGTACAAGACTCTGGTATAGCAGCAGAAGGCTAAGAAGGCTCTGGCTCGCGTCATCAACGATCCTGGTGTACGGCGCAACCTAGGATGGGCTCCCTCGAAGCTGGCACAGGCCAAGCCATACATTGATAGTGAAGGCAAGCAGGTGATGCCCACTCCACTCCTTAACCTCGCCGTCGCCAAGACCCTTCTGGAACAGGATAGATCGCCTGAGGCAGTAGAACAGGACTACGACCTAGTGGCCAAGGCGGTAAAGCAGCAGGAAAAGGCCACCTCTCAGAGGCTTGAGTCTGACCCAGCGCTCTGCCGATCTTGCCAGTACAAACCGCCAAGGGACAGATCTCCTCAGGATGTCGGATCACAGACGGGTTCATCAGAATGAAGATAGAGGGATGCGCGCAACAGGAAGGATGCTATCCCCATATCCTCCAACCACGGAGAAAGAGCCCAACCTCGCCGCCCATCGCCGCCGCCCCGATCCCTCCGACGTCAGGAAGACTACAAGGCTCACCATCGCACGGATATGCCCCCACCAAAGCAGTGCGGCATCGTCATCCGCGACAACACGGCACAGACCCGTCATGATGAAGAGCGCCACCAAGGACATAAGAGCAGGTCACACCACGACCCTCCGCGTCCGACAAGCAACCGTGACAGGCGTGGGGTGTCGCAGGAGGGTAACAGCAAGAAGGCTAACCCACCGCCACCTCCGCCTCCATTGCCGCCAAGCAGTCACCATGGCGGAAGAGGCCCGCATTGTTCACGCATCCCATCCCCTGTTGACAACAAGAAGAAGAACCCGGAGCCGTACGATGCATGCTCACGGATCGATAAGATCCACGAGGCCCGAGAAGGACCATACCTGGGACCACGTTGCTTTGGACCTGCAATACGGTCCGCAACTTACCCCAAAGGTTTCCGGATTGACAAGACCATCAAGCCTTATGACGGCACCGCCAAGCCTGCCACATGGTTGCAGGACTACGGCAACGCGGTGGAGATTGCCGGAGGCAACCCCAACGTCGCCGTCAAGTACCTCTCATTAATGTTGGAGGGCACGGCCCGTCAATGGATCGATGACTTGCCGGAGAGATCTATCTACAACTGGCTGGACATGTAAGAAGCATTCACCAAGAACTTTGAGGGTACATACAAGCGTCCCTGCATTGTGGGCGATCTACAGCGGTGCGTGCAAGAGAAAGACGAGACATCTCGCGCCTACCTCTCCCGCTGGCTGGATATGAAGAATTCATGTGCAGGAGTGCATGCCCAGACCGCCATGGCTGCCTTCATCGATGGGTTGGAAAGGGGTACGTTGCTCCGACATAAGTTGAAGCGCTTGCAGGACAATCATTAGCTTGACTTGAATCAGATGATTCAGTTAGCCAGTGAGTTCGCAGCTGCCGACGATGATGATCATGGCTCTTTGCCGGCAACGGCCGTTCCAACCCAAGCTCGGAGGAACATCAGTACAAAGCGGAAAACCGCTCCAGAAGAAAAGCAATCTACCGACATGGTCGCCATGACTTTTGCAGGACGAGGAGAAGGCGGACAACATGGCCGAGGAAGGGGAGCAGGCCGCGGACAGCAACGAGGAAGTGAAACCAACTCGGCGCCGCTCCGTGTTCCCCAAACGTACGAGGAGTACCGCGATATACCGTGCCTCGTACACCTCGATGTCAACGGCAAGGCCACCCATACCAATCGACACTGCAAGTTCGTCAACGACCTTAAGGAAGACCCGGAGTCCGGCTACAAGCAAAGTCGGAAGAATAGACCGCGAGGCAAGGGCAAGGGAAAGAAGAAGGAGGAGGAGTCCAACAATTCAAGTGACATGGACGAGGACATTGACCCCAAGCACGCCGCCAAGAGCGACGACAAGGGCAAGAACCCCTTCGCAAAGAAGGCCCTAGTCTACCACACTTTCCTTGGCACCCCCACCGTCCGACAACAGAAGACCTCTCTAAGGATCCTGATGGCCACTCTCCCCCCAGTTCCCCAATACCTGCGCTGGTCGGAGGTTCCAATCACTTGGGACAGGATGGACCACCCAGACCTTGTGCCCACGGAGAACTAGTACGCCATGGTCATCAACCCATTGATTGACAGCGTGGAGTTCACCAAGTGCATGGTCGATAGTGGAAGCAGCATCAACATCATGTACCTGGATACACTGCAGAAGATGAACTTGACGGAGGCAAACCTAAGGCGGACCAACACCGTGTTCCATGGCATAGTTCCTGGCCGGGAAGCTCGGTCCCTTGGGTGCATCACACTTCATGTAGCCTTTGGCGATGTCAATAGTTACCGCCAAGAGCGCATGACCTTTGAGGGGGTCCCCTTCAAGAGCGTGTACCACGTCATATTCGGCCGCGACATATTCCACACGTTCATGGCCAAGCCATGCTTCGTCTACAACAAACTCAAGATACCCGGACCAAACGGTGTCATCACCGTATCCGGAAGCTTTACCAAGGCGAGGGACTGCGAGATCAATGAAGCAGCCGTTGCAAAAGTTGTCCTCTACATCAAAGAATTCAAAGAGATCCAGAGCAAGGTCAATGACTCAGAGATGCCTGCGTCAAAGAAGTAGATCTCCGACTCCGCTCCTGCGTTCAAGGCCGCCATCGAGACCAAGCCGGTGGAACTTGTCGTAGGCGATGCCTCCAAGACCGTCGCCATTGGGACGAACCTGGATCCCAAATAGGAAAGCGCGCTCGTCGAGTTCCTCCGTGAGAATAGGGACATATTTGCCTGGCAACCTGCCGACATGAAAGGTGTACCTAGGGAACTTGCCGAGCACAGCTTAAACATAGATCCAAAATGTAAACCAGTGAAACAACCTCTACGACGCTTCGGAGATGAGAAGAGACGGGCCATTGGCAAAGAGATAGCTAGGTTACTTAAGGCTGAGTTTATCCGAGAAGTCCTTCACACCGGATGGGTGCCAATCATGTACTTGTCCCCAAAAAGGGAACCAATGAGTTAAGAATGTGCATTGATTACACCGGCTTGAACAAAGCATGTCCCAAAGATCCGTTTGCTTTTGCCTCGCATTGACCAAGTCATTGACTCGACGGCTGGCTCGGAACTTTTGTGTTTTCTCGATGCATACTCAGGATACCACCAGATCAAGATGAGGAAGTCGGACCAATTGGCCACTTCGTTCACTACCCCATATGGCACGTTTTGCTATGTCACAATGCCCTTTGGGCTGAAAAACGCAGGTGCTACCTACCAGCGGACAATGCAACGTTGCCTCCACGACCAAATTGGTCAGAACGTTCATGCCTATGTGGACGATATCGCGGTGATGTCTAAAAATTCAAATGACTTAATCTCCGACTTAAAAGAAACCTTTGATAATCTCCGGAAATACAACATGATGCTCAACCCTAAGAAGTGCGTATTCAGGGTTCCAGCCGGCAAACTGTTGGGCTTCATCATTTCCCAGCGCGGAATAGAGGTCAACCCGGAGAAAATCAAGGCCATCTTAAACATAAACCGTCCGACATGCCTAAAGGACATCCAACGACTAACAGGTTGTGTTGCAGCAGTTAGTCGATTCGTCAGCCGACTTGGAGAGAAGGCTCTGCCGATGTACAAGTTGCTGAGAAGAAGTCAGACAAATTCACATGGACAGACGAAGCAGATGCAGCATTGAAGTAGCTCAAGGAGATTCTTTCCTCAATACCCATCCTTGCAGCACCCGAGCCTGGTGAGCCCCTATTAATTTACATGGCGACAACCAAACGGGTTATCAGCATCGTCGTCGTGGTAGAGCGAAAGGAACCAGGCTATGAACACGGAGCTCAACGACCAGTTTACTATGTAAGCGAGGTCTTGACGGAGTCCAAGCAGCGCAACCCGCACTACCAAAAGATAGCTTATGGAGTATTCCTTGCTTCTCGGAAGCTGAGGCATTACTTTCAGGAGCACCCAATCACAGTAGTGAGCAAGACTCCACTGTCCGACATTATCAACAAGAGCGACGCTACAGGAAGGGTCGCGAAGTGGGGCATTGAACTTGCCGTCTTCGAGATCACCTACAAAAGACGCGACGCTATCAAGTCACAAGCCTTGGCGGATTTTATTGCAGATTGGACGGAGATGCCGGATGCTACTCCTTTGCGAACCAGTCTTGGGTGATGCACTTTGACGGATCAAAGTTGCTCAACGGCTCGGGGGCTGGTGTACTACTACAATCACCAAAAGGAGACAAGCTGCACTACGTTCTGCAGATCCACTTCGAGGCTACAAACAACATGGCGGAGTATGAAGCACTCATTCACGGACTACGTGTAGCCAAGAATATTGGCATCAAGCGCATAGTTTGCTGTGGAGATTCCAACTTGGTTGCCCAGCAGGTGGCTGGCACCTGGAATGCGTACCGGTCCTGGGAAAGAGAGACAGTGAAAATAGAGGCCAGCGTGGGGCAGCGTTGGGACAACGCACCCTGCCAGTGCATGGCCAGCAAAGCAGCAAAGCAACCGTCTGTAGCGCATCCAACAATGAAACAACGCGGCGATGGAGCATGCACGCTGTCAGCAGCCAGTGCCAACAGCAATGAGCCCCCTATGACATCTTGCGTGGCGTAGCGACAACAAGCGGCGAACAGCAGCAGCATGTCGGCAACCTTAGCAGTAAGGGCCAGCTACCGTATGACGGCTGTCTGGTATGCGCCGCGAGTGGGAAGCGAAGCGACCGCGCAGTCAACGTGGCGGTGGGCGGCCAGATCTGGAATAAGCGGACAAATAAGCGGGTGGCCGGTAGTACCGGCCCACCCGGCATACTACCGGGCGGTCCGGTAGGACGGAAAAAATACCGGGCAGACTGAAGTGGGCAGGCTAGGTCGAAGGCGTCGATGCTTGGGCGGTAATGCCGGACGGCCCGATAACGCTTTTTTTCTTTTTAGAATTAAAACGACAAATATTCAAACGGTCATAACTTTTAAACGGTAGCTCCGATTGACCCTATTCCAATTGCGTTGGATAGAGAACGACAAGTGCTCCCCTTTAAAAAGTGGAAATATTGATTATCATCAAGTGGGAGAGTATCAATTAATATAATGTGAGATACCTCACTTGGTGAGAAACCGAAAAGGCCGCATAAATCAAAATCGCAACAAGATACATATGGGAGATCCGATTTTGATGAACAAGAGCTTGTTATGGAGATTACCATAAGCTCTATATCCTCACATGGATAAGACCAAATAACAACCAAATGCGATGATGCAAGTATGCAAAGGTTTGAGCTCTCTCCGAACGATGTGACCGAATTACTCATACGAGAGCCCCTCTTGATAGTACGGTTATCTATCCTAAACCCGGTCTCCTACACACAACAAGAGACCGGCAAAAGGAAAAACCTATCAAGATTATACCTTTGCCTTGAGCATTCCACTTGAGCTCGATGTAGACGGTCTTGCCCTTTTCAAGATGGAACGCCTTTCTTAATTCCTCATCATCGACCTCGCATATTGAGCTTGCACGACAAATCTTCTTTGCATTTCATCGACCTTGAAGCCAACACATGCTCCAAGCGATGCCAATGGACAAATCCTACAAGTATAACTTAATACACACAATAGTCCATAAAGATTGTCATTAATTACCAAAACCACACATGGGGGCCCAACATGTTCTTTCAATCTCCCCCATTTTGGTAATTGATTACAATCCCTTTAAGAGGGTTTATATTAGGAATATGAATGAATACAATGGTAATACTAATATCAAAAACTACAAAAGTTTGTGATATTGGTACCACCACCATATATAGAGCAAACTCCCCCACAATCTATGCATGTGTGATGAACTTGAATTTTATTGCATATATTGCCAATAATTATCATTGGTGGAGTTTCCTCTATATATACCACATGCTAAGAAACAACAAAGATGCAAGAGCATGAAAGGCAAATGCTTAAGAACAAACTCAATGCATCAACCAACTTCTCTTAAACCCTCTAAAACTTCTCCCCCATTGGCATCGATTGCCGAAATGGGTGACAAGTTCTAGAAGGCAAATATAGTAATACTTCCTCCAAAGGTGTGCCTTCGCACATATCCAATGATGAATACTTGGGAGGGAGTAGGACTATATCGAGGATCCAAAGATTGCCAAAATAAAACCAAATGATGCAAGCAATTACAAGGTCCGACAATCCAATTGGAAAACAACAAATGAGTCCAAATGGAAACTACGAGATATTATGATATGAGCAAAAGAGTGCTTTAAATAATAAATAGAGAAGCTCCCCAAGATTTGTGCATAATTCAAAATAAATGCATTAGAATACATATTGCACAAATATGGAATCCTCGATCCTCTATAAACATTTAAAACACACTAAATGAGAAAGGAGACAAATGAGCATTATTAAATGAATTAGATGAGCTCCCCAAAGATAATGCACCAATTATGATTATTGTAATTGGGAACAAGGTGCATAATCATGGAATCCTCACTCATCCGAGTTCATTTAACAATACAAGGCATGAGAGAACAAATATTAGTGTCCAAAGATGCAAACAAGAGGAACAAGCACTCATAGGCAATTAAATTTGGAAGCCACCGAAGAATCAAAAGAAATAGAAAGGTGGTCTCCAAGGATTAAAAATCAACTAAAATTATCTCCTCGTATGTGTATATGTCTCTAAATGGAAAACATCACAAAGACATATGCCTAAAAAGAAATTTGCACACATAAAGAAGATTATACAAGAAAGCACATGAAAGGCAAAGATGAAGTCATAACATATATCAATAAGATTTTTGCTTCAAAGCATGGTCAAAGTCTCACATATGTCTTATTGTACATTAATGGACTTCAAACACCAACACACTACATATATTACAACTTTCACTAAGGGAAGAGGAGAAAGTTGGAATATCTGGAGAAAGGCAACAAGTATCATAAGATAAAATAGACTAGCAAAAATCTCAATATTGCACATGAGAGAAGTTGATGAAATGATAGGCAATAAAATTGCTAGATTGACATATTTGGGATTGGAGGATCATATGCATGATTTTGTATAGTCCCAATTATATGCACTCATCTCAACTTAAACACATATACAATATAGAGTCCTCTTAAAACCATGGCTAGAACTACAACAATTATAAATACACAAATTCATGCTAGAAGGCAACCGACAAACGGTTGGAATCAAGATATATGAGCATGAGAAAGAGATACTTGTTACCGAGATATAATTGGTAGGATGTAGAGGATATGAATTCATTGATCATCCTATATCTTGTCTCAAATTTTCATGTATGCACCACTTCTTCAAAATTGAGAGACAAGTATCCAATATATCTCCAATGTACCTAAAACACAATTAAGTACAATATGGTACCCAAACAATTGGGTCCAAAGTAGTTAGTGCAACTATAATACATAGGAGAGACTGTAACACCCCAGATATCAGCCCCATCTGGCAGTGCTTCACATACTTTAAAAACTTGTCATACTAGTATAGAACTATAAAATCCAGCAGAGTCTCCTTATTTAAGGAAACAACCACGACGAAAAGATAATAAAACACCTACAATTTTATTCACTAGAACACGGGACTACACGGTTCAACGAGACCAGGTAAAACAACTCATATCCAAGATGTCTCACAATGCCCAACTCGGTAGCCACAAAATAAGAACCAAACCTTAATGTATAGAATAAGTCAAGAGGGATCTTGAATGTGATGAACTACTCTATATATTTGTAAAGTATAGTAACATGTGAAGGTAGTGTGTCTATAGTGTTGAGGTGCTACTCCCAGTCCCATGCATGTCGTCCTCGGTGATACCTAAAAAAATAGAATCCGCAAGGGTGAGTATAAAATACTCAGCAAGTACAAACAAGCGTTGCATAAAACACAACATCGACAGTTATCCTGCAACACATGTCATGGTCCAATGAATGCACTGTATGACTATATGCTCTTTGCTTTCTCTTTTCTTTTGCGTATACCGGTACCGCTTGAGTGGACATCCGTCGGCATCCACCCACTCCAACTTGTGGAGATTGCCCACAATGTGGGGACCTCAAGTGTCTACCTCAGTAGGACACACCACTTTATACACTGTTTTTAAGATGCTATGCAAAATCAATCGCACTGTATTCTAAATCATATCCACTTTGTCTCCACACATAACACAATATCCAGCACCGAAATAAATAACATGTGCTAGAGAATAAAAGTCAAGTGCAGGTATCATGCAAAGAATTATCCCATCATGCACTTGCCTCAATCGCGGGGCACACACCGTGAATTTGTAGGACTCCGAACCGGAAGTACCAACACCTGTTACAGAACATATGTCGCACTCAATTCATTTTATCACTTCAAAAACATACGAGCTAATCATACCATCATTTCTACACGCAATAAAACCAAACCAAACCTTTACTTTTATTCTAGAAGAAAAGACCTAGATGATGTATTCTCTCCCAGTATCTCTGCCAGTACTTTAAACAGTAATAAAAGTTGCCCAACTGTCATACGTGTGGAGCTAATGGGTTCAATTAATTCCAACTTACTAGTATTAGTATCAGGTACAGGCGACTTTCACATACAACAAAAACTGTTTTGGCTCAGGCTTAGTTTTCTAGCAATAAAACAAGACAACTTAGTCTAGCGCATGCATAGAATTTCTGGTCTATTTCAGATAAAGAACAAGGTCGCACTAGCTATTTCCTAGTAATATGTAGCTTTAATATTTTTAATGTATTCTTCAAAGACAAAGAACTAGCAAAATAAAAAACTACAGAGCAGCACTCCGAGGATTACATTGAACCCATGTACAGGAAAGTAGCTGATTGGTTTTCTCTTGTACTAGTTACACACTTTAATTTGAGCAGATAACGATTCCCTGGAACAAATAGGATACCTAGAGATTTCCCAAATCTGAACACTCCCGACTCTCAACTTCCTACATGGACGTGAAGCCAAAGTTCGAATCAAAACTTCAAGATGAAAATATTGGGCCACTTGCTCCTACTCAAACCCAACGACGCACACTTCTCCAGAAATTGCTAAGAAAAAGTTGCAAACGAAAGGGGACGAACCAATAGAGGTGGTAGCCTGGCTAACAACGGTGGCGACCAATCGGCGGCTTGACGGATACCATTGTCGAAAGCAGCAGCACAGCCTCGCAGTAGCAGCAACGAACTGTCGGTAGCGACGAAGCGATATGAGATGACGCAGGGGCGGCGGCCTGATCGAACTACAGCTGGAAAAGTTTAGGGCAAAAGGATGATGTAGGGCGTTCTATTCGACCCTAATAAACAGAACCGTGCAAGACGCAGAACGGTTCCATCTCAGGATCAAAAGGCCCAGCCCAAATATTTCTCCACGTTACACGAATAAAAGAATCATGGCTAGCTTTATTACAACAACACTAGAAGGACTAAGTGGCTGCTTTTACATATTTTCATTGGACCGGACTAGAGCTCAAGGACTAGCGTACACTATATATATTTTTTTTTAATTTTTCTTTCCTCTAACTTCCTACTCTGGATAAAAATCAAATATCCTCAAAGTCCTATTTAATTTCTTAAAAAGACACAAAAACCTAGCATCAAAATTGGGGTATTACATTCTTACCCCCTTAAACAGAATTCGACCCCGAATTCTTACTCGCTTTAGTACCCGCAACACTATACAGACCAGTAAAAATAATTACCACTAGCCACATACCACTCATTAATAATTCTGGTTATCTCGCTCGCTTGCCAGCCTCAAGCTTCCAGGTCGTCTCATGCTTTTTTTTTGCAACCAAAAAACGTTCGTACACTTTAGCATTCTATGCCTCACCACTCACTAGGATATTCCAATATTTTCACAAGACGAGGCTCAAAGTTAAATCGGATACATGGTCACTTGTCATCCAACATTGCAAAAATGCTTCCGCAACATAGAATTAGAACACAATATGCATTCCTTTTATGCATTGACTCAAGCGACTCAAGAGGGTAGGGTAACATCCCGACTCGTGCCACTATCATGAAAGGTCCAATGTACTATGGACTAGAATTTCCTTTGATATTAAACCCTATAGCAACTTTAGTAGTTGACACCCTTAACAATATTTTCTCGCCTATTAGAAATTCCATAATAAACCTTTGTATCCTCTAGGAAACCAACCTATGTTGTCTAATATCAACTACCCCTCTCTATCAATTGCTAAATTCAGTCTGATCCAAACAGTTCCTTCGAACCCACCGTATTCTAATAAAGTGGAGATCTAAATTTGCTTCCATACAAAGGCTGGTAAGGTGTTGTCCATATGCTTAGCCTGATAGCTATTATTATAAGAAAATATCACAAAGTGACAAGTGATCTTCATATCTCCCTCACGAAAATAGGACACAACACATCGGGCATATCCTCTAGAGTTTGGATTGCATGCTCTAACCGCCCATTTGGTTAGGGAATAAATGCCATACTAAGTCTCAATTACATATTCACTACACTTTGGACGCTCTTCCAGAACTTTGATACAAATTTAGCATCCCTATCTGAAGTAATGGTTTTCAGAAGCCCTAGCAACCTTATTTTCTCACTACACAAATATTGGTGACAAGTCACTTGCAGAGTCTATGGTGCGGGTAGGAACAAAGTGAACAACTTTAGTAAGTCGGTTCATGACCACCCAAATTGATCCTTCCCTATTTGCATACCACGTAGGCCAACAACAAGACTCTTCGCATTCTTATCATATGCCCACTATAGAACCTCTAGCGATTGGAGCAGTCCTATTGGCCTCTTATGTTGAGTCGTTACTCACTGGCAAACCTCGAAAGAAGCATCATCTTTCTTTCTTTTCCAACAACACATGTCTTCATCAGGTTTGATACATCTTTGACTATCCAGGATGAACACTATATCTCTCAAAATGTCCTCTGTCATCTAAGACTTGTGTGGCACACAAAGAACGGCACAAATATAACAAACCTAGTTCGGTCCATAGTGAACTCTAGTCTAGAATCGATCATCTTGTTGCATCTTATCTAGAATGGTTGCAGAATGATGAACTGAGTATCTTCAGGTGCTGCGACTAAGAGCGTCCAAAATCAAATTTATCTGGCCTAGGGTGTACATGATAGTTAGTTCATAGTCGTTTATTAATTCTAGCCGCCATATTTGTCTGAAGTTGAACTCCTTTTGTGTGGAATTATTTTAGACTTCATGGAGTAAAATTAATAATAGCACACATTTATCCATATATATATATATAGAAAATGACCCCAAATAATGAGTGCAAAAACCACAACTTCAAGCTCTATACCATGAGTTGGATAATCCTGCTCATGCCTCTTCAATTTCCTAGAAGCATATGCAATAACATTTTCATCTTTCTTGAGGACAAGAACTAGAATAGCATCTTTGGAATACCCAAAACAAAATTTCGTTAGGTTTGCAAAAAACTTATTATTTCTCGAAGTCTCAAGCACAAGCCTCAAATGGCGTTCATGCTCTTCCTTCTGTCTTGGAATTTATGAGGATACTAACAATGAACACTACCACAAATTCATCAAGGAACCTACTTTGTAGCATGTTGTTCGTTGTTTGGGAATTGCTTAGTTAAAAGGACACATGATTATATTCATAATGCCCATAATGTGGAGAAGGCAGTCTTCATCATGTTCTAGCACATGAGTTTAATTATATGAAGGTTGGAGATTAATCTTCGAGGATACCTTCGCTTCATCTAATTGATTAATCATGTCCTCAAATCAGGGAAAAAGGTATTTGTTCTTGATGTTTACCATGTTAAGAGTATGAAAATCCACAAAGTTCCATCAACTACCATCTATCTTTGATGTAAACATAACATGCGCTCTCCAAGGTGAGACACTGTCGATCGAACCTTTATGAAAGTACCGACTTGATACGACTAGAGGAGGGGTGAATAGGCGTCTACCAATTTTAATTTGTTTCACACTTTTAGGCTCAACGAGAAAGGAAGTTATCTAGAGATGCAACTAAGTGAGCAACCTAAATGCAAGAAAGCGAACACAAACCACAAAAACAGTAAATAGCGAGGAGTAAAGGAAGGGAATGAAGTAACCGGCGAGGGGACACGGAGATGTAATTCCCGTAGTTCACTCCCAAGGAGCTACGTCTATGTTGGAGAGGTGTCGGGGCCACACAAGGTCACCCGAGCGCCACAAAGGCCTCACCTTCTTCTCCGGTGAGCTCCCCCACAAAGGAGGCCTCACAATCCACTAACCGGTGACCTTGAAGGCGCCAACCGAAACCTTTACACCAAGGTTGAGGGGGAGGCTCCACAACTCAATTGGAGGCCCTCAACGACACCTCGAAGCTTTACAACACATGCCTCAGCTCCGGGGATGCCCTACACCGTCTAGGGTTCCAAGAAACCCAAGAGTAACAAGATCCACAAAGGATGGGTGGGGGAAATCAATTCTTCTTTGGTGGAAGTGTAGATCTAGGTCTCCTCCCTCACCTCTCAAAAGATCAGGTCATTTGAGTGGCTAGAGAGAGAGAGATCTAGTGAGGTGAAGCTCAAGCATTAATGGAGGAGAGAGAAAAAATTCGAGAGGGATGGGAGGAAGAAGAGGGTGCCTTAAATAGGCCTCCTCGCCTTTGAACCGTTACAGCCCAGCGACCTCACGGAAGTTCGGTGAGAGGCGGAAGTTCCGCTTGAGCCTGGCTCCAACGGTCATCAGACCGTTGACGCCCGCTCCAGAAGCGCAACCGGAAGTTCCGATCAAAACGGACCGGAAGTTCCGGTGCACTTCCGACCAAGTTCCGATCAAGTTCCGGCTAAATAGCACACTTCTAAACAGAAGGTTACTGAGGCTTCACCGGAACTTAGGCGGAACAAGGCGAACTTTTGGTCACGGCGAGTCGGCCGGAAGTTCCGGCCTTGATGGAAGTTCGCTCAAAACTTTGCGAGATAAGTTCCGAGCAAGTTCCGGCCAAGTTTCGGCCAAGTTCCGGCAAATAGCACACTTCAAAACAGAAGGTTACTGAACCGCCACCGGAACTTGGGCGGAACTAGCGTCGGAACAAACTGTAGAACAGCCCGCAGAAAAAGGTTTGAGCGGAACTTCCGGTTTATGACCGGAAGTTCCGGTGAGACACAAAAGGCCCCAACTGAACAGGAAAACGCTCTCTCACGGAATAATGGGATGGCTGTGGTGGTGCATATAGGTTTGTGCAAGAACAAGTGATTTCCCACAGCCTTCCAACATGGACCCCCTCTTAATAGTACGGTGACCTAAAAACATCAACTAGAAAGAAACTAGGAGAAGACTAAAAAGGCCATCGTCTTCAAAAGATCACAAGAGAGCATCCATCACAATCGAATGAGACAACAACAACGTTTCCCCTGAAACTCAAGAGCACGGTTAACAACACGGTTGGGATTGTCATTTAACACCAAAAAACATCATGGGAAGATATAGTCCTTTCAATCTCCCCCTTTTTGGTGTTAGATGACAATCCCACAGATTTGCATAGAAACAAAGCAATCTTTGCAATGGGCGGGGCAGGCTCCCCCTGTATGTGTGCAAGGTAGAGAGAAGACCCCTAAGGACTGAACTAGCACACATACACGGAGGCTCCCCCTAACAATTGCAAAGATAGCACAAGTACAAAAAAAATAGAGACCATACCAGAACCAACTAAATGTGATGGAGACAAACGGAGTAATAATAACGAGAGCAATGAGGCTCCACCACCAAAGCAACAGCCCAAGAGATGACAATAAGATACCACACTCTCGGCAAAGTATAAGATACCACAAAGATACCACAGAGAGATATCACATAGTCTCAAACATAACAAACCACATGGTCCACAAGCACACATAAGTTCATGGACATAAAACCACAAGCACACAAATAAACTAGAGAGTTCGCGAGTAAGAAAGGATCAAAGGCAAGAACAGGCTCGCGACTCAACCCATGCAAATCCCGTAGACAACCTAATAGACATCTTTCTCCCCCTTTGGCATCGAGACACCAAAAAGGAAGAAGAGATCAAACTACTCGTCCCAGCCATGAGAAGGGGAAGGATGAGAAGACTCAGGCGGACCAGTGACCTCCTCCTCAGACTCATCTTCAGACCAGTTGTAGTTGTTGCGAACCCAATCCTCCTTGGGAGCGATGTGAGCTAGAGACCGGTGAGCAAGGAATATTGAGGGCTGCCATGATGGCCTTCTGGCGCTGAACATTGTGACGCTGATCAACATAAGCCTGATACTCGCGGTCCTGCAGAAAGTAGAAAGTCTTCTTCACTTTCCCAAGCAGCTTCTTTGCCCAAGATGGCTGCCCCTGGAGAGAAGGACCACCAGCACTAGAGCCACCAGGAGCAGAGGAGGGACCACTAGCAACACCTTGAGTCTTCTTGAGAGCAGCTTCCTTTTCTTCCTGAGTACGAGGCTTCTGGTGCTTACTCACACGGAACCTTTTCTCTTCATGAATGGTGATGTTGTCTTGAGGGAAGGGTGCAGTCTTCTCGAGCCACTTGTGATTGATGAGAGTCTGAATGTAGGGAGCATAGATGCAGGAGCGCTTTTCGATGAGAGCCCCCCACATCTCTGAGTAGATGAAGTGCATAACATCCATTGACTGTCGATGTCTCGGCGAAGATGGGTCGATGCATGAGGTCAACTGATATCCATGAAACTGATCAAAGTTGCCTTTGGGAGAGATGGTGTTCAAGTACACCCTAGCATAATGTCATAAGCTGGCAGCGGAAGATTCACATACCCAACACGTCCCCATCCTTCGATGTAGAGAGGCTCCAGAACCTCAGGATCAGCAGCAGTAGGACCATGAACACGCCAGCCATTTGCCCCGCGTCCAGGCTGAATGGGATAGCCCAGAAGCTCAGCAAACTCAGCCCAAGTAGCGGTAAGATACACATCCTGGTCATCCACTTCATCTCACCTTCGGAGTGGTGCATGTGAAGAAAGCAGTGGAGTAGAACTGGGCAATAGCGATCACATCAAAGTTACGGTGCTCCATGAGGGAATCAGTCAAACTTCTTGCAGATATCAAGAGCCTCCCAAAGTAGACTTGCTTCTCTTCCATGTGAGGCACATTGATGTATCCGAGGAGCAACCACGAACTTATTCTTGGATGCATAGATTTCTTCATAAATCTGTTCTGACGGCAGTGTGAAATGAGGGTCCAAGCGAGGCGATCACGAGGCACAAGGTAGGGATCTGTAGCCACAGAATGCAGCGTAAGCCTTGAGTCCACTTGGAAATCTTGTCTTTGGTCATATTTGGCCCCAGCGATGGACTTGAGCAAGAGCAGGCCTCTTCCTGCGGCGGGGCTGACAACGGCGGCAATGACCTTACATGGCGAAATGCGGCGGTTGGGCGACAACTTCAGCATCTTCCTCATCAATCTCGGGAGGAATGTCGGCGGATGGTCGTAGGCACGCTTGCCTTGGCGAGTCTCTCCTTCCCCTGAGAAGAAAGCACAAGAATAGGGAGGGAAGGTGGGATAAGTGCACAAGTTCGGAAGAGGGAACAAAAGAATTAGATTGGAAAAATACAAACAGGAAAAAAAATTGCAGTGTAGCCGGAACTTCCACTGTAACGTCGGAACTTCCGGTGAAACAAATGGTCCACCAGAAGTTCCGATCGTGGCTCATCGGAAGTTCCGGTGAGGCCACGAACTGACAGTTTCAACAGGAGTTCCCTAGATCTAGATCTAAAGACCACCAATGCACAAATTTTTCCAAGGATGTATTGGACCAATCTACTCTAGCATGATACCCTAGGCCTGCCAAGATCTTCCAACAAGTTCTAGCCAAAGAACTAGCCTAGACAAGGTGTGCCCTAACTCAAGCCATGGTGAGAGCAAGATCTCCATTAATGGAGGGAGTTAAGGGCAAATACCGGTGTCCATGGCGGGAGATCGAGGTGGGGAAGGATCCCACGGAGCAGATCTGTGGAGGAGCGGTTGGAGAAGAAGGGGCCGGAGCACCTTCTTGGAGAAGTCCTGGCGTGGCGCTCGGATAGAAGATGGGTCTTGGGGAAAAGGAAGAAGATCCGTTTTCCCCGGGGCCCACCTTATATAGGACGAGGAGCACCATCGGAAGTTCGGTCGGGACTGAAGTTCGGTGGACCGAACTTCCGGTCAGATCGACCAGGAAGTTCCCTGACACCGGAGGAACATCTCGGATAGGATAACAAGGAAGAACTTGTGCGAGGGAATAGAGAGGGCTTGAGGTAAGGAAGGCTTAGGATAGATAGCTCAAACTGTGAAGAACCAAAAACACCAAAACAAGAAAATACAAATAAAACGAAATAAAAGCAGACCAAATAAAAAGCAGTGGGTGGCGAAGCCACCTTATATAAGATTAAATGGCTTGACACCGAAGATATATCTTGGGTTCATTACCAACACTCATCATGAAGCTCAAATGGTCTCCTTTAGAGGCGACGATAGAGTATGAAAACTTTAATGTCATAATAGGGATAGTGTTTGTTCATAAGAGGAACTACACTCCCCCTAAATCCATGCCTACATCCAAACAAGATACACATTGAGACACGGGTAGGTGTGCAAGGGCTCAAGCAACATTGCTCGAATCAATGATAGTTAGCTCATGCCTTAACTCTGGAACCTTGCTTCATCAAGAGGCTTCGTGAAAAGATCCATAAGATTTGCCTTGGTGGGAACATACTCCAAAGAAATGTCTCCTCTAGCAACATGGTCCCGAATGAAATGATGACGAATCTCAATGTGCTTGGTGGGTTGTGTTGCATGGGATTGTGAGCAATAGCAATTGCACTCTCATTGTCGCAAAGAAGAAGAGGCACCTTATCAAAAGATAGTCCAAGATCCTTCAAGGTTTGCTTCATCCATAGCAATTGAGCACGCACTTGCGGCGAGATATACTCAGCTTGGCGATGAACATAGACACACAGTTTTGCTTCTTTGAGGACCAACAAACCAAAGATCTTCCGAGAAATGACAAGCTCAAAGGTTGACTTTCTTCCCACTTTGTCACCAGCCCAGTCCGTGTAACCAATGAGATCAAAGCTGGCTCCCTTGGGGTACCACAACCCAAAGTTTGGGGTATGAACTAAATATCGAAAGATCCTCTTGACAGCCACCATGTGACTTTCCTTTGGTGCGGCTTGAAATCTTGCACACATACCCACACTCAACATAATATCCGGCCGGGATGCACAAAGATAGAGCAAAGAACCAATCATCGAACGATAGAGTTTTTGATCCACCTCCTTACCCTTGGGATCGAGATCAAGATTAACCTTAGTTGGCATGGGAGTCTTGGCACCTTTGAATTGATCAAACTTGAACTTCTTGAGCATGTCTTGGATGTACTTGGCTTGGTTGATGAAAGTCCCTTTCCTCAATTGTTTGACTTCAAATCCAAGGAAAAACTTCAACTCCCCCATCATGGACATCTCGAAGCGGTCGGTCATGAGCTTGGCAAAATCCTCATTAAAAGTTTTGTTAATAGACCCAAAGATAATGTCATCTACATAGATTTGGCATATGAACAAATGGCCTCCAACTTTCTTAGTAAAAATAGTGGGATCAATGAGGCCCACTTCGAAGCCACTGTCTAACAAGAGCTCCCTAAGGCAATCATACCACGCACGTGGGGCTTGCTTGAGGCCATAGAGTGCCTTATTGAGCTTGTAGACATGGTTCGGAAGAAGTGGATCCTCAAAGCCCAGAGGTTGCTTGACGTATACCAACTCTTTCAAAGGACCATTAAGAAAAGCACTCTTAACATCCATTTGATACAATTTAAAGTTATGATGGGTAGTAAAGGCAAGGAGCATACGAATGGATTCAAGGCGAGCAACGGGGGCGTAAGTCTCACCGTAGTCGATGCCCTCAACTTGTGAGTATCCTTGGGCAACTAACCTTGCCTTGTTGCACACGACAATTCCATTCGCATCGCACTTGTTCTTGAAGACCCACTTGGTTCCAATGACGTTTTGACAATCTTTGGGCCGCTCAACCAATGTCCAAACATTGTTCCTCTTGAAGTTGTGAAGTTCCTCGTTCATAGAATCAAGCCAATCATCATCTTCAAGAGCTTCGAAGACTTTCTGTGGTTCCACAAGAGATAAGCATGGTGAGAGCAAAGGAAGCTAGTTGCCTCCTAGTAGTGGAACCTTTATTGAAATATCCATAGACATTATCAAGGATATGGCCATCTCGAACAAGCTTGGCGAGACGATGGAAGCAGCGACGGGCTTGTGCTTCAATTCGAGATTCTTGAGCTACCACTTGGTCATTTCCACCAATTGAGCCGCCCCTTGACTATAAGCACGAACACGAGGTCATCTTCATCAATTTCCACTTGGGAGTCATCACTTGGAGAGGATCCTTGAGGATCATTGACTTGATCTTGATCTTGACGAGCTTGACCTTGGGGAGAAACGTGACCTTGAGGAGGAGCCCCATCTTGGGGAGGTTGATGAGGTTGATGAAGAGCCTGTCCATGAGAGGTGCCTTGAGTATGAGCCCCATCGAGGGGAGGTTGATATTGTTGATGAAGAGCTTGTTTCTTTAGAGCTTGGAGAGTCATGAGCATGGGAAGCTTCGGAAGAGCTTGAGGGAGCTTGTGCCAAGAAAGTAGGTCCTTGAGGTGCAAGATGATCTTGTGAGAGTGAGGGCTCCACTTGAGTAGAGCTTGGTCCTTCTCCTTCGTCCATAAGGGGATCCTCGATGGGGAGGTGGAAACCCACACCCATTCTTCCTATGGCCTTGGGAGGAATTTCATCACTTGGATCACAAACACCATCTTGCCTAACAAGAGACTCATGATTTTCATCAAACTTCACGTTGCTCGTCTCTTCAACTCTTCCATTGGCTTTGTTGTAGACTCTATAAGCATGGGACTGATTTGAGTAACCAACAAAAATTCCTTCTTGAGCCTTGGATTCAAACTTTGACAACCGAACTCCTTTCTTGAGTATGTAGCACTTGCACCCAAACACCCGAAAGTAGCTAACATTAGGCTTTTTCCCGGTGAGAAGTTCATAGGGGGTCTTGTTCTTATTCTTGCGGAGATAAAGCCGGTTGGTTGCATGGCAAGCGGTGGAGATGGCCTCGGCCCAAAAGTTGTATGGAGACTTGAACTCATCTAGCATAGACCGAGCCGCATCCGTCAAAGTGCGATTCTTCCTTTCAGCAACTCTGTTTTGTTGAGGGGTGTAGGGAGTGGAGTATTGATGCTTGATTCCTTCATCACTGAGAAACTCATCCAAGGTATAGTTTTTGAACTCGGTGCCATTGTCACTTTGAATTGAGAGAATAGTTGCATTGTGCTTTTGTTGAACCTCATTAGTAAAGTCAATGACGGTTTGTTGAGTCTCACTCTTGTACCTGAAAAAGAACACCCAAGTGTATCTTGAGAAATCATCCACAATGACCAAGCAATACTTCTTGCCTCCAAGGCTATCATGATAGGGAGGACCAAAGAGATCCATATGCAAGAGCTCCAAACATCTCTCGGTAGTGATTTGATTGAGCGCTTTGTGAGGAGTTTCATGCATCTTCCCTTCAATACAAGCCCTGCAAACACGATCTTTGGCAAAAGAAACATCGTTAATTCCAAGGATGTGGCCCTCGGAGTGAAGTCTTTGCAAAGTTCTCATGTTAACATGGGCTAGGCGGCGATGCCACAACCATCCCTTGTCGGCTTTAGCATAGAGACATAGAGCATGAGGAGTAGTGGTCCCTGAAAAGTCCACCACGTATAAGTCATGTTCTACATATCCTACAAAAGCCACCTTGAGAGACTTGCTCCACATGAGGACCACGGAATGAGAATTAAAGAAAGAAGAAAGACCCATAAGAGCAAGAGCACGAACTGAGAGTAAGTTGTAACCAAGAGTTTTGACAAGCATGACGTCAACCAAGGATACATCCGGGTTACCACCACTTTGCCAAAACCCAAAACACGAGCTTGTTTTGTCACCGTAGGAGACCATGGTGTTGGCAATATTGGGTCTCAACTTGGTCATGATAGACTTGCTTCCGGTCATATGACTCGTGGCACCACTATCAAGCACCCATTTTGATCCGCCGGAAGCATAGTCCTACAAGAAAATCAAGCCTTGGTTTTAGGTACCCATTTTGCAATGGGTCCCCTTTTGTTAGTGACAAGAACCTTTGGCACCCAAATGGCCCAATGATAATCATGCGTGTAAGATGTCCCCACATATCTAGCATATACATGACCATCATAAGATTTGCAAAGAATATAAGAGGGATTGTTCTTTCTGGCAAAGTTGTCACTTTGCAAGAGGGTTAGGCCATTTGGAACTCCTTGGGCCATGCCCTTGTTCTTTTTCTTCTTCTTGTTCTTCTTCTTCTTCTTAGTCTTGGCAAGTTGATCCTTCAAAACCTTGACCTCCTCTATGAGATGCTCATGCTTGCAACAAGGGTTAGAAGAGCTAGACAAGTCTATAATTTGCACAGCGGGAGACTTAGAAAGATCACAAGTTAATTGAGTTTGAAGCTGTTCATGAGCCTCAAAAAGACTTGAGAATTTACTCTCCAAGGCTTTGTGTTCCTGTTTGAGTTTCTCAAGATCCTCTTGAGTCTTATCATGACCACCCACAAACTCAGCATTTTCTTTCTTGAGAACCTTAATCAAAGCAAGAGCATGGTCACGTTCTTTAATTGTAGAGGTCAAAGTGTTGTTATGATCATCTACAAGCTTAGACACATTTTCTTCAAGATTAATTCTCATATTTTGTTCATCCTCTAGACTTTGAGTGAGAGAGGCAATTTCATCGGCGGCATCTCTTTCATTTTTACTTAGCAAGTCAAGAAGTTCTTCCTTTTCATCTAAGGCATCTCTAGCATTTTCAAGTTGTGCAAGTAAGGACTCAAAGCAGTTTTTAGTTTCTTCATCTAAGGTAGCAACAAATTCACACATGTCAATCATCTCTTTCTTCACCTCTAGACCAACAAGATCAAGAGAGGAAGGCTCACTAGAGATGGGTTGAGGAGTGGGTTTCGGTGATACCTCGGTGGCCTTGGCCATGAAGCACTTTTGGTTGGAGGAGATGACATTTCATTTGGCGAGTCGAAGAGGGATAGACGTGGAGTTGAGGTAGTAGCAATAGCAGCAACCCCCACAATCTCTCCACCATGACCTTCATCATCATCATCTTCATCCGTGCCCGAAAGATATTCTTCATGGACCACAATTGCTCGTTCCTTGTTAGTGGCGTTCTTGACGGTGTAGTTCTTGTTTATGGGATGAGGAGATCTTGACTTGACCTTGCGAATGAGACGACCACCATTGTCTTCACAGTTCTCAAAGGGACACTTGGCCACAAAGTGACTCTTGTCGTTGCAATTGTAGCACGATCTTGCTTTGGGAGACTTGTTGGGTGAGTTGAATCTTGAGTTGTCCCTTGATCTTGACTTGAATCCGGACTTGTTCCAAAAGGCCCTTGAAGCGAGAGCAAGATGTTCGTTGAAGGCACATTTGAGATCTTCTTGAGACCACTCACTTGATGTATCATCATCATCAACTTCAATAGCCTTGGCCTTCAAAGCAAGGTTCACTTTTGTTGATCCAATGGCTCTAGCTCGAGCAGACTCCGAATTCTTCTTAGCAATAGTCATGGCAATTACTTCACTCAAGACTTCTTGGGAGGTCATTAAGTGAAAGTTGGTTCTTCCCTTGATAGAGTTGAGATTTTGTTCTTCAAATGGAAGAAGAGCTTGAATGAACTTCCTCTTCATAAACTTGTCATCAACATAGTGAGCCCCGAGGTCCCTCATAGTGGAACAAAGGACCTTAAGGCGCCTATACATGTTTTCAGGAGTCTCATCATCTTGCATTGCGAAACCATCGCACTCGTTGTTGATCTCATCAAACTTTGAGCTTTGGATGCTAGCATTCCCAACAAAGAGCTCGGTGAGTTGATCCCAAGCTCCCTTGGCAGTGTCAAATTGGCGAATGTGAGCAAAATCCTTTGGAGTCAAGGCCTTTTGAATCATTCCCAAAGTTGTAGCATTGAGTTGCTTGTCCACCACTTCACCTCGTGTCAACTTCTTTGGGTCAAATGGAGAGAATCCATCCTCCACAATCCTCATTAACTCAATGGATGAGCTGGAAATATGTGAGCGCATTAGATATTGCCAATTGGCGAAATTAGACGTATCTATCATGGGTGGTGCTCCTTGAGGTATAATGTGTGGCATGGGAATGGGTGGATCCGGAGTATACTTCGGCGGTGGGGGTACCGCCGAGTAGTCCTTTCCTCCATTATCCCCTTTGGAAGTTGGGTTCTCGGGCTCCTCGATGTTCTCACTTGGAACCTTGGTAGAGGTTTGAGCAACAAAACCAAGTCCCAAGTGAGTGGTGGCAGCCGCGGGAGTTACCTCGGGGGCGGACACCGTAACGGTGGGAGGAACCTCGTTGGATTGGGGTGTGTCAATAGTAACCATGGGGTTTGGCTTGAGAGACTGCAAGAGTGTCATCATTTCCTCGAACTTGGACATCATGGATGACTCCAATTGCTTGAGGTCATCCATAGTGGCCAAGTTCTTGGATTTTTCAGTTTCACTACCCCCTTCGTCGGCCATAGTCTCTTAGGCGGTAAAGCCCGAAGTAAGAACCTTGGCTCTGATACCAATTGGAAGTACCGACTTGATACGACTAGAGGGGGGTGAATAGGCGTCTACCAATTTTAATTTGTTTCACACTTTTAGGCTCAACGAGAAAGGAAGTTATCTAGAGATGCAACTAAGTGAGCAACCTAAATGCAAGAAAGCGAACACAAACCACAAAAACAGTAAATAGCGAGGAGTAAAGGAAGGGAACGAAGTAACCGACGAGGGGACACGGAGATGTAATTCCCGTAGTTCACTCCCAAGGAGCTACGTCTACGTTGGAGAGGTGTCGGGGCCACACAAGGTCACCCGAGCGCCACAAAGGCCTCACCTTCTTCTCCGGTGAGCTCCCCCACAAAGGAGGCCTCACAATCCACTAACCGGTGACCTTGAAGGCGCCAACCGAAACCTTTACACCAAGGTTGAGGGGGAGGCTCCACAACTCAATTGGAGGCCCTCAACGACACCTCGAAGCTTTACAACACATGCCTCAGCTCCGGGGATGCCCTACACCGTCTAGGGTTCCAAGAAACCCAAGAGTAACAAGATCCACAAAGGATGGGTGGGGGAAATCAATTCTTCTTTGGTGGAAGTGTAGATCTAGGTCTCCTCCCTCACCTCTCAAAAGATCAGGTCATTTGAGTGGCTAGAGAGAGAGATCTAGTGAGGTGAAGCTCAAGCATTAATGGAGGAGAGAGAAAAATTCGAGAGGGGGTGGGAGGAAGAAGAGGGGTGCCTTAAATAGGCCCCCCTCGCACTGAACCGTTACAGCCCCCGCGACCTCACCGGAAGTTCCGGTGAGAGGCCGGAAGTTCCGCTTGAGCCTGGCTCCAACGGTCATCAGACCGTTGACGCCCGCTCCAGAAGCGCAACCGGAAGTTCCGGTCAAAACGGACCGGAAGTTCCGGTGCACTTCCGACCAAGTTCCGATCAAGTTCCGGCTAAATAGCACACTTCTAAACAGAAGGTTACTGAGGCTTCACCGGAACTTAGGCGGAACAAGGGGCGGAACTTTTGGGTCGCGAAGCGAGTCTGACCGGAAGTTCCGGCCTTCAGGCGGAAGTTCCGCTCAAAAACTTTTGCCAGGATAAGTTCCGAGCAAGTTCCGGCCAAGTTCCGGCCAAGTTCCGGCAAATAGCACACTTCAAAACAGAAGGTTACTGAACCGCCACCGGAACTTGGGCGGAACTAGCGTCGGAACAAACTGTAGAACAGCCCGCAGAAAAAGGTTTGAGCGGAACTTCCGGTCTATGACCGGAAGTTCCGGTGAGACACAAAAGGCCCCAACTGAACAGGAAAACGCTCTCTCTCACGGAATAATGGGATGGCTGTGGCGGTGCATATAGGTTTGTGCAAGAACAAGTGATTTCCCACAGCCTTCCAACATGGACCCCCTCTTAATAGTACGGTGACCTAAAAACATCAACTAGAAAGAAACTAGGAGAAGACTAAAAAGGCCATCGTCTTCAAAAGATCACAAGAGAGCATCCATCACAATCGAATGAGACAACAACAACGTTTCCCCTGAAACTCAAGAGCACAGTTAACAACACGGTTGGGATTGTCATTTAACACCAAAAAAACATCATGGGAAGATATAGTCCTTTCACTTTAGATAACATTTCGTCTAACCACCTCAATTCTTCTTGAAATGGTCATAACAAATGATAAGAAGGGACAAAGGTAGGTGGAATGCCACTAATAAGAACAAAGAGAAGGTATACTCCATGTCTCAAAGAAGTTGAAAAGAGGTATGGTATCTTGATCATAAACAATTGTCCTTGTCCCTCGATAAATCATGAAATCCTTACGGAGAATGCAGATGTAACGTGACCATTGAATGCTCCCATTCTTAAACTTTGGAAAACTCTAGAGAAAGGCACATAACCTATCTGAAACTCTCACGGTGGTCCAGGAGGTGTATTTTTGATATGTTACCATACAAGAATGAAGATTTAGCCTCACCACATATCCTACGCTTGATGGAGATTTCCTCTACTGTATGTGGAACAATGTGTCTTTCTAAGGTCTAGGATACACAAATCCATCTCTCAACTAATTGAAGGAAAGGGCACACAAGATTCACTACTCCAACATACAAGAGCGAATAATAAGGGTAATTGGTATGGGGGCCAATCCATCCCGCACCTAAACTATTAACTCTGTAAGTGAATCGGTGAATCACGCAAAGCTAGCACTTGGGCATCCTTACGCACATTGCAAACAGATCTCATGGGAAAGAAAATGGTTCGAGGTCGACTCCCATCAATCATTCTAGCAAAGTCTCTACAAAAGCCAATCTAGCGATCTCTCAAGAACCCTCAGGGTTGCCTGTACAACACACATGTTTAAAAGAAAAAAAAGTCGCTTTATGGATAACTAGCGCCTTGTCTTATAAAAAATAACACTTACATAGGATAAAGAAAGGACAGAGTGGGAGAAGGGACACCAACGAAGGTCAAAGAAGAATACAATAGACATAGATTGGGACAAACAGAACTATAGAACACCAATAGTCAGTGAGAATGACATTTGTAGTACGTAAATACTTGACAAACCAAGACAATAGGCTACCAAAGATAATTTCTCTACTAGATGATGGTCAACAGACCAAGCAAAGTGCCAACACTAATAATTCCTCTACCAGATAACGGTCATAAAACCAAGCAAAGTACAAAGAATGCACAACCAAGAATACGTGAATAAGAATAATGAATCTAGGTGAAAATTGTGATTTAGGAGACATAGATATAGGAAAGAGCTTCTCCTATTAAATTGGTTCCTGATAAGTCTTCATAACAACAAGATATCTATTCTATGACTACACCGGCTAGGTATCCAATGTAGCTTTTTTTTAAACCAAACCTTATCCACCGTATCTGATTCATATATTGAATCTTCAAACAATAGGAAACAACCTTCAATATTTCACGCTAACATTATATTAAAATCAAAATTTTATACCAAACCAAACTCTTCAACTATCTCATCAAGAGTCCAACAAACATAAATTTCAAAATCTATAAATCTACTACTTTCATTATGGTATTCACATAATTACTAAACTAGCACGAAATATCAAATACTCCCTTCCAATGTTAAATCTCGTTAAGAATCTCTCCCACTCTAGTCAACTACCCACCAAGGGGGATAAAGGAAACTGCAATAAGATATCTAAGCCTATTAGGGCAACTGCCAGCCCATACACACAACATATATGGATAAACGAGATCCACGGTAAAATATAGTGAAAGTATAAATGCAATGCATGAACTAAACCCATCCTATTGTGCACCAGTGTGTCAAGTTTTAATTTATTACAATTTTAAATCAAGTTTAAGTTGTTCGAGAAAATAAAGACAAAATTTTACTTATTAGAGGTCTTGGCAAATTATCTTATTTACTATTAACACTCCAGAGACCTAAAGCCTAGGCTTTGATACCAACTGTAACACCCCAGATATCAGTCCCATCTGGCAGTGCTACACATACTTTAAAAACTTGTCATACTAGTATAGAACTATAAAATCCAGCAGAGTCTCCTTATTTAAGGAAACAACCACGACGAAAAGATAATAAAACACCACCAATTTTATTCACTAGAACATGGGACTACACGGTTCAACGAGACCAGGTAAAACAACTCATATCCAAGATGTCTCACAATGCCCAACTCGGTAGCCACAAAATAAGAACCAAACCTTAATGTATAGAATAAGTCAAGAGGGATCTTGAATGTGATGAACTACTCTATATATTTGTAAAGTATAATAACATGTGAAGGTAGTGTGTCTATAGTGTTGAGGTGCTACTCCCAGTCCCATGCATGTCGTCCTCGGTGATACCTAAAAAAATAGAATCCGCAAGGGTGAGTATAAAATACTCAGCAAGTACAAAAATAAATAACAAGCGTTGCATAAAACACAACATCGACAGTTATCCTGCAACACATGTCATGGTCCAATGAATGCACTGTATGACTATATGCTCTTTGCTTTCTCTTTTCTTTTGCGTATACCGGTACCGCTTGAGTGGACACCCGTCGGCATCCACCCACTCCAACTTGTGGAGATTGCCCACAATGTGGGGACCTCAAGTGTCTACCTCAGTAGGACACACCACTTTATGCACTGTTTTTAAGATGCTATGCAAAATCAATCGCACTGTATTCTAAATCATATCCACTTTGTCTCCACACATAACACAATATCCAGCACCCAAATAAATAACATGTGCTAGAGAATAAAAGTCAAGTGCAGGTATCATGCAAAGAATTATCCCATCATGTACTTGCCTCAATCGCGGGGCACACACCGTGAATTTGTAGGACTCTGAACCGGAAGTACCAACACCTGTTACAGAACATATGTCGCACTCAATTCATTTTATCACTTCAAAAACATACGAGCTAATCATACCATCATTTCTACACGTAATAAAACCAAACCAAACCTTTACTTTTATTCTAGAAGAAAAGACCTAGATGATGTATTCTCTCCCAGTATCTCTGCCAATACTTTAAACAGTAATAAAAGTTGCCCAACTGTCATACGTGTGGAGCTAATGGGTTCAATTAATTCCAAGTTACTAGTATTAGTATCAGGTACAGGCGACTTTCACATACAACAAAAACTGTTTTGGCTCAGGCTTAGTTTTCTAGCAATAAAACAAGACAACTTAGTCTAGCGCATGCATAGAATTTCTGGTCTATTTCAGATAAAGAACAAGGTCGCACTAGCTATTTCCTAGTAATATGTAGCTTTAATATTTTTAATGTATTCTTCAAAGACAAAGAACTAGCAAAATAAAAAACTATAGAGCAGCACTCTGAGGATTACATTGAACCCATGTACAGGAAAGTAGCTGATTGGTTTTCTCTTGTACTAGTTACACACTTTAATTTGAGCAGATAACGATTCCCTGGAACAAATAGGATACCTAGAGATTTCCCAAATCTGAACACTCCCGACTCTCAACTTCCTACATGGACGTGAAGCCAAAGTTCGAATCAAAACTTCAAGATGAAAATATTGGGCCACTTGCTCCTACTCAAACCCAACGACGCACACTTCTCCAGAAATTGCTAAGATAAAGTTGCAAACGAAAGGGGACGAACCAATAGAGGTGGTAGCCTGGCTAACAACGGTGGCGACCAATCGGCGGCTTGACGGATACCATTGTCGAAAGCAGCAGCACAGCCTCGCAGTAGCAGCAACGAACTGTCGGTAGCGACGAAGCGATATGAGATGACGCAGGGGCGGCGGCCTGATCGAACTACAGCTGGAAAAGTTTAGGGCAAAAGGATGATGTAGGGCGTTCTATTCGACCCTAATAAACAGAACCGTGCAAGACGCAGAACGGTTCCATCTCAGGATCAAAAGGCCCAGCCCAAATATTTCTCCACGTTACACGAATAAAAGAATCATGGCTAGCTTTATTACAACAACACTAGAAGGACTAAGTGGCTGCTTCTACATATTTTCATTGGACCGTACTAGAGCTCAAGGACTAGCGTACACTATATATTTTTTTTAATTTTTCTTTCCTCTAACTTCCTACTCTGGATAAAATCAAATATCCTCAAAGTCCTATTTAATTTCTTAAAAAGACACAAAAACCTAGCATCAAAATTGGGGTATTACAGAGACTCCACATAATTATGTGCATATTGATATGAAATTGAATTTCATGCACAACTTAGCCGATGGGAATTGGTGGAGTTTCCCCTATATATTGGATCAAAAAAGGCAAGCATGCCATAATACAAACATATAGTAAATAAGCATTCATAAAGCTTTCAAAAACCAAAAGGAGATACAATTTGAACAAAAACAACAAGTAAAAACGATATTGCACACAAAAGAGTGTGACAAGACAAGCGGTGTCCAAATTGTATCAAAGACCCAATTCAACACATGAAAGATCACAAGTTCAACAAATGAACTAGGCTAAGACCAAGAGAGCAAAAGATAGATAGAAATAAAAAATGCTTAAGGATTTATCTCATTCTAAAATGGTCAAATCAAGAAACAAGGAATGAGGCAAAACCAACTCCCAAAAAGAGCAAGGTTCCAACAAGAAACCAAACTCCCCAAACTTCTCATGATGGCACAAAATACTAAAACGAAAAGATTGAGGTTCCAAGCACATAAAACCCGATATGGATCAAACAAAGAAGCATAAATATGAGTGTTCTAAATAATATAGGAGAGCTCCCCCATGGATAGTGCATTATGTAGGATTTTCCTTTTAAATGCAAAATGCACACAAATGGGATCATCACTAGTACCTACACTAAGTAAAACACAAGAGGATAACAATAAAATAAGAAGATCCACACGAAGCAAGGAATACATGGGAGCACACAAAACATTTACATGGCCAAAGATAGGACAATATTAAGCAAAGGCCAAAGTGAATATGATCAATAAATTCTACCATACATTGGGTACTCATTGTCCAAGGACAAGAAATAATTTAGGAATAATTTTCCCAAGGTAGCTTGCATGGATATCCAAGATCATAGCCACAATAAGAAGCATATACCAAAATATAAGAAATAAGCATGATACTTCAAACAAGATTCTTGGTAGCTTCCAATAGTCACACAATCACTAGTGATTAGAGTAACTGGAAGAAAATGGTTTCCATGATGATATAGAGATCTAAATATGAGGAAACACATACCAAGAGCCACTCTCATATACAAGATCCAAAATATGAGCAATAAAGGCAATTAAGCAAATGTGAACTTGTATGAGCACATGTGTCACATAGGAGCTAGATAATTATCAATATCAATTCTAAGTGACACAACCTCGAATATTCACATTTTCTAGGATTGTAATATGCACTAAGCATATGACTCCCCCATAATGTGATACTACCATAAAACCAACGCGAGGCAAAATAATACAAATAGAGATAATTAATGGACATTATAAAATTAAATTTCTTATGAGAATTATACCACATAGAGACTAGATAATATTCCAATATAAATGCTAGGTGGTATTCCTCATGTACACACATTTTTAGGATTGTGGAATGCCTAAGCATAACACTCCCCCCAAAATGGGATAGTCCATTAATCTCTCACAAGAGCCAAATAAGATACCAAATATAATCAAGTAAGGCTCAACACAAGAAACACACATACATGGTGTGCCACTTAATCATACACAAATATGATTGATACCTCAAGGCAATTAAGTGGAAAGCACAACATGTACAAAAGCATGGAAGATACAAAACCAACACATGCATAAGGGGGCGAGTAACTTCCAATGTAAAGAGTTTAGCATATGTTACCGCAAGGAGGAACATTGGAATATAATATAATCATGATAATCCAAATGGCTTGGCTTGACAATAGTGATTGATGAAGATCCCTCAATTCTTCATAATGTAGCCAAGACTCCAATGCCCTCCAACAAACACACCTATTGATCAAGTTTTGGCTTGTTGGTCCCCAACCAAGTTGGGTCCTAAGAGGTTAGTCACAATAGGCTTGGCAATCCAAATGGTTCTTTTCTTGACACCACATTGAGCACCAACAAATTTGGCAAATACATTGCCAACCTCATCGTTACAAAGAGAATAAGAATCATCAATCAAGATAGGATGGGATGAGGAGTTACCAATAGTGCATGCGGAAGAAATATGCCCCTTCTCACGGCATATGTAGCAAGTTCTAATCTTGCCATCTTTCTTCTTAGGTGAAGCCACAACTCGAGGGAGAGCTCGAGTAGTCCTCTTAGGAAGAGGCCCATTAATGACTTGAGGTGGAGCTTGAGGCCGCTTCCCTTGTTGCTTCACACTATGAGGCTTTTTCTTCAATGGGCAAGATCTAACATGGTGCCCTTCTTCCTTGCACTTGAAGCAAACAATGTTGGCCGGATTCTTGACTTGATCTTGGCCATTCTTCTTATTGTCCTTGTGCTTCAACTTGATAGTGGACTTGTTCTTGATATTGGAGTTGAATCCTATCCCACTCTTGTCATTGGGGGATTTTTGCACACTCAAGATTTTGTTGAGTGCGGCCTTCCCTTGATGACCCCTTTTCAAGTCATTCTTCAAAGAAGTGACTTGAGCCTTGAGCTCTTTGATTTCCTCTTCATGGTTAGTTTCAACAAAAGTACTAGAGGAAGTAGATGCTACATTGTTAGAGCAACAAGGCATGGAATGTAATTCATCACGAGATATAGCATGGTTGTGAGAGGATGAATTACAAGGACTAGCACATGGCAATATAACATTTGAATTAGATATAGTGCTAATGTCCACATGAGGCCCACTAGATGTTACCTTTGACACGATAGCCTCATGAGCTAATTTTAGCCTACCATGGGAGACTAGAAGATCCTCATGCGAGCTCGAGAGCTTATCATGACTTTCTTCTAATTTCCCATAGTTGCTAGTTAGCAAAGCAAGTTGAGCCTTTAGCTCAACATTATCCTTTAAAATAGATGCTTCACAAGAAATAGAGTTAGTATCACAAGCATCATCATTATTAGCAAGAGGTGAGGGCAACTTGGCAAGCTCTTTTGATATGAAACTTTAAGTTGCTCATGTGACTCGGTGAGTTTGATGAGCTCACCCTTTATGACCATAGAGCCATTTTTGAGGTGCTCAAAATCCTCAAGGAGTTTAGCATAAGCAACTTGAGTCTCATCATTTTTACTTTTGAGATCACTTGCCACCTCAAAATCTCTATCATGAGATTCCTTTACTCTAGATAGCTCTAAAGCAAAGGTCTCCTCAAGAGATTCCTTAGTGGTTTGTTCCTCTTCAAGAGCTTTATTTAGGTTTGCAATTATATTAGCATACTCACGCTCAAGACTACACATTTTATCAACGTTGTTATCATGCACCTTAATTTGTGTTTCTAACTTATTAATATGTTCTTTGCTCTTAATAGCAAAGTCCAAGACTTCAACAAAGTTAGAGCAAGCAGTATCCTTTTTAACAAGGGAACGATAAACAATCTCACCCTTTTCATATAAATCATCAATATCAAGCTCTTCTTCCACATTATCCACATCCTCCTCATCACAAGAGGTAATGGGTTCCAAAGTAGGGGTTACCTTAGAATCCCTAGCCATAAGGCATAGGTGGGTACCGTAAGAAGGCGAAGATGAGATTGCATTTGTGGCTTCATTCAAAACCATGTCTTGGCCCATAGAATCTTCGGTTTCCTCTACATGGTTAGCAACACAAGCACTAGAGGAAATGGAAGCATTTTTATCATGGCAACAAGACAACACAAGCATATCATCATAAGATTTATTCAAGTCATTTCTACATGATATGCAAGGACTATTAACACAAGCATGTAAGGATTTTTGAGTGCTAGAAGTGTTAAGGTCCAAAGATAGATCATTGCAACTAGATAGAGATGAGGGATTACAAATAGTAAGCACACTATCCAAATTGCAATTTCTATCACCACTCACCATATCATTACCTTGTGAAAAGTCACATGTTGGTGAAGTGGTAGAGGATGAGAACTCATCTCAACCGGAAGTGGAAGCAACACAATCATCCTCAATAATGTTGGACACAACATATTTATCTTGAAGTTTTGTCCATAACTCATGAGCGCTCCAAAAAGGAATGATTGAGGAGGTAACTACATAGCTCAAAGCATTAACAAGAACATTAGAAGCTTGAGCATCGAGATATAAGTTTTTCTCATCCTCACAAGATAGATTTTTGAAATCCATAGGAGGAGAAAAACCCATATCTACAATACGCTCCAAATTTGGGTCCATGTGATGTGGACATCCTTACTATTGATACAACCGTTGTACCTACAGCAACACACATACAAGGACCCATCACAAGATCTCGTGCCAAACAACTTAACTATCAGGTACTTTCGTTTATTGGAACTATTCCTCACATACATGAGAATATGATGATGCCTAAATCAGATGTATTTCTTACTCTTAGGAATGATGGACCAAGCATGGATGAGAGGGACAAGCATTGGAGCATGGCCATGCATGGAGATGGCAGCAAGCATGTGATGATCCAAGAGAAGGCCACGGATGAAGATTTCAGAACTTTGAGGCCTCCATAATGAAGAAAGAAGGCTTGGACGAAATATTCAAGATCAATACTTTACGAATTCGTCCATAGCTTAATATGGTGCTGCGACACCTTTATTTTGGGCCAGGCCCATGTAATTTTCGCAGGATTTTAATTAGCCACTTTTTAGAGTCCGTATTTGAGGGGAAAAGGACTTTTAGGGTTGGATTCGGCCACCACTTCCATGGCTGGCCGAAACCCCACATTTTCGCCCTTAAATACTCCCCATAGCCGACCCCATAGACTCGGATTTTGTTTAGACATTAAGTTAGCCATAGTAACCAACCAAGGCTCGAAGCGTCATGAGGCCTCTTGTACTTCGCACCTATTCAGGATCCCACCTCTTCAATAAAGCTTTCCTCTTAATTCCGCAATATCTTGATTGCAATATTGGTTCTTACTTGTTCTCGATTTCAGGTAGGAATTAAGACCCTTGCTGGTCAGGCTGATCGTGTTCCCGCAGGATCGGTAACCTCTAGGAGATTGGCCTAGCGATTGCATTGGCGCTCGTGCTCGCACGTGTAGTCGGATCGTCAAGCCCGAACTCCACCAAATCGACTATCTTCATCTCATCGAAAGATCGGACACCTTTGCCCTATCAAGTGGTATCAGATTTCAGGTTGCTCGGTGAGATTTTACTGTTTTTCGTAGATTAGATCTGTTTTTACCTATAACCCACGAAAAAGCCAAAAACACAGTTAGAGTTTAGATCCATCCCATAACCAGTCTACGCTTCGCATTATCTTTTCAGTTTTTGCATTGTTGAATTTGTGTCTACATCGTCGCGTCGAGTTGCTGGTCTTAGTGTCTCGTCCCTTAGAGTTTCGAGTTCTGATCATAGTAGTCACCGCCACACTCGCCGATCACCGCCACCATATTCCGCCACCATATTCATAGCCATATACCCGCCACCATAAACCCTAATACTCATACCGCCTTCCTACCGCGACACAGATCCGATCAGTTTTCCTACTGTGGTACGAGTCCGAGTAGAGTTATTGTTCCTAGTTATTTCTTTTTACTCTCCGTGTTAAGCTAAAGTCCGTGTCGAGCTCCGAGTCCGGTCGTAAGTCCAGAAGGAGAGCAAAAAAAAAGTCTGGAACCACCTCCGAAAAAAAATTCTGGCTGTACTAGTTTTCGACCCCGGGGAACACTTTTCTCCATCGACCGTTATAGCAATATTTTTTTGGCGCTTAGCGCTTTCGAACAAAATAAAAATTTGAAAAAAAAATTTTGGGGCTAACCTATTTTAGACCCGTAGATCAGTTCTAGACACTCGCCATCATAGTGATTTTACGCATCTCGGTTCGCTTTTGGTGCCATATCATCATACGATTGCTTGTTGTGTCGGCGTCGTGACATCGTTGGTGATCTAGGCTCGCGTCTCTAATGCAGTCTAGCCTAGGACCAGCACATGCCGTCGTTGAGCATTCTTTCAACTTTTGCATTGTTGTTTTGATAATTGCTAACCCCTTGCTAAGCCTTCCCGAGCTCCACAGATATTCTCCACGTGCGGTGTCTCGACTCCGTAATCGCTTGGTTCAATCTGGACCCAGATCCTCGCGGTTGCACATCGCCTTTTCTGCTGTTTGGTAAGAACTTGTAAGAGCTTCAGATATTGCTTGACGGATTACGTGACTTCCACCATATTTCCGAATTATATACCTGTGATTATTAATGACTAACCATGACAGATACTTAGCGGAAACCTGCCACAATGACGAAGAACTACATGCCCACTTCTCCGCGCTCTTGGTCGATCGGCGAAGACGTGGAATCGCGCCTCGGGGAGTTTGACACCAAGCTCACCAACGCCGTGGACAAGATCGATGGACTCGAGAAATCCTTCAACGCCAAGCTTGACGTTCGGTTCAAGGAGCTTTTGAACCGATTGCCCGCACCCGCACCGGCACCCACACATGGCGCACGGCGCATTCCGATCATGGGTCGGACTGCTGGTTCGGCTGCAGCCGCACCCCCGGCGGCTACCGCTGCGGCTGACGCTCCTCAGACTTCCGCCGCGGCTGCTGCTGCGACATTGGAGACAGACGATGGATACTACTACGACCCCGACAACGACGATCTGTTTGACGACAAGGTTGACCAACCTCCACAGGTACTTGCTGGCCGTCCCCGACATTACTACCGCAACGCTCGCCCACCGGTACGTGATGATGATCATGTTGCAAAGCTTAAATTAAATATTCCATCTTTTGAGGGTAAATATAATCCTGATGCATATCTTACATGGGAGATGGAAGTAGAACAACGTTTTGCATGCTTAAAATATCCTGAGAATATGCGTGTTAGTGCTGCTACATGTGAATTTACTAAATTTGCTTCCCTTTGGTGGTCTGAGTATTGTAGTTTAAATCCTACTACTATTCCTAGTACTTGGACTGCTTTAAAAACTCCTATGCGTGTTTGTTTTGTACCTCCCACTTATCAACATGATTTACTAAAGAATCTGACACGTTTAGAGCAAGAAAAAAAATCTGTAGAAGAGTATTATCAGGAATTGCAAACGGGAATGGTTCGGTGTGGTCTTGTTGAATCTAATGAACAAATGCTTGCACGTTTCTTTGGTGGATTAAACAAGGATTATAAGGAATATAATTCTATCACTCGTTTGTTTCATCTTGCTTGCAAAGCTGAACGTGAAGTGCAGGATCGCCAAACACCATAGAGGAGGACTAATAATTCTGCAGGTCGCACATCCTCTTGGACATCCCGACAATCAGCGCCTCCTCGTGATTCGCCACCAGCTACTACCACATCCAAGGCCACCACAAGATTTCCAGCTGCTCCTCCACCGTCATCCAATGCTCCTGCTCGTAGTGCATCTTCTATGGCTTCCACGGGTAAGACAAAGGATATACAAAGCCGCAAGTGCTGGGGTTTTGGTCATATTGAGAGACAGTGCACAACATAACGTGTGATGATGGTGCGAGAAGATGGTCAATACGATTCAGCGAGTGACTTCGATGAAGATACACTAGCCCTTATTTCTGCTCGAGATGGAGACAATTCGATCTTGATGAAGAGCCGAGGTAATGGGAGCTGAAGCGCTGATCAATACAAGAGCTTAATTACAGCGTGTGTTGAGTGTGCAAGTGAGCAAATCTGAGCAAGATCAACGCCACAACCTGTTCCAAACACGTGGTGTTGTCAAGGAAAGAGCTATCTGGATCATCATTGATGGAGGGAGTTGTAATAATCTGGCGGTGTTGACATGGTAGAGAGCTTGCGCTTCCAACAAGACAACGCCCACATTCATATTACATCCAATGGTTTGAGAGTTCTCGAAGATCAAGGTAACAAGAGCGATGCTGCGTGCATTTTACTATTGGTACATATTCTGATTTTGTTGATTGTGATGTTGTACCTATGCAAGCTTGGTCTTTGTTACTTGGTAGACCATGGCAATTTGATAGAGAATCTGTTCATAATGGCAAAACTAATCACTATTCTCTTATGCATGATGGAAAGAAAATTGGTCTAAAACCTATGACTCGAACAGATTTTAAAAGATGATCTTGCTAGAGCTAGTAGAGCTAAAAGCGAGGAGAAAATAAAAGTGAGAATCAGATTGTTGCTGCAGATTTTATACCACCAAAGAACACTAAATCTGATTCTACATGCTACTGAAATTCGTTTGAAGAGTCCATGTATGCTTGCAAATAAAATTGATATTGCTGAACTAGATGTAAACAATACTCAATGTTATGCAATTGTCGCAAAGAGGTTTTGTTTTCATTTGAGGATATGCCTCCTTCTTTGCCACCCATGTTGCTAACCTTTTTGAATATGAGGACGTCTTTCCCTGAGTTGCCACAGGACTACCTCCTATTAGAGGAATTGAGCACCAAATTGATCTAATTCCTGGTGCCACGTTGCCCAATCGCGCACCATATAGAACCAATCCAGGAGACAAAGGAGATACAACGCCAAATTCAGGAACTACTCGTGAGAGATCATATTCGTGAGTCCCTTAGCCCTGTCTTTGTTCCTATTATTTTGGTACCTAAGAAAGATGGTTCTTCGCGCATGTGTACTGATTGTAGAGCTATCAATAATATTACTATTCGATATCGTCATCCTATTCCACGTTTAGATGACATGCTTGATGAATTGAGTGGCTCTACCATGTTTTCTAAAGTTGATTTGCGTAGTGGTTACCACCAGATTCGTATGAAATTAGGAGATGAATGGAAAACAGCATTTAAAACTAAGTTCGGTTTATATGAGTGGTTAGTAATGCCGTTTGGTTTAAATAATGCACCTAGCACTTTCATGAGATTAATGAACGAAGTTTTACGTGCTTTCATTGGACGTTTTGTGGTAGTCTACTTTGATGATATTCTGATTTATAGCAAATCTTTAGAGGATCATTTGGACCATTTACGTGTTGTTTTCAATGCTTTACGTGATGCACGTTTGTTTGGTAACCTTGAGAAGTGCACCTTTTGCACCAATCGAGTTGCGTTTCTTGGCTATGTTGTTACATCACACGGTATTGAAGTGGATCCAGCCAAGATTGAAGCTATTGAGAATTGGCCGCAGCCCAAGACGGTCACACAAGTGAGGAGTTTTCTTGGCCTCGCTGGTTTTTATAGGCGCTTTGTCAAAGACTTTGGATCAATTGCCGCGCCGCTAAATGAGCTTACCAAGAAGGATGTGCCCTTTGTTTAGGGCGATGCACAACAACAGGCCTTCGTCATATTGAAAGATAAGCTAACACATGCTCCCTTACTCCAACTTCCTAATTTTACTAAGACTTTTGAGCTTGAATGTGATGCTAGTGGAATTGGTTTGGGAGGGGTGTTATTACAAGAGGGAAAACCTGTTGCATATTTTAGCGAGAAATTGAGTGGGGCTAGTCTGAACTATTCTACTTATGATAAAGAATTATATCGTTGGTTCGGACATTAGAAACTTGGCAACATTATCTGGCCTAAGGAATTTGTTATTCATTACGATCATGAATCTTTGAAGCATATTCGTAGTCAAGCTAAGTTGAATCGTCATGCAAAGTGGGTTGAATTTATTGAGTCTTTTCCTTATGTTATCAAACACAAAAGGGTAAAGATAATATTATTGCTGATGCTTTGTCGTGCCGTTATGCTTTGTTATCTCAACTTGACTTCAAAATATTTGGATTGGAAACTATTAAGGAACAATATGTGCATGATGCTGAATTTAAAGATGTGTTGCAGAATTATAGAGATGGTAGAACTTGGAACAAGTTTGTCTTCAATGATGGATTTGTGTTCCGTGCTAACAAACTATGCATTCGGATAGTTACATTGTCTTTTGTTGTTCTGAGGCGCATGGAGGAGGATTGATGGGACACTTTGGTGTCAAGAAGGCGGAGGATGTTCTTCTGCACACTTCTTTTGGCCCGTGTCGTCGAGATGTTGAGAGATTTGTGTACGCTGCACTACTTGTCAAAAGCTAAGTCTCGCCTTAATCCACATGGTTTATATATGCCTCTTCCTGTTCCTAGTGTTCCTTGGGAGGATATTTCTATGGACTTTGTTTTGGGATTGCCACGAACACGAAGGGAGGATAGTATTTTGTTGTTGTGGATCGGTTTTCTAAGATGGCACACTTTATTCCTTGTCATAAAACGGATGATGCTGCGCATATTGCTGATTTATTCTTTTGTGAAATTGTTCGTTTGCATGGTGTGCCAAATACTATTGTCTCTGATCGTGATACTAAATTTCTTAGCCACTTTTGGAGATGTTTATGGGCTAAGTTGGGGACTAAATTGCTCTTTAGTACTACATGTCATCCCCAAACTGATGGTCAAACTGAAGTAGTAAATAGAACTTTGTCTACTATGTTGCGGGCTGTTTTAAAGAAGAACTTAAAATTGTGGGAAGAGTGTTTACCTCATATAGAATTTGCTTATAATCGTTCTTTGCATTCTACCACAAAGATGTGCCCATTTGAGATTGTGTATGGTTTTGTTCCTCGTGCACCTATTGATTTATTGCCTTTACCTTCTTCGGTGCAACATAATTTGGATGCTACACAACGGGCTGAATTGATATTAAATTTGCATAAGACTACTAAAGATAACATTGAACACATGAATGCTAAGTATAAACTTGTTGGGGATAAAGGGAGAAAGCATGTTGTGTTTGATGTTGGCGATCTTGTTTGGTTACATTTGCGTAAAGATCGTTTTCCTGATTTACGCAAGTCTAAGTTAATTCCACGTGCTGCTGGTCCCTTTAAAGTGTTAGAGAAAATAAATGATAATGCATATAAACTTGAGTTGCCTGCAGACTTTGGTACGGTTAGTCCTACGTTTAACATTGCAGATTTGAAGCCTTACTTTGGTGAGGAAGATGAGATTGCGTCGAGGACGACTTCAATTCAAGAAGGGGAGCATGATGTGGACATCCCTACTATTGATACAACCGTTGTACCTACAGCAACACACATACAAGGACCCATCACAAGATCTCGTGCCAAACAACTTAACTATCAGGTACTTTCGTTTCTTGGAACTATTCCTCACATACATGAGAATATGGTGCTGCCTAAATCAGATGTATTTCTTACTCTTAGGAATGATGGACCAAGCATGGATGAGAGGGACAAGCTTGGAGCATGGCCATGCATGGAGATGGCAGCAAGCATGTGATGATCCAAGAGAAGGCCACGGATGAAGATTTCAGAACTTTGAGGCCTCCATAATGAAGAAAGAAGGCTTGGACGAAATATTCAAGATCAATACTTTACGAATTCGTCCATAGCTTAATATGGTGCTGCGACACCTTTATTTTGGGCCAGGCCCATGTAATTTTCGCAGGATTTTAATTAGCCACATTTTAGAGTCCGTATTTGAGGGGAAAAGGACTTTTAGGGTTGGATTCAGCCACCACTTCCATGGCTGGCCGAAACCCCACCTTTTCGCCCTTAAATACTCCCCATAGCCGACCCCATAGACTCGGATTTTGTTTAGACATTAAGTTAGCCACAGTCGCAACTTCACCAAGGCTCGAGCGTTGCAGAGGCCTCTTGTACTTCGCACCTATTCAGGATCCCACCTCTTCAATAAAGCTGTCCTCTTAATTCCGCAATATCTTGATTGCAATATTGGTTCTTACTTGTTCTCGTTTTCAGGTAGGAATTAAGACCCTCGCTGGTCAGGCTGATCGTGTTCCCGCAGGATCGGTAACCTCCAGGAGATTGGCCTAGCGATTGCATTGGCGCTCGTTGTAGCATCCCAATTGTCTAACAATTGCAATGCTACTAGCCTAGTCTATATAATGGCTACTTCAAATATATAATTGTTGCATCGTAATTATATCATGCTCATGTCATCATGCCACCTTGCATTTGAGCATCACATAAAACCCTTTTGTTTTGGTTCTTCTCTCATATGTATTGTAAATTGTATTTGCCTCTTGATATTGTATTTGGTTCTTGATATATTGTTAAATGCCCAAGTTGAGTTGGGGGCATATCTTTTATTAACTCCACCACCTTTCTTTCACCACCTTATAATTCCACCATCCAACTAAATATGAGCTTGGCACTTATTGGTTTTACCTCTAGCTCATGTGGTTTGGGATGGATCCAATTCTTTTCCACATGCTCTCATCTTGGCATCATTTTGTTTTCACATTATTGATATATGAGAGCCACATGGCCACCTTTGCATGCCTTGTGGGTGGAACCCTATATCTAGCTACCATATGTGTTGTTTTGGGGTTATCATCATGTTGGGATATTTTGTGGGCTTATCAACTACCTAGTGGCATATACACACTAGCAAGCCCCATTGTATTTCAAAATGGTCATCTCCATCTACTCCACATGGGGCATCCTTATCATTCTTTTGCTTGGCTTTTATTCCAATTTTTGGAATGCATAATAATAATGCCATGTGATAATATTGATTTCACAAGAATCAACATGGCAATAAATATTTTGCATGGGCCATGCAAGTGCCACCTTTTTCTAATATTTGGTTTTTATTTGAATCTTGAGTAGATCATCATCTCTCTCTATCTCTATCCTTTCTTTTGGCTTGATATAAGTTGATCTAGCTTAAACCCTATCATCACATCCCTCTCTTCTCCTTGTCTAGACCTTGTGGGTGCTTGAGCTTGTCTTAAACATGCTTGATCTAGTCACCAGGAACCATTCCATCCATCTCTCTCTCTTTCCACATGTTCTTGCTTGATCTAAGCTTGGAGCATGCAAGCTCCTAAAAAAGCCTAAGTCATCACCCTACCCTCTATCTAAATTCCCACCCTAATCATCTACATGCCTCCTTCGTTGCAGGGTCATGTGGAACATGTCTAAGATCATCACCATACCCCTCTCTCTCGGCCTCTCTCTCTCACCTAGCTCGGCCCCACCTGGCCACCTACACCCCTGCCCTAGCTACCCTCTACCAAGCCCTGGCCCGAGCCCATCAACCCTAGCCCGATCACCCTCCTCCCCTTTTGCAAAAGTGCACCAACCCCCCCCCCCCCATGTGCCTCTATCCTCTCTCCCTTATCTCCCCAACCACTCCAGCTCTCCACCACCTCAGATCCATCCAGGAGGCTCCCAGGTCTTCCTCTACCTTCCCTCTGCCTCCCTTCTTCGTCCCCCTCCCCACCATGATCACCACCATGCCCCAAAACCCTAGCCTCGGCCACCTCTCCCTCTAGACGTTCCCGAGCATGCCAAGCTGTACCAGGAGCACCAGACCCCCCCTCTGCTTCCTCTTCGACGCCCAGGACGCGGGGCAGCCGCTGGACCTCGCCGGAGCGTCGTCGTCGCCACCATGCCGAGAGGGAGCCGGTGAGGCCGTCCACGAGCCCGACGCCGGATCTCCTCCACCTCCGCACGAGCCACCACGCCAGCGAGTTCCTGGTGAGCTCCTCGATCTCCTAGACATCCTCTCCCCCCCTCTCGCCGTAGAACGCCGCCGCCTCCCGTCGAGCGCTCTGCGCGCAGCCAGCGTCGGCGCTCACAACGCCATCTGCGCTTCCGTCCTTTGTTCTTCGTCGTTCCCCGCGCGCTGCAGCCCTTCTCCGTGCGAGCTCGCTAAACGAAAGTTGTAGCCCTTGTGTTCCTCTTCGCCTTTCGTTTTTAGAGCGACCCGTTTCGTCCAGAGGAGGCGTCGCCATCGTCGCCGTAACACAGCTAGGTCGCCGCCGTCAGAGCCAGATCTGTCCGTCAGAGAGCAGCAGCAGCTGGTGTCGTTTTCCGTTTAGGCCCCTGACGTTTTTCCCGCCTAAACCCGCGACCCCTGCGACCCCACCTGCCAGCCTCGATGCCTCTTTGCAAGAAAACCCCCGGAAAACCCAGACCGCCACGTGATCCCCAGCCTGGATCGCCCACGTGGCGTCACTTTCTTCGGCGCCAGCGTGTGGCCTCACCTGCGTGTCCCCACTTTGTCATCGACGGTGGTTAGGTCAGGCCGCGGTGGAAAAAGATTTTCTGCGCGCGTTTGGTCCATCGACAGTGGCCCCACCTATCGGTGTCCGTGGCTAGATAAACCTGAGTAGAAAAAGTCTACGATCTTTTACATTTTATTCAAATCTTTTCAAAATAAATTCAAATTCAAATTTAATTCTGTTTTTAAATAACTTTTAAAATATAATTCCAAATAATATATGTTTTCAAATCAGAAAAATGTGAGGAATTCAAATTTGGCCTTCAAAATATATTTTGGACACTTAAAAATTCAAGTTGATTTAAATTACAATAAATTGCCCTTTTGTCTTAATAAATTAATAACTTTTGTTTTATAACTCCAAATTTGATAAATGATATGTCCAAAATGATTAGCTCGACGAGACCTTTCTGTTTACGCATTCCATGTGTTGATTTGAAGCATGCATCATATAAATATATTGTGGACAGCAACTTAATTGTGAATAAAATGGGGCCAAAACTAAATAAAATGGCTTATTCTTGTGTTCCACACCTCACCCTTGCCATGCTACTTTAATGCCATGCAAATTGTGCATCATTCATCATGGCATGATTGTTTGCTTGATGCACTTATTCATATGCTTGTGCACTTTATTTATGTTGGCCCTTGTTTGTTTGGTTCTTCTCCAAATAGACGCTGAGCAGGGGAGATATCAAGAGAACCAGGAGCACTACTCAGATCCATCCCTTGCTTCAACTGAGCTGCCAGGCAAGCACTACCACATGCTTGCATACATATAGTACCTATTGCCTCTATCTTATTCTTGCATCATTGAGTCACGATTGCATTAAACTGAATCCCAAGTATTGCATAGCCTTTACTTTTAAACCCCACCGAAGCTTGTTCCTCCATCCCATGAGCCATTACTACAGGAGTTGTTTGAGCCATGCGAGTCGTAGAACAGCATGTGTAGGGTATGTGAGTGTCTGATGGATAACGAGGTACCTAAACAACTTAACCTGAGTAGTAATGGGATAACTAATGAAAGTGGCATCGGTGAGCCATATTCGCTATTTGGTTTTTCAGGCTCACTTGTGTCCCGTAGGACCCCGAGTACTTGATTCCTGTTCCTTGAATATTCGCGCTATCCACATCCGGGAGGCTTATGAACCCCCCTGAGCCAGAGCTTGATTCATTCTTATTTCTTGGGGCCACAAACTAGTTTGAGGTTTTATTTACTATCATGTACTTATGCCATGCTTTACTGCCTTATTAAAATTGTGCGAGGAGCACACTGTACTGTTTAGGAAAGCGGAGTGTTTTCGCGGTGTCGACAAGCCCAGTCACATTTTCGGGTTCCCAGTCGTTCACAGCCACTAGCGCAAACCTTGAGGCCGTCTCGGAGTCAGCTAACTTCGTTGCGGGTAGCTCAATGGGGTGGCCCCCTGAAATATTTCTGAATCCTGTAATTGCTTTGTCGTGACTGCCCCGTTGGATTTTGATTTGGTTTTTCCGAGGCATATCGAGTGTGTGTTGCTATTTGTGCACCCCTGCAGGGTAAAACTTTCTGAAAGCCGTGTCCGCGGTTATGGACGACTTGGAGCACAGTTTCTCGATCATAGACAAGCATAACTAAAGTACCGCTTTTAATCTTTGGACTAGGTACAGTAGTAAATAGTGCAACACTCACGGAATGGATAATAAAACTGCCAGCGGATGGGGGTTGTTCGTCCGCTTCCTCGTCGATGGCGAGGAGGAGGATGGATCTGTGGATATTACCGTTTTAAGCTGTTATTTGTTGTTATTAATTCATGGACATCCGTCTATCTCGGTTAGGCGGATGGTTAGCAGTATCTATAGAATTGCTAGGGTTTATCTTTTGCTGCAATTCGTCACCCAGGTTGTGTCCCTTTAGAGGCATAAAGACTTGCTGAGTACCCTAGGGTCTCACACGATAAATTATTTGGTTCGGATGAGCAGGTACACCCACAAGATGGATCTTGGTTGGAAGAGGCAGACGATATGGGCAACGATCATTCGGTGTAGAGATTCCGGAGCGGGATCCGTGAGATCTGTGGGCGGGATGTGCTTATTTATGGGGCATCTTATGCCGATTTGCTTCTTATCCGTACTCGGATTTTGTCTTCCGCTTCCGCTTGATACTCTGTTGATTGATGTATGAGGAGATATCCTAAACTATTATATCTATCTAGGACATTTGGATCTTGCCGTATGGCGTTGCTATATTTCCTTTCTTTTTAGTTGGAATGGCTCTGATGTACTGTTGTATGGTGGCTTGCATACATACTCATTTGTGTATGTAGTTGATCCCTTCGCCTGCCGATTACGCCGCCCGTTCTTGTCCCGATGTTTGGAAATGGTTGGGACGGCCGAAAGGTCTACCTGTGAGTGGCATTTGGGCCCCACCGTACTATTTCAACCATTTCTGTTCATCCAGGCTTGAACTAGGAGCGTAATTCACCGAGGTAGTTACACTCCTGCTCGCACGTGTAGTCGGATCGTCAAGCCCGAACTCCACCAAATCGACTATCTTCATCTCATCGAAAGATCGGACACCTTTGCCCTATCACCATGTCCCGAAAATGAATGAGCATGCGATTTTTCCATATATCATAATTTGTGCCATCAAATATAAACATGTCATTATGCACTAATCCTCTAGCCGACATCTTTACTCTCAAGGCGGTGAAGCCTAAAATGAGAGACCGGGCTCTGATACCAATTGAAAGGATACGGATGTCGCCTAGAGGGGGGTGAATAGGCGATTAAAACTTTTCCTAGAGTGGCTCAACAAAGGCGGAATAAAACTAGTGTTTACTTTGTTAAGCACAACCTAGAACAACTAAGGTTCACCTATGTGCACCAACAACTTATGCTAAGCAATACAAGCAACAAAGTGATAGCAAGATATATATTACTTCAAGCACGAAGGCTATCACAATGTAAAGTGCATAATAAAGAGCTCGGGTATAGAGATAACCGAGGCACGCGGGGACACCGATATTTTACCGAGTTCCTCCCAACATGGAGTACGTCTCGTTTGGAGAGGGGTGGTATCAAACCACCAACGCCACAAAAGGCCTCCCTTATTCTCCGGTGAATCTCACTAGCAGGATCGATCCACGCTTCCACTATCGGTGCACTTGTCAGTGGCAACCGGAACCTCTCACAAGGTTGGGGCACTTCTCCACAACTTAATTGGAGGCTCCCAACAAATGCCACAAAAGGCCTCAACAAATGCCACCAAGGCCACAATGCCACCAAGGCCACAAAACCGTCTAGGGTTCCAAGAACCCAAGAGGGACAAGCTCCAATGAGCAACTCAAACCAAATCCTCCGAGGAGAACTCAAACCGATGCACCAAATGCAAATGGCAAGAACACCACAAAGATGCTCAAATCCCTCACTCTCAAGTTCCAACAAAGCTACTAAAGCTATTGGGGGAACAAGAGAGGAGGAATCAAAGAGAGACACAAAATCCCCCGAAATGTAGATCCCCAAAGATGCACTCATAAAGAGATGAATCGGTTAGGTCAAAACGTGGGTCTAGATCTCCTCTCTCTTCCACTCAAATATGGGAAAGAATCATCGGAGGGAAAAGATTAGACAAGCTTCAAGATCTAGAGCAAGTGTAGACAAAGTTTAGCCTAATAGATAATAGAGGAGCTACCTCAACTGAAAAATAGACAAAGGGTATAAATAGAGGCCCAGAAAATCTGGCCGTTAGGGCTGATTTTTGAAACGGTCTGGTAGTACCGTTTTCAACCGGTACTACCGGTCCTGGGCGAGAGAGACAGTGAAAATCGAGGCCGGCGTGGGGCAGCGTTGGGCCAACGCACCCTGCCAGTGCATGGCCAGCAAAGCAGCAAGCGATCGTCTGGCGCATGCAGCAATGAGCAACAACACAGCGATGGAGCATGCACGCGCGGTCAGCAGCGTATGGCCAGAGCCAGCTAACCCTAACGAGCATCGCGTATGCCAGCAGCAAAAGCGGCGAAACGCAGCAGCATGTCGGCCAGCGGCCAGCAGCGAACCAACTGCCAGCGAGCAACCTGCTGGCGCCGCGAGTGGGAGCAATGACCGGCAATGTCAACGCGGCCAATGGGCAGCGGTCTGGATCTGGAACAAAAACTGGACAAATAAAGCTGGGCGGCGATAGTACCGGCCCACCGGCAGTACTACCGGGCGGTCCGTAGACCGGAAAAAGGTACCGAGCCAGACTGAAGTGGGCAGGCTGGGTTAAGCGGCGTCCGATCTTGGGCCGGTAGTGCGGACGCCCGATAACCTTGTTTTTCTTTTTCTTTTTAAAATTAAAACGGCAAATATTCAAACGGTCATAACTTTTAAACGGTAGCTCCGATTGACCCGATTCCAATTGCGTTGGATAGAGGACGACAAGTGCTACCCTATAAAAAGTGGAAATATTGATTTTCACCAAGTAGGAGAGTATCAATTAATATAATGTGAGATACCTCACTTGGTGAGAAACCGAAAAGGCCGCATAAATCAAAATCGCAACAAGATACATATGGGAGATCCGATTTTGATGAACAAGAGCTTGTTATGGATATTACCACAAGCTCTATATCCTCGCATGGATAATACCAAATAACAACCAAATGCGATGATGCAAGTATGCAAAGGTTTGAGCTCTCTCCGAACGATGTGACCGAATTACTCATACGAGAGCCCCTCTTGATAGTACGGTTATCTATCCTAAACCCGGTCTCCTACACACAACAAGCGACCGGAAAAAGGAAAAACCTATCAAGATTATACCTTTGCCTTGAGCATTCCACTTGAGCTCGATGTAGACGGTCTTGCCCTTCTCAAGATGGAACGCCTTTCTTAATTCCTCATCATCGACCTCGCATATTGAGCTTGCACGACAAATCTTCTTTGCATTTCATCGACCTTAAAGCCAACACATGCTCCAAGCGATGCCAATGGACAAATCCTACAAGTATAACTTAATACACATATTAGTCCATAAAGATTGTCATTAATTACCAAAACCACACATGGGGGCCCAACATGTTCTTTCAACGCCACTCCGGAGACGACACCGGAGACTAACTGGAATCTCCGGCCCTGACCGGAGTCTCCGGCCCCTACACCGGAGTCTCCGGCCTGCGTGATGGGCCTGCACGCCGCCAGCTGGGCCCTCGGCCCATGTACCCCTCTAGCTCATCCAAACCCTAGTTTTATCCCTAAACTACCCCTGTTTATGTGGCTGGCCTATAAATAGAGCCTCCACCCCTTCATGTATCCCTTAGGCATAGATGATAGACTAAAGACAACCCCCTTGTGTGGAATCTCTAGTTTTGCCTCATCCCCTTTACCAAGGGGACCAACTATTGTCACCAACCTCGATTGGACTTTGCATCACGCATCCATCATTGAACAAGGCCTTGGAGTTCGTTATCTCGTCTCCAAGTTGTCAAGAGCCTCCCCAAGGTGTTCTTCCCTCTTCGATGTGGATTTGAGGGAGCACGTTGACCGATCTTTCCTTGCGAGGATTCTATCAGACCATTGGCCGAGCAATCGGCCTTGTATCGTGTGAGTTTTGCGTGTGTTCATCGTGTTCTTCGCAAGGTGTGTGTTCGCTTCCGCTACCTTCTCCCTTTCCCCTCTCTTTCCCATTGATTTGACCATGAGATCTGTGAAGATCGGGCCACCCAAGAGGTTAACCCCTTCATCACTAAGCCATGCCTAATCATGGTGGAAACTTGCAGCATCACCATAGTGGGCAATCTATGAAGCATCCTCAGAAAAAAATATAGAAAAAAAAGAAGAGAAAAAATATATGCACCATGCTCATGGTAAATAAAAGGATCGCTGAGATGCCCATTGTCTGTTGCCTTCTCATTTTGATATGGGATAGCTCCTGTATCATGGGGAAAGGGGTACCCTTGGCGGTTCTCTATGATACACATATACTTACAATGACAAGAACTTGCTTGTGACTAAAGTTGAGTAGCATGAGGAACGTCCCTCGTACTCAAGGGACATGAGATTTTTAACTTATGATCTGTCAAGCTCCATATTTGTTTCACTTCAACCTTAATCACCTCAAGATGCTTATGATAGGAGCAATGAGATCTGAAATCTAATAAGTACCATAATTTTTGGAAGCTCTTTATGAAACTTGAAATCCCTGCTTTCCTCTGTGAAGGGCCTTTATTTTTACTTTTGTGTTGAGTCTCCACTTTCTATCTTCATGCACCAATTAAGAGAGCATAGTTGTCATTCTTAGTTCAATGTACATTGTCCCAAAACTTATTGATTGATTCATAATGTTGATATTGCTTGTTCTTAAATTATTTGTATCTAGTCACCCTTATGAACTTTGAAGGTGTCCTATGCATTTATGTTTTGCTATTCCATGAGGGACAAGCTGAATACCACTCATGCTACGTTTTCTATATGTGAAACAAACAAATGTCTATCAATGCATTGTTATTCATGATCTTTTGTTTGTACCTTTTCATGTTACAACTTAGTTGCTTTGTCTTATTGTTAGAACTACATCTTTCATGCTCATGTTTAGAGTATTATGATCCCAGCTATCAATGCTTTACAATATTTTGATCAAGATTGTGATGGTGCATGTCACCTAAAAAATTATTCTTTTTATCACTTACCTACTCGAGGACGATCAGGAGTTAAGCTTAGGGATGCTTGATACGTCGTAAACGTATCTATAATTTTTGATGATCTATGCTTGTTTTTTATCAACTTTCTTATGTTTTGTCTACACTTGGAGGCATTTTTATACATTTTCTGGAACTAACCTATTACCAAGATGTCGTAGTGTCGGTTGCCTGTTTTCTGATGTTTTTGGTTTCCAAAAAGTTTAGTAAAGAAATATTTCAGAACTGGACGGAACAAAAGCCAAAGTCAATATTTTACCGGAGCGAAGGCGAAGTCAAAAGGGGAGACGAAGAGGCGCCACAGGGCAGCCGCACCACCCCCTGGCATGGGCCCACCCTAGGCCGCGCTAGGGTAGGGTGTGGGCCCCCTGGCCCTCAATCGACCTCACCCCTTCGCCTATATAAACACCCCGATGCAGAAACCCTAAACACCTGATCAGAAATCCACAAAACAGTTTGTAGCCGCCGCCACCATCGTCCCTAGATCGGGGGATCTGAAGCTCTTCCCGGCACCCTGCTGGAGGGGAGAGAACAACCCGGAGGCCTTCTTCATTACCATGCCAGCCAGTGATGCGTGAGTAGTTCACCCTTGCAATATGGGTCCATACAGTAGCTAGATGGTTATTTCTCCTCCTTTATGCTATCATGTTTAGATCTTGTGAGCTCCGTTCATGATCAAGATCATCTATTTGTAATCATACATGTTGTGTTTGTGGGGATCCGATGGATATTGAGATACTATGTCATATTGATTATTGATTCTATCATGTCTATGTTATTTGTGATCTTGCATGCTCTACGTTGCTAGTAGATACTTTGGCCAAGTAGATGCTTGTAACTCTAAGAGGGAGTATTTATGCTTGATAGTAGGTTCATGCCTCTAGTAATCTGGGAGAGTGATAGAAACTTCTAAGATGTAGATGTTTTGTTGCTACTAGGGAGAAAACAACAATCCTTTGTCTAAGGGCAATTGTATTGTTTACTTTACACACTTTTCTTAATGCAATTATCTGTTGCTTGCAACTTAATACTGGAAGGGGTTCTGATGATAACCTGAAGGTGGATTATTAGTCATACATGCAATTGGATTACGCTCTATGTATTATGCTGTCATGCCCAAACAAATCTTGTAGAGATCAATATGTCTAGTATATGCATTGCTATGCTTTCTCAATCTGTCAATTGCCCCGTTGTAATTTGTTAACCTAGCATGTTATTTATCTTATGGAGAACACCTCTAGTGAACTGTGGACCCCGGTCCATTCCTTACCATTACTATTTACTTTCTACAAGCAATTACTATCTTCCACACTATAGGTTTAATCCTTTGTTTTCAGCAAACCGGTGAGATTGACAACCTCACTGTAAGTTGGAGAAAAGTATTGTGGATTATGTTGTGCAGGTTCCAAGTTGCTAGCAACACCTTGGAGTTGTGTCCTTACTCCTACTGGTTCGATAACCTTGGTTTCATAACTGAGGGAAACTTGTTGTTATGCTCATCATACCTTCCTCTTGGGGTTCCCAACGAGGTCTACATCATCTAAGCCATCAAGCTACACCAACAGGTCCACCTCCTGCTGCAAGGGTTGTCTTTGTTGCTCCAATACCAGCTGAGAGAGAGAGAGAGAGTGAGAGAGAAAATGATGATGGATTTGTTCCTGCATACAAGAGGACAAAAACATGGAGCTACTTGAATTGTGGCTATGTTCTAGGTGATGACGATGGAGTAGCTGGCCCATCGGACAACTGATTCTGCAGGACTTGATGTTGTAATGGATAGGTTGGATGGAGTTATTTTGGGTGATGCAAAATATTTTGTAATGGACATGTAGTACAATCTGCCTTACCACACATGTTTGCCTCTTTTGGTGAAATGGGAGTATGAAAACTAGCAATGTAAGTGATGCAGCTGAGTTGCTGTGAATTTGATGGACATGTAGTAGCCATGAAATGCATGCTTGCTTCTGGTAAATTGCATAATTTATGGTTGTGAAATTGCATTTGTGAAAATCATGTATTATGTGCTATATTCATCTGTTCAATGTTGTCAAAATCATCTGTTGTATTATGTGCTAAATTTGTTACCCAAACAAATCTGGTGGAGAACATCATAATAATAAGTGAAACATACAAATCTGGCAGATAACATCATAATAATATTCGGTACATATGACGAGGTTTAATCTCGTCAATGCCCATTGTTATGGACTTGGGTTTTGGAGAAGATGGGGATGCTGGAGATCGTGGCACAGTTAACAGACAAGCAACCAGGGGACACGAGATTTACCCAGGTTCAGGCCCCCGGAGGGAAAACCCTACTCCTGCTTGTCTGCTCTTTGATTACGGCGGAACCGAAGGTTACAAGGTGCGCAGATTCGATCTGGCGTGGATGCGTATGCGAAATTATGAGTCGAGGTGAGTTCCGTTGTCCTAGGACGTGCCCTCCTGGCCTTTATATAGACTTAGGCAGGTCCCGGGCGTAGTCCTAGTCGGTTACAAGTTCTAGGGTTTTACCCCTTTGAATTTCCTATCTCCGCTAGTCTTGCTCTCCAAGGATCCGAAGGCGTCATGGGCATTGGCCACCCGAAAATCTTCATGGGCCAGCGTATATCTGCTGTGGGCCTTCCTTGGGCTGGACCAGGTATGCTGAAGTCACGTACCCGTAGGGTATAACCATGTCAACATATAGTAAGCATCCATAAAAGTTCAGCAGCCAGAAACACAGACGTTCCAATGCTACAACATTCTCTTGCTCTATTTCAATAGCCAGAAACACAAAAATTTAACTACTTATTACAACCACAACTCATTCAGCATATAGCTCTGAGATCTGCTTCAACCTCCCCTTCTTTTCTTTGAGAGCCTTGAAAAAATCTCCCATGCAGTACTCCAATTTCTTATTTTCCTCCTTCAAAGTGCTAACTGTGCTTCTGCCTTATCCTTCCTTGCCTTCTCAAGCTCCAGTTCATGAGTTTTTATTTTGCCCAACTCACTTAATGGCAAAGTCAGGCTAAGTTCTTTAAGAAGTTTTACTTTCTCTTGCTCTAATTCCCTTTTATCTAGCACAAGTTGGTAATTTGTAGTTGCATATTCCACATTCCTGGAGATTCTTGTGTCTTTCTCTTCCTCATACATAGCCCACAGCTCGAGCAAAGCATTCTGCAATGTAGGTGGCCACTCCAAATCTACCCAATGTAATGTGTCACACATGCCCTCTTCCTACACATTAGTTAGTACTTCCATTGTCAGTGTTGTTTCTAAATATAGTGTAAACTAACTAGCATAATTATTATATGCTCATTAAGCAATGCAAGGTACACAATATATGATCATTAAGCAATGCAAATTTTAGTAAGAAATGCAATAGTCAGTACTTTCAGGCCATTCATTAAGCAAAGCAATATGTCATACAGTCACAGTCACTAAGCAAAGCAATGTAAATTGGTACTTTCAGGCCATTCATTAAGCAATGCAAATTTTAGTGATGATCAAGCAATGCAAATTCTACAATCACTAACATAACAAACCTTGCAACCGCAGCCAAGAAATTTCCGCCCAGTTTCTAATCCTTCAAAAGCAACAAATTTGTGCAGTGGATTGTCATGCTTGCACCTACCTAAACATCATCACTGCCATTTTAATTAGGGTCAAAGATGGTATATGGCACCTAACACAAAGCATAGCAAACAAGAAACTCAACTAAAATCGACGAATCCATGGTTATGTAAGAAATCTGTAGCACCCCAGGTAAAACCACTACTAGAAAATCGTTGTTGTTTGTATTTGTGCATCATCATGCTTGCCTCGTCATGTCATCATGCATATTTAAACTTAAAACTAATTTATAAAAGCATATCTTTGTTTTCTACATATCCCCTTCTTTATTTATATTATAAAACTTGGACCTTCTGAATATTTTATTTGTCTAAAACTCTAATTACAAATGTTTTGTTTTAAATGAATAAAATAAAATAAAATAATAAAATTTATTTTTATAAACCCACCGGGGGAGGCAGTCCAGCCCGTAGACCAGACCACCTACAACCCTGATCCAAAAGAAACCCTAGATCTAACCCCAGACCCTAACCAAACCCTAAACTACTTACCCCAAATCCCCACCTAGACCTAACCCGCGCGCTGCGGCCACACCCTGCACGCTTCGCTCGCTCACAATGACCACAAGACACCCCCACCCTTGCGGTACACGACCCTACCCATCACACCACTCCGTCATGCACGCCCAGCGGAGCCGGCCCCACCGACCCCAAGCATCCCACCTTCCCATCGGGATCCCCAATCCTCGCCCGCCTCCTCCAACCACCGAGCGTCGTTGCCGCCTGCAAGCTAACCGCCGTCAGGGCCCCTCCTCGCTGCTCCTGAGGGGGTGAGGCCAATGGGGCGTCGAGCTCGTACGGGCTCGAGAATACTTCAGTGGCACCATACAATCTACACCGGATCATCAACTTAACACCACGCCTACCCGAGAGGAGCCAGAGGGGTTGGATCATGCGCCACTTGCAGGTTCGTGGACACGGTGTAAAAACAAGGGCGCAACAGCCTTGTCGGGTCGAGGCATAGGGGAAAACACCATTGTGCTTTAGTTCCTGGCAACACACGCATGGACGCTGGGGGCCAGAGCAGGGAGGAGGACTACCGTGGCGGTGTAGAGACGATGGCCATGACGGCGTCTTGCAGAGGCAGGTGGAGGCTGACCGATGCGGAGGCCGGTGGCGGCTCGGGATGCAGGACAGGAGGAGGACGTGGGAGGCGCTCGACGGGCCCAAGCAGGCGGCGGCATGAGTGGAGATCGCCGGGGAGGACGGTGGCAAAGGACACAGGCCGGGCAGACGAGGCACTAGCGGCGAGGGGCGGCCTCGGCGGCGACGCGGGCCAGGCGCGAGGAGAGCGGGAGGATGCGACACGGCGGTTGAGGCGAGGTCGCAGCATCGGCGGCGGACAAGGGGCGAAGGGAGGGCGAGGTCGGGCTCACAGACGGGGGCGCTGCGGGGGTGAGGCCAATGGGGCGTCCATGCGTGTGTTGCCAGGAACTAAAGCACAATGGTGTTTTCCCCTCTGCCTCGACCCGACAAGGCTGTTGCGCCCTTGTTTTTACACCGTGTCCACGAACTTGCAAGTGGCGCATGATCCAACCCCTCTGGCTCCTCTCGGGTAGGCGTGGTGTTAAGTGGATGATCCGGTGTAGATTGTATGGTGCCACTGAAGTATTCTCGAGCCCTGATTCGAAGACATCAACTCCGACCATGTGAAGATTGTGTGGCGAAGTTGACATGAGGCCTCGACGACAAGTCTTCGTCATGGACAGCAAGAACTCCGTCCTGGAAACCGATGGCCCCGATCCTGGAGTCCGAAGACCAAACCCTCCTCCGAACCAAGATCGCCGAACCCACGTGTGACCCCTTTCTCGAAGCCCTGTTTTATAAATGTCTTCTATATAAATTGTTGCATAATAAATCGCTTATGCTTGCATACATCTGTGTGGTTTGGGGGCATTATGTCGATTCACCTCATAATTCAATATGGAGACCATGTGTGGGCTAATCTAGTCTTATATTGGCCACATTTAAAATTGCGTAGTGAACCGGTGACATGTTTTGCCTTGTTAATAAAACATTTAAATTACGGGTATCTAAATAACATGAACCATCTAATTATTGACAGGACCCGGGTTCCGCTTAATATTGCCTAATTGCATCGCACCTTTGCCATGTCATACATCATACATGCATCATGCTGATCTTCTGTTGTAGTATTAAATATTACATCCGGTGTTTTCCCTAGTGTTTTGCTTCTTCACAGACTAGGCCGATGAGTTGATGCGAGTGTCGACCCGATCTTCGGATGAACCTTCGGCAGTGTTTTCAGGCGAGCATCCTCCCCCTTTCTACCTATTTTACATTTTTAGTCTTTACTTCCGCCTGTTGATCTATGCTATCTGTGTTGCGATGCTTTAGATTCCGTACCCCTTTATATATCCCTGCATCCTTTATATTGCCTTGGACACCTCCTATTGCCGGTTGTTTGGGTAGACAGTTGGCCTTGCGAGTCGTAGTCGCTTGCTCAGGTGTTGCTTTGCGTCGTCGATGTTCCACTGATGTTGGGGTTGGCATATTCATAAAGGTGGAAATGATAGTGGATTTAATTACAGTTGGATACTTAAATATTAAAATTGATAGAACTAATGAAGAGGCACCGGTGGGTAATAGTTGAGATTTGGTTGTTAACCGCCCACTTGTGTCCACCTAGGACCCGAGTTCTTGACACCTGCTCCGAGACTGAGCACGCTAACCACATGTGGGGTGTGTGGGCACCCCTAACGGCTTAGTACCTGATTTCAAAGTACCGTACTGGGGGCCACAAACTAGTTTGACGTTTTCATGCCATGTTATGCCATGTATGCCATGTTATGCCATGTTTATTATCTGTTACTTGATGAGTGTTTACTACTGTACTGTTTAGGATGTGGGTCGTTATGTTGAGGATTATACCTATGGCCTCTGATCTCTTGGCCGATCTCGCAACCTCTGGGTCCGTCTTCGGAGCTCGGCCGACTTCGTTACGGGTAGCTTATTGGGGTGGCCTCCATGTACTTGCTTTGCATCTGGGAAGCATCGTGTCCTAGGCCCCGCCGACATACCTATGGAAGTATGTTAACTGATCTGGCAACAAGGGTCGAAGTGCGTGTGGAAACTTTGGTGCACCCCTGCAGGGTTAAATCTTTTCGAAAAACCATGTCCGCGGTTATGGACGACTTGGAGCATAGTATCTCGATCATAGACAACTATAACTAAAGTTTGAAGTTATAAATTTGACTTATATCTGATATGACTAGTAAGTTGGATAACCACCAAGGAAGGAATGAATAAAACTGCCAACTGTGTGAGTTTCCTCAGTTTGACTTCCTCGTATGGTCTCGAGGGGGAAATACCAGGATGGGTATGTTTGGTGGTAGTATCAAGTTGGTTTCGAATAGGTCTTTCTTATCCCTCTCTGATAGCCGATAGTTGTACTGAGTCTCTATAGGTTGTTTAGTGCATGATTCGTTGCCGCTTCATTCCACCATACCAATGTAGGCGAGGACCGCCGAATTCTAGTCTCGCCGTGTACTGGCCTCAGTACTAACCGCTCTCTTTTTCCTTTGCCCTTTGTCGGCACCCCTTTTGTTTTAGCAGGTTTTGAGATCGACATCGTTAGCAGGGTTACCCTTCCGGCTTGGCCTGGGCAGGGTTATGGACGCCATTGGTTATTCTTCAGGGCTTTTATCTCCATTTGTTTCTTGTCCGTACTCGGATGTTGTATCGTTTTCAAGGTGATTTGGATCTTTGTATGGTATATCTGTATTCTTGACTCTTGGAGTCGTTGTTGTATATATCTGTTCTGTGGGTTCCATCATGGACTTTTGTGTAATGATATTACTTTGTTTTCCACCTGCACGAAAGTGCCTGGTGGGCACCTTTGAATCGTTTCTATGCGGGTTTCGCGTGAATCGCTAAAACTTGCATGGGGCCGATCTGAGGGTGTTACAAAATCGACAGGAGCTTATGTAGAGCTTATGTAAGAAATTGATATAAGCTTATGGAGAGCTTATATAGATTGAATTAAACTCAACTAAAATCGACAAACATAAGAGAAGAGGGACTGAACTAAACTTGCAGGCAGACGTGGGCTAATATACCCTTCTGAGAATCCTGACAAGAGGTTGTCGCTACTGGTCTCTCCATCATTCCAAGAGGGCATGGTGACGGCAGGGACAGAGGGTCGACAACAACGGAGGCGCAGATCGGGGATTGGTGATGTGGACATCCCATCTATTGATACAACCATTGTACTTACATCTACACACATACAAGGACCTATCACTCGAGCTCGTGCCAAGCAACTTAACTATCAGGTACTTTCGTTTCTTAGAACTATTCCTCACATACATGAGAATATGATGCTGCCTAAATCAGATGTATTTATTACTCTTAGGAATGATGGACCAAGCATGGATGAGAGGGACACGCATTGGATCATGGTCATGCATGGAGATGGCAGTAAGCATGTGATGATTCAAGAGAAGGCCACGAATGAAAATTTCATAACTTTGAAGCCACCATAATGAAGAAAAAAGGCTTAGACGAATTATTCAAGAATATTACTGTTGGAATTATGCCCTAGAGGCAATAATAAAGATGTTATTATTATAATTCTTGTTCATGATAAAGTTTATATTCCATGCTAGAATTGTATTAAGCGGAAACATTAATACTTGTGTGGTTTGTGAACAACACCGTGTCCCTAGTACGCCTCTGTAACTACCTCGGTGAATTACGCTCCTAGTACCAGCCTGGATGTTCAGAAATGGTTGAAATAGTACGGTGGGGCCCAAATGCCACTCACAGGTAGACCTTTCGGCCGTCCCAACCATTTCCAAACATCGGGACAAGAACGGGCGGCGTAATCGGCAGGCGAAGGGATCAACTACATACACAAGTGAGTATGTATGCAAGCCACCATACAACAGTACATCAGAGTCATCCCATCTAAAAAGAAAGGAAATATAGCAACGCCATACGGCAAGATCCAAATACCCTAGATAGATATAGTAGTTTAGGATATCTCCTCATACATCAATCAACAGAGTATCAAGCGGAAGCGGAAGACAAAGTCCGAGTACGGATAAGAAGCAAATCGGCATAAGATGCCCCATAAATAAGCGATCCATACAGACCTCACGGATCCCGTTCCGGAATCTCTACACGAATGATCGTTGCCCACATCGTCCGTCTCTTCCACCAAGTATCAATCTTGTGAGTGTACTGTTCATCCGAACCAATAATTTATCGTATGAGACCCTAGGAATTTTCGGCAAGTCTTTATGCCTCTAAAGGGGACACAACACAGGGTGACGCAATTGCAGCAAAAGATAAACCCTAACAGTTCTATAGATACTCGCTAACCATCCGCCTAACCAGAGATAGACGGATGTCCGTGAATTAATAACAACAGTTATAACAGTTATAAAGGTAATCTTAACAGATCCATCCTCCTCCTCGCTTACCGACGAGGAAGCGGACGAACAACCCCCATCCGTTGGCAGTTTTATTATCCATTCCATGAGTATTGCACTATTTACTAGTCAGGTATCTAGTCTAGTCAGATTAACGGTACTTTAGTTATGCTTGTCTATGATCGAAGCGTGCTCCAAGTCGTCCATAACCAGCGGACACGGCTTTGAAAGTTTTACCTGAGGGGTGCACAAATAACAACACACACTCGATATGCCTCGGAAAAACCAAATCAAAACCCAACGAGGCAGATCACGACAAAGCAATTACAGGATTGAGAAATATTTGAGGGCCACCCTTTAAGTAGATCCGCGCCGAAGCCGGCTCAAAGCGGGCTTAAGGTTGTGGGCGGTATGTAAGCGGTAGGAACCGAAAGTGTGACTGGGCTTGTCGACACAATGAAATCGGGCCACGATCCTAAAGCAGACTGATGCTCCTCACACAATCGTAAATAAGCGGTAAAGCATGGCATAAGTACAGGATAGTAAATAAAACCTCAAACTAGTTGGCCCCAAGAAATAAGAATGAATCAAGCTCGCTCGGGGGTCCATAAGCCTCCGGATGTGGATAGCGAATATTCTTGGAACAGGAATCAAGTACTCGGGGTCTTACGGGACACAAGTGAGCCTGAAAAACCAAATAGCGAATGTGGCTCACCGATGCCACTTTCATTAGTTAACCCATTACTACTCAGGTTAAGTTGTTTAGGTAACTCGTTATCCAGAGACACTCACATACCCTACTCATGCTTTGTTCTCGACTGCATGGCTCAAACAACTCTGTAGTAATGGCTCATGGGATGGAGGAACAAGCTTGGTGGGGTTTAAAAATAAAGGCTATGCAATACTTGGGATTCAATTTAATGCAATGCGACTCAATGATGCAAGAATAAGATAGAGGCAATAGGTCTTGTATGTATGCAAGCATGTGGTAGTGCTTGCACTGGCTCGATTGAAGCAAAGGATGGAACTGGTAGTGCTCTGGTTCTCTTGATATATCCCTTTCATACCTATTCGAAGAAGAACCAAACAAACAAGGGCCAACATAAATAAGGTGCACAAGCATATGAATAAATGCATCAAGCAAACAATCATGCCATGATGAATGATGCACAATTTGCATGGCAATTAAGTAGCATGGCATGGGTGAGGTGTGGAATACAATATTAAAGCATTTTATTTAGTTTTGAGCTCATTTTATTCTCATATTAGTTGCTGTATACTTTATATTTATATGATGCATGCTTCAATTCAAACCAAGGAATGCATAAACAGAAAGGTCTCGTCGAGCTAATCATTTTAGACATATTATTTATTAAATTTGGAGTTATAAAACAAAAGTTATTAATTAATTAAGGTCCAGGGGTATTTTGTTGTAATTTACCCAACTTGGAATTTAAAGTGTTCAAATAATATTTTGAAAGGCATATTTGAATTCCTCACAGTTTTCTGATTCAAAAACATATATTATTTGTATTATTTGGAATTAGGAATTTAAATTTATTTTATAGTCAAAATTATTAAATAGGGTCAAAGTCAAAGGTTGACTAATTAAATTAATTCTGAAATTATTTGATTAGAGATTTGAATTAACATTCAAAAACAAAACATTTTTCATATAAGGTTTGAATTCAAATTCGAAATATTTAAATAGTTATGAATTTATTTGATATTAATCATTTACTGAAATTTTTAATTGATTTAAGAAATAGCTGGGGACTTTTCTTACTCGGGCTAGAGTTACCCAAAGCCTTGACCCATTGGGAATTGCATGGCTGACCATGCACGCAGTGGACGCCATGGGGGCGTGCCACGTGGGCAACATCGGGACCGCGGGTTGAGGGGGATGGTTAGCTGGGGGGTTTTGTGTAAAACAACGGAGAGGATGACGGGTGGTGTCCGGTGGTAATGCGGTTTGATGACAGGTAAACATAGGGTCCTAACTAGAAAAGCGTCTCGGAGGGTCGGTTTAGGCCACGAAGAAGCGATCGCGAAAACAGCCCGGTGAACCTGTCTTGGGAGGCGATGGCGAGCAAAACTCAGGAATTTGGTGATGCATAAAATGAAACTTGTAGAGGGCGATAGGGCTGCAACTTTCGTGTTTGGAGATTTACCAACGGAGGACTCTGGCCGGAATCTCTGACGAGCAGGCCGACTGAGGGCAAAAAGACTGAACTTCATCGTCAGACGCAGAGGGTTTTACCTGAACTTGCGAGGACAAAGGCGATGGATACAGATCGAATTTAAAGATGATGTCAAAACGAAAAACGTAGAGGAAAGGTAGGGCTATGATTTTCATGTTGGGGATTTTTGCGGAGGAGGGCTGTAGCAGACGGGGCGAGGTGAAGAACAGGGGTGCGCTCAGGCATTTCACTCTCTCTGCTGCCGTTCAGCTTGTGTGGCGTGTGTGAGCCTTGGCCTTGAGCCAGAGGCTGCAGGCGGCTTACAAGCGAAGGGGGAAGGTGCAAGGAGGTATGGCGGAAAGGGGTGCTCACCTAGACCGATTCCAGGATTCGAGGAGGGTGGTGGAGGAGGTCTTGTGGCGACGGCGGTGTGGTTACGTGCAGTGGGGAAGAAGAGGAAGCAGAGGCGCCACGCCCAGCTCCTCCCAGAGCTCGCGAGGTGGTCGACGAAGACCGCCTGCACGCCCTCCGGCTCCAGACGGTGATCAAGGCGACGGCGCGGCGACGCTCTCCTCGCCGAAGCTCTCGGGCAGGGTGAGCATAGCAGGGAGCAGAGGTAGGGGATGGCGGCGGAGAGGAGGGGAAGAGGGAGGCTAGGGTTCGAGGGACTCCAGCTTAGGGATAAGAAGAGGAGGGGTGACGCGGTGGAGGCGGCCACCACCTGCGCTGCTGCCGCTTCTGAAGAGGAGGAAAGCGACGGAAGAAGAAGAACAGGAGGCCCGAGTTGGGGGGGAGAGGAGGGGCGGCCTGGCTGGCAAGGGGTTGGTAAGGCCCAGGTATGCTTTGCAGTTGTTTTCTCCTCTTTATTTGTTTCCTATTTGTTTTTATTTGTTGTGCTTGTTTTTTTTATTCCAATGCAATTTTAAACCAGCTTCTAATTCCAAAATCTTTTGAACTTTTCACAGGGAATTTTGAACAGAGGGTTTGACCAAGAGGAGAGGCAAAAAGAGAACAAGATACATAAGGAGAGAGAATGCCCACATGATCACGCATGGATGGGGATGGTTTAAAGGGTTAGGGTTTAGGGTTAGATGGGAGAGGGTATGATGATTAGGGGGGGTAGGGTCTAGCTAGAGGGTAAGAGAGAGAGAGAGAGATAGAGATAGGGGGTTTGGTGTCTTGATTAGGTCAAGCATGATCCACACAAGCTCAACAAGATGGCCAAAAGAGAAAGAAGAAAAGAGGGGATGAGGTATGAGCAAGATTAAAATGGACCAAGCCCAAAAGCAGGAATAAAGACAGAGATGACCCACTCAAGAGTTCAAATAAAACCATAAGATGACCAAAGTTGATGATGGTTGCATGGCCCATGCAAATGCATTAAATGCTAGGTTTTATCTTGTGAGAACAAAATAATATCCCATGGCATTTATTTATGTGCATCCCCAAAGATGGAGTAAGGCCAAGCAAAAGATTATGAGTGGGATCCACCCAACCCACATGAGCTAGAAGTAAACTCAATTAAAATGCCAAGCTCATATTAATTGGATGGTGGAATTATAAAGTGGTGAAAGAAAAGGTGGGGGAGTCAATAAAAGATATGCCCCCAACTCAACTTGGGCATTTAACAATATATCAAGAACCCAATACAATATCAAGAGGCAAATACAAATAATAATGCATATGAGATAATAACCAAAACAAAAAGGGTTTTGTATGATGCTCAAATGCAAGGTGGCATGTTGACATGAGCATGGTATGATGATGATGCAACAATTATATGTAGGAAGTAGCCATTATATTACTAGATCAAGTAGCATTACAGTTGTTAGACAATTGGGATGCTACAACTCTCCCCCACTAAACAGGAATCTCGCCCCGAGATTCTAGGAAGAAGAAGACACAAAGAGGGTAGGATACTTGGCACGGAGCTCATCTTCACGTTCCCAAGTGGCTTCATGATCGGTTTTGTGATACGACTGCACCTTGCAGAACTTGATGGACTTGTTGCGAGTCCTTCTTTCTGCGACTTCAAGGATTTTTGTGGGGTGTTCTTGATAAGACAGGTCTTCTTGAAGATTGATAAGCTCATGGTCCACGGTCCTGCCGGGATCCTTGAAGCACTTCTTGAGCTGAGAGATGTGGAAAACATCATGGACTTTGAGTTTTTCCGGAAGCTCAAGAGCGTAAGCAACTTCTCCTCTTCTTCCACGAACTTTGAAGGGACCGATGTATCTAGGAGCCAGCTTCCCTTTGATACCAAAACGGTGCGTGCCTCTCATGGGAGTGACACGAAGGTAAACGAGATCACCAGGGACATACTCCATGTCCGTGTGCTTCCTGTCATAATTGCTCTTCTGGCGACTTTGAGCAATCCTCAGATTTTCAAGAATGATGTGAACCTTCTCCTCCGCTTGAGTTACAATGTCAGGGCCAAACAAGATTCTTTCACCTGCACCCGACCAACCAATCGGAGTTCTGCATTTGCGACCATAGAGAGCCTCAAATGGTGCCATCTTTAGACTTTTCTGGAAGCTGTTGTTGTAAGAGAACTCAGCATAAGGAAGACATTCTTCCCACTTCATGCCAAAAGAGATGACGCAAGCACGAAGCATATCCTCCAGAATCTGATTGATCCTTTCAACTTGTCCTTGCGACTGAGGGTGGTAAGCTGTGCTGAAGTTCAACTTTGTTCCCAAAGCATTTTGGAAACTCTCCCAGAACTTGGAAGTGAAGATACTTCCACGGTCTGAACTGATCTCGAGAGGAACCCCATACAGAGAAACAATTCTGTTGATATAGAGCTCCGCTAACTGAATTGCAGAAATGGTTTCCTTGACGGGGAAGAAGTGAGACACTTTAGAAAGCACATGACAACAAAGATTGCATTGTTGCCCTTCTGCGACCTAGGAAAACCAGTGATGAAGTCCATCTCCACTTTCTCCCATTTCCATTCCGGGGGTTTCAATGGCTGTAGAAGACCGGAAGGTTTCTGATGAACAGCTTTCACTCTGCGGCAGACATCACACTCCGAGACATACTTGGCACAGTACCTTTTCAAACCAGGCCACCAATATTGTGTTTTCAAGTCCATGTACATCTTTGTCTTTGCCAGGGTGGATAGAAAGAACAGAATCGTGCGCCTCCTTGAGAACTTGCTCTCTCAAACCCGGGTAGTTCGGAACAAACATCCGGTGTTCAAAGAAAAGCGTGCCTTGATCATCGACGTGAAAGGACTCATACTTCGGAAGCTGAAGCCTAGAGATGATCTTTCTTGTGTGCGGATCACCAAGCTGAGAAGAGCGAACCTTTTCTTCCAAGAGAGGTGTTGCTAGAAGGTTCAGGAGATACCCTTGTTCCACAATTTCCAGGTTGAGCTGACGGAATTCCTCGCACAAGAGAGGCTGTTGTTCTTCCATCATGAGGTTGTTGACATAAGCTTTGCGGCTGAGAGCATCTGCCATGACATTAGCTTTGCCCGGAGTGTAGTTGATGGTCAAATCGAAGTCATTGATTGCTTCAATCCATATCCTTTGCCGAAGGTTGAGATCAGGCTGAGTAAAGATATACTTCAGACTCTTGTGATCAGAAAAGATCTCTAGCAGTTTGCCAAGCAAGTAGTGCCTCCATACTTTCAAAGCAAAGACAAGCTGCTTGAGCTCGAGGTCATGTGTAGGATAGTTGATCTCATCGTCTTCAAGCCGAGAGGCATAAGCAACAACTTGTTTTTCTTGCATGAGGACCGCACCCAATCCATGCAAAGAGGCGTCACAGAAGATCTGAAACGGCTTGGAGGTATCCGGGGGAACCAAGACTGGTGTGGAAGTGAGCTTTTCTTTGAGTGTCTCAAAGCTTGCTTGACATGCAGGAGTCCAAAGGTATTTCTTTCCTTTCTTAAGGAGATCGGTAAGAGGCTTCGCTATCTTTGAGAAGTCCTGAACGAAGCGACGACAATAACTAGCCAAACCAAGGAAACTCCGCACTTCTTTTACATTGACAGGAGGAAGCCATTCAACAATTGTCTTCACGGTTTCCGGATTAACTGCAATGCCCTTTGCAGAGATGACATGACCAAGATAGGTTACTTGAGGCAGCCAAAACTCACACTTGGAGAACTTTGCATACAAGCGGTTCTCACGAAGCTTGCTTAGGACACACCGGAGGTGTTCTTCATGCTCTTCTTGTGACTTAGAATAGACTAAGATGTCATCCAGATAGACCACAACGAACTTGTCAAGATACTCCATGAAAACCGAGTTCATGAGCCTCGAGAAGGTGGCAGGTGCGTTGGTGAGACCGAAAGACATGACCGTGTACTCATACAGGCCATAGCGGGTGGTGAAAGCTGTCTTCGGAACATCTTCCTTGCGAATCTTGATTTGGTGATAACCACTTCTCAAGTCAAGCTTAGAGAATACCACAGCTCCAGCTAGCTGATCAAAAAGATCATTGATCCGCGGAAGGGGATATTTATTCTTGATGGTTTTAGCATTAAGAGCCCGATAGTCGACACAAAGTCTATCAGTCTGGTCTCGCTTCTTCACAAAGAGAGTTGGGCTACCCCAAGAAGAAGTACTATGCTGAATGAAACCCAACTTCTCTTGTTCATCAAGTTGACGTTTGAGTTCAGCCAACTCAGCAGGACCCATCTTATAAGGCCGCTTGGAGATAGGAGCGGTACCAGGTTGAAGCTCAATAACAAACTCAACCTCACGATTCGGAGGCATACAGCAACTCTTGGGAAAGACATCGGAACTCACGGACCACGGAACACTCTGAATAGCTTCCATAGCATCAACATTGAGCCAAAGAGAAAAGCTGGATAGTGAGTCGGACTTGGAGAATAGACTATATGGCCTTGAGAATCTTGAGGAGAAACCGGCGTTCAGACAATCAATCACAGCTGCATTTCTTTGTCAACCAATCCATGCCCAAGATGACATCAATGTCGAATTGCCAGAACAATTAAGGGGCCGAGAACGAAGAGCCACCAATCTCAATTTGATTGCCATGGCTGATATAAGCAGCCCTCATGTTTGAACCAGGAGATAGGACCCTTAACTGCTTAAGGAGAGGTTCCATAGCTAACCCATTCTCATCTGCAAACTTGGTTGACACAAAAGAATGCGATGCACCAGAATCAAACAAAACTCTTGCAGGAACTGAGTTAACGGATAGCATACCCATCACAACTCCAGGTGCATGCTCAGCTTGAGCGGGCGTTGATCACGATTAGCACGAGCAACATGAGACCGGGCTTGGTGTTGATGTTGAGAGCCGGGTGGTGCACGAACCAAAGGAGAGCTTGCCGCAGATCTTGGAGGTGGTGGAGGAAGAGCCTTGTTCTTCATCAGACAGTTCCATTGTTGATGCCAGTCTCCACAACTGTAACAAGCACCGGTGGGCGTGGAGCGTAGCGAGGACTCCGCCAGCGCTCTGTGGTAGTGGTGGTTGTAGCCCCAGGAGCAGCGGAGGAAGTTTGGTGGCCTTGCCGCGTAGCTTGAAGGTCTTAGTGGAGCCGGGGCGACGGTGGGGTGTTAGGAACCCATACCACGCTTAGAAGGAGCCGACATAGTGAAGAGCTTGCTGCATCACGGCTGTGCTTCTTTGACTCGTCAAACACTTGCCTACTTGCCTCTTCTGCAGAGCTGTATGCTGAAGTTCGGAAAAAGGCCGGCCTTGCATGTGTGATTGCATACTTGATCGATGCATTGAGCCCTTGCACGAACCTCTTTTGTTTCTTCTTGTCATCGAGATCTCATCGCCACCATAACGAGAAAGGTTCATGAAGTTCTGATGTAGGTGTTGACATTATCGATTGCCTGCTTCAGGTTAAGAAACACTTCCTTCATTCTCTCCATGACAATTTCGGCGAATCTGCTCCTTGAAAGCTCAGTGAACTGTCCCCAAGTAGGCTGAAAACCGGTCAGTTTGCCTTGTGTAATTCTCCCACCAGAGAGCTGCATCTCCCTTCAGAAGGTGAGTGGCACACTTTACCCATTCTTGCTCGGGAACATCAGCAGTTACCAGTAACCTTGACATCTCACGCAACCAATCATCAGCATCAAGTGGTTGATCAGAAACATCAAACTGGCGAGGGTTGAACTTCAGGAAGCTCTTGATGTCTCCTCGCTTGGGAGGTGGAGGTAGCGGCACAAACTCGTTCCTCCTGACACTTTCCTCAAAGCGCTGCTGGTTCTGCTGCATTGCTGCCAAGGCATTGGCGATGCTTGACAAAGCTGCCCCCAGTTCAGGTTGTATGTCCTCCTCAGAACGGCGTGGCGGTGCCATCCTGTGATTGATATAACACACAAGTCAGTACTATGATGGAGAATAATAATATTCCAAAATAGTACCAAGATGGAATTACTCAAGATTAAAGGATACAATTTACTAAGATGATATTAAAATATCAACGAAGTTCAAAGCACCTAGAAGATATTAAGCATATCGCACACGACTGAAAAGGAGTGTGGTACACAAATATATCAAAGAAAAATTTTCCACAAATTTCGGCATTAAAATACCAATAGATCATAAAATTACTTAACGAATCAAGATTAGTGACTCTACCAATTCAATATACAAGAGCGAATGATAAGAGTAGTGGTATGGTCGCGACTCCATCCCGCACCCAAATCATTACTCCGCACATGAACAAGTAAAACACACATCTCAACACCTTCTTCTCATGATGAACCTAAAGATTAGCAACTACGGAAACGAACACACAACAGAAGATAGCGTCGGATAACAAAGAGTAAGACAGATCGCGTCGGTATAGAACGAATCAGATGGATCGCGTCGGTTTGCAAAAGCCATCGGTATGGAATGTACCAAGATTGATAACCAAAAGGCCGATAAGATAACAACTTGGATGCAACAGATAGACAAAGATTTACACACACACACACACACACAGATACACAACCTATGGTACTACGGAAACCCAGAACACGTGAATCCTAGTTTGAATTTGAGAAGAGGATTGAAAACGTTATACTTCCTTACCAGAAAGGGTGGGTGGGTGGTTAAGAAGAAAAGTGGAAGCAGTCCTACTCTCGCGTTTTGCTTTTCCCTAGTATACATAACTACCAAAAATATTTGCTAGACAGACAACGACCATTTGGCTGAGACCCTGAAGGTCGGGATGGCTCTGATACCAATTGTAACTACCTCGGTGAATTACGCTCCTAGTACCAGCCTGGATGTTCAGAAATGGTTGAAATAATGCAATTGGGGCCCAAATGCCACTCACAGGTAGACCTTTCGGCCGTCCCAACCATTTCCAAACATCGGGACAAGAAGCGGCGTGTCCGGCGAAGGGATCAACTACATACACAAGTGAGTATGTATGCAAGCCACCATACAACAATACATCGAGTCATCCCATCTAAAAAGAAAATATATAGCAGCATACATGGCAAGATCCAAATACCCTAGATAGATATAGTAGTTTAGGATATCTCCTCATACATCAATCAACAGAGTATCAAGCGGAAGCGGAAGACAAAGTCCGAGTACGGATAAGAAGCAAATCGGCATAAGATGCCCCATAAATAAGCAGATCCATACAGATCTCACGGATCCCGTTCCCGGAATCTCTACACCGAATGATCGTTGCCCACATCGTCCGTCTCTTCCACCCAAGTATCCATCTTGTGAGTGTACCTGTTCATCCGAACCAATAATTTATCGTATGAGACCCTAGGGTACTCGGCAAGTCTTTATGCCTCTAAAGGGACACAACCTGGGTGACGAATTGCAGCAAAAGATAAACCCTAACAGTTCTATAGATACTGCTAACCATCCGCCTAACCAGAGATAGCGGATGTCCGTGAATTAATAACAACAGTTATAATGATTATAAAGGTAATCTTAGATCCATCCTCCTCCTCGCCACCGGCGAGGAAGCGGACGAACAACCCCATCCGCTGGCGGTTTATTATCCATTCCATGAGTATTGCACTATTTACTAGTCAGGTATCTAGTCTAGTCAAATTAACAGCGGTACTTTAGTTATGCTTGTCTATGATCGAGAAACTGTGCTCCAAGTCGTCCATAACCGCGGACACGGCTTTCAGAAAGTTTTACCCTGCAGGGGTGCACAAATAGCAACACACACTCGATATGCCTCGGAAAAACCAAATCAAAACCCAACGAGACAGTCACGACAAAGCAATTACAGGATTGAAATATTTCAGGGGCCACCCTTTATAGATCCGCGATCGAAGCCGGCCGGCTCAAGCGGGCTTAAGGTTGTGGAGGCTGTAAACGATGGGAACCGAAAGTGTGGTGGGCTTGTCGTCAATAAATCGGGCCACGATCCTAAGACAATGCTCCTCACACAATAAATAAAGTAAAGCATGGCATAAGTACAGGATAGTAAATAAAACCTCAAACTAGTTGTGGCCCCAAGAAATAAGAATGAATCAAGCTCTGGCTCAGGGGGGTCCATAAGCCTCCCGGATGTGGATAGCGCGAATATTCTTGGAACAGGAATCAAGTACTCGGGGTCTTACGGGACACAAGTGAGCCTGAAAAACCAAATAGCGAATGTGGCTCACCGATGCCACTTTCATTAGTTAACCCATTACTACTCAGGTTAAGTTGTTTAGGTAACTCGTTATCCAACAGACACTCACATACCCTACTCATGCTGTTCTACGACTCGCATGGCTCAAACAACTCCTGTAGTAATGGCTCATGGGATGGAGGAACAAGCTTGGTTGGGGTTTAAAATAAAGGCTATGCAATACTTGGGATTCAATTTAATGCAATGCGACTCAATGATGCAAGAATAAGATAGAGGCAATAGGTACTGTATGTATGCAAGCATGTGGTAGTGCTTGCACGGCAGCTCGATTGAAGCAAAGGATGGAACTGGTAGTGCTCTGGTTCTCTTGATATATCCACCTTTCGGCGTCTATTCGAAGAAGAACCAAACAAACAAGGGCCAACATAAATAAGGTGCACAAGCATATGAATAAATGCATCAAGCAAACAATCATGCCATGATGAATGATGCACAATTTGCATGGCAATTAAGTAGCATGGCATGGGTGAGGTGTGGAATACAATATTAAAGCATTTTATTTAGTTTTGAGCTCATTTTATTCTCATATTAGTTGCTGTATACTTTATATTTATATGATGCATGCTTCAATTCAAACCAAGGAATGCATAAACAGAAAGGTCTCGTCGAGCTAATCATTTTAGACATATTATTTATTAAATTTGGAGTTATAAAACAAAAGTTATTAATTAATTAAGGTCCAGGGGTATTTTGTTGTAATTTACCCAACTTGGAATTTAAAGTGTTCAAATAATATTTTGAAAGGCATATTTGAATTCCTCACAGTTTTCTGATTCAAAAACATATATTATTTGTATTATTTGGAATTAGGAATTTAAATTTATTTTATAGTCAAAATTATTAAATAGGGTCAAAGTCAAAGGTTGACTAATTAAATTAATTCTGAAATTATTTGATTAGAGATTTGAATTAACATTCAAAAACAAAACATTTTTCATATAAGGTTTGAATTCAAATTCGAAATATTTAAATAGTTATGAATTTATTTGATATTATTCATTCTTGAAATTTTAATTGATTTAAGAAATAGTCAGACTTTTCTTACTCGGCCAGAGTTACCCAAAGCCACCGACGATTAGAAGAGGCGCTGCCCATCGCACGAGTGGACGCCATGGGGGCGTGCCACGTGGGCAACATCGGGACCGCGGGTTGAGGGGGATGGTTAGCTGGGGGGTTTTGTGTAAAACAACGGAGAGGCTGACGGGTGGGGTCCGGTGGGACTGCGGTTTGAGGACAGGGAAACCTAGGGGCCTAATTAGAAAAGCGTCTCGGAGGGTCGGTTTAGACTGACGAAACTGAAGAACTGATCGCGAAAACAGCCAGCTGAACCCTGTCTTCGGGAGACGATGGCGAGCAAAACTCCGGGAATTTGGTGATGCCGCAAAAATGAAACTTGTAGAGGGACGATAGGGCTGCAACTTTCGTGTTTGGAGATTTACCAACGGAGGACTCTCTGCCGGAATCTCTGACGAGCAGAGGCCGACTGAGGGCAAAAAGAACTTCATCGGGGCAGAGGGTTTTACCTGAACTTGCGAGGACAAAGGCGATGGATACAGATCGAATTTAAAGATGATGTCAAAACGAAAAACGTAGAGGAAAGGTAGGGCTATGATTTTCATGTTGGGGATTTTTGCGGAGGAGGGCTGTAGCGAGGCAGGCGAGTGAAGAACAGGGTGCGCTGTTTCCATTTCTCTTCTTGCTGCCGTTCTTGTAGCAAGGCGTGTCTTGCCTTGGCCAAAGGGCGAGGCTGCCGGGCACGACACAGGCGAAGGGGGAAGGTGCAAGGAGGGTATGGCGGAAAGGGGTGCTCACCTAGACCGATTCCCAGCGGATTCGAGGAGGGGGGTGGTCGGAGTCTTGGCGACGGCGGTGTGGTTCTGTGCCTGGTCAGGAAGAAGAGGAAGCAGAGGCGCCACGCCCAGCTCCTCCCAGAGCTCGCGAGGTGGTCGACGAAGACCGCCTGCACGCCCTCCGGCTCCAGACGGTGATCAAGGCGACGGCGCGGCGACGCTCTCCTCGCCGAAGCTCTCGGGCAGGGTGAGCATAGCAGGGAGCAGAGGTAGGGGATGGCGGCGGAGAGGAGGGGAAGAGGGAGGCTAGGGTTCGAGGGGGGACTCCGCGGCTTGGGGATAAGAAGAGGAGGGGGGAGTGACGCGGCTGACGGCGGGAGACGGCCACCTGCTCGCTGCCGTGAGCGCTGCAGAGAGGAGGAAAGCGACGGAAGAAGAAGAACAGGAGACGGCGTCGGGAGCGAAGGGGTACTGGGCCAGGGGAGGTGAGTTGGGCCGGGGGAGGGACGGTTCCTGGGCTGCGGTTGATAAGGCCAGTGTCTTTGCCAGTTTTTCTCCTCTTTATTTGTTTCCTATTTGTTTTTATTTGTTGTGCTTGTTTTTTTTATTCCAATGCAATTTTAAACCAGCTTCTAATTCCAAAATCTTTTGAACTTTTCACAGGGAATTTTGAACAGAGGGTTTGACCAAGAGGAGAGGCAAAAAGAGAACAAGATACATAAGGAGAGAGAATGCCCACATGATCACGCATGGATGGGGATGGTTTAAAGGGGTTAGGGTTTAGGGTTAGATGGGAGAGGGGTATGATGATTAGGGGGGGTAGGGTCTAGCTAGAGGGTAAGAGAGAGAGAGAGAGAGAGATAGAGATAGGGGGTTTGGTGTCTTGATTAGGTCAAGCATGATCCACACAAGCTCAACAAGATGGCCAAAAGAGAAAGAAGAAAAGAGGGGATGAGGTATGAGCAAGATTAAAATGGACCAAGCCCAAAAGCAGGAATAAAGACAGAGATGACCCACTCAAGAGTTCAAATAAAACCATAAGATGACCAAAGTTGATGATGGTTGCATGGCCCATGCAAATGCATTAAATGCTAGGTTTTATCTTGTGAGAACAAAATAATATCCCATGGCATTTATTTATGTGCATCCCCAAAGATGGAGTAAGGCCAAGCAAAAGATTATGAGTGGGATCCACCCAACCCACATGAGCTAGAAGTAAACTCAATTAAAATGCCAAGCTCATATTAATTGGATGGTGGAATTATAAAGTGGTGAAAGAAAAGGTGGGGGAGTCAATAAAAGATATGCCCCCAACTCAACTTGGGCATTTAACAATATATCAAGAACCCAATACAATATCAAGAGGCAAATACAAATAATAATGCATATGAGATAATAACCAAAACAAAAAGGGTTTTGTATGATGCTCAAATGCAAGGTGGCATGTTGACATGAGCATGGTATGATGATGATGCAACAATTATATGTAGGAAGTAGCCATTATATTACTAGATCAAGTAGCATTACAGTTGTTAGACAATTGGGATGCTACAGCCTCTATGGACTAGCTCATTGATCAATGATGGTTAAGGTTTCCTAACCATAGACATGAGTTGTCAATTGATAATGAGATCATATCATTGGGAGAATGATATGGTGGACAGACCCAAACTAAGCGAAGCAATTAGATCGTGTCATTGTGTTCATCTTTGCGAAGCTTTTCCTATGTCAAATATTGTATTCCTTAGACCATGAGATAATACAACTCCCTGGTATCGGAAGAAAGCTTTGAGGCCATCAAACGTCATCCTATGAGAGGGTGATCATAAAGGTCTCTCGGTGATCGGAAAGTATCATTGGGTTGTATGTATCGAGATGGGATTTGTCCCTCCCAAGTCGGAGAGATATACTTGGGCCCCTTTCGTGTCGATATCAACACCGCTTGCAAGCATGTGGTTAAGGAGTTAATCACAAAGTGATATTGGATTACGGAACGAGTAAAGTACTTGCTGTGAACGAGATTGAACTAGGTATGACGGTATCGACGATCGAATCTCGGGCAGGTAAAATATCGCGAGACGAAGGGAATATGTATATGGGATTGATTGAATCCTGGCATCATGGTTCATCCGATATGATCATCGATGAATGTGTAGGAGTCAATATGGGTGCCCAGACCCCGCTGTTGATTATTGATAGAAGATCATGTCTGCATATTCTCGAACCCGTAGGGTCACACACTTAACGTGTCTCGACGCTAGGATAGATTGGATAATTGGTTTATGAATTTTTGTTCGGAGTCTCGGATGGGATCCGGGATATCACGAGAGGTTCCGGAATGGTCCGGAGAATAAGATTCATATAAGGCAGTTTTGGAGTTCAGAATTGTTCCGGATTAATCGGTATTGTACCGGAAGCTTCTAGAACCTTCTGGAAGGGGACCAACGTGGCCCCACCTTCCGGGAGGGGGCATGGGCCTATGAGGGAGTGTCCTGGCCGCATTGGGCCAGGGGCACAAGGCCCCATAGGGCCCAGCCGATCCTATATAAGTTTAAAATCGTTTAAACTAGAGATAGGATTTCTAGATAAGGGAAAGTTTAAAATCGTTTAAACTAGAGATAGGATTTCTAGATAAGGGAAAGTTTAAATCGTTTAAACTAGAGATAGGCTTGGAGGATGGGCAAGGGCTGGCCGCACCCCCCCCCCTCTATATATAGAGGGCTGGTGCGCCCCCTCTCCCTCTCACACACCTTCCTCCAAACCCTAGTTGCCCTGCTGCCCTCCTCTCTCCCTCCCGACTGTTTGTAGGCGAAGCCCTGCTGCAGAAATTCGCCACCATATACACCACGCCGTCGTGTTGTAGATCCAATCTATCTCTCCACCCTACTTGCTGGTCCGAGGAAGGAGGAGACGTCGAGTCTTTGCACGTGTGCATCTCACGGAGGCACCGCCACTTGTGGTGCTAGATCGGATCGGATCGCGAGGAGGAGAAGCGAGTGCGACTACATCACCCACGTTAAAATGAGCGTTCATTGTCTTGAATATTCAAGGGTATGAAGATCTAATCCAATCTCTCTCGTTGTTTGCATCTCCTAGATTAGATCTTGGCTTTCCCTCTCGCTTCCGTAGAAAATTTTGATTTACTATCTTGCGAAACCCTTGATGGTATCGAGCTAGATCTATGCGTAGATGTGTTTCACGAGTAGAGCATAACATGGTTGTTGCAGGCGTTGATGTTTTCTGTTGCAAGCCTCTTGTTTGTGTTCTTCTTATGGCGGGATAGTGAGATTGAAGCGGTCGAGCCAACCTTACGTGGCGTCGTTAGCGAGACCGGCTCGCACTTGACGTGTGGCTTGTACCATACATGCGGCTGGTGGATGTCGGTTTCTCTCACTATAGTTGTCATGGGATTAACACGGAGTTTGGCAACCATAATATCACCGTTGTGGCTTTCCGTAGGTAAGAATCGTTCTTAGCATCTACTCACATAAGCCACGTAAAACATGCAACAACAAAGTAGAGGCGTCTAACTTGTTTTTGCGAGTGTTTCTGTGATATGGTATGGCCCAAGATGTGATGTGTATATTGTATGCGATGATCATGTTTTGTAATGTTTCACGACTTGCATGTCGATGAGTACACAACCGGCAGGAGCCATATGGTTGTCTTTATAATTGTGTATGACCTGTGAGTCAACTTCTTATACGCCATGTAATAGCTTTACTTTATCGCTAAGTAGTTAGCAATAGTTGTAGTTGCTATTCGTGGTGGAGGAAATCATGGTGGAGTGATGGAGATCATGCCGGAACGCACAAGATGGAGATCATTGCACGAAGATTGGCTATACCATGTCACATAAAGTTATATGCATGTGATGTTTATCCTTTTATGTATCTTATTATGCTTAGATCGCGACGGTAGCATTATAAGATGATTCCTCACTTAAAGATCAAGATAAAACCGTGTTCTCCCCAAGTATGCACCGTTGCGAAAGTTCGTCGTGTCCAAGCATCACGTGATGATCGGGTGCTATAGACTCTACGCTCACATACAACGGGTGCAAGCCAGTTTACTGCAGCGGAAATACTTGGGTCTAACTGACGAGCCTAGCATGTCAGACATGGCCTCGGAACACATGAACCGAAAGGTTAAGCATGAGTCATATGAATGATATGATCGACGCCGTTGTCCACCATTGAAGCCACATCTCTTCTCGTGAAGATCGGATTAGGTGTGGGGAATTTGGATCGTGTTCACTAAACAACTTGAGGGATGTTGAATTTAGTGGGAGTTCATCTAGTAATTTGATTAAGTTGAACTATTTATCATGAACATAGTCTAAATTGTACTTGCGAATACTATAGATCACATGGCCAAGTCCAACTTCAACTTCAACGTTTTTGCTGAGAAAGAAAAGCTTAGAAACAATGGGTCTAACTTCACCAAGGTTCCAATCTAAGAATCATTACATGCGGCGGACAAAGGACTATGTCCTTGAAAGCGTTAGGTAACCCCCTGCAACTTCATGGTGATGAGAAAGCTGTCTATCAGTCGCGCAAGGATGATTATGGTGTGATTAAGAGCACCATGTTGTTTGCTATGGAACCGGAACTTCAAAATCGTTTTGAAAACTATCCCGGGCCCTTTGAGATTCTCGAAGAGCTGAAAACCATGTTTCAGACTCAGGCCGTTACGAGAGATATGAGATCTCGAGAAGTTCTTTAAGCGCAAGATGGAGGAAGGGAGTTCCGTTAGTGAGCACGCCATTAAGATGTCGGGCTACACTCAACGCCTTGAGCAAGCTGGACTGCAAGATTCGGAGGAGCTCAAGATTGTGAGGTTCTGCAATCACTCCTCCCGGCTACAAAAGTTTTGTAGTGACTCATAATCAGATTGGTTCCATCGATACGATCACCGAGCTCTTCGCAAAGCTGAAGGCTGCGGAGGTGGACATCAAGAAGGATAATCATGTGTTGATGGTCAACAAGCCCTCCTTTAAGAAAGGTAAGGTGCAAAGAATCCCTTCAAGAAAGCGGCAAGCGCGTTGCCCTGGCGAGAAGAAGCTCAAGTCTGGTCCTAAAGCGGACCGAGTGCTTCTATTGCAAGGACAAGGGTCCTTTGAGCGCAAGCTGTCCAAGTACTTAGCGGACAAGAAGGCTGGCACCATCAAAGGTATATTTGATATACATGTTATTGATGTTTTCCTTCCTAGCCCTCGTTGTAGTGCACAGGTATTTGATCTTTGGTTCGTTGCTAATATTTGTAACTTCGAAGCAGGAGCTACGGAATAGACGACGGCTTGCGAGGGATGAGGTGACGATGCGTTGCAGCGGATCAAGAGTTGATGTGATGGCGTCAGCACGCTCTCCTTAGTTTTACCTTCGGGATTAGTTTTAAACCTTAATAAATGTTATTATGTGCTGCGTTGAGCATGAACATTATTTCTGGATCGTGTTTATTGCAAGACGGTTATTCATTTAAATCGGAGAATAATGGTTGTTCTATTTATATGAGTAACATCTTTTATGGTCATGCATCCCTTGTGAATGGTTTATTTCTTCTAAATCTCGAAAGGGATGAAACACACATCCATAACATTGACGCTAAGAGATGCAAAGTAGATAGTGATAATACTACTTATTTGTGGCACTGTCGTCTAGGTCATATTGGTGTAAAGCGCATGAAGAAACTCCATTCGATGGACTTTTGGAGTCTCTTGATTTTGAATCATTTGACACATGCGAACCATGCCTCATGGGCAAGATGATCAAAACCCGTTCTCGGTATGATGGAGCGAGCAACGGACTTGTTGGAAATCATACATACCGATGTATGCGGACCGATGAGTGTTTCGACGCGCGGTGGATATCGCTATTTTCTCACTTTTATCGATGACTTAAGTAGATATGGGTATATCTATTTAATGAAACATAAATCTGAAACGTTTGAAAAGTTCAAAGAATTTCAGAATGAAGTGGAGAACCATCGTAACAGAAAGATTAAGTTTCTACGATCCGATCGTAAGGCGAATATTTGAGTTATGATTTTCTCACGCATCTCAAAGCAAGTGGAATCGTTTCACAACTCCATACGGAACACCACGGTAGCAATGGTGTGTACGAACACGGAATCGAACCCTATTAGATATGGTCCGATCGATGATGTCTCTTACTGATTTGCCGTTATCATTTGGGGGTTATGCATTAGAAACCGCTGCATTCACTTTAAATAGGGCTCCATCTAAATCCGTTGAGACGACACCGTATGAACTTTGGTTTGGTGCTAAACCTAAGTTGTCGTTTCTTAAAGTTTGGGGATCTGAAGCTTCGTCAAGAAGTTGATGCGGACAAGCTCGAACCCAAAGCGGAGAAGTGCGTCTTCATAGGATACCCTAAGGAAACTATTGGGTATACCTTCTATCCGCAGAAGAAGGCAAAGTGTTTGTTGCAAAGAACGGTTCCTTTCTTGAGAAGGAGTTTCTCTCGAAAGAAGTGAGTGGGAGGAAAGTAGAGCTAGACGAGGTTATTGAACCTTCTCTTGAATTGGAGAGTAGCGTAGCACCTGAAATTGTTCGATGCCTTTGCACCAACAATAGAGGAAGCTAATGACAAGGATCATGAAGCTTGGACGATCTTTGCTCTTGAGCGTCGCGGTCGACAAGGTCGCGTGCCCCTCTGAGTGAATGTGAGCAACCTGTCTTGTTGTCTTGTTAGTAGAAGGCAGCGAACCTACGAACTATGAGGAAGCAATGATGAGCCGGACTCAGAAATGGCTAGAAGCCATGAAATCTGAATTGGGATCCATGAGCGAAAACCAAGTATGGACTTTGGTGGACCCTCCTAGCGACCGAAAGGCCGTTGAGTGCAAATGGATCTTCAAGAAGAAAACGGACACGGATGGAAATGTTACCGTCTATAAAGCACAGCTTGTTGCGAAAGGTTTTCGACAAGTTCAAGGTGTTGACTACGATGAGACTTTCTCTCCCATAGCGATGTTTAAGTCCATTCGGATTTTATTAGCAATTGCTGCGTTTCATGATTATGAAATATGGCAAATGGATGTCAAGACTGCTTTCCTCATGGCAACATTGATGAAGAGTTGTATATGATGCAACCCGAAGGTTTTGTCGATCCTAAGGATGCTGATAAAGTATGCAAACTTCAGCGTTCCATTTATGGACTGAAGCAAGCATCTCGGAGTTGGAACCTTCGTTTTGATCAAGTGATCAAGAGCTTTGGATTTGTTCCAAATTGCTACGAAGCTTGCATCTACAAGAAAGTGAGTGGGAGATCGGTGACGTTTCTGGTACTATATGTGGATGACATATTGATTATTGGAAATGACATCAACATGCTTAACGATGTGAAGAGTTATTTGAACAAGTGTTTTTCAATGAAAGACCTAGGTGAAGCTGCTTATATATTGGGCATCAAAATCTATAGAGATAGACAAAGGCGCTGATAGCTTTAAGCGAGTACATACCTAGACAAAGTTACGAAAAGGTTCGAATGGATAAGGCATTGAAAGGTTCGATTGCCTATGTTGTCGAGTAAGATATTGAGCAAGGCTCGGTGTCCATTCTGATGAAATGATAGGGAAGCTATGAGCAAAGTGCCTTATGCCTCGGCCATAGGTTCCATCATGTATGCCATTGTGTACTAGACGGATGTGTCCAATGCTCTTAGTTTGTGACGAGATATCAAAGTGATCCAGGAGTGGAACACTGGACAGTCGTGAAGAACATCCTAAGGTACCTAAATAGGACTAAAGAAATGTTCTTAGTCTATGGGGGTGATGAACAGCTAGTCGTAAAAGGTTACGTCGATGCTAGTTTCGACACCGACAAGGATGATGCTAAATCTCAGACAGGATACGTGTATATTTTGAATGGAGGAGCTGTGAGATGGAGAAGCTGCAAGCAAAGCATGGTCGCGGGATCTATAGTAGAAGCGGAATACATGGCTTCTGAAGAATCGTCAAGTGAAGGAGTTTTGATCAGAAACTTCATCCTTTGAGCTTGGCGTGGTTCAAGTGCATTGGACCCACTTGGAGATATTGTGTGACAACACTGTCGCCATAGCACTTGCTAAGGAACCAAGATATCATCCAAAGACCAAGCATATCAACCGCAAGTTTCATATAATCCGAGATTATATAGTAGATGGAGATCTGAAGATCAGCAAAGTACATACAGATCTGAATGTCGCAGATCCATTGACTAAACCTCTTCCACGTGTAAAACATGATCAGCACCTCGATTGCCATGGGTGTGAGATTGTTGCCAAATGTAAACTAGATTATTGACTCTAGTGCAAGTGGGAGATTGGAATTATGCCCTAGAGGCAATAATAAAGATGTTATTATTATAATTCTTGTTCATGATAAAGTTTATATTCCATGCTAGAATTGTATTAAGCGGAAACATTAATACTTGTGTGGTTTGTGAACAACACGTGTCCCTAATGCGCCTCTATGGACTAGCTCATTGATCAATGATGATTAAGGTTTCCTAACCATAGACATGAGTTGTCAATTGATAATGAGATCATATCATTGGGAGAATGATATGGTGGAGACCAAACTAAGCGAAGCAATTAGATCGTGTCATTGTGTTCATCTTTGCGAAGCTTTTCCTATGTCAAATATTGTATTCCTTAGACCATGAGATAATACAACTCCACAGTATCGGAAGAAAGCTTTGAGGCCATCAAGCGTCATCCTATGAGAGGGTGATCATAAAGGTGTCTCTCGGTGATCGGAAAGTATCATTGGGTTGTATGTATCGAGATGGGATTTGTCCCTCCCAAGTCGGAGAGATATACTTGGGCCCACTCGATGTCGATATCAACACGCTTGCAAGCATGTGGTTAAGGAGTTAATCACAAAGTGATATTGGATTCTGAACGAGTAAAGTACTTCTGTGAGCGAGATTGAACTAGGTATGGCGGTATCGACGATCGAATCTCGGGCAAGTAAAATATCGCGAGACGAAGGAATATGTATATGGGATTGATTGAATCCTGGCATCATGGTTCATCCGATATGATCATCGATGAATGTGTAGGAGTCAATATGGGTGCCGGACCCGCTGTTGATTATTGATAGAAGATCATATGCATATTCTCGAACCCGAGGTCACACATAACGTGTCTCGGCGCTAGGATAGATTGGATAATTGGTTTATGAATTTTTGTTGAGTCTCGGATGGGATCCGGGATATCACGAGAGGTTCGGAATGGTCCGGAGAATAAGAGTCATATAAGGCGATTGCAGTTTTTGGAGTTGAATTGTTAGGATTAATCGGTATTGTGGAAGCTTCTAGAACCTTCGGAAGGGACCAACGTGGCCCCACCTTCCGGGAGGGGGCATGGGCCTATGAGGGAGTGTCCTGGCCACATTGGGCCAGGGGCACAAGGCCCCATAGGGCCCAGCCGATCCTAGATAAGTTTAAAATCGTTTAAACTAGAGATAGGATTTCTAGATAAGGGAAAGTTTAAAATCGTTTAAACTAGAGATAGGATTTCTAGATAAGGGAAAGTTTAAATCGTTTAAACTAGAGATAGGCTTGGAGGATGGGCAAGGGCTGGCCGCACCCCCCCTCTATATATAGAGGGCTGGTGCGCCCCCTCTCCCTCTCACACACCTTCCTCCAAACCCTAGTTGCCCTGCTGCCCTCCTCTCTCCCTCCCGACTGTTTGTAGGCGAAGCCCTGCTGCAGAAATTCGCCACCATATACACCACGCCGTCGTGTTGTAGATCCAATTTATCTCTCCACCCTACTTGCTGGTCTGAGGAAGGAGGAGACGTCGAGGTGCTGCACGTGTGCATCTCACGGAGGCACCGCCACTTGTGGTGCTAGATCGGATCGGATCGCGAGGAGGAGAAGCGAGTACGACTACATCACCCACGTTCCGACGAACGTTCCGCTATGCGAATCTTCAAGGGTATGAAGATCTAATCCAATCTCTCTCGTTGTTTGCATCTCCTAGATTAGATCTTGGCTTTCCCTCTGTTCGCTTCCGTAGAAAATTTTGATTTACTATGCTGCGAAACCCTTCAATTACAACCTAATTTTGTCCATAGCTTAGTTGGGTGCTGCGACACCTTTTATTTTGGGCCAGGCACATGTAATTTTCGCAGGAATTAAAATAGCCACTTTTTAGAGTCCGTATTTGAGGAGAAAAAGGACTTCTAGGGTTGGTTTCGGCCACCACCTCTATGGTTGGCCGAAATCCCACCTTTTCCTCCTTAAAAACTCCCCATAGCCATCACTTTAGACTCGGATTTTGTTTAGACATAAAGTTAGGCATCATAGCATCTTCGCCAAGGCTCGAGCGTCATAGAGGCCTCTTGTACTTTGCACCTATACAGGATCCCACCTTTTCAATAAAGCTTTCATCGTAATCTGCAATATCTTGATTGCAATATTAGTTCTTACTTGTTCTTGGTTTCAGGTAGAATAAGACCCTCGTTGGTCAGGCTGATCCTATTTCCGCAGGATCGGTAACCTCCAGGAGATTGGCCTTGCTAATGCAACATTGGCGCTCGTGCTCGCACGTGTAGTCGGATCGTAAAGCCCGAACTCCACCAAATCGATTATCACCATCTCATCAAAAGATCAGACACCTTTGCCCTATCAAGTGGTATCAGATTTCAGGTTGCTCGGTGAGATTTACTGTTTTCGTAGATTAGATCTATTTTTACCTATAACCCATGAAAAGCCAAAAACACAATTAGAGTTTAGATCCATCCCATCACCAATCTACGCCTTCCATTATCTTTTCAGCTTTGCACTGCTGAATTTGTGTCTGCATCGTCCCGTCGAGTTGCTGGTCTTAGTGTCTCGTCCTTTAGAGTTTTGAGTTCTGATCACATTAGTCACCGCCACACTCGCAGATCATCACCACCATATTCCGCCGCCATACATACCTCCATATAATCTGCCACATAAAACCCTAGCCGCCTCCACCATATTTCGTCGCCATACACCCTGCCACCATAAACCCTAACACTCCATACGCCTTCCTCTGACACGGATCGATCACCTTTCACAGCGGCATGAGTCCGAGTTGAGTTATTGTTTACTAGTTATTTCATTTTACTTTCCTTACTTGTTGTTTCCGTGTTGAGCTAAAGTCCGTATTGAGCTAAAAGTCTGGTTGCAAGTCCAGGAGAGCAAAAAAAATTTGGAACTGCCTCCAAAAAAAATTCTAGCTATACTAGTTTTCGACCTTGGGGATCACTTTTCTCCATCGGCCGCCATAGCGATATTTTTTTGGCGCCTGCGCGCTTTCTGGAGCATAATAGGAAAATTTCAACAAAAAAGTTTGGGTCTATCCTGTTTTTAGACCCCGTAGATCAGTTCTAGACACTCGCCATCATAGTGATTTTGGACATCTCGGTTCGCTTTTCAGGGTGCCGTATCATCATACCATTGCTAGTTGTGTTGCGTCATGACATTGTTAGTGCTCTAGACTCGCGTCTCTAGTACGGTCTAGCCTAGGACCAGTGCGGTACCGTCGTTGAGCATTCTTTCAACATTGCATTGCTGTTTTGATAATTGCTAACCCCTTTGCTAAGCCTTCCCAGAGCTCCATAGATTTCTCCACGTGCAGTGTCTCGACTCCTGGTAATTGCTCGGTTCAATCTCTGGACCCACTGATCCTCGCGGTTATACATCGCCTTTTTCCTGTTGTTTGGTAAGAACATGTAAGAGCTTTGTATATTGCTTGACGGATTACGCGTGTTGCCACCAGATTTCCGAACTATAGGCATATATATACCTGTTCTTTTGAGGACTAACCATGGCAGATACTTCGTGTGACCCCGCAAAGATGACGAACCAAGAGCTACATGCCCACTTCTCCGAGATGTTGGTAGGACGCGCTGAAGATGTGGATGCAAGACTAGAGGAGTTTAACAACAAGCTCACCTCCGCCATGGACAAGATCGAAGGACTCGAGAAATCCTTCAACGATAAGCTAGACGCTTGGTTCAAGGAAGTTTTGTATAGATTGCCTGCACCTGCACCTGCACCCTCCCCTGATCCGGTTACCCCTAGGCATGGTGCACGGCGCATTCCGATCACGGGTCATACTGCTGGTTCAGCTGCCGCCGCTGCAGCTGATGCACCTCAGGCATCCAAAACGGCTGCTGCTGCAACCTTGGGGGAAGACAACGGGTACTACTATGACTTCGACAACAATGATCTGTTTGACGAGGAGGTTGAACAATCTCGACATCTTGCTGGACGACCCCGACATTACCACTGCAACGCTCGACCACCGGTACGTGATGATGATCATGTTGCAAAGCTTAAATTAAATATTCTACCTTTTGAGGGTAAATATAATCCTGATGCATATCTTACATGGGAGATGGAGTAGAACAACGTTTTATGTTTAAAATATCCTGAGAATATGCTTGTTAGTGCTGCTACATGTGAATTTACTAAATTTGCTTCCCTTTGGTGGTCTGAATTTTGTCGCTTAAATCCTACTACTATTCCTAGTTTGGATTGCTTTAAAAACTGCTATGCGTGTTCGTTTTGTGTCTCCTACTTATCAACATGATTTACTAAAGAACCTGATACGTTTAGAACAAGGGAAAAATTCTGTAGAAGAGTATTATCAGGAATTGCAAACGGGGATGGTTCGGTGTGGTCTTGTTGAAACTACTGAACAAATTCTTGCACGTTTCTTTGGGGGATTAAACAAGGATATTCAACATATATTAGACTATAAGGAATATAATACCATCACTCATTTGTTTCATCTTGCTTGCAAAGCTGAACGTGAAGTGCAGGATCGCCAAACACCATGGAGGAGGACTAATAATTCTGCAGGTCGCACATCCTCTTAAACATCCCGAAAATCAGCGCCTTCTTCTCGTGATTCTCCACCAGCTACTACCACATCCAAAGCTACCACAAGGCTTCCTTCAGCTGCTCCTCCACCGTCATCCAATACTCCTGCTCATAGTGCATCTTCTATGGCTTCCATGGGTAAAACAAAGGATATAGAATGCCGCAAGTGTTGGGGTTATGGTCATATTGAGTAATAGTGCACAACACAGCGTGTTATGATGGTGAATATGATTCAGCAAGTGACTTTGATGAAGATACATTATCTCTTATTTCTGCTCGAGATGGAGATAATTCTGATTCTGAAGAAGAGATAGAGGTAATGGGAGCTGAAACTGCTGATCAATACAAGAGCTTAGTTGCACAACGTGTGTTGAGTGTGCAATTGAGAAAATCTGAGCATGATCAACGCCACAACCTGTTCCAAACACGCTACGTTGTCAAGGAAAGAGCTATAAGAATCATCATTGATGGAGGGAGTTATAATAATCTGGCTAGTGTTGACATGGTAGAGAAGCTTGCACTTCCAACAATACAACGCACACATTCATATTACATCCAATGGTTTGAGAGTTCTTGCAAGATCAAGGTAACAAGAACGGTACGCGTGCATTTTACTATTGGTACATATTCTGATTTTGTTGATTGTGATGTTGTACCTATGCAAGCTTGTTCTTTGTTACTTGGTAGACCATGGCACTTTGATAGAGAATCTTTTCATAATGGTAAAACTAATCGCTATTTTATTATGCATAATAGAAAGAAAATTGGTCTAAAACCTATGACTCCCGAACAGATTTTAAAAGATGATCTTGCTAGAGCTAGTAGATCTAAAACTGAGAAGAAAAATAAAAGTGAGAATCAGATTGTTGCTGCAGATTTTGTACCACCAAAGAACACTAAATCTCATTCTAAACATGCTACTAAAATTCGTTTGAAGAGTCCATGTATGCTTCAAATAAAATTGATATTGCTGAACTAGATGTAAACAATACTCAATGTTATGCAATTGTCTGCAAAGAGGTTTTATTTTCATTTGAGGATATGCCTCCTTCTTTGCCACCTGCGATTGCTAACCTTTTGCAGGAATATGAAGATGTTTTTCCAGCTGAGATGCCACCAGGACTACCTCCTATTAGAGGAATTGAGCACCAAATTGATCTAATTCCTGGTGCCATGTTGCCCAATCGCGTTCCATATAGAACCAATCCAGAGGAGACAAAGGAGATATAACGCCAAATTCAGGAACTACTCGATAGAGATCATATTCGTGAGTCCCTTAGCCCATGCGTTGTTCCTATTATTTTGGTACCTAAGAAAGATGGTTCTTTGCGCATGTGTACTGATTGTAGAGCTATCAATAATATTACTATTCGATATCGTCATCCTATTCCATGTTTAGATGACATATTTGATGAATTGAGTGGCTCTACCATATTTTCTAAAGTTGATTTGCGTAGTGGTTACCACCAGATTCGTATGAAATTGGGAGATGAATGGAAAACAGCATTTAAAACTAAGTTCGGTTTATATGAGTGGTTAGTGGTGTCATTTGGTTTAACTAATGCACCCAACACTTTCATGAGATTAATGAACGAAGTTTTACGTGCTTTCATTGGACGTTTTATGGTAGTCTACTTTGATGATATTCTGATTTATAGCAAATCTTTAGAGGATCATTTGGAACATTTACGTGTTGTTTTCAATGCTTTACATGATGCACGTTTGTTTGGTAATCTTGAGAAGTGCACCTTTTGCACCGATCGAGTTGCGTTTCTTGGCTATGTTGTTACATCACAAGGTATTGAAGTGGATCCAGCCAAGATTGAAGCTATTGAGAATTGTCCGCAACCCAAGACGGTCACACAAGTGAGAAGGTTTCTTGGCCTCGCTGGTTTATATTGGCGCTTTGTGAAGGACTTTGGATCACTTGCCGCGCCATTGAATGAACTTACCAAGAAGGATGTGCCCTTTGTTTGGGGCGATGCACAATAATAGGCCTTCATGATATTAAAAGATAAGTTAACACATGCTCCATTAACTTCCTGATTGTAATAAGACTTTTGAGCTTGAATGTGATGCTGGTGGAATTGGTTTGGGAGGTGTGTTATTACAAGAGGGAACACCTGTTGCATATTTTAGTGAGAAATTGAGTGGAGCTAGTCTAAACTATTATACTTATGATAAATAATTATATGCGCTGGTTTGGACATTAGAAACTTGGCAATATTATCTATGGCCTAAAGAATTTGTTATACATTCTAATCATGAATCTTTAAAGCATAAACGTAGTCAAGCTAAGTTGAATCATCGTCATGCAAAGTGGGTTGAATTTATTGAGTCTTCTTCTTATGTTATCAAACACAAAAAGAGTAAAGATAATGTTATTGCTGATGCTTTGTCGCGCCGCTATACTTTGTTATCTCAACTTGACTTCAAAATATTTGGATTGGAAACTATCAAGGAACAATATGTGCATGATGTTGAATTTAAAGATGTGTTGTAGAATTGTAGAGATGGTAGAACATGAAACAAGTTCAGCTTCAATGATGGATTTGTGTTACGTGCTAACAAACTATGCATTCCAGATAGTTCCGTTCGTCTTTTGTTGTTATAGGAGGCGCATGGAGGAGGATTGATGGGACACTTTGGTGTTAAGAAAACGGAGGATGTTCTTGCTGCACACTTCTTTTTGCCACGTATGCGTCGAGATGTTAAGAGATTCGTGGCACGCTGCACTACTTGTCAAAAAGCTAAGTCTCGCCTTAATCCACATGGTTTATATATGCCTCTTCCTGTTCCTAGTGTTTCTTGGGAGGATATTTCTATGAAATTTGTTTTGGAATTGCCACGTACACAGAAGGGGAGGGATAGTATTTTTGTTGTTGTGGATCGGTTTTCTAAGATGGCACATTTTATTCCTTGTCATAAAACGGATGTTGTTGCGCATATTGCCGATTTGTTCTTTCGTGAAATTGTTCGTTTACATGGTGTGCCAAATACTATTGTTTCTGATTGTTATACTAAATTTCGTAGCCACTTTTGGAGATGTTTATGGGGTAAGTTGGGGACTAAATTGCTATTTAGTACTACATGTCATCCCCAAACTGATGGACAAACTGAAGTAGTGAATAGAACTTTGTCTATTATGTTGCAGGCTGTTTTAAAGAACTTAAAATTGTGGGAAGAGTGTTTACCTCATATAGAATTTGCTTTTAATCGTTCGCCGCATTCTACCACAAAAATATGCCCATTTGAGATTGTGTATGGTTTTATTCCTCGTGCACCCATTGATTTATTGTCATTACCTTCTTCGGTGCAAAATATTTTGGATGCTACTCAACACGCTGAAATGATATTAAACTTACATAAGACTACTAAAGATAACATAGAACACATGAATGCTAAGTATAAACTTGTTTGGAATAAAAGGAGAAAGCATGATGTGTTTGATGTTGGAGATCTTATTTGGTTACATTTGTGTAAAGATCGTTTTCTTGATTTGCGCAAGTCTAAGTTAATGCCACGTGCAACTGGTCCTTTTAAGGTGTTAGAGAAAATAAATGATAATGCATATAAACTTGAGTTATGCAGACTTTGGTACGGTTAGTCCTACATTTAACATTATAGATTTAAAGCCTTACTTTGGTGAGGAAGATGAGATTGCGTCGAGGACGACTTCAATTCAAGAAGGGGAGCATTATATGGACATCCCATCTATTGATACAACCATTATACCTACATCTACACACATACAAGGATCTATTACTCGGGCTCGTGCCAAGCAACTTAACTATCAGGTACTTCCGTTTCTTAGAACTATTCCTCACATACATGAGAATATGATGTTGTCTAAATCAGATGAATTTATTACTCTTAAGAGTGATGGACCAAGCATGGATGAGAGGGACAAGCATTGAAGCATGGTCATGCATGGAGATGGCAGCAAGCATGTGATGATTTAAGAGAAGGCCACGGATGAAGATTTCAGAACTTTAAAGCCATCATAATGAAGAAAAAAGGTTTGAATGAATTATTCAAGAATATTACATCCTAATTTTGTCCATAGCTTAGTTGGGTGTTGTGACACCTTTTATTTTGGGCCAGGCACATGTAATTTTCGCAGGAATTAAAATAGCCACTTTTTAGAGTCCGTATTTGAGGAGAAAAGGACTTCTAGGGTTGGTTTCGGCCACCACCTCTATGGTTGGACGAAATCCCATCTTTTCCTCCTTAAATACTCCCCATAGCCATCACTTTAGACTCGGATTTTGTTTAGGCATAAAGTTAGCCATCATAGCAACTTTGCCAAGGCTCGAGCGTCGTAGAGGCCTCTTGTACTTCGCACCTATATAGGATCCCACCTTTTTAATAAAGCTTTCATCGTAATCCGCAATATCTTGATTGCAATATTAGTTCTTACTTGTTCTCGATTTCAGGTAGGAATTAAGACCCTCGCTGATCAGGCTGATCGTGTTTCCGCAGGATCGGTAACCTCCAGAAGATTGGCCTAGCGATTGCATTGGGCGCTCGTGCTCGCACGTGTAGTCGGATCGTTAAGCCCGAAATCCACCAAATCGATTATCACCATCTTATCGAAAAATCGGACACCTTTTCCCTATCAATTGGGAAGAAGAGGAGTTAGAGAGGAGAGTGAACTAGGAAAGAAGGAGCAAGGTGAGTAGACCGAGACCGGGTCTGGTTCGACCGGTGAGATGCGTCTCCTACACGGCGGGGAAACGGCCGTTTGGCCATGTCAATGCCGAACATGGGCCAACATCGTCAGAAACGTTATCAACCTCGAATCAGCGCGATCAGAGTTTCCTTGTTCCAGTGTTGGTACCAAAAGTGGTGCTGACTTATGCTAAATGTCTCAGTTATGATAGTTTTATCAAATTAACTCGATTATGTACGCACGCTTGAAAAGTTGACATGCACTTTGGAGTGTGGTACATGTGCACACAGTCCATAGACAAATACAGGAGAAAAAACAAAACAAGAAAACTAGAAGAAAAAAAGCATCCAGTGTGAGGCGGTCAATACTTAGTGTGAATGTGCTCCCGAGTGGCTCTTGCTCTTTTTCAATAGCTCTCGCGCTACCTTCCACTTCAATCTATCGTGAGATACTCTCATCATTTAGACAACGATTGGAATCGATGAACTCAAAACACAGTAATACAGCAACATCAGGAAATGAGATGCCATACACGTATTATCTTACATTCCAATAGAATCGAAAGAACATGCTTCCTACTTTCCATATTACTGGTCTTAACTTTATCTAAAATGTATGCATCTAATTAAGTAAAAAAATCAATCACCACATAAGATTATACCTCATGATTGGTTTTCCTCAATAAAAAGTTATAGAATGGCCCCACCCTAGAGCATCTCTAACGGCTTCTGTATTTTGCGGCAGTAGTTGATTTGCAGTTTTGCTGCTGCAAAACTGTGCCCGGTTTATCAGTTACCGCATTTTGCAGCACCCGGCTGCTGCAAAATGTAGAACCGCTATAGTGCCACCAACACTCATTTCACAACATATATGATAAAAAATGAATCAAAAATCAAACATGGGACCACACGTCATGAACAATTATGGATAACCACGAAATCCACATATCATAGCATAAATATTACATAGTACCGAGCATAACTAACAACGAAAGTTTATAGTTCAAAACATAATAGTTCATAGTTTCGAGCATAAACTTAAAGATTATCACTCCACAATGGCATCTCCTATATTATTGGTGTTGCCACCTTCACCATTGCCACCAAAAATGCTATGGCGCAGCCGCAGGGGTCCCAGCGGACGATGCGAGATGGGTCGAATCACCAACGGTAGGCACGGAAGGGGAAGAGCGGGCTCTGATGGCCCTATCCACGTGGCACATCAGGCACACCGGCCCATCAACACAAAGAGCCTCGGTTTCTGCAGGTCCATGATATGTTTCTGCAGGTCCATGATAGAAACTATAAAAGGCTGAACTGCCCTTGTTACAAGTAGGATTTGGTGGTGCAGTCAGGTTCAAACCCCAGCATGACTATTTTTTTGCTATTTTTGCCACTTATTCGCGTTACTCAGGCACGACCATGTCTTTTCATATGCCGGGCTAGGCACGACCATGTCTTGCACGGGCCTAGGCCAGGTCAGGCTTGTGCCAGGCTTTTCTCGCGGGCCACAGGCTGAAGTGTCTCTGATAAATATGGAGACAAACATCATTCCGTCTCGAAAAGGATGTCACAAATTTATTTAATGTATGTAGACACTATTAAATGTATACATATACCTAAATTTAGACAACTTATGACATCCTTTTGAAGGCAAAGGGAGTACTCTTTTTTAATCTGTTCTTAATCCCTTGTCAACAAATACTCTGTAGTAGACCCCCACAAGATAGAACTATTAAGTTAGTCAGCTTAACCGTGCATCTCACACACCGGCACAAGAAAAAAATTTGAAGGACACACACTGGCACACGATACAAGTACATGAGACCAACCATTGGCCGACAAAGAGTAGTACAATAAACCACAGCACAAACATCCATGGGAGAAACAACAGGCTTGGTTTGAGACCACCATCTATATCAACACGAGACCCAGTGATGGTTTTAAGGCTCTACAGTGCACAACCCTGTCGGCAATGGTTGCGGCTTCCCTCTGCCCAGGGCAAAACCACGAGTGCCATCAGGCATACGTGGGCCAGGAGGTTGTTTGTTGGCCACAGGTAGTAGCTGCTCGGGCTTGATGGGCTGCTTGTTTGGTGGTGTGCCAACCGGATTGGTGCCACCACGGTTGATAACCTGGTGATGGTTGCTGCCATTGTGATTATAGTACTGATTGTTGTTCTGTTGATGATACACTCGCCCTCGGCCTCTGCAGCCATGACCACAGCCTTTCCCACTCTTTGGACCTTCTTTGTCAATTGAGTTGTCATCAAACTGTACAACAATAGGGTGGTAAGTTACATGTGATTAAATCAAGAACAAGCACTAAACCCTATTCTTAGAACAGACTGTATAACAACATATGCAAGTATGGTAGTTTCCAGAGAACCAAACTTCCTAGTGGTTCTTCAAGTTAGTTTGGAAGAATATTATGTCTGGGCTGCTTCAATCCAAGTTGGATCTTATTTTAATTATGTTTGGGCTGTGTTAGGTAAACTACAAGACTCCTTACCAAGTGCTCTGGCAATACATCTGACAGTTGAAAGGATCCTTCAAGTTGTCTCTCATTTGATTGGTCTGAAGTCGAGACATCCTCCTCACCGTTTCCATCACCTTCATGCGCTCCCTTTTTCCCTTTTACCGGCCCCTTTGTCTACCATCCAAATCATAAGGAAAATTATTAGTACCAAAAGCAGAAGACATAAATACAATCCATTCAGTGTGATTTTTTTTGCAACAGACACCTCATAGATTTTATGAAAGAATAAACATCAAATATATTGATGTCCACGCCAATAGAAAACATAAATTGTAACAGTTGATTATAGATGGCGGCAAGATCGTCACTGCAACAGCAATCAAAGTCATTTATGTCAATACCACTACTGCACTCTGGATTTATATAAGTTAAAAGCAGGGATGGTAAAAACGAAAGGTGAACTAACAGACTAGTGACATTTGCATAAATAGCAGAAATGTAGTGCAAATACATAGTTCCAAAATCCAGAATGAACTAGTGCATTGACATAAACTTTCCTGCCTTATATGGTCAATACAAGCAAGTGCAGGCATTTAAATTGAATATATACCGTTGGGCAACAACTGAAGAAACATAATATCGTTGGTTGCTAACCATGCAAGTATTCAGGAGCCGTACTCTAAGCCCATTTCTCCAGTTCTTTTCATCATTTAGCTCCAGAATCTGCAAGAAATCGATCAAAATCAAGACAAAACACGGTGCAAACATTGTATTTATGAATTCAAAATCATGTAGCACATACTGCCTTCATAGCATCCTCATGAGTCTCGTATTCCACAAAAGCATGCAGCTAAGTTTCAAGGACAAAAATCAATATGTTAGCAAGCAATGAACATGAACTACTGCCTACTGTTAGCACAGAAGTATACAGCAAATTATCGGGAAAATAACACAAGGTTAAATTAGGAGTGCGCCTAGGCGCTTAAGCATGCTTAATCACTGAGTGACGTCCTTGCACCTCGCAGAGGCGGAGCTAGACGAGGAAAGCGGCTTATGAGCACTGGGAGGCCGGCAGGCGAGAGAAGAGAAAATGGGTGTCAGGAGAGGGGGAAATAGAGCACCTAGCCCTTAAAAACCTTTGAAAAGAAGAAGATTTTCCAAATAAAAATGTATTGCACCTTTTTCAACAATAACTATTAAATATCTTCAAACTAACATAGATAAATCTTTATTAGAAGATCGTATAGTAGTATTGTGAATTTGTAATGGCATGCAAGAGGAATACATGACTAACTGTTTGTTCAGATTACTCTGTAATCATAGTATTTCCAAATACAGACTAGTATAATTACACCCAACGGAGGATGTATTCCATATGTATATAAATAGCAAAAACAATTTCAATTACAATTCCCAACTTAAACCCACCTTTACAACAACTACAGATGCTTAAAGGTCCCAAATTGGGTTAATGTTCTGCCATACCTTTTGTCGAGTATAAAGCAGCAAAAAAATGTACCTAACAGAAGAAAAGCATGATGCACAAATGAACAGCAGAAAACTGATAAGAACACTATAAGATGATCCAAAAAGCCACAATAGGGATGCAGCACTGTAGCACACATGCGTCAAGGATTACCGTACAAAGTTAGCCTATGTGAAGCGTCCAAACAAACGTTTCCCAGAGAAGTCTATTAGATTCCTCAGAGAAGCTGCCTACTTCTGATTTTAGTCATGGAAAAACAAGCTCAGCAAGCTGTGCAACATCTAAAGAATATATTTGTACCCCCCTCCCAAGCTCTTAGAGGCCACGTGAGGTCCCAGCCGTCCGATTGGGGTTCCAAACCACTTCTAACCGTCCGATTTAGTCACAGGTGGTCCGAACCATCCGATCGAGGCGATCCAACCGATCCTGACTGTTCATCTGAACCCTGTTCGGCTTTGAAAATCTACCCGCACTGGCACTGAAGCAAGCTACCTTCACTGACGGTGGGGGCCAGCGTCTTCCGGGGCCAGATGGTCGGAGAGCGTTGGTGTGTGGCTCTATGTCGTTACAAACCAGGAGATGCCGCGCAGTGGCAGGGTGTGGTATTTCCTTGGACCGCCGAGGGTAAAGCTGTTGCCCTCCTCTTTCTCTCTCAGCCGTCGCTTCTCTCCTCTGATCCCGGCCAACTTCGGCCGCTTCTCCCTCCACTCTCTTGGCTAGGATGCAAAGGGGACTGGCGGATCCGGGCGGCCACGCATCTGCATCCCCGCTCCATCTCCATCGAGGGAGCGAGCTAGAGGGCAGCCCATGGTGTCGGTGTGCACAGGCCGAGCTCGGAGCGTGGTTGCGGACGTCCTCCTCTGTAGCAGCTCTGTAGCAAGCAGAGCAAGCTACAAAGGTTCTCCCTTACGTCCTCGTCACTTCTCCTTGTCGCCGTGTTCGTGCCGCCAAGCATGGGCCACCGCCCAATGCGCGAGAGGGCAAGGATGTCTCCTCCCCTGTCTGAACCAAGGTCCACGACGCTGGACAGGAGGTGCACGGGCGGCAGCTCCCAGCCCTCCACGGTGCTCCTTCCCAACCACGAGCGCCCGAGGGTGCAGCAGGGATGGGAGGAGCGCAGGCCGCTGTCCATGACCTTGACAGCCTGCAGGTTCCATCTACCCCGACCCTGGCCTTAAGCAGGTGCATCTCCTTCCCCCTCTCTCTCTCTTTCTCTCTCTGATTGGACTGGGCACGGGTTCCAGGGTCAGCAGACATGATGGCTTGGAGGATAACACACTTCGTTGACTATCTGTCTAGCTGCGCCGTCAGCAGCAGCAGGACAACAGCAAGACGGCGTTGCTTCCCCACATCACGAATCTGGTTGAGGTGCTCTGGTGGTGGTGCCTTTTTCTCACTGTTTTTTTTTGTTTTTCCTTGTGCTGAGTTTGCCTTTGATTTCCCCTGCAGATTCAATGTTGGCTTCAAATGATCTGGGTGTTGGTGGACATCATGGGCTGCTTTCTCCACGGATCTGCAGGTTTAGATGTTTTCCCTTTCGATTCATTACGTTCCTGTAGGCAATATGCTTTTGGTGTGCTCGTTTATTCATATTCATAAGATAGGATCCTGGAATGCATGGTAGTTTCCTCCTGCTTCAGTCTTCATTCCTTAATGCTGGACAATAATTCTGTAGAAGAGGTAATATACTAAGGTAGTTTCTCTGCGCTTGTATTCTAGCTTATTTCTCTCGTTTATTTTGGGAGAATCAGTCTTGCATAGCCTTTGCATTGTATCATGACACCTTATGGGTGAAGCGTGTAGCAGATAATCAATTCTGACACACAGTTAAATGGTTGTTAAATCTACAATATTTATTTATATATTAAGAACTATATAATCTAAGAATTAGAACTTAGCATGATATATTTGTCAAGTTATTAAAATGTTACATTACCGAAGTGATTTTTACCATTGGCCTATTCTACAATAATTTGGTTGCATCTTTTCTGTTTCTCTCCTATATCGGCAGTAGTATATCTATACATGACTCTCCTCCAAAGGAACTTTAGTCTAGAGTATAATGGTGGAGCAGAAGGTTGTTGTTCATTTAGTTGGTAAGCATCTCCTATGTACTGCTATGTCATACTATGTTCTGGTAAAATGTATTGTAAAGTATTAAAGTAGAATTAGATTGAGCGTTTTTTATCCGAGATCCACTTGAATGTTTTCATCGATTGTTCATATCGGTTTGCCCGCCGCAGGCGGGCAAGCACGCGGCAAGCCGCATGTCCCTACCTAGTTGTTCGAATCAAGACTCAGACCGGGAGTAGACTTGTAGTTATAGTGGAGAAATCAGGTTCTTATTGCACAACTTGACCATGTACTTTACAGTTTACACTACCTGATACTGTTTTTCCCCGAGCACATCAGGAGAAGATCAAGGAGATAAAAACAGAGGTAGTGAGGAGGAAAGAGTTCGTGAAAATCATGATTGGGGAGTTTCAGGGTAAGGAATCACATCTTTAGTCCATTGGATTTGATACTATTCAGGTCTATTTTAGTGATATATGTTCAGAGAGTTTTTATGCTAGTTCAGAAAACAAGAAAACCTTGGCCAAAGTGATACACAAAAACCTACTCCTTCCGTTCCAAAATATAAGACGTTTTATCTTTTTTCTGGAACACATGTATCTAGATGCCTTTTAGTGTGTAGGTTCACTCACTTTGCTCGAACCTACACACTAAAAGGCATCTAGATACATGTCTTCCAGAAAAAAGATAAAACGTCTTATTTTGAAACGGAGGGAGTAGAATAGAGGGTAATTTGGAATGGAGGGAGTATGTAGAATATGTAAGACGGACATTGGGAATTCCTCAGTGTTGCAACTACAATTCTGTTATTTTTGTAATCGCTGTGTGTGGCCAAACTGTATTAAATGTAAACCATATAACTGGTAGGTCTGTAAACCGTAAACCATATAACTGGTAGGTCCTTTTTTTGGTTTTATGTATTGACTCAATCATTCAACTTGGATATGACCCGGAGGTGATTTGGAGCGAAATCTGAAGTACTAACAGCCTTGGTTCAAAAAATTGGCTGATTAACTGATTAATCCCTGCTCTGAGGGTCACCGAATAGTAGCCGACTAACTGATTAATCGGCCAATAACTCATTAACTGGCCGATTCGCTTATCAATCCTCTACTCGCCAGCTGGCCAAGCAGTTACCAATTAATGATTTCCTCAACATTGCTAACTTGAAATAGCTTAGATAATTGCAGTGCGGATAAGAGCATCCCAACGGCGCAGCCCATTTCGGACACCAAATGTGTCCATTTGGGGCTGGCCAAGGCTGCGGTGTCCTCCCTTGTCCGCGTGTGCGCCCAAGGGGGGGGGAGCATTTTCCCGCCAAATTCGGCCACGGGTGAGCTCTCGGCCTAAAAATGCCATTTCACAGCTTTTATCCCACAATTCAAAACAAAATATGTGAAGATACGATAGTTCAACGTGCAATAGCTCAACATACATTCATCCAACATACAAATGTTCACATAAAAGACCAACATAGTTCAACACAAAAGAATAGCTACACGTGGGACGATTATGCATCCCTTTCAAGGATCATCTTCCGCCTCTTCTCGAACCAAACATCAACTTCTCTTTGCTTGAGCTCAAAATCCTTGGCCATTGCTAGGGCATTGAGCTCAACTTCCCTTCCTTTGAGCTCAACCTCTTTGGCCTTGCTTGGGCATTCAACTCAATTTCTTTGAGTTTGAGCTTGGCTTCCTTTTGCTTAAGTTGGAAATTGAGCTCCGCTTCTATGGCTGCGGCCTGGGTTTTGTTCTCATCGAGCTCTAGCTTCCTAGCTTGATAGTCCATGAAGCTCTTCATTTGGTCCTCTCTATCCTTGTGCTTCCTCTCACTTGCCACCCCTTTGTCGGCTATCATGACTTTCAAAGCGGATTGCAAGGCCACGGCATTGGCTCCACGGAGAAGATCAGTCTTGCTTGCCTTTGGGCCCTTTGGCCGACCCGCACGGTTGCCTTTTGGGGCCTCACTAGCTTCGGCCTCCTCAAGATCTACCACCGAGGAGTTTCTGCTTCTCACCCATTTTGTTGTCCCTCTAATAGATCTCATAGATTTCTCCCCACTTAGGACAATCCTTGATTTCTTTCCAAGCATGGACCAATGTGAATCCCTTCATGACACTCTTTGAAGTTGAGTAATGCATTGAGCACCAATGTGGCCGTGCCTTCTCCACTCACGGGTCGCTTTTTGACATGATCAAAGGCGCCTTGGAACTTGCTACACTCTGCCAAGATGAACCCCCACCTCTTTTTTAGAGTTTGCATTGCAGTCACTGAAGAAGTAGGGCAAAGTTGTAGGGCGACAATTGACAGTGTTCATACAAGTGATCATGAACCCTTCTCAAAATGTGGTTCCCTTCTGTTGAGCACCACACATTGGGTCTTGCCCCACCTCCATCCAAGCACCACAAAGAACTATGTCCTCATCCGTGTAAGATCCGGTCCTCTTGCACCCTACGGGAGCTATGCGGGTGAGCTCTTCCTCAAACAATGGCTCGTGCTCAATCAAGACTCCTTATTGAGTCCTAGCCGCAAAGATGGTGCTCTCTGTTTCATCACCATATTCCTAAGCACAATTATATATAATATACACAAAATGCAACAACAAGGGCAAATGTTGTACAATAGATGGTCTAGTCCACACCTCTCGGACGATTGTCGGTATTGCAGTGCCACGGGGCCTTGCTATGAACCATCTTTTGTGCCTCTACCACAAGCGCAGCACCAGCGGTTGCCTACGTCTATCGCAATTTCTGACCAACGCGACGGGCAGCCCTCTTCTTGTTTTCCGCAGACAGGCTCTTTCTTCGGCTTGCGCAAAGCCTCGACGGTGGGCTGGGGTGTGGTTGCGGGGCCGAAAGATGGAGCAGGGACGGCGGGGGTGGTTGGGGGCGGCAGCGGCTATTGCTCGTCCATGGCTTCCTAGGGGTTGGATGCGCGGGGGGGGGGGGGAATGTGGGGAATTTTGGCCCTGACGAGCAGGCCAAGGAGGACAAGATGAGGACGCTTGCGTTGTTCGTTGTCCGTCGCCCGTCCGCAAACATTGCACCAATTTGGGTCGCGAATCGGCCGGGCCGAGGCTACAGACGGTCCCCCCCCCCCTTCCCTTGCGTTGGGAGCTCATTTTTGGGCCTTGCTGTCCGCAGACAGCGTTTAGGACAGCCTGGGTAGGGTATGCTCTAACTTCTACCAATTCTGCCCCTTAGTGACATTGCTCATTCGAGTTGCTTATTTTTCACTTGTTGCTACATGATGAAATTTCTGATGTGTTTGGTTTCAGGTGATACACGAAGAGCATAGGCATCGTGTGGGTATGGGAGCTTGGGTTCAACACACTTGGCAGCTCCATATTAGTTAGTTTTAGATTCAGGTGTGAATGACTGCTAAATCGTGTGTTGGTACATCAAATAAGAAGGATAGTATGCCACGCTTATGCAAAAAGAGATGTGGCTTCAATGTGTTATCATTTGAGGAACATTGCTTATTGTTCATGAATTGTGATTCAGTAAGTATTGCGCTCCACAGATCCACGAGATATGTTCAGGTCACATTCATTTTAGCCCTTACAGCAAGCTCGAACAAATAGATTAGATTTTGAGTTTCTTGCAGAGGTTCTCAAAACATAAGAGCATGTACTGTTACAAGATTCGGAACCAATGCAAAAAGGGATATAACAAAGATGTCCTAAATGTAAGGGCCAAATCTCCAACTTAATATACTTTTTCGTGTAAAATATTTTTTATTAAGGACCTAAAGTTTGCAGAATAGAATATTGGATCAAGTCTAATGCATTAAGAACAATTCCATGAGAACATGCTAGTTAATCATAGTCAATTCCCCACAACATTATAAAAGAATTGAAATCATGATTACCTTGTTGGCAAAAAGCATATCTAGCTTGGCAGATCTATTAGTAGCTGGACCAGGGCCATTTGGAGTCTGAGGATAGCATGTACGAATTGTTTTCACACTGATACATGACAAAATCAATTAGTACTTATATTGTTCATTCTTGGGGGATAGGGTGCATGCTTCAAGTACACCTACCTGCCAACAGCTGAAAAGATCTTCATAAGATTCTGGTAAGAAGGATCGCCAGGAAGATTTTCTGCAACAACAATTCGAGACTACAAGAGAGCTAGTCAAATGAAACAGCGTCTATTATCTAAAATGACAAAATGAAACAACATATGTGCAAAGATGATGAATACCTGGAACTCCTGCATATCAGATTCAGTAAATGGATGCCGACGTTTTACTCTTTTTCCATCACCACTTATAATCTACAGTGTAAAGGTAGTAAGTAGATACACATTAAGTACTTTATGCTAACAATATAAGTAGATAGTTGACAGCATTTTACTACAGAAAACAACCTATATAACTTACAAGTTTTGATGAGGTACAGAGAGCTGCAGCAAGCATTGCGTTATTATGCAGTAATGCTTTTATTTTCTTGAAGCCGGCAATAACTGATACTGGCACTGCATTCAGGGAGACAGCATATTACTCACCACGGATACGTTAGTTGGAAGATCCTATACGACAAATTCTTAAGATTGGACCATAGACGAAAACACAAAATCCACCCTATACCCAGCTATGAGTACCAGATAAGTTAAACAAACAAAAACACAGCGTTGTAGTTTATCCAATACTAGCTGAATGCACATGTGTTGCCATGGTCCAATAACTTTTTGCTTGTCACACACAATTCTATTGTGCTTTGTTTGGATGCACAGAATTGATTTTTGGAATTGAAATCGGCGGGAATTCAATTCCTGTCTGGAAAGGAAATGACTCCCAATTTGAATTCTGACGTTTGTGTGGTTTGGAATTTGTTGTTGGAATCAGAGGGTGATACCCAATTCCGATTCCTGTTTGGATGTGCAAACTATGGAATTCGATGTTTCTTTGCTTTTGGACAATATATATACTTGTGTACATGTATAAATAGTAGCATGTGTGTATTAAAATGTATATGTATTATTTTCCATACATAATAATATTAAAATAATCCGTACATGGCACACAATAGTCATGAACACTTCAAACAAGCGACCGACCGGATTCCATCGCACCGTCGAGGAAGATAATTGGCAGAGGTGGCCTCCTCCCTTCGTTACCAGTGCCATGGCCATACACGCGCTGAACCAAGGCGTCCGCTCGAGTTCCGCGGCCGCCTCTCTCGCACATAACTTCAATATAACTAGATCTGCCAGTAGTAATATAACTTGAGGCCTCACGTGTTGAAGTTTCTCCTCGTCACCTCCACCTCTTGTAACACTACAAATCAAAATAAGCAAGATATGGTTTTGGAGCATACATATGTTGATTTACTCTTATCTTTCATTCCCCTGAAATTTGGTAATGCTAGCTATCTGGTTCCACAATTGTAGAATCCACTAGGTCAGTGACCTCCTGTCCAATGACAATGTACGCAAGTTGGATTTAGATAGACAATTAAATCATCGACTGAGACGGTATGCAATTGTCGCCTGCCACAAAAACCATCAGCAACATCTAGCAATCAACAGAGAAATGTACGTACTGTTACGATGATGTTGTACTTGGCGACTCCAGTGCGCAGCAACTCAACAAGGTTCAGATATGTAGCAAATCTGATGGAGGACACAAACTAATTCAAACCGAACCTGACGGAGGAACCTGATGGAGGAGACAAACTAATTCAAACCAAATACATGACCATGTTCAGACATGTAGCAGGAGCTAATTTTTTGTTTTGCCTAACCTCAAATTGCTCTCAGTTGCTACTTGTTGTCAATAGAATCTGTAATTTCAACGAAAAAAACATCAGCAAGGAGATGGAAAGGACAGGGCAGGGACGGGCAAGGAAATGGTTAGGGTTCAAAGGGTGGGGAGGGGGGCGCCTAGGCCTCTGCCATGGAGAAGTTGAAGGGAGCCATGGGGGAGAAGGAACGGAGAGGGCATGGACGGGATTAGGATTCAGAGGGCGAGAAGGGGGGCTCCCATGGGGAGTCCATGAACAGGGCTCGCGGCAAGGGGGAGGTGGAAGGGACGGGTGGCCATGGGAGAGAAGAATAGGAGAGGGACAGTACCTGCACGGCCGCCACCGGTCTCCAGGCCGTGAGCGGGACAGAGGAAGTCTTACGCGAGCAAGAGAGTCATGCGATTCCACGACCTTTCCGAGGTCCTGACCTCCGAATCGGTACAAGGAGGTTTCTCACGTGACCGCTCCCCGCACGGAATTGATCCTAATTTCCTTTCGTTGATTCCTAGCACACCCAAACACCAGAATTAAAGTCTCGAATTCCAATTCCCTGATTCCAGACCCAATTCAGTGCAACCAAACACAGTGTTGTGGATTTTGTCTATTAAGATTGGAGGTCCTCCCTTCTGAGTTTTTCATGATGAAGATTACAAAAATAATTAATAGGGAAGAAACCTTTCTATAAACAAAAAATATCTTCAAAAGGCATTGTTTCCTCATCTCCCATCCCAATGGGCTGCACACTTATTGTAATTTTTTTTATGCAAATGAATTGTTTGAAACAAGTTAATACCATTTTTTAAGGTTTGTGGCTTTAGCATCATTCAGTAAATTTCATTGGGAAGCTATTATGATCAATGAGTTGCAAAACATCTCATGTAGCAAATAGAGCCATTGATGTTGACAAAACAAACGGTTGCAGGTTGCATTCATCTGCAACGATGTACCTCTCACTATGTTTTTAAGAGGCAGGCGTACACTCTCTATTTGATGAACTAACTCATACAATTATATACAAATCTCAACTAATTAAGCAAAGCAGACAGCAAACCGGTTCAGTGTACTCGTGACTCAGCCTGTCTGCTGGGCCTCAAAGACGCTGGTGCCAATCCTTCTTCCCTTCCAGGGCAAGAACTGCCCCCTAAGGCTGAACTACCATGTATTGTCCCCTACGCGCGAAGTTAGAGAAGCAAAGCACCCGGCCGTCACATGTGGTGACCTAGAAGGAGAGCGCCTGGCCGTTGAGCTAGGCGTTGCTCTACAAATCTTCCCTGGTTGCGCGACATGGGCTGCCACCATCCCGGGCACTATCACCCCACCGCCACCTTGCGGCATCGCCAACATTCGTCACCACTCACCAGCAACATGTTGAAGTAGGCCAACCCGTTTATCTTGAAACGGACCCACCTCTCCCTATGCAGGGCACTGTGTGAAACGACCCTAGCACGATGTTGGTGTGGTAGTAGGCGAAGGCCGGCTCCACGAGGTCGAAGTGCTAGAGCGACGGATTGCACCACCCTCCATTTTTGTTGGGGAGTGCATAGTTTTAGGGTCAAAGTTGGTCGCCTTACCCCATCACCGTGATGCTGGCGCTCAGGACTCAGGAGGCACCACCAGCTTTCACAGGAGCAGCAACTCAGCCCGTTGTTGAACATCGTTGTGCTCAATTGGTTCTCGATGCTCTCGTGCATATGGTCCAGCATCCAAGTCCCTCGTTAGTGGCCACAACGGTCACCTCACGATGCTCCTCGCCAGGACGCAGAACCCGTCGAGGTCATCGAAGGCCAGGCGCACGCCGTTGTACTCCACCACCGCACCGCACTGCCGTTCTTGACACAGAGGGCGAGGTAGAAGACAGATGAGTAGCCAGCACTCCGGCCAAAGACCTCGCGGCCAAAGACAGTCGCAGAGAACTCTGGCAGATTGGAGTCAAGCTTGAACGTGAGGACGATGATGAAGCCGGATGCTCGCACACGTATATAAGGAGAAGATAAGGAAGCTTCATGCCGCAACAAATAGGATCTCAATCTCTACAGATTCATGCCGCAACAAATAGGATCTCGATCTCTATACGGCCTGTTCAAATCATCCACGAGAACCCAATAAGATTTTTTTTTCGATACGTTTTTTCCCCGATGATTAGCAGATCATATTGATACGGAAACAGGAGTTTTGATCCCTTTTTTCTACTGACCCGGAGTATTTTGGCAAGGAAGAGGAGCGACATACGTACCATCCATCATCACCTCTAGCAATTTAATAGTAAAGATATGAGCATAAGTGCGTCTAGATGGAATAGACATGAGCATCTTCGACTCCGTCTTTCTAGTAAAGCAAATCAACAATATGATGAATACAATGCCATACTAACATAAGCCTTGCAAGAAAAAATGTCTACTCCCAACAACTCTGATTGGTATTGAAGGAATAAAGTACAGGCATAAACACATCAACATATCCATCTAAATTCGAATCAAGTTACTGAAAAGTAGAACCAAATGTAAATATGCAACTTACCATATCCCTGAGGATCCTTGCTAATAAATCTCATCAGATGTTCCGTAGTAGCCAGGTTTATGTCACTGAAATAATACTCCACCTACCAAATTCCATCTATTAGGTAAGAACAGGTTAAAGCAAAATAAAATAAGAACTGAACAAGTACAGAACATTATCGTTGATTACTGCCCTGGTGTCCTCTACCGATAAAAATAAGAGGACCACCATTGTAGACAAGACTTAATTTCAAACTACAATGCATCCCAGAAAACTCCACCTAATGTACCATTTCTAGATACAGTATTTTGTTTAACTGATTCCATAAATAACATGTACTACTATGCAACTATACAAGGAAAATATCTCCATAACCACATTGCACCAAATAAAGCTGCCACAAAGACAAAATAGAAGTCCCATCAAACTATGAACGGGTAACCACTTAGAACAGATGCAAAAACATTACCAAAGGAAAGAATCACTATATTGTTTCAACCTTCTTAAGCCGATGTAGGATAGTGTCATTGTTCACAGTAGGTAAGATCCCTAAGTGTGTTGTGCAGAAAAGTAAATATGCATGTTGATCATTCTCGATTAGAAATTGTGCTTAAAATAAAAATAGTGGGGGTTTTGTTGTCTACCGACCAATCACCCAATGGCGCCTAGTTTTGTAAATCTGCCACTGACAGTCTGAAAGATGTCAGTAAAACGTACAACAGAAATGTACTAAGTTTTCCCAATATACCACTTCGTTTCCTCCCATGAATCCAGCATATTTTATCAGGATGCTAATTACTTTTGAAGCAAGCAAGAAAAATGAATCTACTATATTCAAAAAAAATCCCGGCTCAACTATGTCTACCTAATACCCTGCAGCCATGCAGTCTGGCTATCTTTAGTATGGTAGTTATCCTGTTGTTACGGTTCACAACACATAATGATAGCATGAGGTGCATTTCGTTTATGGTTGAGGTGGATATCGAAGCAACCTTTATGATAAATAGAAAGATGCATAGTTTCTTTCCTTTTTCCTATAATTATATCTTGATATTATTCTGTATCGTAGAAATATTTACTATAAAAACAATCAGATAGATTTGACCAATTCCTGTAAAACAGATGCCAAGAAAACTAAATAAAAATGATTAATTAACCCAATAGTAAATACCTAGTAACTACAAAATCGAGCTGGTCCAAAAATAATGAATAGATAAATTGACCAGAAAGGGCACATTATGATGCATTGAATTGTTCCTAAGTCACTCCCGCGTTTCTACTTAATATAAAGGAAAGAGCCCTTCCTGGTTACTCGGAAAAAGTCACTCCCAAGGAAAAATAGCAGACATGCATTCCTAAAGCTGAGCTCAACAGTCTACTACCAGCACATATCCATTTGGAAAACAACATTATTACCCACGGATAAATGGACACATTGTTGCTACAAAACAAATCATTGTCCCAGCGGTCGACTAGACTAAAAACCTATTTCGGTCATAGATAGTCAACTGAAACACAATTTCCTACTTCACATCATCTGGATCATACAGTTCGTGTTTGATCCAAGTCCCAACTGCATCTACTAAAAGAGCGACACCCACCTGCTTGGTGATCTTTTTCGCGACCTCATCGGCATGCCCGTCCACCAACGGATCAGCGGCTGATGGCGCAGCGCGCTCCAGTTCCGGCTCCTTGGCAGCAAATCCACCGCCAACCCTCACCGACACGAAGAACTCGAACGGCGGAGGAGGTGGGGGCGCCGCAAAGAAAGCCGCGCGAGGAGGTGGTGGAGGTGCCGCGAACACGCGGACTACCGCCCGCGGTGGTGGCACGACCGCGGCGACCCGCGGCACGAACTCCGGCGCCTGCGCGTTAAGGCGGCTGTTAGAGCCGCTCCTCTGCAGGCTCCCGGGCTGGTCCGTCGCCTCGACCGCGAACCACCCGGCGGCGATCTGGTCGGGCACCTCCAGCTGCGGCATAGGGTTAGGGTTTGGGCGGCTGGGGCGGCGGTAGTAGCACGATGGCAGCCACTACTAGCTAGAGAGCAAGTGGCAACAGTTGAAGCTTCCTCTAGTAGTAGTGGCCGTGGTGGTGCGGAGAGAGCTTGGATAGTGGCGGAGAAGGGGTTTCTCAAAGGTAGGGTTCCGGTGAAGTCGGGTTATATATACTGGCGCCGAGGCCAGAAGCAAGCCTGTATTTTAGCCATATAAATTGGGTTGAATGGTCGAATACAGTGGAGAGGAACAATTCAGTATCTTAGTTCCTCCATCTGTCCATAGGAAGAGTAGTTTTCCTGCTTGGTTTTTAGTACTCTCTCTGGTCGTATTAGATTTGTTAAAATTTGAATGAATATATATGCTAAATAATGTCTAGATTTATTTAAATTTAAACAAATCTTTCAATTAATATGGGCCGGAGAGAGTAGTCTTGTTACTCTTTTAAAAGCCACTAGGCTACCCGCCTCCCCAGTGCGTCCTCGCGTGCACGCGATTGTTGATCGTTGGTCCTGTCAAACAGTACAATTTTCCCTTCGCATCAATAGCAGCCGCTGGATCAGGTTGATTTTTTCTCACTTCGGTGTTGCTTGCATTGCTCCATAACGGGTGGGGACACGAGAGTGTGTGGTCCAACTAGCATTGCAGCGAAAGCCTCACGGTAAGTACATGTCCTGCTGCAAGGATGGCAAACCCTACATCGACTAAAATATCCCAGGCCACACCCCCAATCCGCTGCCTCCTCCTCTCCTCCCTGATTCGTTGCCTCCTCTTTTCCTCCTAGATCCGCCGCCGCCTCATGTCCTCCTGATGAGATCATGAATATCCTGGATATGACCAAAACTAGTATTTCTAGACTTGTTTTTCAGGTGAAATCTAGTAATAATTATATTATATATTATTTTAATATTAATAGCAAAACTACTACACATTTAGGCAAGAAACCCTAGGGCAGAGGGGAGGCCGCCACCACCCTGAGATCTGCTCCAACACGCCCGAAAGGGGAAAATCGAAACTAACCTACCTAGACTACATCCTATCACTACTCCGACGCCATCCCTAGGCCATCTCTCACCAGCTAGTCCGGCGAGAGAGTCGTGCACGCGATTGTTGATCGTTGGATCCTGTCAAATAGTGCAGGTCCCCCCCCCCCCCCGCATCAATAGCAGCCGATGGATCCGGTTGAATTTTTCTCACTTCGGTGTTGCTTGCATTGCTCCATGACGGGTGGGGACACGAGAGTGTGGCCCAACTAGCATTGCAGCGAAAGCCTCACGGGTAAGTACATGTCCTGCGAGGATGGCAAACCCTACATCGACTAAAATATCCCAGGCCACACCCCCGATCCGCTGCCTCCTCCTCTCCTCCTTGATTTGCCGCCTCCTCTCTTCCTCCTAGATCCTCCGTCGCCTCATGTCCTCTTGATGAGAACATGAATAGCCCGGATATGACCAAAACTAGTATTTCTAGACTAGTTTTTTAGGTGAAATCTAGTAGTAATTATACTATATATTATTTTAATATTAATAGCATAACTACTACACATTTATTATTTACATGCAGAACTACAGAATACTTCTATAAGCCAAGAGTTAAAATGAGGAGTTGGAAAGCCGCATGCATGCGTGGTTGGTGCAATTGTCCATGCAAAGATGTGGTCTATATACATGCATGTGCATTCCTAAATGGTTTCTCACATACCCAAACACAAGAAGAGAAGCAAAGGGACCTTGGTGTTGGGGATATGCTAAATGGGTATCACCATTGCATATCTCTAATCCGGATAACCCGGGTAACCCATAGTCGGTAGCGAGGCCTATGGCCTGCTGGATGGCCCAGTGTAACATCCCAACATTTAGGACTAAACAAATGGTAGATTTAGGATTTTGTGCATCTGCATGCATGCATCTGAAAATCTGTGTAAATTTTTTTGCCAAATTAAAAGACTAGAGTGATCAGAATTCTCACTCCAATGAATTAGGTTTAGTATCATCCAAGGGGGAGTGTGATGAATTTTTACATGACCTCTATTATTATGTTGAATTATGAGGGGAAAATTTTGAATTATAAATAATTATTCATAATAAGACAAATACAAGTGCTATCAACAAAAGTATAAAGATTCTTTAAGACCAACATTACATTGTTATTTCACAATAAAGAAAAGATTATAATAAAATAATTAAATGAATAAGGAAAATGGAAAATGAATTACAATAATGAAACAAATAGAAGAATTCTTTATTAAAAGAATATATGTATATTACATTATCCTTTTATAACAAAGGAATAACAAGAAATAGTTACAATAATAATAATAAGATAAATTAATGTATTAAAATGTCTTTACATAATTTATTGACAGAAAAGGAAATTACAAAAATGGATAAAAAAGGAAAACATCTAAAACTAAATTCCTATCTAGTATTGATATTCCTGTACTTTTCTCGGTACCTGCAAACAAATACTAATAAGACAAAAAGAAAGGGGTTAGTGTTAAATAGTGTGCTCTCAGTGTTTGCAGTGAAATGCACTGCCATTGTTCATCATTGAGCTTATTTAGAAAAAGGGGCAAGTTTCACCAAATGAAATAGTATCTGTTCTTATTGCAAACTTAGCCTCAGAACCACATCATAGGTGATACGTCGTAAACGTATCTATAATTTTTTATAACGAGGATTGATCTCGTCAATGCCCATTGTTATGAGTTTGGGTTTTGGAGAAGATGGGGGTGCTGGAGATCGCGGAACGGTTAACAGACAAGCAACCAGGAGATACGAGATTTACCCAGGTTCAGGCCCCAAGAGGGAAAACCCTACTCCTGCTTGTCTGCTCTTGATTATGGTGGAACCAAAAGTTACAGGGGTGCGCAGATGCAATCTGGCGTTGAGGTGTGTATGCGGTGGTATGAGAGATATCTCCTCGTTATGCCCTCCTAGCCTTTATATAGAGGTAGGCAGGTCCTGGGCACAGATCGAGTCTGTTATAGGTTTAGGGTTTGCCCCTTTGAATATTCTATCTAATCTAGTCTTGCTCTCTAAGGATCCGAAGACGTCATGGGCTTGGGCCATCCGAAAGTCTTCATGGGCCGTGTATATTTTCATGGGCCTTCCTTGGGCTGGACCAGGTATGCTGATGTCGTGTAACCGTAGGGTATAACCATGTCAGTAGCCCCCGAGTGTTTAGTCAAATCTTAGATTCGACTGAGGACTCTTCAATCTTTCGCGTGCAGCTATTTCTGTTCATCAGAGAATGATTTTAGTATGGAGGGATTGTTGATGCGTGTGTCTGACTCTCCTGACGGATCAGGGTTAGTTAATTGTCTTAGGACAAAACAACACGATCTTCTTCAGATTCAAGTCCCTCGACTCGAACCCGGAACAGATGCTGGCGTAATTCGACTCAGGCCGTTGAGGACTTACAAGAGTGGAATCTCAGTAATTTTCAAATGAAGTACCCAACGCGTCCGTCGGGATTTTCATCGCGCTTGTTAGCATGGATTTTCACTAGCAAAGCGCAGTCGTGTGCGTTGTCAGGCCATCAGATGATATCTGTAGGTCTTATCTTTGCGTCGTAGACACAGCATCCAAAATTTTACCACCGCGGAGGTGTTTCGGGTGGCCAAGGAGGATGTTACTCACTTAGCGTTAATTGGGGCAAAGTTGCCAATAAACTTTTTTATTCTGATCCGAAGGATCGCATTCGAAGAATTCATAGGGTACGCGACCAGCGCTCCCTATGGGAGTAGCCCCCAAGTGTCTGTTCGAGTCGTAGACTCGAGCAGAGACTTTAATTCAGCCGTTGTTTGCTTCAGGTCCGTAGGACACAAAAAAAAATTCGGACGCTTGAATCAATCCTCCCTATTGGAGTAGCCTCCGAGTCCGTAGTGGAGTCGTAGACTCGACGTAGGAATCGAAGCAAATAGATCATTGGCGTAGTACGATATTCATGCTTCGGGTGCACGGCCAGCGCTCCTGATAGGAGTAGCCCTCGAGTAGTTGCTCGAATCATAGATTCGAGTGAGTACTTTTAGCTGTTGAGCCGAAAATTTATAACCGTTGCTAGTATAGCTGTGATGATGTCAGTGCTGACGATCGGTGACCTCAAGCATCTGCGGCGCCAGAGGTGATGTGACTGAACGAACATGGGTCCCACTTTCTGACTTGGAGTTGACTGGTCACGCGCGACGTGGCTATAATTACGACGTCTCCTCGGTTTTCGTGCATAGTGGACGGCGTCGGCTGACGGTTCGCTGCTTTGTCTTGTGCGTGGACGGATGGATTTGTGGCGGCTCTAGGGCTTCCCGATGGACGGTCCACATCCATCGCCGTCTTATAAGCGTAGGGGTTGTTTGTTTTCACCACAGCCAGTTGTTTTTCACTGCTTCCACTTTCTTGAGCTTTTCTCGCCGCGCGCTAGAAGTTCTTCAATCCTTCCCGTCCTCTTTTCTGCGCTCACACCGCCGCCATTCATGTACCGCAATGGGGAAGCCGAAGAAGGCCTCCACCACGGTGGGCACCAGCGCTGCTGCCGGCGGCAAAAAGGGCACCGCCGCCACTCGCGTCACTGATGGTGGGTGGCGATGGACGAAGACGCGCGAGGGCGACCTACGCAAGCTTCGTGAGCGGGGTCTGATCCCGCAGGACAAGGAGGTTGTCAAGATTCCCGGCGACGAGGTAATTCCCCGTCCACCCGCAGGGTTTCGAGTCACGTTTGTTGCTTTTGTTCTTCGGGGCCTCTCTCTCCCAGTCCACGATTTTCTCCGTGGACTGCCATTTTTCTATGGCATCCAACTCCACCATCTCTCGCCAAATTCTCTTCTCCACATCGTCTGTTTTATCACCTTCTGCGAGTGTTGGCTCGGTATCGAGCCGCACTTTGGCCTTTTCCGGAAGCTCTATTCTGTGAAGAGGCAATCCGGCTCCGATGGAGTTTATCCGATCAGTGGCTGCATTATTTCCCTTCGATCCAATTTTCTCTTCTTTTCCTTTTCGATGTCTGAGTCTGTCCAATACTGGCGGAAGAGGTGGTTTTATATCCACGATTCCACAATGGACGGGCAAAACTTTGGCCTTGCCCCTTTCGACTCCACCCAGAAAATCCAACCAAAGAGGTCCTAGAAGAACCACATCCTGGAGGGTGAGGTGGAGGAGATTGAGGGGCTCTACCATCGGGTGGAGGACCTCCAGGTGATTCCGGAGAAGGAGGTGAACGGTGTGGATATTATCCGCACCTTCCTCAAACGTTGGGTGCAGCCGCTCTAGGCTAGGGCGCACCCGATGTTCCTTTATTCTGGCCGCCACGACCCTACGAGAGTTGCGGCTGAGGAGCTCTCCAAGGAGGACCTCGACAGAGTCCTTCGGCTGCTGCTGAAGTTCAAAGCTAATGAGGACCTTCTGGGGCGGTCGCTGACTCCTCCGTTCAACGCCTCTCGACTGGTTCCGCAGGTGTAGATCTGGGACGTGCGTGTAGCGCCTTTTCCGAATGTGTTTTCTTGTACTTCCTTATTCTGAAAGTTTGTTTTCTTTGTGCAGGAGTTTGAGGTACCTGGCATGGTGCCTCCACTACCCGAACGTTTTCCGGATGCGTCGGACAATGAGGTAGTGGACTCCATGTCTGAGCTTCCCTCGGCGCAGTCACCGGTTGAGGAAACCCCCGAGTCGAGCGAGGAGCAGACCCGAAAGCGGGCACGGAGCTCGAGCGAATCGTCGGATGCCTCGACTCCGCCGACGCCTAGGGACCCGCCATGCCTTGTGCGTCATAGTGGAGGTGATGGTGGCTCTTCCTCCCATATTCCGGCCGTGCATGTGCGGGTTGTAGCGCCACAGCCACCGGCGAAGCGGAAGAAGGAAGAGAAGAAGGGCAAGAGGACCTTGCCTGTCTTCAGCTTGAGTGATATGGACTCGTAAGTTCCTTCGGATGCTTTTTGCTATCTTTCATTGTTGCTTTGCTTGTCTTTGACTGATGTTTTATTTTACAGCCACTCCTCTGATGGCTCATTTAGCAATGCCACTCAGGAGTTAGTAAGGGAGTCGAAGGTGACGCCTCCCCCATATCAGACGGTGGCCACCTCTGGAGGCGTTGTCCCGAATCCTTCTCCGCAGGAGGCTCGGGTGATCATCTCCCAGAAGACTATAGCCGGACCTTCGGAGTCTCCGTCTGATCATGTAAGTGTTCTCGTTCTTGCCATGGGGGGATCCCCCGAGCGTTTTTCGTATGATCTGTTGATCATTGCTTCTGTTTTGTGCGTGTCACGGGGGAGCCCCCGAGCGCTTTTCGTGTGCTTGATTTTGTTTTGCTCGTTTCTTGGGCGTAGCCCCCGAGCCCTTTTCCTGATAAGTTGCTTCTTTTCGCAGCCTTTTATGCAAGGCGCCAACCAGCTGGTGAAGCAGCACCTGGCATTAGAGGCCAGCTTGCAGCGGCTTCAGGGTACATCCTTAACTAGGTCTTCTACTTCTTCGTCTGCTTGCTAGCTTACAAAGCTCACACATGCTCTTGTTGCTTTTTGCATATGAAAATAACACTGCCCTCCGTGAGCTTGATGCTCTCAAAAAGAGCCTCGGGCGAGCGGAGAAAAAGGCCGAGGCAGTGCGAAGGAGGCGCCTCGGCGGGAGCTAGGCAGCCTTGTGCTGACCAAGGCGCTGCAGCAGGAGGCTACGGACGCGAGGCGGCTTCGCCACAGCCTTTGAGAGAAGGAGGTAGCCGAAAAGTCGATGGCTGCTGCCAAGGCTATTTCGGGTGAGTAATTTCTTCTATACTTGTTCCATTTCGGCTGCCTTGTCTCTCTGGTTTTGTTTGATTCTCACTTTGCTTTTTCCGTTTATCTAGATGTCGCGAGCATTGAGTTCGACCGCAGTGCTCTGGAGCACGGTAGTACTCTGGATGATGCTACTGCGGCGGTCGAAGACCGCTGCAGCACTGTGGTTGGCTCTCTTGCCAAAGCCAAGGAGGTTCTCGGGCGCTTCTACATGGAGCTCGTCCCCAAGGGCGTTGCCCTTGAGGATGTCGACTTGTTGGTGGATCTTGTTGTCACCGAGGCACCATGGGCTGGCATAAGCGCAAGCAGAAGGGCATCGGCGCGTCCATGGGGCTGGCGATGGCCATGGCGTCCGGGGCGGAGCTGGATCTTCATCAGGTCACCTCCCAGATGCCGACGGCCCCCGACGGATCCGAGGTAGCCTTTGCCCTCTACGCCGACCGCTGTAAACGCTATGGGCCGAAGCTGATTGACCTGCTGGCGGAGTACGCGGTGAGGCAGCAGGAAGAGGTCAAGAGAAGGCAATCTGTCTCCGAGACCACTCAGGACGTAGCTGCTTAGGCCTTGTAGTTGTAGGATAGTTGTCGTCTTCTTTTGTTGTAATATCTTCATGAACACTTCTTGTGCCACACAGTGGCTTTTGTTGTATATATTGAATCTTCGAGTTGTTGCTCATTCGTGTGTTGTTCATATTCTTGTCTGTTTTTTTCTAGGGACCTTCGGGTGATGACCCCGTTGATATCTCGTCTGCTCCACAGCCTCGACCATCCTTGGATGATGTGTCGTAGCTTGTTTTTCTTCGCGGCCGTGTCCGTAGTCTTGAGAAGGGGTTGCTTGGCATCCGAGGCCATGCGGACGTTTGGAATTCGAAGGCGGAACGAGGCGCCACCAGAGAGGAATATCTGATGGGGGAGCTGCAGCGCTTGGCCGAACAGCTGCAGTGTAAGTTTCTTCGAGCTGCTGCTCATTTTCAGATGTGCCTGGTGGCTGGTCATCTTACTTTGTAGGTGTTGCAGGTGCTAACCTTGTTCCGAAGGAGGAGAAGGAGCGCGTTGCAGTTCGGATCAATTGCCTGACCTAGCAAGATATGGAGGCTGGTGGCTTTTTCTGGATGGATCGCGACCGTGCCATGGTCCTTGCGACTGTGCAGGATCATGCCCACGAAGTGTCGCGGGTGCTGCGGCAAGTGAAGACTTCCTTGGCGTCAATTCTTCACGTCATGTTTCCCCTAGATGAAGCGCCATCGACTCTCTAGGGCTTGCTGGCTTAGTTTTGAGATGTGCATCATGTGAGGGAGCTGGTGCGGCACCAGCTAGTTGTGGGGGTGAAGGCCGCTCTTTCCCTTGTGCGGCTACATCGCCCTGGCGTAAATCTTGCGGCTGTGGCGGCTGGGCCGCCCCCTCGACCAGATGGTGTCCTATGTGACATGCGCCCGCACTATGCGGCTGTGAAGCAGTATGTCGAGGAAGTTGTAGATCTCTTTGAGCACCGTGCGCAGGTGATCCTTCAGAATAGGTAGGACCTGTAAAAAGATATATGTAAAATTTGTATATATTCGACTGGGCGTGTTATGCCCTTTGCTGCGAAGGTTAATTGTATTGGCACGTGGTGCTTGTTTGTATGCATGCCCTTTTCGTTAGCCTGACGTGATCAGCTACTCAGGTGTACATGCGTTATTCTCAATCGACGAAGTCGTGAGGTGAGGGGGAGCCCCCGAGTGTGTTGTAGCATAAAGAAATACGAGTGAAAGATAAATTTTGGGGCGAGACACTTAGCTTTTATTCATATCGTAATGAGGAGGTACATTGTTCGGCTGAGTAGCCTTCACTGAATAGCCTTATTGAAAGTAAAGGGGAGATAGCTAGGGGTAGAAGCGTTGCAGTTGTGCGACGTTCCATGGGTTGGAGTATGCGACTCCAGACTCCACGTGCTTGAGGCGATAGGCGCCACCTAGGATGACTTCGGTGATGACGTAGGGTCCTTCCCAAGGTGACTCGAGCTTATTCGGCCGCTCTTGCTTGAGTCGTAAGACTAGGTCTCCTTTGACGAAGGACCTTGGGCGCAGCCGACGACTGTGATAGCTGCGGAGGCTCTGCTGGTAGACCGCCGACTAAGCCGCGACGATGTTGCGTGCCTCGTCAAGTGTGTCGACGGTGTCTTTGAGTGCGGTCGTCGATTCGGCTTTGCTGTAGGCGATGACTCGTGGGGCCTTATGGCGTACCTCTGCAGGCAACACGGCTTCGGCTCCGTAAACCATGAAGAAGGGCGTGTAGCCAGTTGAGCTGTTTGGCGTTGTGCGCAGGCTCCAGAGGACGGAGGGTAGCTCTTCTGCCCATGCTCCCGCGAGCCGCTCCAGTGGGCTCATTAGGCGCTTCTTGATGCCACCGCCGACGAGGCCGTTGGCCTTTTCGACCTGCCCGTTTGTTTGCGGGTGCGCCACAGAGGCATATGAGATGTTGATCCTGAGGCCTTCGCAGAAGTCCTGGAATTCTTTGGAGATGAAGTTCGACCCGTTGTCGGTGATGATGCTATGCGCCACGCCGAACCTGTAGACGATGGATTGGAAGAATTTCACAGCAGTTTTACCCTTTTGGTTGGTAACGGGCATGGCTTCGATCCACTTGGTGAATTTGTCGACTGTGACTAGGAGGTAGACATGGCCTCCTTTCAAGGACTTGGGCAGTTTGCCAATCATGTCGAGGCCCCATTGGGCGAAGGGCCAGGACAGGGGTATGGGCCTGAGTTCCGATCCAGGTGCGTGCGGTTTGTCTGCGAACCTTTGGCACCCGTTACACCTTCGGACGATGTCCTTGGCGTCGTTCATGGCCGTTGGCCAGTAGAACCCAACTCGTAGAGCTTTGGCGACGAGGGCGCGGCTGCCCGCGTGATGGCCGTAAATGCCCTCATGGATGTCTTGGAGGATAGTCTTGCCATAACCGATGGTGACGCACCTTTGGAGCACACCCGAAATGTTGCGCTTGTACAACTCGCCATTGATGATGGTGAAAGCTTTGGACCGACGAGATATGCGCCAGGCATCTGTCGGGTCATCAGGTCCTTCCTGTCCTTCGGGTAGCGCAACCCCGAGTGCTCTGCCTCTTCGGGTGATCCCTTGGGGAATTTCCTTTTGATGGATGGCACATAGATCTATTTGAGGAACACACCTGGTGGCACCCGTGCGTAGGTGGAACCAATGTTGGCGAGTCTGTCGGCCTCTTTGTTGCTTTCTCTTCCAACGTGCCGAAGCTCGCAGCCGTCAAAGTCTCCTTCGAGTGAATTGTAGAGCGTGCGTTACGGGATCATGTTGGCGGCATGTGTGTCGCACTCGTTCATCGTCTGCTGGACGACGAGGTTCGAGTCACCGTAGATGACCAGGCGTGTTGCGCCGCAGATCTTGGCCATCCTCATGCCGTGTATGAGGGCCTCGTATTCGGCTTCGTTGTTGGAAGCTCGAAATTTCATCCGGAGGACGACTTCATCTTGTCGCCCTGCGGGGATGTCAGTATGACACCGGCCCCTGCTCCAGCCTCGCGCTTGGAGCCATCGAAGTGCATCGTCCATGACTGTGTCATGTCCGGGGTGTCCGGCAGCTGCAGCTCCATCTAGTGGACGAGGAAGTCTGGAAGGACCTGGGATTTGATCGCATGGCGCTTCTCGTAGATTATGTCTAGAGGAGACAGCTCGATGCCCCACAGGTCCACGCGTCCTGTGGCCTCTGGGTTGTTCAGGATGTTGTTCAGGGGTGCCTCATTGACGACCATTACCTGGAAGTAGTGGCTCAGCCGACGAGCCATCATGAACACGTCGTAGGCGAGTTTCTGGTAGTGAGGGTACCTCTATTTTGTTGGCGTCAATACCTCGCTGAGGTAGTAGATTGGGCGCTGGACCCCATGGGTCTTGCCATCTTTGGGTCGTTCAACCACGAGCACGGTGCTTACCACCTGGTGTGTGGCTGCTATGTATAGCAGTAGAGGCTCGTGTTCCTTTGGCGTGACCAGGACGGGCGAGGTGGAGAGTAGCCGCTTCAGATCTTCAAATGCATCGTCCGCTTAGGGTGTCCACTCGAATTTGTCTGCTTTGCGTAGCAGCTGATAGAAAGGCAGGGCCTTTTCGCCCATGCGGATGATGAACACCTTTCGGCCATGTCGTCCGGCCGTTGGACGCCTTTGAGGTTCTTCGGTTTCTCCATGGCCATTATGGCCCGAATTTTCTTCGGGTTCTCCTCGATTCCTCGCTGGGAGATGAAGTAGCCAAGCAGTTGACCAGATAGGACGCCGAAGGCACACTTTTCTGGGTTCAGCTTGATCTTGTATCGATCAAGGTTGTCAAACGTCTCGTGGAGATCGTCGATCAGTGTCTTGGCCTCCCTTGTTTTGATTACTATGTCGTCGACATAGACACATATATTCGGCCGATCGGCTCTTGAGCATGCTCGCATGCATCGCTGCACGTGCTTTGCATTCTTGCCGAAGGACATTGTGTTGTAGCAGAATACTCCGAACGGCGTGATGAATGTCGTTTTCTCCTGATCTTCGACCTTCATTCGAATCTAGTTGTAGCCTGAATAGGCATCAAGGAAGGAGAGTTTCTCGCATCCTGCAGTCGAATCGATGATCTGATCGATCCGAGGGAGAGGGAAGTGATCCTTCGGGCAGTGCTTGTTCAGCAAGGTGAAGACCACGCACATCCGCAGGATGTTCGTGTCCTTTTTAGGGACCATCATTGTGTTGGCTAGCCACTCGCTTGCCTTGATCTCCCTGATGAAATCGGCATCGAGTAGTCTATTGACTTCGACTCCGATGGCTTCGGCCCGCGGCTCGGACAGTCGTCGGATGGACTGTTTTACGGGCTTGGCATCTGGAAACACGTTGAGTGCATGCTCGGCGAATTCCCTGGGAACTCCTGGCATGTCCACAGGACACCAGGCAAAGATTTCCCAGCGCTCACAGAGGAATTCGACAAACGCGCTTTCCTATGCGGGGCTGAGGTCGTTGGCGATCAGCGCCGTCTTGGAGGCGTCCGTCGGGTGGACCTTCACCTTCTTCGTGTTGACTGTTGAGTCGAATGACATGTCAGGTGCGTTCTGCCTTGAGATTGGGCGTGCCCCGTTGTCTGTCACCTCTCGGAGCCTTATGAGCTCCTCCTGCATGCCGAATGACTGGGAGATTCTGTTGAAGTCCCTATCACAGTGATCCGATCGGGTGAAGCTCCCGTGGATCATGATGATGCCCCTAGGTCCTAGCATCTTGAGTAGCAGGTACGCGTAGTGCGGTACTGCCAGGAATCGTGCGAATGCCACACGCCCGAGGATGGCGTGGTATTGTGATGGCCAATCCACCACTTCGAACTCGAGTCGCTCGCACCTAAAGTTATCGGGCTTACCGAATATGATGTTGAGCCATATCTTTCCCAGGGGGAATATGCCCTTCCCTGGGACGATGCCATGGAACGTTGTGTCGGATTGTTCCAGGCTGCACAGTGGGATCTGCATGGCTGCTAAGGTGCTAGCGAACATAAGATTGATGTCGTTGCCGTCGTCCATGAAGACGCGACTCATTTCGAATCCTCCGATCTACGCCTCGAGCACCAGGGCAACATGACCTGGGCGAGGATCTGGCGGGGGTGATCTGAACGGCTGAACGTGATGCAGGACTCCGAACAGCTGAGGTACTCAGGGATGGCGGGTGGAGCGGTCACATCGAAACTGACTTGGCGGGTGATTTTCTTGTGCACCCTGTTTGTTGGGCGCCCCTTTTGGATCATCAATGACCCTTTCGGTGCGGGGTACCCATTTCATTGTTTTCTACAGGTGCGATTGGGTGATTCAAGGTCCCACGGGTGGTGGTGGAGGAGCCCTGGGCGATATCACCTAGTGTGTGCGTGCCGTGCACCTGTGGTTCGGCTTGCCTCATCTGGGACATGCTCTCGCCGAGTTTCTGAAACTCGCGGCAGTCTTTGAGCATGTGGCTTGCCTTCTTTTTGCCATCCTGCTTATCGATGTAGAAGTGTATGGTGCATGGGTGTAACATCCCAGCATTTAGGAACCTAATGAAGGGTAGATTTAGGATTATGTATTGTTGCATGCATCTATTTGTGAAAAAGTGGGTAAAATTTTCGCCAAATAAAATCTTAAGTGATCAATGTTTCTTTCTTACTTTAAGATTAGGTTTAGACTTAAAGTAGGATTGTTATAAACTTTGATGTGATCTTAAAAGAATTATGTGTGTTTTGAAAGGGGTTTGAATTTAAAAACTTAAGTGTTTGAATAATAATTTAAATGATTTAGATATAAGATTTGAATCTTAAATTAATTAAGATATAGGTAGTATAACTTAAATCTCAAAACAATAGAAATTATGAAATTCATTTTCATATTATAAAGACATAAACAAGATACAATAGAATAAAGAATAAGAATCTTCTTTATTAATAATAACATAATCTTTATTACAATTGAATAAAATAAATATTACATGAACTATAAAAAAATTACAAAGGATTAAGAAAATTACATCTACTAACTATCCTATATCTAAAAGTTAAACTAAATCTTCATCTTTATCTTTGAACCTGCAAAACAAGGATTAAACAGAAATAAAACAAGATTAGTGTTAGTATGTATTTCTCTCAGATATGTCATTGAGGTGCACTTGACAATCTCATCATTGAGAAATGTTAAAGAGGGGCAAGTTTCACCAATATGAAAGATTTCATCTTTCATAAATTCACAGCCAGAATGCAAAGGACAGCCAAAAGGGATCAGTTCACCAGCCAAGGTAAAAGTAGATTGGTAACAGTAAGATCAAATCTTCTGAACCTATCCATATGTGCATATCAGACACACAGGCTGCACACACACAAGCATGCAAGGGTGTGCTGTCGACTGCACAAGCACAACCAGATCAAACAAAACCAGAGCACAGCCGTGGGGAAGCACCCTAGTGCATTACCACACCACACCACACCACAGCACAGCTAGGGTGAATAGCAAGTAAACCAAGAACAGCAGCCAAACCAACCACCAGATTAACCCAAACATCACCAGGATGGTGACATAAGGAGGGGGGTGAACAAGGTGGACAGCAAGGCCAAGCCCAGGAGCTAGGAGGAGCAGGCTAGCTCCAGATCAAGCATAGAAGTCCAGCAAAACCAGATCAAGATCATCACCAATTTACTCCACAAATATCAGCTTTTGTGGTGAGTTTCATAAAACCTTCACATGATCTAATCATCTTATTTAGAGAAAGGCATGTGTTGTTTTACAAAACAAACCCTCACAAGACACCCAAGTGGGGTGAATCCATCATAGGGATTTCTGAAAATCTAAAGGCAAACAGCAAAGCACCAGAATCCAACAAGAGCTCAGAGCAACATCCTTGCTCTGGTTGTTAAACCATATTCTACAATTCAATCATATATATACCTATGATCTATTTCTAGGCACATCTCTAAAGGAAGAGTAGCACCTTAGAAACAAATCTTTGGGATCCATAGATTGATCAAGATCACTATCATTTTTCCAAGCCATGATTCAATAAAGAATAGCTGGTACTACTACCAGGACTATCTTGATGAAACAACTAGATAAGATTTGAATCCCTAAGCCTCAGACCAACATCATTGGTCATAGGGAATTCAGATATGAGCATCTCTAGTTTTCAAAGCCAAGATTGTCTCAAGCATCAACTAACCAAATCCATGATTTAAAATTAAACTTGTGTGCCATACATGATGGTGTCACAAGAACAATTCAATATGAATCAGGAACAACAGTAAATCATCCTAGATTCAGAAAATCAACTAACTAATCATTTTCCTGTTAAAAAAACAGGAATCATAACTAGAATATTCCCATAATACACTTCACTGTTTGAGATCATGAGGATCTCAATCCACATATTAATTTCCAAGCTTACAACACTAGAACAGTAGCTGTATCTTATCATAATCATGACCATGAATCAAATAAACAGTGGAAAGCTATCAGATCATTAGCTTTACCAAGCATGGTTCCCATACAACCACATCATCTGAATCAGATGCAATCCAAGCATCAAATCATCAAGTAAGCCACGAGAAACACGATACATCAGATCAACCAACAAGCCTCAGGCCAATAAGCATTCAGTATGGGTATATACCATCTAAACATGAATCAATTCCTCTAGTACATGAATAAGCACATCACAGAAACCCTAAAGGGATAATCATCCTAATCTGAATCAGAGAGTAGCCAGAGAAGACACTACTAACATCTAGCATCAAATCAACAAGCACAGAGAGCATCAGGAGAGGGAAATCAAACTCACCATAGGTCCTCGCTGAAGGATAGAAGAGGAAGCAGAGGGGCCGACGGCCATGGCGGCACGGGGAGCACCCGGAGGCGCGCAACCATGACGCGCCACGACAACGACCACGATCACGCCTGGAGGTGCGAGCATCACCTCAATACAGCGACCGCACTTGAATCCATGCAAATCCCCCAAACCCTAGGATTCAAGATGACATCGATCCATCGCAGGAGAGCCCTAGGATCGAATCCAATTGGATAGAACAAACGGCCATCGTCGACAACCCCCTAATGCACCACGGCGACGACTAGAACAGCCGATGGCGGCGGGAATCGCCGGTGGCGGCATCGCCGGCCACAGGGTCGGGGTCAGAGGAGGAGAAGATGAACTCGCGCGCGCGAGAGAGAGAGAGGCAGTGAGGAATGGGCCGAGCTGGGCCAGACCCTTCGGGGTGGCTCTTTTGTTTAGTCCTAGTGGGCCAACAGGGCCCAATACAAATAAACCAGCCCAGAAATTCTTTCAGGCCTGTTTTAATAAAAAGGAAAAGACCAAAATACCCCTGGACTTAATAAAATTCTAGAAAATAGAATAATAGTCCAAAAATTATAAATAAAATATTTTTGGATTCACAATAATCCATTCTATACAAATAAAATAAGATGTCAAATTTTGGATATTCAAATTTGTATAAGAATTTTGTAATTTAAATATTCATTATGGAATTTTACAAAATTATTAAAAGGTGATTAAAAAATAAATAAAAATCACCTTCATTATTTATTAATATTATAGTATTTTTGAAAAATACTAAATAAATAGTTAGTAAGAAAATTAAGGTATAATTAATAATTCCTAAAGGAATTAAATCAATAAAAGTCAAATAAAGGGAAATAAAATAAAATAATTCAATATATGTTATAAAATATTAAAAAATAATAATTATAAGCCTTTATTACTCAAAAAGAAACTTTTTGGGATAAATGCATACAAATTCAAATAATGCATTACATTACTTGCATAATCATTTTGCTTCTTTAAATATTGTCCTTACCGGGCAATAATGATGTTTTTGTAGAACTAGAAGCTAAGGTCCAGTGCAAGCATCATACTTCACTACCTTGCCATCACAAGGCAAGTGCATCACTTGCTCATATCCTTTGAAGAGTCTTTATCAAAGTATTTGCAAATTGTGTGTTATCATATATGCTATAAAAGAAAGAAAATATTATTTTCCCAAATAAAGAAATTATGGATATCATCCTAAGTGGTGATATGATGGAGCAATAGAACTTAGAGTTCTAATTGCAACAATAATGATCAAGTAGGAACTTAATAACCCCTGACATCAGTGATTCTAGCACCGTATATTACGTGTTAGCCATGAGATTTGGAATGGGACAGAGAAGTCAGCTGTATCTTCTTCCTCTCACATGAAGCCGGATGTGCAGGTTGTGGCTGTTATCCTCGTAGCGTGCATATTAATTGGTAATTCGTAGAGGATATGCAGCATATGGGTGGGAACCCTCAACGTCCCACGATAGTTCTGGCATCTAACGGTTTATACAAACCATTGCCGTAATTCATTATGTGGGCATGGTGTACACCAAGGAGGCATGCGGAGTCGCGAAGGGGGCAGTGATTGGCTTGGACCAACTACTAGGCCCCACATCATGGAATTATGGACGGGAAAGTACGCCCGGTTTTGCAACAAGGAGTTGATCTCTCATGGTAAAGTAAACGCACCTCTGCAGAGTGTAAGAACTGTAACTTGTTACTCCCTGTTCCGGGAAGGAGCTACGAACGCAGCAGGAAAGGAACTCCATGAAAGTTCTAGTCAACCTGTGAAGGCTGACTGTCATAGCTTTTCAGAATAAAATCAATCTTTGAAGAAAGATTTACAAAAACTGCATAGTGCAAGGATTTATAATCCGAGGTGGTAGATAGAGCATCAAACTTCCCACCTTGCATATAATGAACTTGTTGGGTAACGTTGTTACTCATTCTTTCCTTTGATCCCTTGCTTAGACTCTGAGGATTCCGAAGACGTGCCAATGTACGCAGCTGAATGCCAAGAAGACGTGTTCTACGAAGAACCTGATCTATCCGGAGGAGTTGAAGGCGTGGACTATGAGATCCGTTACGGTGTCGATGAGAACGAGTACACTTAAGAGTCTAGTTAGTAGTAACCAACGGAGCCGAACAACATGAACTCTATAAAATAAGCTGTTGAGCTTCACTCCTAGTCGGAGTTGTTACTTTTAAATTTCCACTGAACATCTTATATTTTGGTTTGTAAGTTGGATCTTTTGGAAGTCTTGAACTTCCGGTATTGTAATAATAATAATGTGTGTACCTTTGTAATATGGACCCGCAATGTTTCTGTTGTACCACTCTAAGGGATGTGATATTTACAGAACGGTGTTCTGTGGATGTCATGTCAACAACTATAGTGTACTACACATGCAGTGGTATGCTGGGTCACCGCAGTTGGTATCAGAGCAAATTGCTTTGACCTTAGGTTGGAAAACCTAGTTAAGGGTATTACCTGTAGGAGATTTGGCAACAATAAAGAATTCTCTAAAAGTAATATAATGGGTGTTCAAATGAGAATATTCTGTTTTATATTTTAGTGCGATAATTCTTCGTTATGATGCAATATATTATAGGATACTAATTAAAATTATTTTTCCGATGTACAGAGATATGGCACCAAAGTTTCCCAAACAGACTTTGGTAAGGAAAGAGGAGACTCTTGATGATTATCAAGGATCATTTACAGACCAACTTCGTCAACTTTTAAAGCTTTTTAATTGTCCAACTAGAATTCCAGTGAACACTATCACTTATCTTGATGGCCGGATGTTATCCAAGTATCGTGTGTGTATCCAACTTCCAGAGAAGCTTGGATTGTACCACGATCTACCCATAGGAGAAGGTAGGAGTCATTTAGCGGCCTATCATGTTGCTGTTGTGGAGGCAATAGCTAATATCCGGGAGCAGAAAACCAAGGAGCTAGAAGGTAGCACATTTTCTGTGATACCTCATGACTCTATAGACTCGGAGCCTATACTGGATCATCTTAATTTGGTTAAGAAGCATCCTAAGTTAGCTTCCAAGTTTATGGATAGATACCGGACACTCGTTGCGTCTTTTTATAAGACTCATCAAGTGATTGTGGAAGATAAAAATGACATGTTAGAGGATCTAACTGATCCGGAAAGGAGGAAGCAGTTAGCGTCCCAGTTAGAGAAAGAAGCAAGTAGTAGTGCAACACCTATATTTAAGGATATTCCTATAGATCTAGAATCTTTTATACCATATCCTTACTCACCAAGACCTGAATCTACATATGATCCTAGTGTAGATACGCGGTATGCAGTACCATAGGGCTCAGAGGATGGTTCTGATTCAGAACTTCCTATTGAGAACTCGGATGGATGGAGAATGGGATCATACAATGGATCTCATGAACACCAGATGTCCACAGATGGTTCTGACAGAAATGTTGGACAATCTAGTTGGATGGGTGCAAGGATGAATCCTAATAATAGAAGTAGAAATACCATGTCAATAGATGATCTGGATGAAGAAGAAGATCGAGGAAAGAGTGTTTGAAACATCAACATCTTCTCAAAGCCCAGGGAATATACATTATCCAGTATTCAATTATCTTGTCCATGAAAGCACCTAGGGAGCAGCAGGATCTGCGTATCCTGGTGACAACTCTAGAGATGAAGCTCAGGAGATGTAGGCTGGAGATAATGTTGAATATGTTTCTGAAGACTTTTCAGCTGAGCTGGAGGGAGTCAATGCGCTCAGGTTGAGTAATGACTCAAGTCCCGACACTTCAGATACAGAGTATGTTCCTTCTGGAAGGCCATTTGTTCCACAAACTGTGCGACGAACAACACGTCATCACGGTTGGACATCAGGCATGTACGATGAGCGTAGTTACTACTACAAGACAATTAGTTAGTAGTATCAAGTACCGTGTTTGTACCCCAAGTAATAAGGTAGTTGTGTGATTATACCTATATGGTATATGTGTAATGACTTTGTATCATTATGATATTATGTCAATATGTAAAATTCATATTTGGATTTTCTTTGGATCTTCATTGTGTGACTAGTTCTGTGTATAAAGTCGAGCTCAAAACACATGTGCATGATGTAATTATGAGTATTCGCTTTATGTTGCAGGACTAGAGGGTCATGGATACAGGTGTAGAAATGGAAACTGAGCAGCAGCGGATGGAGCGTGAGGCCAAGGAAAAGGCCGATGCCGATGCAGCAAATCAAGGAGCATTACCACCACCACCAATGAGGCCGTTAATGGAGCAGAACTTTATGCAATGTATGCAAATGATGCAAGAGACCCAAAATAAGTTCATGGAAGAATTGCTGGGTAGAGCAAATCAGAGGGCACCTGAAGGTGGAGGAGTGAGTTTATCTGATTTCTAGAATGCAAGACCGTTACCTTTTGCATCAGCTCCTGAACCAATGGATGCAGAAGACTGGCTAGCAGATAAAAAGAGGAAGCTGAAAACTGTAGGTTGCAATGATGAGGAAAAATTGAGGTATGCAACTCATCTGCTGACCGGACCTGCAACATCATGGTGGGAAAATCAGTTAGCCATGCAACAATCAGGAAGGGAGTTTACCTGGGAGGAGTTCAAGCAGAGATTCCGTGAATATCATGTTCCGGAAAGCGTCATGGAGTTGAAGAGGAGAGAATTTGAGGAGCTTCAGCAAGGATATACTAGTGTCATGAAGTACATCCGGGAGTTTAGCCAACTGTTCTCTGAACTTTGTCTTTATCCGGACACTTCATTCTACCTCCGTCAAAACTTTAAACACAAAAACTATAGCCCTTTCAATCCCCTCTATTTTTGGTTTTTACGTCTTTGCTAAATCTGCATCCACGCGCTCGCCACAATCGCCGGAAGTTCGCCGATTTCTCTGTCAACGCCGAAGTTTTCCGTCAGTCCGAACCAGCTAGATATCCTTCTGTTCGATGTTGTTTTTTGGGTTCTATAGTCCTCCTCTCGGGAAACCCTCTTAACGAAACTTGTAGGCCTCTGTCCCCTCTACAACTTTTGTTTTTGTGGCGACACGAAATTATCTACGGATTTCTCTCCATCATTGTCCAAAGACTGGACCAGCTAGCAGTTTTCACAAAGTTTCTTATCAGATCGTCAGACCACTCCCGACTTGTTCTTGCTCTTTGCAAACAGCACCCTGGAATTTCTTTCTTCTCCACCCGCGCTCCCTGGATCCGACCACATGTCACCGTCCCTTTGACCACGCGCGATGTGGCCCCTTGAAACCCTGACCCCACCTTGTCATTTACTTTGGGTACGAAGCTTCCGTGTGACAAAACCCTAAGCATTTTCAGAAATCAATTCAAAACCATTTTTGCAAATCTGTTCAAATTCAAACCATCATAACTTTCAAATAATTTCGAATTTGACTAAAAATTTAATACGAAACTTGTTTTAATTCACAATATGAATTCAACCATGTTTTCAAATTTGACCAGAGTTGACTCTATCTAGTCAAACATTTGACTTTGACCCCATTTGACTAATTTTGACTTAATATTAATTTAAATTATAAATCCAAATAATATGTATAATATATGATTTTGAATCAGAAAAACATAAGAATTGCGAATATGCTATTTATGATATCATTTGAGAAATTTCAAAATTTCAAATTAATTAATATTAATATGTCTTTTCTTAATTATTGTATAACTTTAAATCTGTAACTCCGAATTCGGTAAATGATATGTCTAAATCGATTAGCGTGACGATACCTCTCCAACCATGATATCCATGTTATCATTTACATCATGTATTGAGAGAAGTTTTATAATCATTACTATTTATGCAAAGAAAATATGATAAATGAAATTGGGAACTGATTGTTTCTTATTAATAATGCCTCATGAATGTTATATCATCAATGTGATATGCCCCTAAGACCTTTTCGATATAGTTTGCATTATTAACTTGCCATGTAATGAATCATATCATGATCATGTCGATTCTTCCGCATTAGTTGTAATTGTTGCATCGCTTGTTCCTTTTAGTGTTTTGCTTCTTCCTGGATAGGACGATGAGATGTTGTGAGCTTCGACAAGTCTTCGCACGTGAATCGCCGGCTATGTTTTCAGGCGAGCATTCTCCCCCTTTCTACCTATTTTATATTTCTAGTCTTTATTTCCTCCTGTTGATCTATTGCTATCTGTGATGCGATACTCTAGTTTTCGTACCCGTGATATCCCTTGCAGCCATTATATTGCCTTGGACACATCCTATTACCTGTTATTTGGTAGATAGTCAGCCTTGCGAGTCGTAGTTGCTTGCGCAGGTGTTGGAGTAATGCCTCATGTTTAATGTTGGAGATGATCATAACTTTAATTACCCTTTAATAACTAAAATTAAAAGTAGTTAAATAACGTAGAGGCGCAGGTGGGCAATAGATGTTATTTGGTTTTTAACCGTCCACTTGTGTCCCGTAGGACCCCGAGTACTTGATACCTGTTCCTTGAATATTCGCACTATCCGCATGTGGGACCATAAATCCCTTTAGCATGAGTTTGAGTCATATCTTATGTCTTGGGGCCACAAAGTAGTTTGAGGCTTTATTACTATCTTGTACTTATGCCATGATTATGCCATGCTTTACTGCTTTATTTACTATTGCGCGTGGAGCGCCTGTACTGTTTTGGAACCCCATGCCACGTTTTCGTGGTATCGACAAGCCCAGTCACACTTTCGGGTTCCCAGTCGTTTACAGCCGTCGTCACAAACCTCTAGGTTCGTCTCGGAGCCGGCCAACTTCATAGCGGGTAGCTTGGTGGGGTGGCCCCCTAAAATATTATATGAATCTTGCGATTTCTTTGTCGTGATGCCTCGTTGGGTTTTCATTTGGTTTTTCTGAGGTTGATCGTGCGTGTGTTGCTATTTGTGCCCCCTGCAGGGTAAAACTTTCTGAAAGCCGTGTCCGCGGTTATGGACGACTTGGAGCACAGTATGTCGATCATAGACAACTATAACTAAAGTAGTGCTATAAATTTGACTATGTGATGACTAGTAATCAGCTTCACCATAATGGAATGCAAATAAAAGTGCCAACAACTGCTGGGTTCTTGAATGTCTCATGTTATATGTATCTGACTAGTAAGTATCGCAACTACAACGGAATGGTTAATTAAAAGTGCCCACTGCTTATTATATCAGGATGACTCATACTATCTATATATGAGTAGTAAGTACTGCAACTCTAATGGAATGGATAAAACTGACAACTGTTTGAGTTTCCTCGGTACGACTTCCTCGTTTGGTCTCGAGGGGGAAACACCAGGATGGGTATGATTGGTGTTAGTATCAGGTTGGATCCGAATAGGTCTTTCTTATCCCTCTCTGATAGCCGACAGATGTATCGAGTCTCTAAAGGTTGTTTTGTGCATGATGCACTGCCGCTTCAGTCCACCATACCTATGTAGGCGAGGACCACCGGATTCTAGTCTCGCCGTGTACTGGCCTCAGTACTGAGCGCTCTCTTTTTTCCTTTTCCCTTTGCCGGCATCCCTTTTTGTTTAAGCAAGTTTTGAGATCGACGTCGTTAGCAGGGTTACCCTTCTGGCTTGGCCTGGGTAGGGTTATGGACGCCATTGGTTATTCTTTAGGGCTGTTAGCCCCATTTGCATCTTGTCCGTAGTCAGATGTTGTATCATTTTTAAGGTGGTTTGGATCTTTGTACTATATATCTGTATTCTTGACTCATGGAGTCGTTGTCATATATATCTGTTCTGTGGGTTCCATCATGGACTATTGCGTAATGATATTACTTCGTTTTCCACCTGCATGCAAGTGCTTGGTGGGCACCTCTGAATCGTTTCTATGCGGGTTTGGCGGGAATCGCTAAAACTTGCATAGGGCCGATCCGAGGGTGTTACAGCACACAACTCCTTGCTTGCAAGATTCTGCAGCTACCTTCATCAATAATTACTTTGCAAGCTTTGTTTGGGCCAACTAGAGCTTTTCTTTGAAACAAGTTGCAGCGCTGAGAGTCGACAACGGGCTGCACACTAAGAATACGTGGAGAGACCACTATAGTAGGAGCATGCTCAGGAAAGGCATCCATACCTTCCTCCTCATAATCAGCGCCATGATCATCAGGATCAACGCCATCTCCACTCTCATACTCCCCTTATTCATTAACAAATATCACCTTGCGGTTTGGACAATCTCTCTTGTAGTGACCCCTACCTCCGCAAGTGTGACACTCCACATTGCGAGTACGCGCAGTTGACATATTAGAACCTGAGCTAGTAGCAGGAGCCGTGGGATTCTTTGTTTGTGAACCAAAGGATGACTGAGGTGTAGGCTCGGAAGATGGTGTAGTAGTGTGACCAGCAGCCGCATTAGATGTAGGAGCATGTGGCGGTAGTGTAGACCTTGCTGAAAAATGTAGTTGACATATTAGAACCTGAGCTAGTAGCAGGAGCCGTGGGATTCTTTGTTTGTGAACCAAAGGATGACTGAGGTGTAGGCTTGGAAGATGGTGTAGCAGTGTGACCAGCAGCCGCATTAGATGTAGGAGCATGTGGCGGTAGTGTAGACCTTGCTGAAAAATGTCTCGTGGAAGGGTATCTTGCATGCGCCTTTGCCTCTTCAGCAAGCTGTGATTCGTCCTCCCTTGCATGATGCAGCAATTCATTCATAGTCTCATACTTATGATGACGAACAATGCTCTTGATTGGTAGCTTTAAATTATTGAGAAATTGTGGCATGGTCCTCTCAAGAGATTCACGAACTTTAGCACGCGGCATAAGTATCTCCATCTCCATGTAGTAATCATCAACAGACATGGTTCCTTGTCTCAAGTTTGTCAACTTATCAAAAACTGAGCGCAGGTAGTTGGTGGGTAAAAGCGTTCTTTGATGATATGATTCATCTCTCGCCAAGTCATTGTAGGGTTTCGTAGCATGGAAAACAAAAAAATTCTACCGCATACAAACAAACAAGCCAAGATCTATCTACTAGATTGTAGCAACGAGTCGATGGAATAACTCACCCTCGAAGATTCCAAAGTGTTTAACGACAGCGGATTCTCGTGGGTGATGTAGTCGTACTCTTCCCAATCTCAAGATCGCGTAGACGATCCTTCCTAAAGGCTCGACAGCGCTCTGTAATCGGTCACACGTTCGATACGACGAAGACCTTCCTCTCCCTTGTTCCAGAAAATGGAGGTTGTAGCACTCTCCTCGTGATTCCGGCAACTGGCGTGGTACAGGAAGTAGAGGGAGATCTCATGAGGCGCCTTAAGCCGGCAGTATGGTGGACTATGAGAGAGCTCGGTGATCTAGGGTTTAGACACACCAAGGAGGAGGCTTGGCCGTGGCTAGGGTTAGCTAGGCGGCGGCGGCTTGCCCTAGGCTGGCGGCTGGCAGGAGGCCGTGGCTTAGGGCTAGGGTTTGCGGGTGGAGGTGTTGGATGCTAGGAGGGGCAGCCCTGCCCCTCCTTATATAGGTGGAGGGGGCGCGCCAGGGGAGGGGAATCCCTCCCCAACTCGGTTTCCCAAGGGGGCCGACGGTGGAGGGGAGGAACTCCTCCCCAACTCGTTTTCCACCTTCCCCTCCACTTCCCAAAATAGCCGTTTGACTTTTCAAATTGGCGTTTTGACTTTTCAAACTAGGATTTGATTAAACCCTTTATTTTGTTCAGCGATGACACCTAGTACATGATGCAATCATTCCAACTTGATATGACACATTCATGTACCCTTCCCCTTCGGAGTGCCGGACATTCCGGAACCTTCTAGAACATTTCTGATGAAAACACCGGAACCATTCTCCAACCCCGAAACAGGACTTTCCTTATATGGATCTTATTCTCTGGACCATTCCGGATCTCCTCGTGATATCCCGGATCCCATCCGAGACTCCGAACAACATTCGGTCTCTTACTCATCGTTCCATAACTACTCAAACAACGTTGAATCCTTAAGTGTGTCTCCCTACGGTTCGTGAATTATGTGGACATGATTGAGACACTTCTCCGAACAATAACCAATAGAGGAATCTGGAAATTCATATGGCTCCCACATATTTCTAAGATTACTTTGTGATCGAATGGACCACTTACATATGATACCAATTTCCCTTTGTCTCACGATAGTTTACTTATCCGAGGTTATGATCGTCGGTATCTCTGCATACCTAGTTCAACCTCGTTACTGATAAGTACTCTTTTCTCGTTCCCGTGATATGTGATCCCTTGTGATCCAGTCACATGCTTGCAAGCTAATTGGATGACATTTCACCGAGAGGGCCTAGAGTATATCTATCCGTCATATGGATGGACAAATCCCACTCTTGATCCATGTGTCTCAACCAATACTTTCCGAACACTCAATGCCACCTTTATAGCCACCCAGTCACGGTGTGGTGTTTGATGTCATCAAAGCATCCATCCGGTAAAGGTGATATGCATGATCTCATGGTCGAAGGAATTAGTTTACTATGTATTAGAAAGCATATAGCAATTGAACTATTAAAATGACTTGATCTTTATGCTACGCTTATCTATAGGAGTATGTCCACCATATCATTCTCCTAACGATATGATCTTGTTGTTAATAACATCTCAATGTTCATGACAGGGAAACCACAATCATTTATTAACCAACAAGCTAGTATTATAAAGAGGCTTTACTAGGGACTCTATTTTAGTTTACAAATCACACAAGTATTAATGTTTCCTTGTTAATACTATTATAGCATGAATGTAAACATTTATCATAAACACAAAGATATAATAATAACTATATTTATTATTGCCTCTAGGGCATATCTCCAACAGTCTCCCACTTGCACTAGAGTCATCTAATCTAGATTACATGGTAATATACCGAACACCCATGGCAGTTTGGTGCTGGTCATGTTTTGCCCTCGGGAGAGGTTTAGTCAACGGATCCGCCACATTCAGATCTGTGTGTACTTTGCAAATCTTTATGTCCCCATCTTGGACATGTTCTCGAATAGCGTGAAAACATAGCTTGATGTGCTTCAGCTTCTTGTGTGACCTTGGTTCTTGCGCATTGGCTATGGCGCCCATGTTATCACAGTAGATAGACATTGGGTCCAGCGCACTAGGAACCACACCCAGCTCAGTAATGAACTCTTTCATCCATATCGCTTCTTGTGAAGCCTCCGGCGACCATGTATTCGATTCAGTTGAAGATCTCGCCACAACGCTTTGCTTTGCACTCCTCCAGCTAACTCTTGCACCATTCAAAGTAAATCATTATCCAGTTGTGATTTAGAATCATACGGATCGATTGTTCCAACTAGCGTCGGTGTAACCATTAACAACGAGCTGTTCATCACCTCCATAAGAAAGAACCATATCCTTAGTTCTTCTCAAGTACTTAAGGATGTTTTTGACCGCTGTCCAATGATCCACTCCTGGATCACTTTGATATCTGCTAGTTAAACTAACAACATATGCAATGTCTGGTCTAGTACATAGCATGGCATACATTAGAGATCCTATGGCTGAGGCATAGGGAGTCTTACTCATCCTTTCTCTATCTTCTGCGTTTGTCGGACTTTGAGTTTTACTCAAGGTCCTATTGGGCAACATGGGCAAGAACCCTTTCTTGCTATCTTCCATTCCAAACCTCTTTAGAACTTTGTCCAAATATGTACTTTGTGACAATGATATTAGGCGTCTCGATCTATCTCTATAAATCTTTATGCCTAATATGTAAGCTGCTTCGCCAAGATCCTTCATTGAAAAACTACTATTCAAATATTCCTTGACACTATTAAGAAGGTCTACATCATTCCCAATCAACAATATGTCATCCACATACAGTATTAAGAATGCTACAGAGCTCCCACTCACTTTCTTGTAAATACAAGCTTCTCCATAAGTTTGTATAAAACCAAAACTTTTGATCACCTTATCAAAACGTTGATTCCAACTTCGGGATGCTTGCTTCAATCCATAGATGGACCGTTGAAGTTTGCATACCTTGTTAGCATCTTTAGGATCGACAAAACCTTTGGGTTACATCATATACAACTCTTCATCAATGTCTCCATTGAGGAACGCTGTTTTGACATCCATCTGCCATATCTCATAATCATAATATGCAGCGATTGCTAACATAATCCTCACAGACTTTAGCTCTTTGGTGAGAAAGTCTCATCGTAGTCAACTCCTTGAATTTGTCGAAACCCTTTTGCGACAAGTCGAGCTTTATAAACGATAACATTACCATCAACATCTGTTTTCTTCTTGAAAATCCATTTGTTCTTGACACCTTCCGCCATCCGTAAGTCCACCAAAGTCCATACTTGGTTTTCGTACATGGATCCAATCTCGGATTTCGTGGCTTCTTGCCATTTATTGAATCGGCTCATTTCCGCCTCGTATGTCGCAGGTCATCGGTGTTGTCCACCAACATGACACTCATAACGGGATCATACCAACTGAGTGGTACGAGTTCTCGTTGACTGCGAGGCTTTGTAGCAACTACAACCAAGTTTCATGATCATCATCATTAGCTTCCTCTCTTATTGGTGCAGGCACCACATGAACTTCTTCGGTCTTGCGCTACTCGCAAGTTCGAGAGAAGGTTCAACAACCTCGTCGAAGTTCTACTTTCCTTTCAGTCACTTCTTTCGAGAGAAATTCTTCTCTAGAAAGGATCCATTCTTAACGAAGATTTTGCCTTGGATCTATGATAGAAGGTATACCCAATAGTTTCCTTCGGGTATCCTATGAAGACGCATTTTTCCGCTTTGGGTTCTAGCTTGTCCGCTGTAACTTCTTTACATAGGCTTCAACCCCAAACTTTAAGGAACGACAATTTAGGTTTCTTCCCAAACCATAACTCATACGTCGCTTTCAACGGATTTAGATGGTGCCCTATTTAAAGTGAATGCGGCTGTTTCTAATGCATAACCCCAAAATGATAGCGGTAAATCAGTAAGTGACATCATAGAACGAACCATATCTAAGAGAGTTCGATTCTGACGCTCGGACACACCATTACTGTGGTGTTCCCAGGTGTCAATTGTGAAAGTATTCGCATTTCTTCAAATGCTCGCCAAACTCAGAATCTTAGATATTCACCTCCATGATCGAATGTAGAAATTTAATCTTCTTGTTACGTTGATTCTCTACCTCACTTTGAAATTCCTTAAACTTCTCGAAAGTTTGGACTTATGTTTCATGAAATAGATATACCCATATCTACTCAAGTCATCTGTGAAGGTAAGAACATAACGATAACCATCACATGATGCTACACTCATTGGACCACACACATCGGTATGTATGATTTCCAATAAGTCCGTAGCTCGCTCCATCATACCGTAAAATGGAGTCTTAGTCATTTTAACCATCGACATGCTTCGCATCTTTCAAGTGATTCAAAATCAAGTGATTCAAGAAGTCCATCGAATGGAGTTTCTTCATACGCTTCACTCCAATGTGACCAAGACGACGGTGCCACATATAGGTCGAGTTATCGCTCGATTTCAAACGTTTAGCCTCAATGTTATTAATATGTGTATTTCCACTATTGAGATTCAATAAGAATAGACCATCTATCAAAGGTGCATGTGCATAAAACATATTACTCATATAAATCGAACAACCATTATTCTCGGACTTAAACAAGTAACCGTCTCAATAAACAAGATCCCGATATAATGTTCATGCTTAACGCAGCACCAAATAACAATTATTTAAGTATAAAACTAATACCGATGGTAGATGAAGGGTAGCGTACAACCGCGATCACATCAACCTTTGATCCGCTTTCCCACACGCATCGTCACCTCGTTCTTCGCTAGCTTCCGTTTATTCTCGCATCACTGTTTGAGTTACAAATATGAGCAACCAACCAAAGATCAAATACATGTGCACTACTACAGTACTAGTGAGATACACATCAATAACATGTATATCGGATATACCTTTCTTCTTGATGTTGCCGTTCTTCAAATCCGCCAAGTACTTTGGGCAATTCCACTTCAAAGGACCTTCTCCCTTGCAAGAAAAGCACTCAAGATCGGGCTTAGGTCCAGCCTTGGTCTTCTTCGTCGGCGTGGTAACTTTCTTACCACCCTTCTTGAAGTGTCCCTTTTGCTTAGACTTGCCTTTCTTGAATTTGGTGGTCTTATTGACCAACAACACTTGGTGCTCTTTCTCGATCTCCACTTCTGCAGATTTTAACATAGCAAACAGTTCTGGCAACTGCTTGTTCATGTTTTGCATATTGTAGTTCATCACAAAGTTCTTGTAACTTGGTGGTAGTGATTGGAGGACACGATAAATCCCCAAAGCATTAGGAATCACTACACCCAAGCTTTGAAGTTTGTTTATGCGTCTGACATCTTAAGCACATGCTCACTTTGAGTCGCCTCTTCCATCTTGCAGTTAAAGAACTTTTCAGAACCTCATAGCTCTCAATTGCCGCGTGAGTTTTAAAGATCAATTTGAGATTACGGACAATATCATGTGGGTTTGAATTCTCAAACCTTTTCTGAAGCTCCGATTCTAAACCATACAAGATAGCACACTGAACTATGGAGTACTGAGTCTTCCGAGCAAGGTAAACATTCTTTACTTCATCGGTAGCAGTAGCTGCAGGTGGGTCACCCAAATGTGCATCCAAAGACATAGGTCAAATTACCAGCTGTGAGGACAATCCTCAAATTGCGGAACCAATCCGCGAAGTTGCTTCCATTGTTTTTCAACTTTTCTTTCTCTAGGAACGCATTAAAATTGATGGTAGGGGCCGCCATTGATCTACAACATATTTGCAATAGTTTAGACTACTAGCAAAATGCACGCGCGTTGCAGCAGAAGGGAAAACAATATGCTTATATACCTTTTCTCTTAGCAAACACGTATCCATCATGGGCCAAAGGGACCTGAAAATGTCGTATCTACTTTTCGCGCCACGACCAGCTCTTGATGACCTTTAGATGACCATTGTTGTCCCATGGCCGCTCATAAAAAATATAGGAACGACAAAAAACACTCCTTCTTAATTATTAGATATATATAGATATATAGAATAGAAAACAAGTCCGTGCGTTGTAACGAGAGGAAAAAATCCGAGAACATACCTTCTACCATGTGACATCGTCGGCCGCGGGCAATTGATAAGTGTGTGATCACCAAGGTGATGATCACCGCCATGACATCTAGGTCGTACTCCGCTTAGCTACTATTTGTGTCGTTAGCTGCCGACTCCCAGGTATCCTTCTGATCGGCATGGTTGTGACCTCGTAGTCCCTCAAGAGAAGATATAGAGAAAACAAAAAGAAAACATGGTTAAAATAAGCCTCTTTTATATTTATATTCATTAAAAAGAAAGTCATGCATGGAGCTAGGCTAGTACATCACTCGTTGATCAATCTAGAGATTGGAAATTGTCCAAGCTACGACGGAAATCTTGGTCTGGAGGTTAGCATGTCGCGCTAATTACAGAGTGCGTGTGTCCTGCATGCACATTGCCACCAGGTGTCCAGCTTGCTACGTACGGTCCTATCTGAGCTATTGTGCTTGGGGTTGGACTTTGTCGGTCTCCACATCATAGTAGTGGCGGCTGTCACGCCCCATGTATGACAGCGACAGCTCCCTATTGCTGTTGTGCTTGGAAACAATGGGTTCTTTCTTTTGGGACTCGCGGGCACAATGAGGACGAAGTACACCGGGGGACAGTTCTTGATCTCCTTTAGGCAGCCCGCGGTCTTTTCATGTTTGATCGCTCTATGTCCTCAGCTCACAGAAACAATCGGCTACGCACCTCGGTCACTGCCTATTTTTTCTGGATTTGCCGCAGTTGTGAACTCCCTAATCCCTGAACTCCCTAATCCCCGCTACCCAGGCGGCCAAGTGAAGACAGGGAATTGTTCATCGACGGCTTATTCCCTTCCACCGGGCGAATAGTTTTTTTTACAATGGGCGAATAGTTTTTTTAATTTACTTACTGGTGGTTTGCTAGCAATATGAGGTTTGGTGGGAGGGTAAATCTGTCTAAAAAAGTGTAGGTACTACAAGAAACACTCCTTCCTTTATTATTAGGTATAGAAGTTTATGACAAATTGAGTTCTAATTAATAGTTAAAACAATCTAGGTGAACTCCCACTCAAAACAATATCCCTCACATTGTTTTAGTGATCACACGAACCAAATCCACCACATCAACACCGATCATCACGAGAGTTGATATAGTTTCAATGGCGAACAATCGACATGTTCATCATATCTACTATATGATTCATGCTTTACCTTTCGGTGATCCGTGTTCCGAGACCATTTCTGTACATGCTAGGCTCGTCAAGATCAAACCTTAGCTTCCACATGAGAAAATCTGGCTTGCTCACGTTGTATACATTTGCGGAATCTAACACACCCGATCATCACGTGGTGCTTCGAAACAACAAGCTTTAGCAACGGTGCTTACTAAGGATGAACACTTTAGAACTTGAAATTCATGTGCATGAGGGATCATCTTATAATGCTACCGTCGTTAACTAAGCAATATAAGATGCATAAAGGATTAACATCACATGCAATTCATAATATGTGATATGATATGGCCTTTCTTCTTTGTGCTTCCGATCTCCATCTTCAAGCACAAACATGATCTCCATCATCACCGGCATTGCATCAAGGTCAATGACGCTGCTCCATGGTTGTCGTCCACCGGCTTCAACTATTACAACTACTTTGAATAGACACGCGGGTCTTAACAGAATTTTAAAGACAACCATATGGCTCCTGCCGGTTGCCAACTTACAATAAGGAACATTGCATACATCAAATATAATCACAATCATGGCCATATCACATCACAAGACACCCCGCAAAACAAAGTTAGACGCCTCTACTTTCTTTGCATGTTTTACGTGGTTTGGGGCTTTCAATAAGTGTCGTTCTAACTTACGAACAAGAACCACAACATTGATACTAGCATTGTCAATCACCCGTTGTAAATTGAATCTTAACTATGTTGGGAGAAACAGCACCTTAAAGCCACTTATGCAATACAAGTTGCATGTCAAGCGTGGAGCAAGTCTCATGAACGATGTCATGTAAGGTTAGCCCGGGCCGCTTCATCCCACCATCCCGCAAGATGCAAAGTACACAAGAAGCAATCGACAATAAAAGCATCAACGCCCACAATGATCATTGTGTTCTACTCGTGCAACAGATCTATATATAGACACGGCTCTGATACCACTGTAGGGTTTCGTAGCATGGAAAACAAAAAAATTCTACCGCATACAAACAAACAAGCCAAGATCTATCTACTAGATTGTAGCAACAAGTCGATGGAATAACTCACCCTCGAAGATTCCAAAGTGTTTAACGAGAGCGGATTCTCGTGGGTGATGTAGTCGTACTCTTCCCGATCTCAAGATCGCGTAGATGATCCTTCCGCTGCGTTCGGCAGCGCTCCCTTGATCGGTCACACGTTCGATACTGACGAAGACCTTCCTCTCCTTGTTCCAGAAAATGGAGGTTGTAGCACTCTCCTCGTGATTCAAGAAGACAACAGTGGTATCTAAGTACAAGGGAGATCTCGCAGGGCTTCGCCTTAAGCCGGAGCGAGTATGGTGGACTATGAGAGAGCTCCTCGGCGATCTAGGGTTTAGACACACCAAGGAGGAGGCTTGGCCGGCAGATAGGGTTAGCTAGGCGGCGGCAGCGTCTTGCCCTAGGGCGGCGGCGGCTGCAGGAGGGCCGACGGCTTAGGGCTAGGGTTTGCGGGTGGAGGTGTTGGGTGCTAGGAGGGAGCCTGCCTCCTTATATAGGTGGAGGAGCGCGCCAGGAGGGAGTCCCTCCCCAACTCGGTTTCCCAAGGGGGCCGGCGGTGGAGGGGAGGAACTCCTCCCCAACTCGGTTTCCACCTTCCCCTCCACTTCCCAAAATAGCCGTTTGACTTTTCAAATTGGCGTTTTGACTTTTCAAACTAGGATTTGATTAAACCCTTTATTTTGTTCAGCGATGACACCTAGTACATGATGCAATCATTCCAACTTGATATGGCACATTCATGTACCCTTCCCTTCGAGTGCGGACATTCCGAACCTTCTAGAACATTCCGATGAAAACACGGAACCATTCTCCAACCCCGAAACAGGACTTTCCTTATATGAATCTTATTCTCGCCATTCGGATCTCCTCGTGATATCCCGGATCTCACCCGAGACTCCGAACAACATTCGGTCTCTTACTCATCATTCCATAACTACTCAAACAACGTCGAATCCTTAAGTGTGTCTCCCTACGGTTCGTGAATTATGTGGACATGATTGAGACACTTCTCCGAACAATAACCAATAGAGGAATCTGGAAATTCATATGGCTCCCACATATTTCTACGATTACTTTGCGATCGAATGAACCACTTACATATGATACCAATTTCCCTTTGTCTCACGATAGTTTACTTATCCGTGGTTATGATCGTCGGTATCTCTGCATACCTAGTTCAACCTCGCATCGATAAGTACTCTTTCTCGTTCCGTGATATGTGATCCCTTGTGAGCTACCATGCTTTCAAGCTAATTGGATGACATTTCACCGAGAGGGCCCAGAGTATATCTATCCGTCATATGGATGGACAAATCCCACTCTTGATCCATGTGTCTCAACCAATACTTTCCGAACACTCAATGCCACCTTTATAGCCACCCAGTCACGGTGTGGTGTTTGATGTCATCAAAGCATCCATCCGGTAAAGGTGATATGCATGATCTCATGGTCGAAGGAATTAGTTTACTATGTATTAGAAAGCATATAGCAATTGAACTATTAAAATGACTTGATCTTTATGCTACGCTTATCTATAAGAGTATGTCCACCATATCATTCTCCTAACGATATGATCTTGTTGTTAATAACATCTCAATGTTCATGACAGGGAAACCACAATCATTTATTAACCAACAAGCTAGTATTATAAAGAGGCTTTACTAGGGACTCTATTTTAGTTTACAAATCACACAAGTATTAATGTTTCCTTGTTAATACTATTATAGCATGAATGTAAACATTTATCATAAACACAAAGATATAATAATAACTATATTTATTATTGCCTCTAGGGCATATCTCCAACAGTCATCACCGAAAGGTCATTGTCATCCCTTCTATTTTGTACAAGGGCATCCCACCAATGCAAAGCATAACCATCAAATTCTGACGCTGCAAGCTTGACCTTCTTTTCTTCAGTGTACTCATACAAGCGCCAGAGCTTCTCAATCTTCAACTCCCATGTGAGGTAATCTTCAGGATCAATGGAGCCATCAAACTTGGGAATTGAGAACTTGGGCTTGCCCAATCCATCATCAACCGGCTGGTGAGGTATACGCTGAGCATGCCCAATTGGAGCAAAGCCACTGTAAGACCCCACCTTTTAAAGGTAAAGACCCCTGTGATTGCAATGCTAGTCCCTGGATCAAATGCTAGCATCCACAATTTAAGATGAAGTACACAGATACAAAGAACATTATTACATCATCATTCTAGAGATAACATAGTCTTTACAACTCAATAGCCAAAGGCTAGTACGAGAGTTCATAATCATAAAGTAAATAACTATAAGTCTCCATCTTCATGTGCCACAGGCAAGCATGTTGAGTGTAGACTCACAACCCTAATCTCCATCAGAGTAACCTGCAACATCATAAGTTACAGCCATAGTGGGTCAATACATTTGGAATTGTATTGGCAAGGGATACCATGGTAGAATAGTAGTATCTAACATCAATATGAATTTGGCTAAGTGTAGCTTAGGCTTGCTTTGCTCAAAATAAGGTTTTCCTTATTAGTTGAAAACACTAAGTTTTTGTTTGTCAAAAACACCCAAGGAACCACCAATAGACATTGGTGAACCTTTACCCTTGATCAACCACAAGTTTTTAACTTAGAAATTGGGATGAGGAGATCCTTGATAGCTTCAATGTCTTTGATGCTCAAACTATCCGTTGCCGAGGACACGGCTAAGTACTTAGGTTTTACCCTCTCGAGAGGTGGTGCAGTTTCCCCACAAGACTTGACATGCATCGAGACGAGACCTTTCAGAAGCATTCCCTTAGACCACCATGGACGCGTTCCATCCTATCACCCTACCACCAACTATCCATCTGGCTAAGTTCTTGCAACCTATATGGTCAAGGTAGAGCCCATATGCCATGTGGTTGCACTAGAAGCTTCTCAACACTAAACATATCAAATCCCTTTGTTCCTGGCTGGCTTTCCACAAGTGTGATACACAAGGTAAACCATAGACATGGGCCTTGTGTAACCACTCAACATAAAACCATCATACCATTCCACCCAGGTGATTCATTCATATTGTTGTTTTATTAAACAAAACACAAGTCATAGACTTAGCAAAATTCCATAGCATGAATATTCCACCCTTGTTTGCTACTAGCTAGGCTAAGCATGATAACATAACAATTTTCTTAACTTAGAGAAAATTCTACTAAGACTACAACTACTAGGTTTTCCCAAGGCATAGTATATGTATATACTTAACAAAATTCCATGCAAGTCCTACTCAAAATATCACTAATGCATAGTCAAAATAATAGGACAAAATATGTGAAGGCACTTGCCTTGGTAGTTGGGGGAGTAGCAATAGTCCTCACAATCACAATCACCACTATCACCAAAATCTACACATAAAATCATAGCACCAAATTCACATTCAAATATTCAAGCAAAACAATATATGAATGCATGCAAATGCAATGAAATGATTTTTCTACACTAAATAAATCAAACCAAATAGTACTGAACACAAAGTAATCTATCTGAAGTCTAAACAAACTCAAATTTGCCTCAAAACAATTTTATAAAGCCAAACTAAGCCTATAATGTGTTCTGCAAATAAACCTATTTTTCCAGAAGCAAAATACAAATTCAAGCCCACAGTAATGTAGGGCTTAATTTTCTGAATCCAATGATATATTATTTGCATTTTTTGGACAAACAGAACAAAAGATATGAATTTTACAAGTTTAAAACCCTAATATATTCGAAAACAAATTTTAAAACAAAAACACAGACACGTGGCCATGTCTGATTGGCCCGTACCGCTTCGCGCGGATCATGCATGTGGACCGTTAGATCTAAGTTAAATCATATGGCCCAGATCTGGCGATACCGGTTCGTTAAGTGATTCTATCTACGGCGTCAGATCTAGATCCTACGGCCCTGGAGCATGCGACCAAAGATGGGTGGCGCAAATGGGCACTGGCGGTGGCACTTCTGCCGGTGATGCTCCGGCAATTACAGAGGGGGATAAGGGTAGTGGCGAGGCTTACCATCATCGCACGGATGTGAGGATGCTCAAGGTGGCCTTGGCTTGGACGGGGCGAGCTACTGCGGCCATGGGAGCTCGCCGGAGTAGCTGCTGGCGTCGGGTTGTTGCAAACGGCGACGGATGCGACGGCCTAGGTCACCGTAGTGCAAACAAAAAGCATCAAAACATGCACAAGGACAAGGCGCAAAAGTTAGTTTGAATCAGAGGCCAAGGGGCGTGCGAATCTGGACGGAATTACTCGCCGGAGTTGAGGACGGCGTCGGGTGCTCATGGTGCTTGACGGGGGCGACATTCTGGGGCAAGTTTGGACAAGCAAATGGTATGATAAGATGCGCAAGGAAGAAAGGATCAAGCTTGCGTGAATGGGAGATAGAGGCGAGCACAGTACTCACCGGAATAGCTCGTTGGAGGCGCTCTGGTCCGCGACGGTGCAAGCACGAATATGGGCAGCCTGGGGGCGATTGAGCGTGGGACTTTGAGGGGAAATGGTCGCGGTGAGGTGGTGATTATATAGCTAGAGCAGAGGCGTGAATCGCGCGACAAATCAATGGAATTGATCGCGACAGTGAATGGGGAGGAAACGGCCGGCGACGATGTGGTCGCGCGCGGGGTTTGGGAAAGAAGAGGTGAGCTGGCGCAGGGCCTAGTGTCAGCGGGTGCGGGGTAGGTTTGCGCGGGTGAGAGAGAGGAGGGAGGGAGTGGCCCGGGTGGGCTTTTGGGCTGGTTCTGGCGCTGGGCCGAATAGGTGGCGCCCTGTTTTATTTTTTTCTTTAGCCTTTTATTTTTCTGTTTTGATTTTTAGGAATGGTTTTAAAACCCAAATTCAAATATGTTTGAATTCAAATATTTTCTAGATTTTTGTATTGTGAACCTTGCACTCAAAAGTGTATCAAACACACCTGTTCAATCAAAAACACTTTGGTCCTTTGAAAATAAAAATAAAACCATGCCCCATAATATAAATAAACAGGGGTTAAATATGGTTTTATTTTAGGGTTTTGGTTTGAAATTTTTGTGCAAGAAAAATATGCTATGATGATATGAGTGCAATGCATGCTATTGCAATTCATGAATTTTGGGATGTTACAGCCACGTCCATGAACAGGTTGAGGAGCATGGCCATGGCCAACCTGATTTTGGTGTTGACCATCACCGGCATTACTTGCTTCTTCATCTTCATGGGCATCATCATATTGCTGCCTTTGTCCAATTGCTATTGTTAGAGCATGAAGAGAACGTTGCAAAGTTGTGACATTGGTGTTGATAGCTGTTACTTGTGTCTGTATGGTAGCGACTGCCTCAACATTTGCTTCCAAAATCACTTGCACATCCTGAATATTCTTGTCAATGGCATCTGTCGTATGGTTGAACACACGTATCAAATGAGACTTCAATGCTTCATATTCCTGCGAGTTGACAAGCAATCGTCCTTCTTTTTCTGTGACACAACATCATCACTACTAGACATGATTAGTAGATTAGTGCAAAAAGCAAAATCAAAATGGTGGAACTCTGACAACTCACTCCAACTGACAAGAAAGCGAATCTTACCGTTCCAAAGTGAATAGAGATGCTTTACCAATTCGAAATCAAACAACTAATGCACTGATGTGATGAATTTAATATCAAGGGTAGAGAGAACGATCACATGGCACACAGGTTATTTATGGTGGAGCTGTAGGTATGGAATCCTAACTACTCCGCAAACATGTCCTAGTGCTGATCGTTATGATAACCCAAGAAACACACACGGTGGAGATAAGCGTGGCAAAGCAACTTATGAATAGGAATATTGCAATGCACAAGAGAGACGCTAGTAATAGCTTGATATAAACAGGCACAAGATTGCTCAATCTACAAGTTCTATGATCAACTAGGCCTCCAATAATGCACACTTTGATATCTCTTTTTTGTCATGCTTGTAGCTCTTTTCTCTTTTTTTATATTGAATCTCTTTTCCTTTTCTTTTTTTTTGATTTTTCAACTATATGACTCAAAGCAAAACGAATACAGCAACTTCTGAACAAACTGGGTCGAATTGTCCGGTGAGTTTCGGCCGGAGACTCTGGTTGCGCCGGATAGTCTGGGCGATACGGGCCACATAGTTTGTTTTTCGCCTGTCAAAAATTTCTGCACTTCAAACCCTAATGAGCAACCTGTCGGAGCAAAGTAACTAGTCTCGTGGGTACGTTCCTAGGCACAGATGCTGTGTCAATGGTATGAAAACAAAGGTACGCTATGTGGACTCAGGAAAGTAGATGAAAACATGGGGAAAACAGTGATGGTGGACTCGGCAGAAAAACAAGATCCAACCCTAAACGTAAACACAAACAAAAACTAGAGTCCTACGAGAAAAACCTGCAGATCGGATCTACGAGAAGACACGACCAACAACTAAAACTTGAAAAACGATATAATCTAGGCTAAAGCAAATCTTTTTGTATGCCTTTTTCTGTATAGGACTAAACCAAGAACTAATCTATGGATGGATTTGTGGATGCTCATCGAATAAACGAGGAAATCTGATACCAAGATGATATGGGGTGGCCCGATCTTCTCAGCAAGCACTTGTCGATGATGATGGTGGATGATAGAGAACTAGCCTGTAGCTATGAACTCTCCTTCTCAAATCCTGATGCTAATGCAACAGCTCTCGAACCCTTTGCGATATACACAACACCACGCTCTTGTGCATGTAGCCATCGACCACGAACGGTAGTTTGCAATCCACTAATTCCCAATGGAACAACAGATCACACTCAATTACAGTAGGTAATTCAATCACAGGGTAATTCCAGAGGTTCTTAATAAGAAACAACTCCAAACTAGTTTTAATGTGGTCTAACCCTAACTATGGGGATGTCCCAGGGCTTATAAGGGCGTCTGGGGTGGCCAGAAACCAAAACTAAGACGCAATTGACTCAAACTGATACAACTGACTCGGACCAGGTCTCTGTCGGGGCGGACACTCCGGTTCATATGAGCCAGACAGTTCGGTGGGGCGGACACTCTGGTCCGTATGGGCCGTGATGCAGCCCGTCCTACGGATGTGTCTACATCCCCACCAACTAGTCCCCCAAGTGGACCGATGACCCGCGCTCGAGCCAAGCTCCTACAAGCTAAGGTTAACTCTCTCCTTTCCTTGTGTGATTTCGATACCCCCTTTGATGGCTTGCTACTTCATTCCCAAACTTTGTGCATTCTCAGCTATGAACCCAATGGAGCATCGTCAAGGGAGGGACCAAAGGAAGCCCGAGGAGATACGCCAGAGCAAACCGGCGCCAGGCTCGGCGAACCGGTTCCCTCGCCGGAACTTCTGGCGACAGGCCCGGTCGACCGGCCTCCTCGCCAACAATCCCGGCAACGACCGAAAACACGTATTGTAAGGCTTTCCGGTTCGCGACCGGAAATATCGACGACCACCGGAATTTTTGGCTACCACTCCGGCGCCGCCGGGCCTCTCGCTGGAAATCCCCAGAGTCAAGTCAACTTTCAGGCTTGGCCCGTGTAACCCCTTATTTCACCTAGACTTTACCGTTTCGTACACAAACTACCCCTGTTTATGTGGCAGGCCTATAAATAGCCCCCACCCTCTATTGTAAACGCTAGACTTAGATAATTGTAATTGAAAACACCCCTAGAGGATCTATCAGTTACTAGTCTCATGCTCCTTGGCAAGGAGCACCAATTATCCCCACCTCCTCTTGGATTTTGCCTCGTGCATTCAAGCTGTACAAGTCCTTGGAGTTCGGTGTTCGTCTCCAAGTAGTCAAGATCTCATCAAGCCTCTCAACCCCGTTGTTGGCCGTGGGAGAGTGTCTTTCCCAATGCCGATCCTAGAGATTGTATTGGACCGGCTGCCACCGGCGTGAGCTATCAGCTTGTATCGTGTTTTCGCGTGTGTGTGTTCATCGAGTTCTTCTCGTGTGAGTTCGTGGGTTTTGCCTCCCTCCTCATCCCCCTCACTCCCTCCTCGGTTTCCTTGGGATTCGTGAAAGATCGGGCCTCCCTAAGGGGTCACCCCTAACATATTGGTATCAAGAGCAAGGTTGATCACGAATTCCCCCTCAATTTTTCTTCTATCCACCATAAAATCGAAAATTCCCCCAAAAGAGCCCCAAATTGCCTTCGGATCGATCTCTGTATTTGGTGAGTTTTTCGTGGTTTTGGTCCATAGATCTGTTGCTTTGGGTCTTGATCTACATCCCTTGACCTTTCCCCAACCCAATTTTGTCGAAATTTTGACGGATTTCTCAGTTTGACTTTCTAGAGTTCGTCACGAACAGGTTTCGGCACCAGATCCGGCGAACCGGTTCTTCAACCGGAATTTTCGGCGACAGCTCCAGCACGACCGAACCAGCGAACGGAATTTCCGGCGACGGACCTGGCTCCGCCGGTTCCTGCGCCAAAATTTTTGAAGATTACAAATTTTGCCAGTTTTCTTTTGTTTGTTTGTGTTTCGTGTGTGTGTCGTACAAAACTAACAACAAGCTTCCGCAAGTCAATAAACCACGCGCTCCTCGACACCGCGACACCCGAACATCTTCCCCAACACCGGTTGCAAGTCGTTAACAATACCAAAGGTATAACTTGTGCCACTTTGACAACCCCATATCTTCATTTGTGTCTATCTATCCTATGAGAGCAACTTATTTCGTGTTTATCTAAGCATTGTGCACTTGCCATTGGAAAGTGAGAGTGTGAGGGCAAATACAAAAGTTAACATAGTAGTATAGAAAGGGAGAAAAAGAATAAAAAAAAATAGAAAGATAAAGTCTCCCAATACAATGAGCGTATCAAGCTTGTAACCAAAGAGAGAGGAAAAAATACGCCAAGGCAAGTGCACAAATCCATTGCTCAACCCTCTTTGGGAAAACAAGTTGCGGTCTCTCCTTGCGTTGGCGCGACACCGAGCTTAGTCTACACTAGGACATTTTGGTGCTCACTTTCATAGTCGTGCTAACCCGTTTCATCTCCACGTGTGTGTTTCCTCGTGTTTTTGTAGATCGTGTCCTTTTTCATCATCTTTGGTTCTTTACCACCTAGAACAATAACCTTTGTCTTGGATCGTTTCGTTTGGTTTTCCACAATCCTAACCTTCCACCAAAAGCTTTTGAGTGTTGTAGTTTATTTGTGTGTGAGTTTCTTTGCGATTTCACTTTGCAAGCTCTTAGATCTCTTGTGTGGCAATTGGTTTGATACAATCTGCAAGGTGAGGTAAAAGGCTAACTCCCCACGTTTTCTTCTCCATATACAACTTTTGTCGGCTTTGCATCATGGATAGGAATGCCGAGTCGTCCGAACCAACGCCACCTCAAGAGGAAGACACACAATACATGACAAGATGGGATCATTGAAAGGTCCGAGGAGAATTCAACTACCGTTGTGAAGCCCTTGAGCGGCGCCAAGACGAACAATTTAGCGAAACCCGAGTGGAATTCAAGAACATCGACAACCGCTTCGAAGAGGTCCGAGGACAAATGCATGCTATGCGACACAACCTCGGCCATCAAAATGAAGCTCTTGGTCGTGCTCTCGCCGCAACGGATGAAAAGCATCAATGCCTCATTGATGGGCTCGCAAGACCGCGATCTCGCGACTCAAGCTCGTCACGACACTCCTCAAGTGAATCAAGTTCTTCACGCCATCACGCTTCAAGGCACCAAGATGGACCCATCCTTCACTGCATGAGCTCTTCTCAAGCGGTACCATCTCCGCGACACGCTGCAACGTCAAGCTATGATGGTGACCTCTCTGCAAGACCTCCAAGACGTGAAGCAAACCTTCCACAACCAAGGGAACTAGTGATTCAACAAGAGCAACCTCACATGGACCCCCAAGCCCATCGTCAACGACATATCCCTCCAACAACAAGTGAAGCCTCCGAATTGGACGAACAAGGCCACCATCGACGTGAAGCACTCAAAGACCCACCAAGGCGTCATCATCGACATGAACGTCAATGTCGACAACATGAGCACCATGACGAGCCTCCTCCACATCATGAAGAAAGGGAGCGGCCCATTGTACATGCGGCTCGCCGTCGTCCTCGCCACATGGCGCAAGACAATGCTCATCGTCATCAACCACGCCATGATCAAGAGCAGGCTCCATAAGCTCATTGTGAGGACCAAGCGCCTCCGCCTCGTCCTCAACCGCGTCAACAACACGAGCAAGCTCCCCAAGCTCGTCGTCAAAATCAAGTTCCACCACCAAACGCGGCACCACAACAACCGCAAGGGCAACGCAACCATCACCAAGCAAGACATGAGAGCTCGGATGATGAAGATGGCCACCAAAATCATGGCAACCGCCGATACCGGAACCTCAATGAAGAAGAAACTTTCGGCAAGCTCAAATTCACCATGCCCAAGTTCACCGGTTCCAATGAACCCGAAGAATATCTCTCGTGGGAACTCAAGGTTGACAAGATCTTCCGCATGCACAACTATAGCAATGAGAAGATGATGGCCATGTCATCCCTCAAGTTTGATGATTATGCCAACCTTTGGTGGGAACAAGTCCAAATCGCTCGTGAAGCAAAAGAAGAACCTCCAATTACAACTTGGCACGATATGAAGGCTCATATGAGATCCCGCTTTGTTCCTTCACACTACACGTGTGACCTCTTCATCAAGCTTCAAGCGTTTAGTCAAGGGACAAAGACCGTGGAGGAGTACTTAAAGCAAAGGGAGCTCAACATGATCCATGCCAACATTGAAGAGCGTGATGAACAAACAATGGCACGTTTCCTCAATGGCTTGAACCACCAAATCAAGCGCATCACCGAGTTCCAAAAGTACAACAACATGGTTGAGCTTGTGCACATAGCAACAAAAGCCGAATGTCAAGTGCAAGAGGACATCAAGTATAACAAGCCAAAGACGTACTTCACCTACAAGCAAGCGCCAACCACTACATCAACAACACCAAGTTGAAGCTCATCAAGTACCACCAAGCTCCCCTTCAAGCCAACACTTCCTCAAGGAAAACCGCCCCCAAGTGGCAAATACACAAAGGATGATCAACCATTCAATGGTGAATGCTACAAGTGTGGAGGCAAAGGACACAAGTCGGCCGCATGTGGAAACAAGAAAGTTTTGTTCATCCACGACAATGGCGATGAAGAATACTTGAGTGAAGAAGAGTTTGATGCAAGGGTCAAGGAAGCATTGGCTAGGAAACATATGGAAGATGACCAAGAACTACTTGTGTGTGAGCATGACGCAGGTCCATCGTTTGTGGTCACAAGGGTCTTAACTACTCAAGTCAATGAGAATGAAGACCAAAGATCAAACATCTTTCAAACTCGTGTCGGTATCAATGGGAAGTCCATCAAAGTTGTCATTGATGGAGGGAGTTCCCACAATCTTGCAAGCACAGAATTGTGTGAGAAGCTCAACCTCACCCTCCATCCACATAAGCATCTCTACCATATACAATGGCTAAGTGACCAAGGGTCCTTCAAGATCAAGCACACTGTCTCGGTAACTTTCTCAATTGGACCATACAAAGACACGGTGGAGTGTGATGTGGTCCCCATGACGGTTTGCCATATGTTTCTAGGTAGGCCATGGCAATATGACAAATGTGCTTTGCATAATGGTCACACCAACGCTTATACCTTCAAATGGCTTGACAAGACTTGTGTTTTGCATCCAATGACTCCAAGCCAAATAATTGCGGACAATGCAAAGGCTTTAAAGAGGACGCAATGCACAACATCACCTTGTGAGAAGAGCGGTGAGCGAGAGAACCACACTATAGTGAGTGAGAGCCACAAGCCAAACTCGAGTGGAAAAACTAAGAGTGTTCTTCTTGTCACCAAAAGTGAGATGAGAGAAGTATGGAAAAACCCATCCATCTTGCACTATGTCCTTATATGCAAGGGACTAGCGCAAGGAACTAATGACTTGACAAACTTTCCTCCTTCTTTGATGACTATTTCGCAGGAATTCCAAGATGTGTTTCCCGAAGAGCTTCCTCGTGGACTACCCCCTCTGCGTGGAATCGAGCACCGCATCGACCTCATACCCGGCGCACCCCTTCCAAACCGCGCCGCGTATCGCATGAACCCGGAAGAGACAAAGGAGATATAATGACAAATCAACCACCTCGTCTCCAAAGGTTTGATCCAAGTAAGCACTAGCCCAAGCGCGGTACCCGTGATTCTAGTCCCCAATACAGATGATACGTTGCGATTATGCATGGACTGCCGTCCAATCAATGTTATCACCATGCGTTATCGACATCCTATACCGTGTCTTGATGACATGCTTGATGAGATGTGTGGAGCCACTATATTTTCGAAAATTGATCTTCGTAGTGGTTACCATAAAATACGCATGGCCGAGGGTGATGAGTGGAAAACCGCCTTCAAGACCAAACTTGGCCTCTATGAATGGTTGGTTATGCCTTTTGGCTTATCTAATGCCCCATCCACCTTCATGCGCCTTATGAACCATATTTTGAGATCTCTCATTGGGAAGAGTGTCGTTGTTTACTTTGATGACATTCTTGTCTATAGCAAGTCACTAGAGGAGCATGTTACTCATGTTAAGGAGGTTCTCCAAATCCTTCGTCATGAAAAGCTCTATGCTAACCTACCAAAGTGCACTTTTGCAAAAGACAAACTGATTCTCCTTGGTTTTGTTGTGTCTTCTAATGGAATTGAAGTTGATGTCTCAAAAGTTAAAGACATACGAGATTGGCGCATACCTACCAATGTTAGTGAGATCGTAGTTTTCATGGGTTGGCCGGTTTCTACCGTCGCTTTGTGAAAGAGTTTTCTACCATTGCTTGCCCTCTCAACGAGTTGACCAAGAAAAATGTCACATTCGTTTGGGGCAAAGCACAGTAAAAGGCGTTTGATGAGCTCCAAAAGAGGCTAACCGAAGCACCACTCCTTGCTTTACCGGATTTCACAAAAACTTTTGAGATCGAGTGTGACGCTAGTGGAATTGGCATTGGAGGCGTCCTTATGCAAAATGGGCGTCCTATTGCATACCATAGCGAGAAACTTGATGGCGCATGCCTTAACTATCCAATTTATGACAAAGAGCTTTTTTCCTTGGTTCGTGTCCTTCAAGTGTGGCAACACTACCTTTGGCCCAAAGAATTTATCATCCATTCTGACTATGAGTCATTGAAATATCTTAAGGGTCATGCCAATTTGAGCAAAAGGCACGCCAAATGGGTTGAGTTCATCGAGTCTTTTACTTACATTGTCAAGTACAAGAAAGGCAAAGAGAATATAGTAGAGGATGCGTTGTCTCGCAAAAATACAAGCCTTCTTATGCGACTCGAAGTAAATGTTTTGGGTCTTGATGACATCAAATCTTTGTACGCTTCCGACCTATTCTTTGGACCAATTTTGGCAAAGTGTTCAATAGAGAAAGGATTTGATGATTTCTATTTGCATAAGGCTTTATATTCAAACAAAACAAGCTTTGCATTCCGAAGTCGTCTCTCCAAATTTTGCTTCTTCAAGAATCCCATGATGGAGGCCTTATGGGTCACTTTGGCCGTGACAAGACATATGACATGCTCTCCTCTCACTACTATTGGCCCAAGATGAAGCGCGATGTGGAACGCCACGTCCAATGATGCACTACTTATGTCCAAGCTAAGTCTAAATCTAACCCTTTTGGTCTCTATATGCCATTGCCTATTCCTCATGCACTTTGGTTGGACATTAGCATGGACTTTGTGTTAGGTTTACCTAGATATAAACATGTTCATGATTCTATATTTGTGGTAGTGGAGCGTTTTTCCAAAATTGCACATTTCATTCCATGCCACAAGACCGATGTTGCTTCACATGTGGCAAAATTGTTTTTCAGGGAAATAATCCGTCTTCACGGTGTACCACAAACAATCGTCTCCGACCGCGACGTGAAATTCATGAGCTACTTTTGGAAGACACTCATGGCCAAGCTCGGCATCAAGCTCCTATTCTCGTCCGCCTCGCATCCTTAAACCGATGGCTAGACCGCGGTCGTCAACCGAAGCCTTGGCACACTTCTTCGCGTGTTGATAAAGAAGAATCTTAAAGATTGGGAGGAATGTATCCCACATGCTGAGTTCGCCTACAATCGCACAAAGCACTCCACCACCATGATGATCCCGTTCATGATCGTCTATGGATTCGAGCCTCTCACCGCGCTCGACATTCTACCTCTTCCTCTCCACGACCGCACCAACATGGACGTTGACAAGCGTGCCCAAGCAATGAAAAAACTACATGAAGACACAAGAGATACGATCGAGCAACAAGTCCTTCGCCAAGCATCAAGGCTAAACAAGAACAAGAAAGAGATGATCTTCGAAGAAGGCGACCTTGTGTGGATACACTTGAGTAAAGACCGCTTCCCCAAGGATCGCGACTCCAAACTCAAGACAAGAGGTGATGGGCCGTTCAAAGTACTCAAGAGGATCGACAACAACGCCTACATCATCGACATCCCAACATCAAAGTACCTTGTGAGTCCGACGTTCAATGTCAAGGACCTTTCACCTTTCCATGGGGAAGATGAGGTTGAGAAGGTTGAAGAGTCGAGGACGACTCTTTACCAAGGGGGGAGCTGATGCAGCCCGTCCTACGGATGTGTCTACATCCCCGCCAACTAGTCCCCCAAGTGGACCGTTGACCCGCGCTCGAGCCAAGCTCCTACAAGCTAAGGTTAACTCGCTCCTTTCCTCGTGTGATTTTGATACCCCATTGGATGGCTTGCTACTTCATTCCCAAACTTTGTGCATTCTCAGCTATGAATCCAATGGAGCATCGTCAAGGGAGGGACCAAAGGCAGCCCAAGGAGATACGCTAGAGCAAACCGGCGTCAGGCTCGGCGAACCAGTTCCCTCGCTGGAACTTCCGAAGACAGGCCCGATCGACCGGCCTCCTCGCTGACAATGCCGGCAACGACCGGAATCTTTCGGCAACGACCGAAAACACGTACTGTAAGGCTTTCCGGTTTGCGATCGGAAATATCGGCGACCACCAGAATTTCCGGCTACCACTCAGGCGCCGCCGGGCCTCTCACCGGAAATCCCCAGAGTCAAGTCAACTTTCGGGCTTGGCCCGTGTAACGCCTTATTTCGCCTAGACTTTACCGTTTTGTACCCAAACTACCCCTGTTTATGTGGTTGGCCTATAAATAGCCCCCACCCTCTATTGTAAATGATAGACCTGGATAATTGTAATTGAAGACACCCCTAGAGGATCTATCAGTTAGTAGTCTCATGCTCCTTGACAAGGAGCACCAATTATCCCCACCTCCTCTTGGATTTTGCCTCGTGTGTTCAAGTTGTATAAGTCCTTGGAGTTCGGTGTTCGTCTCCAAATAGTCAAGATCTCATCAATCCTCTCACCCCCGTTGTTGGTCGTGGGAGAGTGTCTTGCCCAATGCCGATCCTAGAGATTGTGTTGGACCGGTTGCCACTGGCGTGAGCTATCGGCTTGTATCGTGTTTTCACGTGTGTGTGTTCATCGAGTTCTTCGCGTGTGATTTCGTGGGTTTCGCCTCCCTCCTCATCCTCCTCACTCCCTCCTCGGTTTCCTTGGGATTCGTGAAAGATCGGGCCTTCCTAAGGGGTCACCCCTAACAAGCCTGATAGTCCGGTCCAGCCGGAAACTTTGAAGTTTACTCCCGCTCGTCCCTCGCGCATCCTTGGGTGATCATCATGTTGTGCTCCATGTGCTTCATCTCCTCGCTCCGTGCTAGGCCTTATTCTCCAATGTACCTAATCATACAATAGCATAATGACTTAGGAAGTATAAAGTTCTCATTAAGTAAAACATCAGGCTCATTAAGAAACAAGTTCACCTGTTGTTCTAGTAGCTTAGCACGAGCTCTTGTAATAGGTCCAATTCTAATCTCATTGGACTGAACCTTCTTTGCAGCAACTGGAACATCTTCAGTAGTAGTTGGGGTAGGTGTAATTGTAGGGATGTCGTCATCATAACAACTGAGTTGTCAATTTAGCTGCACGTAGAAATAGTCTTGCTCACAGTAGTTTATCAGTAGCAACAGTTTTGTAGTAGCAATAGCAAAGTAACTGTAGCAGTAAAACAACGACAGTAGTAACAATAGTAGAAAACAGTAGGATTTGAGTGTGGTAGGCATAAGGATGGATGGACGGGCGTTGTATGGACGGGACTATTTATGTAATATCAAGATCTAGGGCATTTGCAGATAAATAAGATAAAGCATCCAAGTACTAAACAATCATAGGCATGTGTTCCATATATAGTCATACATGGTCGCAATGAGGACTTGCACAACATCTTTTGTCCTACCAGCTCGTTGCAGCGGGCCCTCAAGGGAATCTACTGGCAATTAAGGTGCTCCTTTCAATAGAGCAACATAGCAAAGAATTAACACTCCGTGAACACAAGTGATCCTCATATCACAGCCATCCCCTCGGGCTATCCCAATTTCTGTCACTTCGGGGCCTTTAGTTCCGGACAATGATATGTGTACACAACTTGCAGATAAGATCACAAACAATACTATCATCATGAATTAATAACATGTTCAGATTTGAGATCACGGCACTCGGGCCCTAGTGACAAGCATTAAACACAACAAGTTGCAACAAAGTCAAATAGCACTAATAAAGATACTAGGCACCATGCCTAACAATCTTATTCGATTATGATAGATCTCATCCAATCCTACCATCCCCATAGACTACAGTGGGGAATTACTCACTCATGGATGGGGGAAACATGGATGGTTGATGGAGAGGCGTCGGTGATGATGATGGCAATGATCTACTCCAATTCCCCGTTTAGGCAGGGTGCCAGAATAGAGTTTCTAGTTCCGAATCATGGTTTTTGGTGGTGGCGGCGCAACGGAACTCTATATGGAAAAACATCAAACCCTCCTCTGTTTTTAGGTCAGAAGGCTTTTTTTAGGCTAAGAGGGAGGCCGAGGGGGTGCCCGAGGTGGCCACACCCCTCCTAGGCGCGGCCTAGGCTGGCCCGCGCGACCAAGGGATGTGGGCCCCTCGGTGTCCCTCCTCCGTATCATCTTCTGGCTATGTGAGTCTTCTGGTAAAATAGGAGTTTTAGCATATTTTTCGGGATTTTTCCTGAAAGTTGATTTTCTGCACAAAAACTAGACACCAAAGCAATTTCTGCTGAAAACAGCATCAGGCCGTGTTAGTTGTATCCAAATCACACAAGTTTAGAGGAGAAACAATAGCAAAAGTGTTCGGGAAAGTAGATACGTTTTGGACGTATCAACTCCCCCAGCTTAGTTTATTGCTTGTCCGCAAACAATTCAGTTGAAAACTGAGTGCGATAAAATAAACTTTCACGAACACATTTGCTTCATGTAATGTATATATTCTCAACATATGATCAATACTTAGACAATTCATAATAAGGAGTATGCAACTAAGTCTACTCAATAGTCATTGCAAGCTATGAAGAGATTCCACACAATAATAATAAGTAGCATGAAACATAAACATAAGCAACATTGCAATGCTCATAAGAAGGTATGATAGAGTGGTATCTCGCTTGCCTTTGATTGGGGAGGAAAACATAAATGCCAAGGCACCTCTAAAGTTCAAGTGAAGACTAGAAGTAAAGATATCAAAGATACAAGCATCAAAGTCATGACGTAATTAACCAAGTTTTGAGACAAGCACATTACACTAAGAATGAAAACTATGCTCTCACGAAGGTGCTCTTGGAATAAGTGGTGACTCAACAAGGAAGTGAAAAGGTTTTGAAAAGTTTGAAAGGCTTCCAAATGCTAAAAGTATGGTACTCATTAGCTTTGAGCTCTCATTGCCCCTATCACAGGCATCTTTAAATGGTTAAGGTGAAAGTGAGGTCCAATATGAGTTATATGCTTGACAGACCATAAACTGGAAATCTCATGTCCCTTGAATACGAGGGCCGCTCCTCATGCTACTCAACTTTAGTTACCGGTAAGTTCTTGTCATAGTAAATACATGTGTATCATAGAGAACCGCCAACGGGGTACCCCTTGCCTAGTGATACAATAACTATCCCATATAAAAATGACAAGGCAAGCAGACAATGAGCATCTTAGCAATCTTCTTATTTACCATGGGAAAATGGTGCTTTTTTCTCTTCTTTCCTCTTTTCTATATCTCTCTCTTTTTTTATAAGAAGAATGCTTCATAGATTGCTCACTATGGTGATGCTGCAAGTTTCTACCATGATTAGGCATGGCTTAGGCTAGCGGCCCAAGCGTTTCTCTAACACATATACATAAATCCATGTACTTACAAACTCCCCTTTTATTTCACACCGACAACATCCGTAAACAAAAGAGCATGATATCAACTGGATAATATTTACAGGTGTTAAAAGCGCTCCCCGTGACAACACGGTTCTGCTAACTCTCAGCCTATAATTTGCAAGCATATAACTTTCATGGATAGTCACAATGGTTCAGGCTTATTAAGTGCAAGAAAATAAAGTGTGCCATCAAGTTCATGAGAGCTTTACTAACTAACTTTCTCATAACAAGAAAACATTTTATATGGAAGAAAACGAGGCATAATAAATATGCACAGAATAGCAAATGATACTAATAGGTAGGTATGGTGGACACGTTTTGACAAGTTTGGTTTTGGGGAGTTGGAAGCATAAGTAGAGCTCATACTCAGTGCAAGTGAAGGCTAGCGATAGTAAGGGAGTGACAAACGAGAGAGCAGTAACTGTCATAATCATGCTTGCAACAAAAAAGAATTAATTATGGCATAAAAGTTATACAAGAACTCTCAGGCAAAATAAATCATCGAGACTTAACTGACTTTTGTTCAGTCATATGCATGCGTGTGCATGTGCCAAGTCGATTCAAATGAAACATTCAGAGGAGGATACCACAATGTCATACCAAGTTATGAATAGAACAATGCAAGCAAACATTCATATGACATGCTACAAACTATTAGCAAGATGGAGCTAATCATAAGAGAGCAAGAACTACTAAGCATCCAATAAATACATACACCTTACATGAACAGACAAAGCATGCCCACAATGACGAGTATATGTACAAAAATTAAGACAAATAGAGTTCATTGCCAGCCTCTTATCACACCTCAATTTGTCATTAATCATCATTATTGCCTTTCACTTGTGTGGCTTGAATAATAACATGAAACCAAACTCCACTGAGGACCACTGGACCCTGCAATGAACTTCACAAAACCAAAGAAGAACAACAAATATTTTGGGGTTTTCGATTTTTAAAGCAAGCACTCCAAGCAAAAACAAACTAAGAAAAATATTTTTGGATTTTTCTTATAGCAAACCAAAGCTAAAAACCAAACAAACAAACAAAGAGAAACAACGAAAATATTTTTGGTCTTTTTTTTGTTTTGGGAAAGCAAAGATAAAAACTAAAAAGAAAGTGAAACATGGAAATACAAAGCACTGACGGAACATGATATGTATATGAGTGTGATGTCGGTATACCTCCCGCCAAGATTAGGCTTTTGGCCTAAGTAGAGATCAATCAATAACGCGGGTAGTAACCCCAAGCTGGTGGATCATCATAGGAATGATCATAATTGGGTCCTCGCGATGAAGAAGAAGCACCCCAATCATAAGAGGGCTGCTGGTATGAAGACTCCCCCATGTTGGAGGGCTAGACCGAATCATCTTTCGCATCCTCTCCAACATTCTCCTCTTGCTGGGAGAGCTCCGCCACATATGTGTCAAGTTCTTCCTCCGTGAGTGACCATCCTTGCCTGTTATCAAAGTTAAACAAAGCAGGTGCGAGCAAAGAACTACTTTCTCAGACATACCCCCTCTCCAACCACTCTTAACAAAGGTTATTTCATACGGTAGCTCACTCAAAGTAGCCCAAGAAGAAACAAATTTATGCTGAACCATGGAATTGAGATCAAGTCTCTCTATGGGGAACTAAAAATCTGAATGATGAGGCTCTAAACCATGAAAAGCTAGCAAACGTGATGCAATGAGACCTCTAAAAATTCCACCTTTCTCACGGTTAGCAGCAAGACGGAAAGCTATCAAGGCACCCAAGTTATAAATCCTATCTCGTTTTAAGGTAGCTGAGATAAAAGCTAGATCAAATGAAGATAACTTTCTAGCAGTCTTCCTAGCAAGAACACACTTGGCAATGAAATAGGCAAAATATCTAATGGATGGGAGATGAATATTCCAAATTTTACCACTCTCCTTTGAGAAGTTACAACCTTGGCAAATTTCCTCATATAACTCCATGATCGGCGCAGGCCTCTCTCTAATCTTCCCACATGAACCCCACTGTGGCACTCTGATAGCTGCACAAAAATCATCAAAAGGTAGGTCGACAGATATATTGTAAATTTTGTAGTGGACCATGGGATTAGGCAAGGACCAACTAAATCGAAAGTCCTGCACCACAGACATAGTTAGTTTTACATATTGGTAAGGTTCTTCTCTAACAAAATGCTCTAACCCTGCATTAGAAATCATAGTTTGTAAATCCTGAAAGATCCCCGCATCTCTCATAAATTCAGGGCATGGATATATGGAAGAGAAAACCTCCTCCTCACGATGGACTTTCATTGGCTCAGGAACCATCAATTCATGTTGATTTAGTTGGTACGTACTCATCTTCTTTTCTGAAATTTTTAGACAAACATCAAACCAAGTGGTTTCCAAGTTGATAAATGATGGGGAACTACCATAGGAACTTGATAGAGTGCTAAACATGCATCAAAATGAAATCTCTAAGCATAGAACAAGCATGCAAGCTCACACAACCTGTCACCTACAGTAGCAAAATACTCAAGATACAATCCACCAATCAAAAATCTAATTGGAGAAGCGGAGGAGGCACATACCGGAGAGCAATCCCTCCAAAAATCAGCGGCAAAGATGGGCTGAGCAAGGAGATCGAAAATCGGGAGAAAGAATAGCAGGAACTCGAGCTTTGAGAAGTTTTGATGAGGACATCCCTATACTTACACCTACCCCAGTTACTACTGATGATGTTCCAGCTGCTACTAACAAGGATAAGTCCAATGAGATTCGAATTGGACCAATTACAAGAGCTCGTGCTAAGCTACTAGAACAACAGGTGAATTTGTTTCTTAGTGAGCCTGATATTTTACTTAATGAGAATTTTATACTGCCTAAGTCTTTGTGTTATTGTATGATTAGGTACATTGGACAAGAAGGTATAGCACGGAGCAAGGAGGAGAAGCACATGGAGCAAGGTGTGTTGACCAATGAAGCAAGCGCGAGGGAGGAGAGGGAGGAAGAGCAAGGAGCTACAAAGGAAGGGATCAACACTTGGCAGAGTCTCTGCCGCAGCAGAGAAATGATGCCAAATCCTGCCACGACAGGCTGCCGCGGCACAGAAAGTGGCTGAAATCCTGCCACGGCAGAGAGTCTTGCCGCGACACGTTTTAGGCCCAATATGCTTCCACGGTAGGAAACAGGCCTGTGCGCCTAAAGAGCTATCCCACTTGGGTCGGCATGTATCTTAGTTCTAGTCGTTTGCGTCTTGGACTCTTAGCCTAGCCCCCCTCTCTCTTAAATAGATGGGGGTACCGTTTCTTTCCAGTCAGACCACGTTAAAACTATTTTGGAGTTGTTTCTTATCAAGGACCTCTGGAATTACCCTGTGACCGAGTTATACTACTACAATTGAGTGTGATCTGTTGTTCCATTGGGAATTAGTAGATTGCAAACTACCGTTCGTGGTCGACGGCTACGTGCGCATGAGCGTGGTGTTATGAATATCCCACAGGGTTCGAGAGCTGTTGCATTGGCATCAGGGTTTGAGCGGGAGAGTTCATAAATACAGGCTAGTTATCTATCATCCACCATCATCATCGACAAGTGCTTGCTGAGAAGATCGGGCCACCCCAGATAATCTTGGTATCAGATTTCCTCGTTTACTCGGTGAGCATCCACAAATCCATCCATAGATTAGTTTATTTTTTCGTCCTATACAGAACAAGCCTCACAAAAAGATTTGCCATAGACTAGATTACATTGCTTTCGAGTTTTAGTTGCTGGTCGTGTTCTTCCATTAGATCCAATCTAGATTTCTTCTAATAGTTAGTTTCTGTTTCTAGTCGTATTTCCCATCCTTTTTTCCGCCGCCATCACCTCAGATCCGATCCAAGTAAAGAGTCCTCTTAGATTACTTTTTCCAATTCGGATTCTCAAAAAAAAAGTTGAGTCCTGGTCTGCCACGGCAGAGAAAGGGCCTCTTTTTCTGCCACGACAGGGCTGCCAGATTTCTGCCACGACACGTTTTTGCCCAGTTTTTCTGCCGCGACAACTTGACACATAAACTTTTGATCATTGTTTTCTTGCAACCTTTAGCCACAACCATTCATACTTAGGTGTTAGGAACTTGCCCATTGAGACTAGTTTCCGCTCCTCCAGGCTGCTCATAGGTTGTGGTGCTGTGTTTGTGAATTGGCCAAGATCAAAGTGTGCTTCAAAGTATATATATATATATAATAGCAAAGGAGAAGTGAATTGTGCAAACGGCCTACTGATTTCTTTGTGCATCGGTAGATTGAGCAATCTTGTGCCTGTGACATTGAGCCTTGCTAGTGTCTCTCCAGCGTAGTGCAACACCCTTCATAGTTGCATTGCCACTTTTATCTACACGTGTGTGTTTCTTGGGTGTTTGTACGATCAGCACTAGGACTTGTTTGCGGTGTAGTTAGGATTCCATACCTACAGCTCCACCATAAATAACCTGTGTGCCCTGTGATCGTTCTCTATACCCTTGATATTCACTTCATCACATCAGTGCATCAGTCTTGATCTCGTTTTGGTTACGCATCTCTATTCACTTTGGAACGGTAAGATCTACTTTCTTGTCAGTTGTGAGTGAGTTAAGTGTTCCACCAAACAGATTTTATTTATTGCACTAATCTACTAATCATGTCTACTAGTGCTTCTGATGTTGTAGCACAGAAAAAGAAGGATGATGAGCTTGTCAATTGGCGGGAATATGAAGCATTGAGGTCCCATTTGACACTAGGGTTTAAGAACACAACAGATGCCATTGACAAGAGTCTTCAGGATGTGCAAGTGACTTTGGAAGCAAACGTTCAGGATGTGGCTACTATCAAGACACAAGTGACAGACCTCAACACCAATGTGACAGCTTTGCAGCGTTCCATAGAGGCCTTGACACTTGCTATTGAGCAACGACAGCAACAACCAATGCATGAGGAGCGCGAGGATGAAGCTGATGGCAGTGTTGCTGGTGCTGCGCCACTAGGAAGGGGACGTCCTAATGCTCCTGCAGCTGCACCATTACATGGTCGTGGTTTTGCCCCTATTGGCCGTGCTCGGCGTGTACCTCTACATCCGGTTGATGATGGTCTGGGCAAGCCTAAATTCTCAATTCCCAAGTTTGATGGTTACATTGATCCTGAAGATTATTTGACATGGGAGTTGAAGATAGAGAAGCTCTGGCGCTTGTATGAGTATACTGAAGAAAAGAAGGTCAAGCTTGTAGCGTCAGAATTTGATGGTTATGCTTTACGTTGGTGGGATGCTCTTGTTCATCATAGAAGGGATGACAATGACCTTCCGGTGATGACTTGGCGAGAGATGAAGCGTATCATGAATGAATGTTTTGTACCCACCAATTACTTGCGCTCCATTTTTTACAAGTTGACACAATTGAAGCAAGGGAACTTGACAGTTGATGAGTACTACATGGAGATGGAGATGCTTATGCAACGTGCTCGAATCCAAGAATCACTAGAGATGACCATGCAACGATTTCTCAACAATTTGAGGTTACCAATAAAGAGCATAGTACGTCATCACAAGTATGAGAACATGAATGAGCTGTTGCATCATGCTAGAGAGGCCGAGTCATAGCTCGCGGAGGAAGCTAAGGCACGTTGTTTTCCAGCTACTAGCTGGTTCCCCAGGGCCATGCCATTTCCTATGGCGCCTCCTGCAGCGACCAGCTACCCTACTACATCAGCGGCCAAGCCTGTTCCCTCGCCCTCTTTTGGTTCTAATGCTAAGAAACCAGCTTCTCATACTGCTAGTTCGGGTTCGAATATGTCAACTGCACGTACTCGCGATGTGGAGTGTCACACTTGCGGAGGTAGAGGTCACTACAAGAGAGATTGTCCAAACCGCAAGGTGATGTTTGTCAATGATCAAGGAGAGTATGAGAGTGGAGATGATGTTGATCCTGATGATCATGGTGTTGATTATGAAGAGGAAGGTATGGATGCCTTTCCTGAGCATGCGCCTACTATAGTGGTATCTCCACGCATTCTTAGTGTGCAGCCCGTTGTTGACTCTCAGCGCTGCAATTTGTTCCAAACAAAAACTCTCATTGGCCCTAACAAAGCTTGTAAAGTAATTATTTATGGAGGTAGCTGCCAAATTCTTGCAAGCAAGGAGTTATGTGCCAAGCTGAATTTATCTTATTTGCCTCATCCCAAGCCATACTACATACAGTGGTTAAGTGATAGTGGTGAGATGAAGGTAAACCATATGGTGAGAGTGAATTTTGAAATAGGGCCATACAAAGATTCTATTGGTTTTGATGTGGTTCCTATGACTGTTTGCCAATACTTATCACTTGGAGTTTAAGGGCAAGAAGATTAACCTGCAACCAATGACACCACAACAGATTGTCAATGAGTCTAGACAGAAAATAGAGGTGAATTTGAAAGATGCATCTATTAGAGGCCGTGAGAGTGTTGCAGCTGTACATGATGTTATAGAGCGTACAAAGAGTGATATAAAGAAAAGAGAGAGTGCCTAACCTATTAATGCTAGCCACCAAGGAAGATATGAGAGAGTTTCGAGAGGATCCTAGTGCCATGCCGCTTGTGCTCATGTATAAGGGCGAGGTTTTAGTTTCTAACGACATGACCCCTATTTCTCTTGGTGTCTCTACTGTTTTGCAGGACTTTGGTGATGTGTTTCCAGAGGATGTGCCCGCTGGACTACCTCCCATGCGCGGCATAGAGCATCATATTGATCTTATTCCAAGCGCCACATTACCTAACTATGCACCCTACAGGACCAACCCCTAAGAAACTAAGGAGATACAGAAACAAGTACAAGCACTACTCGACAAAGGGTACATTCGTGTTTCTCTTGGCCCTTGTGCTATTACTGTTATTTTAGTTCCTAAGAAAGATGGTACATGGAGCATGTGTGCAGATTGTAGAGCTATTAATAACATCACTATTCGATATCGTCATCCTATTCCACGCTTAGAAGATATGCTTGATGAATTGAGTGGTGTTGCTATTTTCTCTAAGATTGATTTGCGCAGTGATTATCATCAAATTAGGATGAAAGAAGGGGATGAGTGGAAAACTGCTTTCAAAACTAAATTTAGCTTATATGAATGGCTAGTCATGCCTTTTGGGCTTACTAATGCACCTAGTACATTCATGAGAGTAATGAATCATGTTTTGAGAGAATTCATTGGTCGTTTTGTGGTTGTTTATTTCGATGATATTCTTATCTATAGCCACCACGAAACTAAACATTGTAATCATATCCGACAAGTTTTGCAAGTGTTGCGTGATAATAAATTGTATGCTAATCTTGAGAAGTGCACATTTGCAAAAGATAAGGTCATATTTTTGGGGTATGTTGTATCTAAGCATGGGGTAAAAGTAGATCAATCTTTTTTTTTGTTCTCCATACAATCCCCCAGGAAGAGGGATCGGGTTCCATTATCATCAGACAACAGAACAACAACCACACATAACGGCATAGTACTGACCCACCTAGGGGGTCAAAACGGGAAAGCAAGAGTTCAACTTACACACTAAACAAACTAGACAGAAATCAAGAAGGAGGCTGGAGACGCAAGAACACCGCCCTCAGGCTAGTGGGAAACCGTCCAAATCAAAACAACACCATGGAACTAAAGAACTGAAAGCCAACACCATCTTCATGTAGCCAGTCCCTTTTTATCTTCCAGTTTTCCTTCTTTTCTCCCTCCCCCTTTCCAGTTCCGGAGCTTCATGACCACGATCTCCAGGAATTGCAGGCAGTCCCAGGAAAGGAACAGGGGCCACATCCATAGCCACCGTATCAATAGCGATTACATTGAAGAGCATCTGCTCCAGCTTGCAGCACCGCCCGGTCGTCCTCCCCATGCAACCCTGCCCAATAACGAATGAACACACAAGCATATATGACCAAAACAGGAGGTGAGTTAATGAGCTTTTTTTCAAAGCAAGATCTATTCCTAAGCTTCCACATAGCCCAGCATATAGCCGCCACCACCGTAATCTGCACATTCCTACTAACCCCCACATACTGAGAAGCCCACCAAAAATCGGGAAAAAGAACCAGGTCTATTCGCGACACCAACAGCTCTGGCAACCACCCCCCAAACATATTTAGCAGCCACACACGAAAAAAACAAGTGCCCAATGCTCTCATCCTTCCTACAAAACCTACAAGTAAAATCTCCAACCCAATTTTTTCTTCTCATGTTGTCTTTGGTGAGAATAGCATTATGCCAGATAAGCCACAACCAAATCTTAATCTTCAAGGGAATTTTTGCCTTCCACAGATGTTTAAAACTTCTATCAATCCCCACATTCGGCAGACGTGTATACATTGACTTAACAGAAAATTTGCCAGATTTACTCCACATCCACCGGCTGTCCTTTTCACGATTCAAACTCACCCCAGACAACAACTTTCTCATCTGCTCCCGATGATTCAACCCATCAGTATCCAACCATCTCCTAAATGAGAGACTCCAGCCTTTTTTCGCCATGTCTGCCACTGTGATTCTTTGGTTCTGACAAATATCAAATAAATCAGGGAACCTATCTTTCAGGGGTGAGTCCAAACACCAAACATCGTGCTTAAATCACCAATTCCCCATTACCAATCTTCATTCTCCTACTAGCCAAATAGAAGTCCCTAATCTTGATCAAATCCTGCCAACATGGAGAATCACTCACTGTGTTTCACATTACTAATCCCACCTTTCTTCAAATATTTTTTCTCACAAAAACTTGCGGGGACCCTCCTCGACTTGGCGCCACCACCACTTACATAACAAACAAATGTTAAAAAGCCTAATATTTTTAATCCCTAGTCCACCTTTTTTCCTGGGCCTACACACATACTTCCATTTAACCAGATGATATTTCTTATTCCCCACTTTCCCATACCAAAAGAAGGCTCTAGTCTATTTCTCAATTTCTTCCACATTTGACCTATGTAGGAGAAACATAGTCATAGGGTAAACAGCCACACTGGATACACAAGCAGTGATTTTAACATGCCTCCCTCCCAGGGACAAAGCTCCCCCCATCCAACCATCTAACTTTTTCTTCAACCTATCACCAATAAAGCCCATTTCAGCCACTGTACATCTCCTGCTACAAACCGGCAAACCCAAATACTTAATAGGCCAGCTACCCTTCAGACAGTTAAACATCTCAGCATAATTGGACAGTTTCTCCTCATCCTCTAACACCATCATCACCTCACTCTTCTCAAAGTTAATCTTGAGACCAGACATGGATTCAAACAAATATAACAACAATTTCAAGTTTCTAGCCCCCTCAGGATCATCCTTAATAAACAGAATGGTATCATCAGCATATTGTAAAATGGCAATCCCTTTATCAAACAAATTATCAACCAAACCTGTAAACAACCCACCAGCCTGAGCATTAAACACCATCTTAGCCAAACATTCCCACCAAATTGAACAAAAAAGGAGAAGGGATCCCCTTGCCTAACCCCCTTAAAACTGCCAAAGTAAGGACCAGTTTCCCCATTGACCTTAACACTGAGAGTACCCTGAGTCACATCACTTTTTAACCAAATCATCCAATCATCACTAAAACCTTTCTGCTTACAACAATAAAACAGAAAGTCCCAGTTAACCTTGTCATAGGATTTTTCAAAGTCAATTTTCAAGACCACACCCTGCTGCTTCTGACTTTTCGATTCTTACAAAATCTCATGTAATAAAGTCACCCCATCTGCAATAAACCTCCCTTTAATAAAAGTAGTCTGACAAGTATCAATTAGTTTCCCCATCACAGGCTCGATTCTAGCTGAGTTTTGGTAAAATCTTAAACAATACGGAAGCGGACAAATAGGCCTATACTTACGAATCCTATCGGCATCATCACCTTTTGGCGTGAGTAATCACACCATAGTTAATGCTCCTCAAATCAATCTTATGAGCAAAGAAATCATCAAACACAGCCATAACATCTGTTTTAATAACTACCCAACAATGTTGATAGAATTCAATAGGAATCCCATCAGGACCAGCAGCCTTATTTTTCTCCATCTAATCAATAACCTCTTTAACCTCTTTCTCAGTAAAGGGCACTCCCATTTTCTCCCTATCTTCATCATTAAGTTTCTCCCAGTCCTGCCAATTGTCATCTACAAGCCTAATAGAAAACCCACCAGCAGGCCCAAAAAAAGTTTTATAATAACTAGTGGCATGTTTTAGGAGATCACAGGTCCCCTGAATCTCATTCTCCCCATCTTTCATTGAAAAAATCATTTTCTTTCTCCTCACCCCATTAGCAATCCTATGAAAATATTCAGTATTATTATCACCTCTAAGCAACCAATTATCCCTTGACCTTTCTTTGCCAAAATCTCTCCTCATTTTCATACACCTCAAGCAACTCTTTCCGAATAAGCTTTTCTTTTAAGTTGTTCAGGATAAGCAAAATCAATTCCTCAATGTTTCGAGTTCTGCAACTCCTCCACCAACCTCTTCTTCCTTTTCTTTTCCTCCCCTTAAATGGACACCCCAACCTTTCAAATCATTTCGACATTTTAAGTTTTTTACGCAACCTATCAAGACTGTTCTTGCCATTCACACATTTTTCCAAACTTTTTCCACCAGTCAAAAAGCCATCACTGCTGTAACCAGCTTTTCTCAAATCTGAATTCTCTACCCCTGATTCTGCCCTTCCATAGTATCCAGGATCAAAGGACTATGATCAGAAACCTCTCTAGACAGCTTGTGTACTGTAGTAAGAGGAAACATCTTCTCCCATTCTTTACAAACTAAGATTCTATCTAGTTTCTCCAAAGTCGGAATTTTACGGTTGTTGGACCAAGTAAACGCCCACAGACATGATGATCTCTCTTAACCCATAAGCATTGATAATCGAATTAAACATGTGTCCCCACTTGTTCAAAACATGACCTTTATTCTTTTCAGAAACACATCTGATCACATTAAAATCGCCACCCACCAACAAAGGAATAGTTTGATCCTGACAAACCTCATTAACTCAACCAAAAACTCCTCTTTATTCTCCTCTTGTGCAGCCCCATACACAATCACGGATGCCAGAATCTGTTTCAAAACATCAAACACCTTCAACTTAACATGAAACTTGCCCACAAACACACCAATCAGTCAATTTAGAGGAACGTAGGCCCCCAAAATGCCTCCAGACTTTCCAACAGATGGCAACCAACTCCAGGAGAATTGATTCATAGGATCAATCCTCCTGAAAAAAACCTCAGAATAGTCTTTCTTAATAGTTTCCTATAAACCAATAAAATCCACCCTCTCCTGTCTCAACAGACTATTCAGATAAGCACACCTTTCTTCCCACACACCCTAATATTCAAAATAGCACCTATCATAATACAGATTTTCTCTCTCTTGTTCCGGTCACAATACCACTCATAGGGTGATAATTGTGAACCTTCACGACAGCCTTTAACTTTCTCTCCCTCATAACAGAACCAATTCTCAACTTTTTCTTTTGTTTCCTAGAGACCACAGGAGTGAAATCTTCCTCATCATTACTAACATCCTTCCAATCTAGAAACAAAACCTTCTCATTCAGATCAGGAGCACATTCATTCACTATCTGCCTCCTATCCTGTAAACTATGTCTAGCAATCTCTAATTCTTTCAAAGAGTTAATATGTTCCAAAGATATAGAAGAAGCATCTATCCCCATTTCCAACGCTCTATGCATAATAATATCATCATCCAGAACAGCAAAAGAATTATGCAAAGTTAGATTTGTACCTGAAAGATCTCTAGAATTTTGCTGAGCCAAATGCCCTTCAGCCATGTTTCTAGCACCACCTTGATCAGCCACCCTCGAGCACCTTCTAACACCCTGTTGTTCTTCCACATCAACCACTTGATCAGATTGAGATTCCACACTTTCCTGGGTAGAGCCATCAGGTTGAGATAAACCAACAGCCACTACTTCCTGATCTTGAGTGACAACTTCCATGTCCTGAGCACCCTCCAACCCAGATCCCCCAACAGTTCCTTTTTTCCCACTATCAGAAGAGGAACCAAATGAGGTATCAGTAGAAACACTATCATTTCTTGCATGTGCACCCTCCTCTTGCTCATCCTCCTCCTCCAACAAATGACCATACTGCTTCATGAGTTCATAATGCTTGTCACTACTCTTATCCTTTAACAGACCCCTGATAAAGTCATCAAACCTCTGTGGACCAGCAGCAACCTCAGTACTGATCTCTTTAGCTACATTAGAGGATGGGTCTTGTTCCACATCCATGTGAGCACTGCCCAGCCCATCCTCATCAGCCACATTTTCCTGGGTATCAACCTGCACCCCCACAACAGCTGTTCTAGTTTGATTACCAGTCCCACCAACACCAGAACCACCTGCAACATTCTCTCTAATCACAATTCCCCTTGAACGACCATCACCTCCAGAGCTAGCCCATATGTTAGCCATTTTAGTCCCAAAAGAGACTCCCCCAGAATCCTCCTGCTCCACCACAACCTGTTTTCCTTTGTCCAACCCAGCTTCACCAGCACCATTCCCACCATGTTGTGACCCCAGACCTCCATCACTACACTGCACGGGGACAATTCTTTGCCCACTACCATCATCAGGTCTCCTATCTTCACCTTCACCCTCATTCTCCTTATTCACCCCATCATCACCATCCTGCCCATCAATCCCCATAGCAGAAGGCAAAGTGGAAATAGCATCTGGAGCAAAAATCTCCCTGGTGTATTTGAATTCATAAATCCCACCCTACATCTCCCCCCTTCTGGTATTAGGAACCAAAGAGACATCCAAACAAGCAATTTTAACTCTCACATAAGCCAAGTTCCTCAAACTATTCTGTCCGCCATACAGGTTTACCCACTAAAGAAGCAACATAGAAGACAGTTGATTTCTCCCTGTACTTCATAGGGATACCAACAATTCTAAACCAGGCTTCTTCCAACCAGTCAACAGGTTGCAAATCCCCATTCCACTTATACAACTGAATCACAACATCAGGAATTGTTTTCATGAAGACCTTCCCAAAATGGAAGTCATCAATAGATCTGGCAGAAGGGAACCTCATCAAAATTCCACATCATTAATAGACCTGGCATTAAACCTCCGTCCAGACCCCATAGCATCAGCCCATATTTGGAACTCCTTCTCCAGATCCTTGCCAGTGACATCACCCCTAACCACACTTATATGAGCATAATGCAACTGCTCCATAGACTGAACATTTGACTCCACCACAGGAATAGAATGAAAGCCCTCAAAATCAGTCTTGCCAAAGAAAATAGGAACATACTCCCATGGTTTCCTCTCTTGCAGAGACAACACTCAAAATGCTATGATCCTTCCCACAATTATCACACACAACCTCTTCCTCAATCACATCAAGCAACGCACATCCCAGACCCTCCAGCCCACGGCACCATCCTCGGCATACTCACTCTGGTGGTGGTACAGAGGACCCCACGAGTAGTAGCCACGACATCCGTGAAATGGCGGCAAGATTGGGGACAAATTCACGTGACGATTCCCCCAACAGGCACATTAATGTAAGTAGATGCCGAGGTGTTTAATCCGAAGCACCGATTACAGCACGAAGTGTTCATCACAACCCGAGGCACATTAACTTGCTCAACAGTTCGTGCAAAAACCGGCTCCCCTTCTAGGATTGAGTCGAGTTACTGATGCACAGGAAAGACGGCCAGTAGCATCAGATCCTAAGCCTTGCTGCATCTTCGGCGATGGCTCCACCGGCCCGATTACGAGCGATTCCGCTCAGCGACGGCGAGCCTCCGGCGATGCCGCTCGCGTAGCGCCTCCCTGCGTTGATCCTCCATCTGGCCTCAATCTCCGCTTTGCCTCAACTCATCTCTATGCCTCGCATCACGACGCCGAGCATCCTGCTCCTCGCGGCGCCGCTCCTGCTCACGGATCCACCCACTCTCCCTATGATCTCCCTCCAAACCTTTGCGATCAATAGGAAAACGGCCTTGTCCATACCCATATCCGAATCTACTCGCATAGGGACCAGATCGGACTGGAGGACGAGAAGGGGAACCACGCCCACCGCGAAATCTCCGATCCATATCAGACTCCGCAGCCACCACGAGCAAACGATCTACAATCCCCCGAAACAACTCCGCTCCACTTCACCGGAACAGCAACCCGCGGCGATGATGGTTGAAGAATAGGCGGCTCCCGGACGAACACCACACCACACACACCGCAAGATCTAGAAATGGCGAGAGGGGAAACGGCTCCCGATCTAGGGTTCGAGAAAACACGAAGTGGAGGTGAAACTGACCGTGGATCGTGCTCCATCGTACTAGTACTCCGCGCCTCCCCTGGCAGGTGGCCCTCCTCATAAGCCCCACCGTCGGCGCCTTTGCTTTCCCACAACCACCGAGCCGTATCACCCGCACGCGACGCACGTAAGGCGGCGCGCAGCGACACCGCGAGGAACCCCTACCACCATCGGCGGACCCACGAGCGTGCCATCTTCGTGTACCAGACGCGTCCCGTACGAAAATCCCACCACCGAACACCAACTCGCCAGGACCTGTCCCGAAGCATCCCGCAACGACACCTGTCCCGAGCTCTCTCTCGAGATCTGGCCCCGTCGGCAAGGGCTGATCAGAGCCCCAGCCACCTCACGGATTATGGCCCTCCAGCTCCCGATCAACCCACGAAGATCATCGGAGCAAACCACCGCCGTGGAGATAGGAAGGAGAGAAGGAGAGAAGGAGAGAGAAGCCATCGAGAGTCCGGCCAAAATCTTCTTCCAGCAAACATACAAGTAATAAAGCCAAACATGCCAAAAAAAGTAGATCAATCTAAAATTGAATCAATTCAGAATTGGCCTATTCTCATGAATGTTAGTCAAGTGCGTAGTTTCCATGGATTGGCTGGATTCTATAGACGCTTTGTGAAGGATTTTAGCACTATTGCTGCACCATTGAATGATTTGACTAAGAAAGGTGTGCCATTTGTGTGGGGCGCAACCCAAGACATTGCATTTGATACATTGAAATGTTTGCTTACTTTTGCACCCTTACTTGCATTGCCTGATTTTTCAAAGCAATTTGAAGTTGAATGTGATGCTAGTGGTATAGGTATTGGTGGCGTTTTGATGCAAGAGGGTCGCCCTATAGCATATTTTTCTGATAAACTTACTGGTGCTAGATTGAACTATCCTATATATGATAAAGAATTGTATGCACTTGTTAGAGTACTAGAAGTTTGGCAACATTATTTGTGTCCAAAAGAGTTTATCATACATTCTAATCATGAAGCTTTAAAGTATCTAAAAGCTCAATCAAACTTGCATAGAAGATTAGCTAAATGGGTTGAGTTTATTGAATCTTTTCCATACATCATTAAATATAAGAAGGGAAAAGAGAATGTAGTTGCTGATGCTTTGTCTAGGAAAAACATGCTATTAACCAATCGTGATGTTAAAATTCCTGGATTAGAGAGTATTTGTGCACTTTATGCAATTGACAATGATTTTGTTGAACCATATCATTTATGTGCTCTTAGAAACGCATGGGATAAGTATCATATACATGATGGATATTTGTTTTGAGCTAACAAACTATGTATTCTAGAATCATCGTTGCGTTTGTTCTTAGTGCAGGAATCACATGCTGGTGGTTTGATGGGTCACTTTGGGCGTGAGAAGACATTACTCATGCTTGCTGATCATTTTTATTGGCCCAAGATGAGGCGTGATGTGTACAGATTTGTGAGTCGATGCATTACATGCCACCAGTCGAAATCCAAATTGAAGCCTCATGGTTTGTATACCCCTCTCTCTGCATAACTGCACCATGGGAAGACATTAGTATGGATTTTGTGCTAGGTCTACCTAAAACTCAGAGAGGGCATGATTCTATATTTGTGGTAGTAGATAGATTCTCTAAGATGGCTCATTTTATTGCCTGCCACAAAAGCGACGATGCGTCGCATATTGCTAACCTGTTTTTCAGGAACATTATGAGATTACATGGAGTACCAAGAAAAATTGTTTCTGATCGGGATGTGAAGTTTATGAGCTACTTTTGGAAGACTTTATGGGGGAAGTTGGGAACGAAGCTATTATTCAGTACTACTTGTCATCCCTAGACAGATGGTCAGACAGAGGTGGTGAATAGAACATTGTCACAACTATTAAGGACTATGATAAAGAAGAATCTGAGGAAGTGGGAAGAGTGTTTGCCACATGTCGAGTTTGCTTACAATAGGGCAGTGCATTCAACCACTCAGCTTTGTCCTTTTGAGGTGGTGTATGGTTTCAAGTCATTGACGCCACTGGATTTGTGGCCTCTTCCGTTACATGAGTTAATATGGAGGCATCGAGACGTGCAGAATATGTGAATAAGATTCATGAGAAGACTCGAGAGGCTATTGAGAAGAAAGGCAAGAATATTGCTGCTGCAAGAAATCAAGCAAGGAAGGAAGTGTTGTTCAAGCCTGGTGATATGGTTTGGGTACATCTGCGCAAGGATAGGTTCCCATTGCTGCGCCAATCCAAGTTGAAGCCGCGTGGTGCTGGTCCTTACAAGGTGTTAGCCAAGATTAATGATAATGCCTACTCGATTGATATACCTATTGCTGAATTTGGTGGAGCTAGCAACAGTTTCAATGTTGCTGATTTATCACCATATGATGGAGAAGACCTTGGAGCGTCGAGGTCGACGCCTTTTGAAGGGGGGGAGCTGATGAGGACATCCCTATACTTACACCTATCCCAGTTACTACTGACGATGTTCCAGCTGCTACTAACAAGGATAAGTCCAGTGAGATTCGAATTGGACCAATTACAAGAGCTCGTGCTAAGCTACTAGAACAACAGGTGAATTTGTTTCTTAATGAGCCTGATATTTTACTTAATGAGAATTTTATACTGCCTAAGTCTTTGTGTTATTGTATGATCAGGTACATTGGAGAAGAAGGTATAGCACGGATCAAGGAGGTGAAGCACATGGAGCAAGGTGTGTTGATCAATGAAGCAAGCGCGAGGGAGGAGAGGGAGGAAGTGCAAGGAGCTACAAAGGAAGGGATCAACACCTGGCAGAGTCTCTGCCGCAATAGAGAAACGATGCCAAATCCTGCCACGACAGGCTGCCGCGGCACAGAAAGTGGCTGATCACCTTGAGAGGAGTCCTGCCACGACGTTTTAGGCCCAATATATGCTGGGCAGCGAAACAGGCTGTCTCGCCTAGAGTTGTCCCACTTGGGTCGGCATGTATCTTAGTTGTAGTCGTTTGCGTCTTGGACTCTTAGCCTAGCCGCCCCCTCTCTCTTAAATAGATGGGGTACCGTTTCTTTCCAGTCAGGCCACGTTAAACTTTTTTGGAGTTGTTTCTTATCAAGAACCTCTGGAATTACCCTGTGATCGAGTTATACTACTGCAATTGAGTGTGATCTGTTGTTCCATTGGGAATTAGTAGATTGCAAACTACCGTTCATGGTCGACGGCTGCGTGCGCAAGAGCGTGGTGTTGTGAATATCCCACAGGGTTCGAGAGCTGTTGCATTGGCATCAGGGTTTGAGCGGGAGAGTTCATAACTACAGGCTAGTTATCTATCATCCACCATCATCATCGACAAGTGCTTGCTGAGAAGATCGGGCCACCCCATATCAAGTTTTCCTGTGTTTTTCGGGAGAGAGAAAGAAGTGGATGGAAGGAGGCAACTTGGAAGGCCAGGGGTGGGCCACACCTAGGCCAGGCGCCACCTGGGGCTGGCCATGCCACCAGGGGTGTGCTGGCCTGGTGGGTCCCCTTGGGCCAATCCAGGTGCCCCTCTGCCCATTTCATCATGAATTTTTTTTATATGAATTTACTTGAATTTTTTGGGAAACTTTATTTTTGGCCAATTTTCAGGTTATGAAAATTGATTTTCTTGCAGAAAAAGATTTTTGAAAGACGCAAAAAGCAAACCAAAACCAAAACTATAGAATTTCTAAGACACTCTAAAAAGCAAGCAACTAGCAAAACTAAGACGAACAAGACAAAGAGCAAAGATTGGAAAGGAAAAAAATTAAAAGGTGAGCAAATATAATCATTGTGAAAGCATTGTTTTGTCCATTAAAATCCCTTTGTTAACAAGGTTGATCAAGTCGTGTTACCAAAAAAAATTTATATGAAACAAAAGTTTGCATTTCATTAAATGTTTATGTAACCTCAATCTTGATAGCAATAGTCCCAATAATAATAGTTTCAAAACTCTCCTGTGGAATGGGACAATATATTTCTCCAACTTTGATGCTCTCAATATTTTCAATTGAATTTTGGCCATAGCTCTTATCAATCTACTTGGGGAAATAGACAGTATGCTCTTTGTCATTAATACTAAAAGTTACTTTTCCTTGATTACAATTGATGACAGCACCTGCAGTATTAAGAAAAGGTCTCCGAAGAATAATATACATATTATCATCTTCAGGCATCTCAAGCACAAAAAAATCAGTTAAAACCAAGCAATTATGAGGCACTTGAATAGGAACATCCTCAGATATACCAACATGAATAGTAGTTGACTTATCAGCCATTTGCAAAGATATATCAGTTGGTATCAATTTACTAGCTGGAGTCTCTTGTAGAGAGAAAAAGGCATAACACTAACTCTAGCTCCCAAATCACACAAAGCAGTTCTAACATAATTATTTTTAATAGATCAAGGAATAGTTGGAATACCTGGATCACCAAGTTTCTTTGGAACCTTACCATTGAAGGATTAATTAGAAAGCAAATTAGAAATTTCCTCATTAGGAATCTTCCTTTTATTAGAGATAATATCCATATACTTTGAATAAGGAGGCAACTTAATAGCATCAGTCAAAGGAATTTGCAAAAATAAAAGTTTCATCCACTCACAAAACTTGTTATAGTGTTCTTCCTCCTTTGACTTGTGTTTCTTATTAGGAAAAGGCATTGGTTTTTGCACCCAAGGTTCTCTTTCACTACCATGTTTATTAGCAATAAAATCGTCCTTAGTGTACCTAGTGTTCTTAGTGTGCTTCTCAGGTTCTTCTTGAATTTCTTCCTTATCAGGAGCATCATTTTTATCATTAGCACTTTCAGTTTCAGCATCAAAGATAAATATACTATTAGGATCTACAGCAGGTTCAGAAGGTTCCTCAACTGTTTTATGTTTCTTTTTCTATCTCTTAGAAGGACTACCACTATTTTTAGCTTGTTGAGAATCCTGCTCAATTCTCTTAGGATGTCCTTCAGGATATAAAGGATCTTGAGTGGCTGCACCATTCCTAGTTCTAATTCCATAAGCATGTTTATCTCTAGAAGCATTAACTAGCATATCTTTTTGTACTTCAGAAAGTCGATCAATTTGATTTTCAACCATTTGGAAGTGTTTGACAAGCATTTTAACATCATTAGCAGTTCTTTCCACAATATCTTTCAACTCATTAATAGCTCTAGATTTTTCCAATAAATGATTCTGAACTTGTTTATTAAAATTACCTTGCTTAACAATAAAAGTATCAAGTTCCTCTAGGCATTGATCAGGAGGCTTACCATAAGGAATATCACCTTCAAAGTGTTGGAGAGAGTGTACCTCAATAGTAGATGAGTAGGAAATTGGCTTACATAATTCTTCTATAGGAGGTAAATTCTTCACATCTTCAGATCTAATACCCTTCTCCTTAAGACATTTCTTAGCTTCTTTCATCACTTCATCATTTAATTCAATCACTCCCCTCTTCTTGGGTGTTGTGTTGGAGTTGGTTCAGGCACAATTGGTTCAGGTGTAGTAGGCTCATGTGTAATTGGCTCAGTTGTAGTCCAATCATCATAATTCTTGCTTATTTTAGCCATTAATTCTTCAGCTTCTACAGGAGTTCTTTTCCTGAAAACACAATCAGCAGAACTATCTAGGTATGTCCTAGATTCATCAGTTAGTCCATTATAATATATATATCAAGAAGCTCATTTTTAGGTAATGGACATCCAGGATGTGCATGAATTAAGGCACAGAACCTTGTCCATGACTCAGGCAATTTCTCCTCTTCTCCCTGTTTAAAATAAAAAAGTTTCTGCAAAGCAGCATGTCTAGCACTAGGAGGAAAATATTTCTGAAAGAAAGTAGCAATCAAGCAATCAGGGTTATCAATGGATCCAGGAGGTAAACTATTAAACCAAGCTTTAGCTTTCCCTTTTAGTGAAAAAGGGAAATCTTAGCAACATGGTAGGTGCGCATCTTAACATCATCAGAAAATAAGGCACTCATAGTGGAAAGCTCATTCATATGTGCCACAGCCCATTCATTCTCAGTCCCACAAAAAGGTTCTTTCTCAACAATGCTTATATAGGATAAATCAAGAGAGAAATCATAATCCTTATCATTAATGTCTATGGGAGAAGTAGAAACCTAGCATCAAGAGATAGTTTAGGTATAATAGTACGTTTCTCAAGGAGACTCCTAATAGCACTAGCACCACGTGTGTTTCGATATTCTTCAATAAATTCATCAGTCATTTCAATGTAACCATCATTAATATCATAACTCTCTCTAGACTCAGGTCAGCTAACAGGTGTAATAGTGTCATCACTAGGAGTTTCAGTGTTTCCCAATATAGTTATAGCAATTGTAGCATCTAGGAAAGGACCTAATGAACCACTCTCATCAAGCACATTAGAAGTAACATCATGATTATCAGAAGCAATTTCATATTCAGTAGTAGTAGCAGTGTGTGTAGCATGTGTATGTGGTGGTGGCGTAACAAAATTACTTAGAATAGACGGTGAATCAAGAGCAGCAGAGGTGTTTAGAATTGTACCTCTTCTTGTAGTGGATGGTAAAATAGGAAACTTTCCATCACGAGACTTCCCCATGATGAAAAAAAGGATAGCAACAAACAATAATAAATCCAAGTGAACTTACAAATAAAGCTATGCTCCCCGACAACGGCGCCAGAAAATAGTCTTGATGACCCACAAGTATAGGGGATCGCAACAGTCTTCGAGCGTAGTATAACCCGCCTTAACAATTGAGTGGTCAATTCAGCTGCACCTGGAAATAGTCTTGGTCACAGTAGTTTATCAGTAGCAACAATTTTGTAGTAGCAATAGCAAAGTAACAGTAGCAGTAAAACAAAGGCAGTAGTAATAATAGTAGCAAACAGTAGGATTTGAGTGTGGTAGGCATAGGGATAGATGGACAGGCGTTGCATGCACGAGACTTTTTATGTAATATCAAGATCTAGAGAATTTGCAGATAAATAAGATAAAGCATCTAAGTACTAAACAATCATAGGCATGTGTTCCATATATAGTCATACGTGCTCGCAATGAGAACTTGCACAACATCTTTTGTCCTGCCAGCCCGTTGCAGCGGGGCCTCAAGGGAATCTGCTGGCAATTAAGGTGCTCCTTTCAATAGAGCACTGGAGCAAAGCATTAACACTCCATGAACACATGTGATCCTCATATCACAACCATCCCCTCCGGCTGTCCCAATTTCTGTCACTTCGGGGCCTTTGGTTCCGGACAATGATATATGTACACAACTTGCAGATAATATCACAAAACAATACTATCATCATGAATCAATTACATGTTAAGATCTGAGATCACGGCACTCGGGTCCTAGTGACAAGCATTAAGCACAACAAGTTACAATAAAGTCAAATAGCACTAATAAAGATACTAGGCACCATGCCCTAATAATCTTATTCGATTACATGATAGATCCCCATAGCCTACAGCGGGGGATTACTCACTCATGGATGGGGGAAACATGGATGGTTGATGGAGAGGCGTCCGTTATGATGATGGCGATGATCTCCTCCAATTCTCTATCCCGGCAGGGTGCCAGAACGGAGTTTCTGGTTCCGAATCACTGTTTTTGGTGGTGGCGGCGCAACGGAACTCTATCTGGAAAAACATCGAACCCCCCTCTATTTTTGAGGGTGGCCGAGGGGGTGCCCGAGGTGGCCACACCCCTCCTAGGCGCGACCTAGGATGGCCCGCGCGGCCAGGGGGTGTGGGCCTCTCGTGGCCATCCTCTGTCTCATCTTCTGGCTCCGTGAGTCTTCTGGTAAAATAAGAGTTTTGGCTTATTTTTTTGGGATTTTTCCTGAAAGTTGATTTTCTGCAGAAAAACTAGATACCATAGCAATTCTGCTAAAAACTATGTCTGTCTGTGTTAGTTGTATCCAAATCACACAAGTTTAGAGGAGAAACAATAGCAAAAGTGTTCGGGAAAGTAGATACGTTTTGAACGTATCACCGGTGTAATCAATGCACATTATTAATTTTTTGGTTCCCTTTGTGGGGACAAGTACAGGATTGTCCACCCATTGGGTGTGAAGGACTTTTCAGATAAAACTAGCCTTAAGTACCCTAGTTATCTCTTTGCCTATGGCACGTCTCTTCTCGTCAGCGAAGCGTCGTAGAGCTTGTTTCACCGGTTTGCATTTTGGATCAATATTCAAGCTGTGCTCGGCAAGTTCCCTAGGTACACCTTTCTTCTCGGTAGGTTTCCAGACGAAGATGTCCCTATTCTCACGGAGGAACTCGACAAGCATGCTTTCCTATTTAGGGTCCAGGTCCGTCCCAATGGTGGTGGCCTTGGAGGCATCGCCTACCACAATTTCCACCGACTTGGTTTCGATGGAGGCCTTGGAGGCATCGCCTATCACAAGTTCCACCGACTTGGTTTCGATGGAGGCCTTGAAGGCGGGATCAGTGTCAGAAATATGCTTCTTCGATGCCGGCATCTCTGAGTTGTCGACCTTGCTATGGATCTCCTTGAATTCTTCGCTATTGAGGACAGCTTCTACAAAGGCTGCTTCTCCAATCTCGCAATCCCTTGCCTTTGAAAAGCGTCCGGATATGGTGATGACACCGTTTGGTTCGGAGCAGAAGATATCGCGTCCAAATATGATGTGGTACACGCTCTTGAAGGGGACCACTTCAAAGGTCATGTGTTCTTGGTGGTAATTATTGACATCCGTAAATGCGACCGGAAGCATGATGCATCAAAGGGACCGAGCCTCCCGACCAGGAACTACACCATGGAACACGGTGCTGGTCCGCATTAGGTTGGCCTTCGCAAGTTCATATTGTGTATTATATCCAGGTACATAATGTTGATGCTGCTTCCGCTATCCACCATGCACTTGGTGAACTCATTTCCGTCAATCAAGGGGTTGATGACCATGGCGTATTGGTTCTCTATTGGAATGAGGTCGGGGTGATCCTTCCTGTCCCATGTGATTGGAACTTTCGACCAACGCGTGAACTGGGGAATTACAGGTAGAGTGGCCATCAGAATCCTTAGAGAGGTCTTCTGTGCCCGGAGAGTTGGGGTGCCAAGGAAAGTATGGTAGACGGGGGCCTTCTTCTCGAAGGGGCTCTTGCCTTTGCCATCGCCCTTGTCGGCATGCTTGGGGTCAACATCCTCGTCCATGTCACTTAAATCCTTGGACTCCTCTTCCTTCTTCTTCCCTTTGCCCTTGCCTCGCGGTCGGTTCTTCTGGCTTCGCTTGTAGCCGGACTCTTGGTCTTCTTTGAAATCGTTGACGAACTTGCAATGGTGGTTGGTGTGGGTAGCTTTGCCATTGGCGTCGAGGTGTACGAGGCACGGCATATCGGGTATTCCTCGTATGTTGGGGGAACGCGGGGTGCTGCCGGGATAGTTTCACTACCGTGCTGCTGCCCACGACCAGCCCCCCGGCCTTGGCCACACTGTCCGCCATCACCTCTTCCTGCAAACGTTATTGTAACCATGTCGGAAGTTGGCTTTTCTTCTGGTGGACTCTTCCACTTAGTGTTGTTATTCCTCTTAGCTTGGGTTGGAATGGCAATATCCGGCAAAGCGCCGCGAGCATCATCGTCGGTAGCTGCGAACTCATTAGCCAGGGAGATCATCTGATTGAGATCCAGCCTATGATTATCCCGTAGGCACTTCAACTTATGTCGAAGCAAGTGATAGGGCAAAGGTGTCCGATCTTTCGATGAGATGGTGATAGTCGATTTGGTGGAGTTCATGCTTGACGATCCGACTACACGTGCGAGCACGAGCGCCAATGCAATCTCTAGGCCAATCCCCTGGAGGTTACCGATCCTGTGAGAACACGATCAGCCTAACCAGCAAGGGTCTTAATTCCTACCTGAAATCGAGAACAAGTAAGAACTAATATTGCAATCAAGTGGCCAAAAGAAGTGTGTAGCAAGAACATCCTCCATTTTCTTGACACGAAAATTTCCCATCAATCCTCCTCCATGCGCCTCCTATAACAACAAAAGACGAACGGAACTATCTAGGATGCATAGTTTGTTAGCACGGAACACAAATCCATCATTGAAGACGAACCTGTTCCATGTTCTACCATCTCTACAATTCTGCAATACATCTTTAAATTAAGTATCATGCACATATTGTTCCTTAATAGTTTCCAATCCAAATATTTTAAAGTCATGTTGAGATAACAAAGTATAACGACGCGACAAAGCATCAACAATAACATTATCTTTACCCTTTTTGTGTTTGATAACATACAGAAAAGACTCAATAAATTCAACCCACTTTGCATGACGACGATTCAACTTAGCTTGACTATGAATATGCTTCAAAGATTCATGATCAGAATGTATATCAAATTCTTTAGGCCATAGATAATGTTGCCAAGTTTCTAATGTCCGAACCAGCGCATATAATTCTTTATCATAAGTAGAATAGTTCAGACTAACCCCACTCAATTTCTCACTAAAATATGCAACAAATTTTCCCTCTTGTAATAACACACCTCCCAAACCAATTCCACTAGCATCACATTCAAGCTCATATGTCTTATTAAAATCAGGAAGTTGGAGTAATGGAGCATGTGTTAACTTATCTTTCAATATCACGATGACCTATTGTTGTGCATCGCCCCAAACAAAGGGCAAATCCTTCTGGGTAAGTTCATTCAGCGACGCGGCAATTGATCCAAAGTCCTACACAAAGCGCCTGTAAAAACCAGCGAGGCCAAGAAAACTCCTCATGTGTGTGACCGTCTTGGGCTGCGGCCAATTCTCAATAGCTTCAATCTTTGCTGGATCCACTTCAATACTTTGTGATGTAACAACATAGCCAAGAAACACAGCTCGATCGGTGCAAAAGATGCACTTCTCAAGATTACCAAACAAACGTGCATCGCGTAAAGCATTGAAAATAGAACGTAAATGTTCCAAATGATCCTCTAAAGGTTTGCTATAAATTAGAATATCATCACAGTAGACTACCACAAAACGTCCAATGAAAGCACGCAAAACTTTGTTCATTAATCTCTTGAAAGTGCTGGGTGCATTAGTTAAACCAAATGGCATCACTAACCACTCATATAAACCGAACTTAGTTTTAAAAGCAGTTTTCCATTCATCTCTCAATTTCATACAAATCTGGTGGTAACCACTACGCAAATCAACTTTAGAAAACATGATAGAGCCACTCAATTCATCAAGCATGTCATCTAAACATGGAATAGGATGACGATATCTAATAGTAATATTATTGATAGCTCTACGATCAGTACACATGCACGAAGAACCATCTTTCTTAGGTACCAAAATAATAGGAACAACACATGGTATAAGGGACTCACGAATATGATCTATGTCGAGTAGTTCTTGAATTTGGCGTTGTATCTCATTTGTCTCCTCTGGATTGGTTCTATATGGCGCGCGGTTGGGCAACGTGGCACCAGGAATTTGATCAATTTGGTGCTCAATTCCTCTAATAGGAGGTAGTCCTGGTGGCATCTCAGCTGGAAAAACATCTTCATATTCCTGCAAAAGGTTAGCAACAGCAGATGACAAAGAAGGAGGCATATCCTCAAATGAAAACAAAACCTCTTTGCAGACAATTGCATATCATTGAGTATTGTTTACATCTAGTTCAGCAATATCAAGTTTATTTGCAAGCATACATAGACTCTTCAAACGAATTTTAGTAGCATGTTTAGAATCAGATTTAGTGTTCTTTGGTGGTACAAATCTGTAGCAACAATCTGATTCTCACTGTTAGTTTTCTCCTCAGTTTTAGCTCTGCTAGCTCTAGCAAGATCATCTTTTAAAATCTATTCGATAGTCATAGGTTTTAGACCAATTTTCTTTCCCTTATGCATAAGAGAATAGTGATTAGTTTTACCATTATCAACAGATTCTCTATCAAATTGCCATGGTCTACCAAGTAACAAAGAACAAGCTTGCATAGATACAACATCACAATCAACAAAATCAGAATATGTACCAATAGTAAAATGCACGCGTACCGTTCTTGTTACCTTGATCTTGCAAGAACTCTCAAACCACTTGATGTAATATGAATGTGTGCGTTTTCTTGTTAGAAGTGCAAGCTTCTTTACCAAATCAACACTAGCCAGATTATTACAACTCCCTGATATGGGCACGACGGAGGAGGTGCAGCCCAATTTCAGGACTCCACCAAGCTAGGCATGTCTTTGTAATTTAATAATTAGTTTTTATTATTCCTGGTCATGTCGTGGGCCAATTAGATTTTATTATGTGTGTGGGCTTGGTTTGGGCTTGTCCAACCAAGTCAAGTCATGACCATTAGTAGCGCCCCAGCTCATATAAGGAGCTGGTCGAGTTAGGGTTTAGGGAGTTCAACTGTTTAGTCTAAAAACTATATTGTGCTCCACCGTGTATCATCCCTCCGGGACAGCGATACAGTTTATCAGATTCGAGATTGCTACGGAGGTTCTTGTGTTATCAAGGATTGTCGTGCTCAGGTTTGAGGCGTGGTGATCTTCATCACGTTATTTGCCGGATTCGTTCCTCTTCTTCAGGTTACGTTCATCGCGTAATTGAAAGATTATCTACCTGGTTGACTCGCTGTAAAAGATCGGGAACTTAAGGATCATCGGAACGATCCGTATCATGTGGTATCAGGGCACAGATTGATCACAACGTGTTTTTGGATCATCTGCGGAGTATTTTTCTACAAACAGTTTACAGATCGGTTAGAAGATTGTTCTGTTATTGTGAGTTATTGCAGATCGATCTAAGTCAGGCCTTGGTGGAGACTGTCTTTGATCGATTGGTTTCGATTGATTGGTGATTGTTGTTTCACGTTTCTGCTCCAGATCCGATCGGGTGTTTACTAATTTTCAATCGGCAAAGAAAAGGCAAGGAGTAACTTTTCATATCTGTATGTCCAGATCGTTTCAGAGCGCAACTGATCTCTTTGTCTGATTGGGTTCCAGCTCTTGTACGTATTCTGGATCGGAAAGATCACGATCAGAATTGGATTTCTTTGCTTTCGTACGGTTGCTAATTTTCAGGAAAATTAAAGGAAAGTTCAGCTCACACGTGAGGAAGTAAAAAAAAGAGTCCAAACTATCACTTCCACGTACGTGAAGTACAGGAAAAAAGGAAGAAGGGAGTCCACCCGTCGTAAGGGAGAGAAGGGAGTCCGTCGCTTGCGCACCCGCCTGCGTCTCGCGAGTCGCGATCTAGGGCAGCGCGCCTGGCGCCTTCGCTTCGTTCGGCGATTCAATCGAGGCAGTTAAAAAAAAAAGAGGAGGCCGCCGGCTGTACGGCTCACGTGGTCACGCGCGTACCAGGACGACCGAGTCCTCCCGCGCGCTCGCGATCGCATTAGCCTGCCCGCCTCTGCCTTGGCGAGTCCCGTACGCCTCGCGGGAGCCATGCTGTTCGCATTTCCTTGTTTTGCCAGTTAAACAACAGTTCGACTCAGATTTTCGTCAAAATTCGGTTGCAATTTAGAGATGGATCTATTGGACAAAGTTAGTTGTTTTTCTGCAAGGGACGTGTATAATGATTTTTTAGACATGAAGAATAGTGTACGCTACGATTTGTCCAAAAGGAAGTGGTATCTACTACACACTGCAACCTCGGCGGAATACAAGGCATGGGAAGAAACAATGCAGCATGAATTCCGTTTATGTGTTGAACTTTCTCCCGGTCTTCAGTTTGACGACTCTAGCGCTTACCATCTTGCAAAAAAGGCGCGAGGATGCAAGAATATGCAGGTGGTGGAACGAGGAGGCACGTACGAGGGGAGTATCAACCAATAATGTTTGGGAGGATTATAGAAATTTTTTACGTGCTAAATTTTTGGCACAATCAGAGATAGAGAACAAGGTTGTTGTTCCGGTTGACGTAGTACCATTGAGTGGGCTGAATATGCAACTCAAGAGAGTACATGATGACACTTGCATGACAGTTGATAGAGGTCAGCGATGAAATTTATTTCATACGTAGTGTATCATCAAGGGCAAAGCATGCAAGTTGATGATTGACAGTGGTAGCTACTGTAATGGCATTAGCAAGGCAGTTGTGGAAGCGTTGGGTTTATCCAAATGGTGTATTCCAAAACCAAGGCATGTTGAGTGGGTGAATAGTTGTGGTATGATAAAGATTACTCACAAGGTGTGTGTGCCATTTACAGTTGGTGACTGTGTTGATGAGGTGGAGTGCGATGTGTTGCCATTGGAGATATGTGGACTATTACTTGGACGTCCATGGCAGTATGATCACAATGTTTCTCATGCTGGAAGAGCAAATACATATTCTTTTGTGCATGATGGCAATCAACAGACTTTGAAGCCTATGCAGGAAGATCACATAAAGTCTCATGTGGAGCTGGTGGTACATAAGGAGAAGGTGCGCAAGGCTAAGCCAAAATCTGGGCTAGCCAAGGTGCCGGATGGAGAGCATGATGCACGGTACGACAATATTGATATTGCTTCAGCTATGCCTGTAGATGACAAGCCAGTGGGACTTGTTAGTGACAAGCCAGTTGAGGTGCATTCTCTTATTGATGAGAGGAAGGATGTTGCAACATGTGTTCAGAAGGTTGTTTGTGTTGACACAGGTGTTCAGACGGATGATATATGTGCTCCTGATGTTCCAGTGCATGTGGTGCAGCGAGGTCACAAGAGCAGTTTTGTTAGCACACCTGTGAGGTGTTTTGTTGGGACGGTAGTGCGGATGCATACAGGCAACGATGGACGTGTTCGTCAATTGTGTGGCCCGGGCATTACTCATCTTTTGCAGGGTCATGCAAATCAGGTTCATGTTCAACACCGCAATGTTCCAGCAAGAGTTGAGAAGAAGAAGATGATGGCGCCTAGGTCCAAGCTCGTATGGAGACACAAGGAGGTGCAGGCGCCAAGGACGGTTTCAAGTCAAGCAAGCCGAGAGGGAGGATGTGGAGTGGAAGGCAAGCAAGACTTGAATATGGAGAAGACGCGTGAAGCTTTTGTTCATATCACACCACCTTTTCGACCCGACCCGCACGCGTTGGGGACAAAGCTTCTTGAAGGGAGGGAGGATGATATGGGCATGACGGAGGAGGTGCAACCCAATTTCAGGACTCCACCAAGCTAGGCGTGTCTTTGTAATTTAATAATTAGTTTTTATTATTCCTGGTCATGTCGTGGGCCAATTAGATTTTATTATGTGTGTGGGCTTGGTTTGGGCTTGTCCAACCAAGTCAAGTCGCGGCCCATTAGTGGGGCGCCCCCAGCCCTCATATAAGGAGCTGGTCGAGTTAGGGTTTAGGGAGTTCAACTGTTTTGTCTAAAAACTATATTGTGCTCCACCGTGTATCATCCCTCCGGGGACAGCGATACAGTTTATCAAATTCGAGATTGCTACGGAGGTTCTTGTGTTATCAAGGATTGTCGTGCTCAGGTTTGAGGCGTGGTGATCTTCATCACGTTAATTGCCGGATTCGTTCCTCTTCTTCAGGTTACGTACATCGCATAATTGGGAGATTATCTACCTGGTTGACTCGCTGTGAAAGATCGGGACAAAACTTAAGGATCATCGGGACGATCCGTATCACTCCCTCCATCAATGATTATCCTTATAGCTCTTTCCTTGACAACGCCGCGTGTTTGGAACAGGTTGTGGCATTGATCATGCTCAGATTTGCTCAATTGCACACTCAACACACGTTGTGCCACTAAGCTCTTGTATTGATCAGCAGTTTCAGCTCCCATTACCTCTGTCTCTTCTTCAAAATCAGAATTATCTCCATCTCGAACAAAAATAAGAGCTAATGTATCTTCATCAAAGTCACTTGCTGAACCATCACGCACCATCATAACACGCTGTGTTGTGCACTGTCGCTCAATATGACCATAACCCCAGCACTTGCGGCATTGTATATCCTTTGTTTTGCCTGTGGAAGCCATAGAAGATGCCCTACGAGCAGGAGCATTGGATGACGGTGGAGGAGCAGCTGAAGGAAGCCTTGTGGCGGCTTTGGATGTGGTAGTAGATGGTGGAGAATCACAAGAAGAGGGCGCCGATTGTCGGGATGTCCAAGAGGATGTGCGACCTGCAGAATTATTAGTCCTCATCCATGGTGTTTGGTGATCCTGCACTTCACATTTAGCTTTGCAAGCAAGATGAAACAAACGAGTGATGGTATTATATTCCTTATAGTCTAGAATGTGTTGAATATCCTTGTTTAATCCACCAAGGAAATGTGCAAGCATTTGTTTAGTAGTTTCAACAAGACCACACCAAACCATTCCCGTTTGCAATTCCTGATAATACTCTTCTACCGAATTTTTCCTTGTTCTAAACGTGTCAGGTTCTTTAGTAAATCATGTTTATAAGTAGGAGGCACAAAACAAACACACATAGCAGTTTTTAAAGCAGTCCAAGTACTAGAAATAGTAGTAGGATTTAAGCGACAATATTCAAACCACCAAAGGGAAGTAAATTTAGTAAATTCACATGTAGCAGCACTAACACGCATATTCTCAGGATATTTTAAACATGAAAAACGTTGTTCTACTTACATCTCCCATGTAAGATATGCATTAGGATTATATTTACCCTCAAAAGATGGAATATTTAATTTAAGCTTTGCAACATGATCATCATCACGTACCACTGGTCGAGCGTTGCGGTGGTAATGTCGGGGTCGGCCAGCAGGATGTGGCGGTTGTTCAACCTCCCCGTCAAACAGATCGTCGTCATCGAAGTCGTAGTAGTACCCGACGTCTTCCCCCAAGGTTGCAGCAGCAGCCGCGTTGGAAGCCTGAGGTGCATCAGCTGCAGCTGCGGCAGCTAAACTAGCAGTACGACCCATGATCGGAATGCGCCGTGCGCCCTGCCGAGGTGCGACCAGGACAGGTGCGGGTGCAGGTGTAGGCAATCTGTCCAAAACCTCCTTGAACCGAGTGTCTAGCTTGTCGTTGAAGGATTTCTCGAGTCCTTCGATCTTTTCCATGGTATTGGTGAGCTTGTTGTGAAACTCCTCTAGTCTTTCATCCACATCTTCAACGCGTCCTACCAATAGCTCGGAGAAGTGGGCATGTAGCTCTTGGTTCGTCATCTTTGCGGGGTCATGCGAAGTATCTTCCATGGTTAGTCCTCAAATGTAACATCCCTAAAATCATGTTTTCAAAGATTTCATATCATGCATGCATGCACATCATTTAGGGATCAAATTCAAACTCATTTGGAAGAAACAGAAAGTTGAGAGCTATGATTTTATGTGAGCAAACACTAATCAAATGTCACTCTCAAATGAGAGTATAATTGTTTTAAAACCAAGACTTGTTGCTCTCAGATTGTTTTGCTTGAATGCTAGTGCTTAAACCAAAAATTTACAAAACAAATATGGTTTAAAACCATTTTCAAAACTTATTCAAAACAAGTGCTATGTCACTGTTTATTTTGTTTAATCAAAGGGACCAAGTTAGTACAGAGAGACCACATGTTTTTATGCCAAAAAATATGAGTGTTACACTCTACAAAAATCCAGAAAAGATTTGAATTCAAATAGCTTTTGAATTTATTTGATTTTGATTCCTGAAATTCATTATAGAAAAAGAAAAGGGAATAAGAAAACCAACTGGGCCCGACGCCACTAATCTAGCCCAACAGCAGACCTAGAAGCCCACCCGGGGTTTTCCCCTCTCTCTCTCTCACACGGCGCAGACTTATCCCGCGCTCGCTGACTGGTGGATCCAAGCGCCACGCAAGCATCGTCTCCAGCCACGCACCCCCCACGACCCCGTCGACGCCGTCGTTACCTCATCACTGCCGTGATTGATGCGTGCTTGATTGCCGGCGTTTCCTCGCGAGATTCTCGCCCCTGCTCCAGCTATAAGACCCCCTTCCCTCGCTGCTCATTTCCCCTCACTCAGCACAGACACCACGCCACCAGGCTGCCCGTAATCTTGCCCACACCGCCGCAGCACCGACGACCTCCGGCGACCAATTTCGGTGAGCATCGTCCACCCCTTTGTCTCTGCTTCATGCGAGCATGTTCTACATGTCCTTGCGCATCTTCTCATGTCTTCCTTTTCCTCTGTACCATCCTAGAACGTCATCACCGTCCACCCCTGGAAGCAACCGAAGCTCGGCGCAACTCCGGCGACCCCTTCTGGTAGTTCCCGACCACCCCTTCCTCCCTTTTCGATACTCACTTGTTCGCCAGGCTTGTGCACATCTAATAGCATCGCTGGTTTGTCTTAGCGCGCACCAGAACCTCGCCCCGGCGCCCTTAAAGCTTGCGGCGTGCGCCTCTACTCCGACGAGGAATCCTCACCGTGTCCGCGTGCCCCTTGACAAGCCACTGCCACGTTGAGCTCTAGCACACCTCCGCGAGTCTGGTAAGCCTCTCCGATGACCCCAACCCCCTCTGTAGCCACCACGCCAGTGAGCAGGCCTTGGCCGCTCACCGCTGCATCGGACTTTGGTAGGTTGATCGGCCACCATTGGATCTAGATCTAACGTGTAGGATAGATCACTTAACGAAGGGGTATGGATCAGATCTGGCCGTGCGTTTTAGTTAGATCTGGCGGTCCACATTAGCCGATCCGTACGAATCGGTATCGTCCAATCAGATGTCGCCGCGTGTCTATGAGTTAGATTTAAAATCAGAAATATGATCTATTAAATGTTTAAACTTGTTTAATTCATAACATTTGATTCCCACGTCCAAATTTGACAAATTTTATATCAATGGAATCATGAGAGAAAATCCTTTCCATTAATGCAATATGTTTACAGTTTTGCTTCTGTTAAAATGGTTGTTTTTGCAGAAACATTTGTAGGCATAGTTTGGGTATAATAATTATTTGAAAAATGTTTTATTGTTCAAATAAAGCTTATTTGGCAAGTTTTGAACTTGTTTATGATTTAGTACTGTGCACTTGTCTTGTTTGGTGTAGAGAATCATCACATGGCATTATGCATGCATCCATATATTTTTGCTTGTATTTATTTTTGTATGTGATTTTGGTGCTATTATTTTATGTGTAGATTTTGGTGCAAATAGTGATTGTGATTGTGAGGATTGTAGCTACTCTCCAAACTACCAAGGAAAGTGGTGCTTCATGATATTATTTCTATGTTTTCAACTATGCACTAGAAATATTTTGCTAGATTTGCATGAATATTTTGATCTATATGCTATGCTTGGGAAATCCTAGTAGTTGTAGAATTGCTAGAAAATTTCTAAGTTAAGATGCTTATCAATGCCATGCTTAGCCTAGCTAGTAGCAACCAAGGGTGGTTATATATTCATGCTATGATAAAATATTTCTAAGTCTTTGGACTTGTGTTTTGCTTAATAAAACAACTAAGTGAATGAAACACCTAGGTGGAATGGAAGGAATGGTTTATGTTGAGTGGTTACACAAGGCCCATTTCTATGGTTTACCTTGTGTATCTCACTTGTGGAAAGCCACCCAGGAACAAAGGGATTTGAGATGCCATATGTTAAGAAGCTTCTAGTGCAGCCACTTGGCAATATGGGCTCTGCCTGGATCACATAGGTTGCAAAAACTTAACCATTTGGACAGTTGGTGGTAGTGGGATGATAGGTTGGAACGCGTCCATTTGGTCTAAGGGAAGGCTTCTGAAAGGTCCTGTCTTGGTGAAAATCAAGTCTTATGGGGAAAGTGCACAACCTCTGTAGATGGAAGAATCTAAGTACTTAGCCATGTCCTTGGTATTGGACAACTTGAGCATCAAGACATGGAAGCTATCAAGAATCTTCTCATCCCAATTTCTAAGTAAAAACTTATGGTTGAACAAGGGTGAAGGTTCCCCAATGTCTATTGGTGGTTCCTTGGGAAAGATTTTGACAAAGAAAACTTAGTGTTTTCAACTAATAGGTAAACCTATTTTGAGCAAAGCAAGCCTAAGCTACACTTAGCCAAAATGCATATAGTATTTAGTCTACCAAAATTCTACTAAGGTATCACTTGCCAATACTATTCCAATGTATTGACCCACTGTGGCTGTAACTTGTGATGTTGTAGGTTATTCTGATGATGATTAGGAGTCATGAGTCTACACTCAACATGCTTGCCTGTGGCACATGAAGATGAAGACTTATTTATCTTATTACCTATTTAAACTCTTGTACTAGGCCTGTGGCCATGGAGTTGTAAAAGACTATGTTTGTCTCTGGAATGACTTGTAATAATGACCTTTGTTTCTGTGTACTTCATCTTAAACTATGGATGCTAGCATTGATCCAGGGACTAGCATTGCAATCACAGGGATCCTTACCTTTATAAAGGGAGGGATCTTACAGATGGTATCAGAGCACTGTGTTGCCTGTAGGATTATGACCCTAGGATTGGAAACCACTAAGGAAAAATTTTCAACAACTTCCACACTTGTCTTTTCTTCTTGTAAACTTTTCTAATCTTCTTTCTCATCTCTATTCGTAGATGAATTCCATCAACGAAGCCGTGAGGAAGGGACCACTCATGACTATGCCTTTGGAATGTGAGACAAAATTCCCCAAGGCTCTCAAGGACCTCATGGTTGCCATGGGAATACATGGTGCAGCTGTGTACAAAGGTTTTCCTGTGATGGATGAAGGAGTTGAGTACTGGTGGGTGCAACTTCACTTGTATAAAAACAAGGAAGACAACCACAAGGACTCAGGATTTTGCATGGTCACCAACTCAGTGATGCACACCACATTCTTTGATTCAGCAAGGCATGCAGCTTGGAAGGCCATCAAGGAACTTGGTGATAGAATCAAGTGCAGAATGCTTAACACCCAGAATGACCTTAGGGAAGAAAAGAAGCATACCCAAGAGTTAGAGGCTACCAACCAAAGTTTAAGGGAGGACATCATAGACTTAGCAATGGAGTCATGTGATCTAGATAAACAGATTGCCTCTAGGGATGCCCTGTTAGCCAACTTGGCAAGTGAGATGGGATTGTAAACGTACTCTGTTAGTTGGACCACCACACTTATCATTTTATTTCCCAAATGTTGTTTAAAATAAGTTGAACCTTGGTTGTTTGTAATGGACCCAGGTATGCCATGATTTGTGTGTTTTGATTTCCAAAGATATGCATGTGATGCCTTGTCTTGTGATTTATCCTAAATTGTGTTGATCCTAACTTTTTCTATCTTATTAAATAGATGCCTAATGTTACTATCAGCATGGCTGAAGAGTTCAAGGGAACTCGTTTTGGCACTCGTATTATTGAGCTCACTAGTCTGCTCAATCTCCCTCTTCCTGCTATCATGATGCTTCCCCTCACCAAGTTTGAGAGGAAAGACCTTTGGGGCTTCAAAGTTAATCAGCCAGGACGCCATACTGAGCCTACCACGGAGGCAATCATCTTCAAGCTCATGCAGGACTTGCTTGGACGCTTGTTAGGGAGACACTCTCGGGAGGTTAGAGGTACTCACTTCCACACCTTCGGTAGACGTGATGAGGATGGTGAGGCCATTGACTTCGAGGATACTTCTAGAGAGACGGCAGAGCCGATTCGTCTATACCTCTAGGACTTAGAGGTTCTTCTTAGGCACCTAGATACTGATAGGACCAACGTCATGCTCAGCAATGACGAACTCCAGGTGCAGCTTCATGAGAAGGACAAGCTCTTCGCGGAGCAAGATGAGATAGTCAAGGAGATGGAGGCCAAGTTTGAGAGTCAGGATAGAAAGTTCAAGAGTCAAGAGAAGCCAGTCCAAGATAGGAACAAGAGGATTCGAGACATGACTGCAGAACTAGAGGCCAAGGACTTCGAGCTCGAGCATCAGCAGACTGTGATTGAGAGGCTTCGTTCACAGAAGAGGGCTCTCAAAGCCAAAGTAGAGACCTTGACCACCAATGTCGAGGAATACAAGACCGCAATGGAGAATGCAGGTCTTACATTTGTTGATGAGGAGGTTGATGCAGAGGAGTAGTGATGACTACTCATTTACCTTTATTTATCATGTCTTTGATTATTGAATCGCAATGACCATCCATCATGTGGATGGCTTGCTATTGGTGTGTTTACTCTTCAGAACTTGTTGTTGAACCTTTATTATTATGATGCATGTTTGGTGATTGTTTATGTGATGTATTGTGCATGTTAGCATCTATGGGTATCTCATTCTTATCCTTATTGAAAACCACAGATGCCTCCCCAACGTGCCAATCCCAACCCCAACAACAACAACATCACCCCTGAGATGCAGCAGATGATGACAGCTCAGACTCAGTTGATGCAAATGATGACCACGTTCATCCAGAATCAGAACAACAACAACAACAATAATAATAACAACAACAACAACAATCAGAATAACCCACCGGGTTTTGACATGCTTACCAGGTTCTTGAGACTGAGGCCAGCAAAGTTCTCAGGAACTACTGATCCTATGGTGGCCAATGATTGGCTACGCTCTGTGAACAAGGACTTGGTAACTGTTGGCTGTACTAATGAAGAGAAAGTTAGATTTGCAGCTCACTTGTTGGAAGGACCAGCATCCACTTGGTGGGCTAACTTCCAGATCACCACTCCCATTGAGGATGTGACATGGGCTATCTTTGAAGATGGTTTCCGTACTGCTCACATCTCAGCCGGAGTGATGAGTTTGAAGAAGAAAGAGTTCCATATCTTGAAACAGCGCCACCGCAGCGTGGCTGAATATATTGAGGAGTTCAACAATCTGGCGTGATATGCACCGGATGAAGTTGACACTGATGCTAAGAGGAAGGAAAAGTTCCTTGAAGGGTTGAATGATGAATTGAACCTGCAGTTAGCTGTGGCCTATGTTCCGACATACCAGTCTCTTTGTGACAAGGCTGCTATTTTGGAGAGCAAGATGAAACAAGTGGAAAGCAGGAAGAGAAAGCACTCTGACAAGCACAGCTCGGAATCGTCTCACAAGCGTTCCCATTATGATGATAGTGGGAGCTCTGGATCCCACAAGCATGGGAAGTTCAACAAGCACCACAACCACAACCGTCATCATGACAACAAGCATCACCGTAGTCATGACAATGACAAATATAAGAATCACAAGGGTGGATATAAGAACCACCACAGTGGAAGTGGAAGTGGCAGTGGAAGCCAGCCTGTCAAGAAGGATCTTAGTCAGGTTGAATGTTTCAAGTGCGAGAAGATGGAATTATGCAAATGAATGCCTAGAAAAGAAAGTTGAAGGACCCAACAAGCCCAACCCTTTTCAAAAGGGACAAGTGAACCACATCAATGTGGAGGAAATCTATGAGGAACCAGATGCTGTTGCTGGTAAGTTCAAACTCAATTCTGTTCCAGCATTTGTTCTCTTTGATACCGGTGCATCTCATTCATTCATATCAAGAGAATTTGTTGAAAGAAATGAACTACCGGTAGAAACTATTGGGTGTCCTATAAAAGTAAGTTCTCCTGGCGGAGAAATGATAGTGAATTCAGGATGTCATGATCTAGTCATTGAGTTTGGGAAGTATAAGTTTCCCGCTAACTTGATAATCCTAAACTCCCAAGGATTGGATGTTATTTTGGGAATGGACTGGATGACTAAGCACAAGGGAGTGATAGATTGTGCCAACCATACTGTCTCGCTCACTACTCCAGAAAACAAAAGGATCAGATTCAAGACCAACTTTGAATCAAAAAGGAGTAAGCTTAATTCTCTTAAGGGGGTTAGCATAGACAGTGTGCCAATTGTGAGTGAATATCCGGATGTGTTTCCGGAAGAATTGCCGGGAATGCCACCAGATAGAGATGTGGAGTTTCTTATTGATTTGCTAACAGGTTCTGGACCAATAGCAAAAAGACCGTACAAGATGTTAGTTGACGAGTTGAAAGAACTCAAGAAGCAACTTGGAGAACAGTTGCAGAAAGGTTTTATCCAACCAAGTTCTTCATATTGGGGAGCACCAGTTTTGTTTGTGGAGAAGAAAGATAGAAGTCAAAGGTTATGCATAGATTACCGTTCACTCAATGAGGTGACTATCAAGAACAAATACCCTTTGCCAAGAATCAATGACTTGTTTGATCAGTTAGAAGGATCTTGTGTGTTCTCAAAGATTGATCTCCGGTCAGGTTATTTCCAGCTCAAGATAAGGGAACAAGACATACCTAAGACAACTTTCACCACAAGGTATGGATTGTATGAGTATACCGTGATGCCATTTGGTTTGACCAATGCACCAGCATACTTCATGAATATGATGAACAAGGTGTTCATGGAATTCCTTGATAAGTTTGTTGTCGTTTTCATCGATGACATTTTGATCTACTCCAAGAGCAAAGAAGAGCATGAAGGACATTTACGTTTGATACTTGAGAAGCTTAGAGAGCACAAGCTGTATGCCAAATTCAGCAAGTGTGAGTTTTGGCTGAATGAAGTTGGATTTCTTGGACACGTTGTGTCAGGAGATGGTGTAGCAGTTGACCCTGCTAAGGTTTCACCTGTAACTGAATGGGAATCTCCCAAGTCAGTGAAACAGGTTCGTAGTTTCCTTGGCTTGGCAGGATATTATAGAAGATTTATTGAGAATTTCTCCAAGGTAGCTAAGGCTATGACATAATTGCTAAAGAAAGACAAGAAATTTGCTTGGTCTGAAGGTTGTGAACTCAACTTTCAAGAATTGAAGAAGAGACTAGTGACAGCACCAATCTTATGTCTGCCAGATTTGGAGAAAGATTTTCAAGTGTATTGTGATGCATCTCATCATGGATTAGGTGCAGTACTTATGCAAGAAGGGAAAGTTGTGGCTTATGCCTCGAGACAACTCAAAACTCATGAGGTAAACTACCCTACTCATGATTTAGAGTTAGCCTCTGTTGTCCATGCACTCAAAACATGGAGACATTATCTTTTGGGAAAGCGATGTGAAGTGTTCACAGATCACAAGAGTTTGAAGTATATCTTCACCCAGAAAGAAATTAACATGAGACAAAGAAGATGGCTAGAACTCATCAAGGACTATGACTTGAGTTTGCAATACCACCCCGGTAAAGCAAATGTTGTAGCGGATGCTCTAAGCCGAAAGGTATTTGTGAATGGCCTTACTAAGGGAGAATTGCCTGATGATCTATGTGCCCAATTTAGAGACCTCAGATTGGAGATTGTGCCTGAAGGACATCTCATGTCATTGGATGTTCAACCCACTTTGTTGGACAAGATCAAATAAGCCCAAAAGACAGATATGGAAATTGAAGAGATTAAGGAAAAGATTGGCAAGGTAAAAGCCAAAGGATTCCATGAAGATGAACAGGGTACTTTATGGCATGGAAAGCGTATCTGTGTTCTGCAAGATCCGGAGCTTCGGAAACTGATATTACAAGAAGCACATAACTCACCATATTCCATTCATCCGGGTAACACCAAAATGTACATGGATATGAAAGAAAGATTTTGGTGGAATAATCTCAAGAAAGACATCGCCGAACATATTGCTTTGTGTGATGTATGTAGTAGAGTGAAAGCGGAACATCAGAAACTAGCAGGATTGTTACAACCACTACCTATTCCTGATTGGAAATGGGACAAGATTGGTATCGATTTCATCACCGGATTGCCAAGGACCAGGTTAGGGTATGATTCTATTTGGGTAGTAGTGGATCGCTTAACTAAAGTGGCTCATTTCATACCCGTGAAGACAACCTACACAAGTGCTAAGTTAGCCAAGATCTATATGAGTAGAATTGTATGTCTACATGGAGTACCCAAGAGTATTGTGTCTGATAGGGGAACTCAATTCACTTCTCATTTTTGGAGGCAATTACATGAGTCATTGGGAACGAGGTTGGAATTCAGCACTGCTTTTCACCCTCAAACTGATGGACAGACAAAAAGGACTAATCAGATTCTTGAAGATATGTTGAGAGCATGTGCTCTAGACTATGGAGCCAGTCGGGATGAAAGTCTGCCTTACGCAGAATTCTCTTACAATAACAACTATTAAGCCAGTATTGAGATGGCACCATTTGAGTTTCTCTATGGGAGAAAGTGTACCACCCCATTGCTATGGAATGGTGTGGGATAAAGAAGTCTATTTGGACCAGAACTAATCAAAGAGGCTGAAGAGAAAGTCAAGCTGGTTAAGGACAGGTTGAAGATAGCAGATCCAGATGGAAGAGTTACGCAGATCCTAAGCGTAGAGAAGTCACCTATGAGGTAGGTGATAGAGCTTATCTTAGAGTGTCACCACTTCGTGGAGTGAAGAGATTTGGTGTCAAAGGTAAATTGGCCCCAAGGTATGTTGGACCATTCAAGATTCTAAGTCGTAAAGGAGAAGTAGCTTATGAGATTGAATTGCCAGAGTCACTGTCTGCTGTTCACAATGTATTTCATGTGAGTCAGCTTAAGAAATGCCATCCAGAGATGGAAGAGACTTCTTTGAAGGATACCATACCTTTGGAAGAGGTCCAATTGGAAAGTGATCTCACTTATGAGGAGAAACCGATCAAGATTCTTGAGACTACAGAAAGAGTCACTCGGACTAAGACTATCAAATTCTGCAAAGTTCAATGGAACCATCATTCCGAAGAAGAAGCAACATGGGAAAGAGAAGATGATCTTCGGAAAGACCACCCTCACCTATTTACTAGCCAACCCAAATCTCTAGGGCGAGATTCACCTTAAGGGGGTTAGATATTTAACATCCCTAAAATCATGTTTTCAAAGATTTCATATCATGCATGCATGCACATCATTTAGGGATCAAATTCAAACTCATTTGGAAGAAACAGAAAGTTGAGAGCTATGATTTTATGTGAGCAAACACTAATCAAATGTCACTCTCAAATGAGAGTATAATTGTTTTAAAACCAAGACTTGTTGCTCTCAGGTTGTTTTTCTTGAATGCTAGTGCTTAAACCAAAAATTTACAAAACAAATATGGTTTAAAACAATTTTCAAAACTTATTCAAAACAAGTGCTATGTCACTGTTTATTTTGTTTAATCAAAGGGACCAAGTTAGTACAGAGAGACCACATGTTTTTATGCCCAAAAATATGAGTGTTACACTCTACAAAAATCCAGAAAAGATTTGAATTCAAATAGCTTTTGAATTTATTTGATTTTGATTCCTGAAATTCATTATAGAAAAAGAAAAGGGAATAAGAAAACCAAGCTGGCCAGGCCACTAATCTATCCCAACAGTAGACCCACTAAGCCCACCCGGTTTTCCCTCTCTCTCACCTTGGCGCAGACTTTCACCTCGGCTGTTGGTGGACCCAAAAGCCACACAAGCATCGTCTCCAGCCACGCACCCGTCGACGCCGCCGTTACCTCATCACTGCCGCGATTGATGCGGGCTTGATTGCCGGCGTTTCCTCGCGAGATTCTCGCCCCTGATCCAGCTATAAGACCCCCTCCCCTCACTGCTCATTTCCCCTCACTCAGCACAGACACCACGCCACCAGGCTGCCCGTAATCTTGCCCACACCACCGCAGCACCGACGACCAATTCCGGTGAGCATCGTCCACCCCTTTGTCTCTGCTTCATGCGAGCATGTTCTACATGTCCTTGCGCATCTTATCATGTCTTCCCTTTCCTCTGTACCATCCTAGAACGTCGTCACCGTCCACCACTGGAAGCAACCGAAGCTCGGCGCAACTCCGGCGACCCCTTCTGGTAGTTCCCAACCACCCCTTCCTTCCTTTTCGATACTCACTTGTTCGCCAGGCTTGTGCGCATCTAACAACATCACTGGTTTGTCTTAGCGCGCACCAGAACCTCGCCCCCGACGATGCCAAAGCTTGCCTGATGTCTGCCTCTACTCCGACGAGGAATCCTCACCGTGTCCGCGCGCCCCTTGACAAGCCACTACCACGTTGAGCTCCAGCACACCTCCGCGAGTCTGGTAAGCCTCTCCGACGACCCCAACCCCCTCTGTAGCCACCGCGCCACCGCTCACCGTCGCCGTGCGCCACCAGACTTTGGTAGGTTGATCGGCCACCGTTGGATCTAGATCTAACGTGTAGGATAGATCACTTAACGAAGGGGTATGGATCAGATCTGGCCGTGCGTTTTAGTTAGATCTAGCGGTCCACATTAGCCGATCCGTGCGAATCGGTATCGTCCAATCAGATGTCGCCGCGTGTCTGTGAGTTAGATTTAAAATCAGAAATTTGATCTATTAAATATTTAAACTTGTTTAATTCATAACTTTTGATTTCCACGTCCAAATTTGACAAATTTTATATCGATGGAATCAGGAGAGAAAATCCTTTCCATTAATGCAATGTGTTTAAAGTTTTGCTTCTGTTAAAATGGTTGTTTTTGCCGAAACATTTGTAGGTATAATTTGGGTATAATAATTATTTGAAAAATGTTTTATTGTTCAAATAAAGCTTATTTGGCAAGTTTTGAACTTGTTTATGATTTAGTACTGTGCACTTGTCTTGTTTGGTGTAGAGAATCATCACATGGCATTATGCATGCATCCATATATTTTTGCTTGTATTTATTTTTGTATGTGATTTTGGTGCTATTATTTTATGTGTAGATTTTGGTGCAAATAGTGATTGTGATTGTGAGGATTGTAGCTACTCTCCAAACTACCAAGGCAAGTGGTGCTTCATGAAATTATTTCTATGTTTTTCAACTATGCACTAGAAATATTTTGCTAGACTTGCATGAATATTTTGATCTATATGCTATGCTTGGGAAATCCTAGTAGTTGTAGAATTGCTAGAAAATTTCTAAGTTAAGATGCTTATCAATGCCATGCTTAGCCTAGCTAGTAGCAACCAAGGGTGGTTATATATTCATGCTATGATAAAATATTTCTAAGTCTTTGGACTTGTGTTTTGCTTAATAAAACAACTAAGTGAATGAAACACCTGGGTGGAATGGAAGGAATGGTTTATGTTGAGTGGTTACACAAGGCCCATTTCTATGGTTTACCTTGTGTATCTCACTTGTGGAAAGCCACCCAGGAACAAAGGGATTTGAGATGCCATATGTTAAGAAGCTTCTAGTGCAGCCACTTGGCAATATGGGCTCACTGGATCACATAGGTTGCAAAACTTAACCATTTGGACAGTTGGTGGTAGTGGGATGATATGTTGGAACGTCCCATTTGGTCTAAGGGAAGGCTTCAAAGGTCTGTCTTGGTGAAAATCAAGTCTTGTGGGGAAAGTGCACAACCTCTGCAGATGGAAGAATCTAAGTACTTAGCCATGTCCTTGGTATTGGACAACTTGAGCATCAAGACATGGAAGCTATCAAGAATCTCCTCATCCCAATTTCTAAGTAAAAACTTGTGGTTGAACAAGGGTGAAGGTTCCCCAATGTCTATTGGTGGTTCCTTGGGAAAGATTTTGACAAAGAAAACTTAGTGTTTTCAACTAATAGGTAAACCTATTTTGAGCAAAGCAAGCCTAAGCTACACTTAGCCAAAATGCATATAGTATTTATTCTACCAAAATTCTACTAAGGTATCACTTGCCAATACTATTCAAATGTATTGACCCACTGTGGCTGTAACTTGTGATTGTAGGGGTTCGTAGCATGGAAAACAAAAATTTTCTATCGCATACAAACAAACAAGCCAAGATCTATCTACTAGATTGTAGCAACGAGTCGATAGAGGAACTCACCCTCGAAGATTCCAAAGCGGTTAACGAGAGCAGATTCTCGTGGGTGATGTAGTCGTACTCTTTCCGATCTCAAGATCGCAGAGACGATCCTTCCAGCGCCACGTTCCGCAGCGCTCCGCAATCGGTCACCGTTCGGTTTTCGACGAAGACCTTCCTCTCCTTGTTCCAGCAGGCAGCGGAGGTTGTAGCACTCTCGTCGCGATTCCGGCAAAGACAAGCGTGGTACAGGAAGTAGAGGGAGATCCGCAGGCTTCGCCTTAAGCCAAAGTAGTATGGTGGAGCTTATGAGAGAGGCTATTAGTGGTCTAGTAATTAGACACACCAATTAGAAGGCTATAAACCAATTAGAAGGCTCTAAACCGCTGGCTAAAGCAATTAGAAGCTCTAAACCAAAACGGCTCTAAACCGGAGATTAGAGGTGGAAACTTGTGTGTGTTAGGAGGAGCCTGCCTCCTTATATAGGTGGGAGGGGCTGGCGCGCCATGGGGAGGAGTGGAGTCCTCCCCAACTCGGCTTGAGGTGGCTTGGGTTGGAGGAGGTCTCCCTCCCCAACTCGTTTCATACTCCTCCTTTTCCTCTTTCCAAAATTGCCGTTTGACTTTCAAACTAGCCGTTTGACTTTTCAAACTAGGATTTGAATAAATCCTTTATTTAGGACAGCGAATACACTTAGTATATGATGCAATCATTCCAACATGCAATGACACATTCATGTACCCTTCCTCCGAGTGCCGGACATTCCGAACATTCTAGAACATTCCCGATGAAAACACGGAACCATTCCCCAACTCCAAATGGGACTTTCCTTATATGAATCTTATTCTCCGGACCATTCCGGATCCCTCGTGATATCCGGATCCCATCCGAGACTCGAACAACATTCGGTCTCTTTCTCATAATACCATAACTACTCAAACAACGTCGAATCCTTAAGTGTGTCTCCCTACGGTTCGTGAATTATGCGGACATGATCGAGACACTTCTCGAACAATAACCAATAGAGGAATCTGGAAATTCATATGGCTACATATTTCTACGATTCATGCGATCGAATGAACCACTTACATACGATACCAATTTCCCTTTGTCTCACGATATGTTACTTATCCGAGGTTATGATCGTCGGTATCTCCGCATACCTAGTTCAACCTCACATCTTGATAAGTACTCTTTTCTCGTTCGTGATATGTGATCCCTTGTGAGCTCACATGCTTGCAAGCTAATTGGATGACATTTCACCGAGAGGGCCCAGAGTATATCTATCCGTCATGTGGATGGACAAATCCCACTCTTGATCCATGTGTCTCAACCAATACTTTCCAAACACTCAATGCCACCTTTATAACCACCCTGTTACGGTGTGGTGTTTGATGACATCAAAGCATCCATCCGGTAAAGGTGATATGCATGATCTCATGGTCGAAGGAATCAGGTTACTATGTATCAGAAAGCATATAGCAATTGAACTATTGAAATGACTTGATCTTTATGCTATGCTTATCTATAGGAGTATGTCCATCACATCATTCTCCTAATGATATGACCCTGTTGTTAATAACATCTCTATGTTCATGATCAGGAAACCATGATCATATATTAACCAACAAGCTAGTTTAACAAGAGGCTTTACTAGGGACTCTTTTATGTTTACAAATCACACAAGTATTAATGTTTCCTGTTAATACAATTATAGCATGGTATGTAAACATTTATCATAAATATGAAGATATGATAATAACCACTTTATTATTGCCTCTTGGGCATATCTCCTAACAGTCTCCCACTTGCACTAGAGTCAATAATCTAGTTTCAAACCTTTGTGTATTCAACACCTATGGCTTTCCGGTGTTGTATGTACACGATTGCTAGTGGTCAACTGATCTCCGGATCTGACACTTCCAGTCCGTGTGTAATTGCATATATTTGCGTCTCTCGCATCACTCATTCTCTAATGAGATGGCTTTGTATAATTTGGTCTTTCGGTGACCTTTAGTTCTTTGGGGTTAAAACATGTTGATAATATTGTCGCACAATATATCTTCATAGTATTATCCTGTGAACTACACCTAGTTTGATAACAAACTACTTGACACAAATGCCCTCTTTGCTGCTATAATAGCAGTCATATACTTAGCCTTTTGTTGTAGTATCTGTCACAATGTCTTAACTTTGGAACTCATCCAAATCCATTATGGAACTTACTTTCCATTATATTGTGCCACCCTTAGTTTAGATTGAGATAAAACTTAATTTGTACTCTGTGACAAAACTAGTATCAATGTAGTACTTTTACAATGAACTAACCATCTATTCGTCACTTCTACAAATAATATACTCTTAGTTCTTCCAAAAGATCATAAGAATATCCTTACTATTGTCCAATGATCATCTTATGAATCATTCTGGTATATGCTCATAACATTTAGAGCATAGGACATATCTGGATTTGTACATACCACAGTATGATTGATATAAACACTCTTTGTGATTTCATACATCAAGTATCAATCTATATTTGAATCTTTGTTTCACTTACCAAATGTCAATACATTTGAATATATCATCAACATTGAACTCATTCAATCCTTTCTGTGCGACAAGAACCTTTTCTTGTAGTTTCTATATTGAACTCATTCAATATCTCGTCTATGTACTTCTGGCACAACCATATTAGCGTCTATTGATGCCAAATATTTGGGTTTTGCCTAAGTCTTTCATCGGGATGAAATTCTTAATATGTGTTAATAAAAGATACATCATTTCCAATCAACAATATGTCCTCCACATAATGTATTAGAAATATGTTTTAGTGCTCCCACTTAATTTCTTGCAAATGCAAGCATCTTCATTGTCTCGATGAAATTAAACTCTTTTAACAGCTTTCATCATAGTGAAGATTCCAACTCCGCTATGCTTACTTCAACCATTGAAGTTTGCATATGCATTTAGCATCCTTTGAATTAACAAAACCCTTTGGACCGTGTCATGCACACGTCCTAGGTAACCATTCTATTAGAAGAACTTGTTTTGTGTATTCTACTACAAAATTATATGTAGTGGTTGCTACATTAATCCGTCTAGACTAAATATCGCTATGAAAGATCAGATCTTGTCATAGTCAACTTTGAACACTGTTGTGAATTCTTTCCCAACATGTCAACTATTTCATAGATGTCAAACATCCATGTCTACTTCTTTATAGATCCAAACACAACTGTAAGGTCTTACACCTTTCTCGAGGGTCCTTCAAGTTCAAAACTTGATTTCTCGTGTATGGAACTATCACGGATTTTATGGCTTCAAGCCATTAGTATGAGTCAAGGCCCATCATTGCTTCTTTGCATGTAGTAGGTTCATTATTCTCAAATAATGATTCAACCCTCAAATCTTGGTATTTGATTGTTCATCCGACCTACTTGTTTCAATAGGAACTTGGATCTCCGTGACCACAACCTTTGAGGTACGTGAGCCATGAGTTTTGTTGCCTCCGAACACTTTTCGGCGCAACTCTGCACATATAGCTAAGGTTCCTTTAACCTTATCAAAGTTCTATTGTCCTCCCACTTAACTTTTCAAAAATTCCTTCTCAAAGAAACTTGACGTTCTAAGCGACAAACACTTTTGTCTCCGGTGTTTATGGAGGAATACTTAACATTTATACAAAGACAGGTTTATCCGACTTTGGTTGCACACATCTTTCTTATGCATAGCATACCAATGTTTTAAGAAAAGACTACTTGGGTTTTATCCCAAACCATAACTTTATATGGTGTCATTTCAGCGGATTATGATGGAGCTCTTTTCAAGGAAAAGCGGTAATCTCCAAAGCTTTTAATCTTTAAAATATAATGGCAGTTCTATGAATTACACCTTTGATCTTACCATGTCAAACAAGGTTTTAATTACATATCTCGAACGCTCCATACTCTTATGGTGTTTGGAAATGCAAATCCACGTAAGCGATTCCTTAAATCTTAGGTATTATGCTAAACTTGTAATTCAAATATCTTCCTTTATGATCTTATCATAAACTATTCATATTCTTGTTACAATGATTTTGCACTTCATCTTGAAAGTCTTTTGAACTTTTCAAATATTTCATACTTCATCCTTATTAAGTAAATATTCATATATTCACTCAAATTTTCGGAGAAAGCATATGAAGTTGAAATCCATCGCTTGACTACACATAATGGAGTTCGTACAACAATATGCACAAGTTCCAATAAGCTAGTCTTTCGCTCCCTTTTGGCCTATGAGCGAAGTTTTAATTATCTCTAGGAAAGTTTCACAAGCGTCATTTGATCAAAAATCAAAAGACTCCAAAATTCCATCCACATGGAGTTTCTTCATGTTTTCTTTCCAATATAATTTAAACGGCGATGTCACTTCCTAAGTGATCTTTCAATCAATTTGTCTTTCGACAATTTTAGCACTAGTTTTATGGATGTGATTTCTCCAGCGAGATTTGTGAATCATCCATCTTTTATGGATTACGCAATTATTTGAACAACCCTTTTGTTCTCATAATACCTGATAAAACAAATCTTGAAGGCAAGCGTTGATGTTTAACGAGCAACAAAATAACCCTTTATTTGTTCTCGATGAACATCATCACCTATTCTTTTGCTAGTTACTTAGGCCATTGTAGTTCATGAATTGTGTTGTTTCGTATGACGATTCACACCAACAAATTCAGTATCAAATACTTAAGAACCACATTGTTTAATAAGCAAAGAATATAGCCATAACACATATATCATCTATATACTTAAACTGAACAATTCTAGTCTTTTCTTTTCTGCCATATACTTATGAGATTCTCTTTCAGTATTTCCTTTTACATTTGAAAGAATCTATCAACATCAATAGTGGAGTCATACTTATGACACATAGTCCAAAGCGTGTATAGTTAAATACCAATGTCTTTGAACTTGCACTTTGAAGTAGATCACCATTATCAAATATTTGGTGTTCTTTCAAATTCCTTTCTTTAGTAATCTCTTGGTGTAGTAAACATTTTACCTACATCAAATATTCACCCTCATCATGGACTTATCCATGATCTAGCTACTTTTAGCTTGTAACGCTGAATCATGAGTATAATGTTGCTCTCCAAAACCTTTTGGAAGATTAGGACAACTAGTGTCTCCAACCTTTTGCAAATTCTCATCCAAATATGAGAACATGAACTTTGCCATATTATACTTTATCATGTTGCAACTAAAACTTTGTTTCAGATATCACAATATCTTCCACACATCATGGTTTCAAACAACTCTTTCAGATCCTAGATAACCTTGATATTAAGAGAATCTTTTGAATATCAAGAATCATGGAGACAAACATGATACTCAAACACTAACACTTGGAATTGTCACTCTTGTTTTAATACTAATTATTAAACTTTATGGAGTAACCGAACTTCTTGAAAGTTTGCAATAGGACTTTTAAACTTTAGATTAACACTTCAAAACAATACGATACCAGTTCAGAAAGTAACTAACCAGAATTCTATAGTTCTATCATCTCAATTAAAACTAAGCGCAAGGTGGTAAGCGGATGCCAATGACTACAACAACTATGCAAATTCACTTTGATTTTAGTTTATGATCAATTGAGTTCTAATTAATAACTAAATTAATCTAGGTGAACTCCACTTAAAACAACATCCCTCACATTGTTTTAGTGATCACATGAACCAAATCCACCACATCAAAACCGATCATCACGAGTTGATATAGTTTCAATGGCGAACAATCAACATGTTCATCATATCTACTATATGACTCATGCTCTACCTTTCGGTAATCCGTGTTCACGAGGCCATGTCGTACATGCTAGGCTCGTCAAGATCAAACCTTAGCTACCGCATAAGCAAATCTGGCTTGCTTACGTTGTATTCACCGGAATCAAAGACACTGATCATCACGTGGTGCTTCAAGCAAGCTTTGGCAACGGTGCATACTAAGGGTGAACACTTTAGAACTTGAAATTTATGTGCATGAGGGATCATCTTATAATGCTACCGTCTACTAAGCAATACAAGATGCATAAAGGATTAACATCACAGGCAATTCATAATATGTGATATGATATGGCCTTTCTTCTTTGTGCTTCGATCTCCATCTTCAAGCACGAACATGATCTCCATCATCACCAGATAGCATCAAGGTCAATGGCGCTTCTTCATGGTTGTAGTCCACCAGCTTCAACTATTACAACTACTTTGAATAGACACGCAGGTCTTAACAAAATTAAAGACAACCATATGGCTCCTGCGTTGCCAACTTACAATAAGGAACATTGCATACATCAAATATAATCACAATCATGGCCATATCACATCATCGCACCCCTGCAAAACAAAGTTAGACGCCTACTTTCTTTGCATATTTTACGTGGTTTGGGGCTTTTAATAAGTGTCGTTCTAACTTACGAACAAGAACCACAACATTGATACTAGCATTGTTGATTACCCGTTGTAAATTGGATCTTAACTATGCTAGGAGAAACAGCACTTGCAGAGCCACTTATGCAATACAAGTTGCATGTCAAGCGTGGAGCAAGTCTCATGAACGATGTCATGTAAGGTTAGCCCGGGCCGCTTCATCCCAACATACTGCTAGATGCAAAGTACACAAAAAGCAATCTATAATAAAAGCATCAATGCCCACAATGACCATTGTGTTCTACTCGTGCAACAGATCTACATATAGACACGACTCGATACCCTGTAGGGGTTAAGAGCATGGAAAACAAAATTTTCTATCGCATACAAACAAACAAGCCAAGATCTATCTACTAGATTGTAGCAACGAGTCGATAGAGGAACTCACCCTCGAAGATTCCAAAGCGGTTAACGAGAGCAGATTCTCGTGGGTGATGTAGTCGTACTCTTTCCGATCTCAAGATCGCGTAGACGATCCTTCCAGCGCCACGTTCCGGCAGCGCTCCCGCAGTCGGTCACACGTTCGGTACTCGACGAAGACCTTCCTCTCCCTTGTTCCAGCAGGCAGCGGAGGTTGTAGCACTCTCGTCGCGATTCCGGCGACAACGGCGTGGTACAGGAAGTAGAGGGAGATCCCAGGCTTCGCCTTAAGCCGGGTAGTATGGTGGAGATTATGAGAGAGGATATTAGTGTTCTAGTAATTAGACACACAAATTAGACGGCTATAAACCAATTAGACGGCTCTAAACCGCTGGATAAAGAAATTAGAAGCTCTAAACCAACACGGCTCTAAACCGGAGATTAGAGGTGGAAACTTGTGTGTGTTAGGAGGGAGCCCTGCCCCTCCTTATATAGGTGGGAGGGGCTGGCCGTGCCATGGGGAGGGAGTGGAGTCCTCCCCAACTCGGCTTGAGGTGGTCACGGTTGGAGGAGGTCTCCTCCCCAACTCGGTTTCATACTCCTCCTCTTTCCTCTTTCCAAAATTGCCGTTTGACTTTCAAACTAGCCGTTTGACTTTTCAAACTAGGATTTGAATAAATCCTTTATTTCGGACAGCGAATACACTTAGTATATGATGCACTCCTTCCAACCTGCAATGACACATTCGTGTACCCTTCCTCCGGTGTCGGACATTCCGGAACCTTCTAGAACATTCCCGATGAAAACACCGGAACCATTCCCCAACTCCGAAATGGGACTTTCCTTATATGAATCTTATTCTCCGGACCATTCCGGATCTCCTCGTGATATCCCGGATCCCATCCGAGACTCCGAACAACATTCGGTCTTTCTCATAATACCATAACTACTCAAACAACGTCGAATCCTTAAGTGTGTCTCCCTACGGTTCGTGAATTATGCGGACATGATCGAGACACTTCTCCGAACAATAACCAATAGAGGAATCTGGAAATTCATATGGCTCCCACATATTTCTACGATTACTTTGCGATCGAATGAACCACTTACATACGATACCAATTTCCCTTTGTCTCACGATATGTTACTTATCCGAGGTTATGATCGTCGGTATCTCTGCATACCTAGTTCAACCTCGCATCGATAAGTACTCTTTTCTCGTTCCGTGATATGTGATCCCTTGTGAGCCAGTCACATGCTTGCAAGCTAATTGGATGACATTTCACCGAGAGGGCCCAGAGTATATCTATCCGTCATGTGGATGGACAAATCCCACTCTTGATCCATGTGTCTCAACCAATACTTTCCAAACACTCAATGCCACCTTTATAACCACCCTGTTACGGTGTGGTGTTTGATGACATCAAAGCATCCATCCGGTAAAGGTGATATGCATGATCTCATGGTCGAAGGAATCAGGTTACTATGTATCAGAAAGCATATAGCAATTGAACTATTGAAATGACTTGATCTTTATGCTATGCTTATCTATAGGAGTATGTCCATCACATCATTCTCCTAATGATATGACCCTGTTGTTAATAACATCTCTATGTTCATGATCAGGAAACCATGATCATATATTAACCAACAAGCTAGTTTAACAAGAGGCTTTACTAGGGACTCTTTTATGTTTACAAATCACACAAGTATTAATGTTTCCTGTTAATACAATTATAGCATGGTATGTAAACATTTATCATAAATATGAAGATATGATAATAACCACTTTATTATTGCCTCTTGGGCATATCTCCTAACAGTGATGTTGCAGGTTATTCTGATGATGATTAGGAGTCATGAGTCTACACTCAATATGCTTGCCTGTGGCACATGAAGATGAAAACTTATTTATCTTATTACCTATTTAAACTCTTGTACTAGGCCTGTGGCCATGGAGTTGTAAAAGACTATGTTTGTCTCTGAAATGACTTGTAATAATGATCTTTGTTTCTGTGTACTTCATCTTAAATTGTGGATGCTAGCATTGATCCATGGACTAGCATTGCAATCACAGGGATCCTTACCTTTATAAAGGGAGGGATCTTACATCAAAAGAACATGCATATATATGCCTATAATGCGGAAATCTGGTGGCAACACGCGTAATCCGTCAAGCAATATACAAAGCCCTTACAAGTTCTTACCAAATAGCTGGAAAAGGCGATGTGCAACCGCGAGGATCAGTAGGTCCAGAGATTGAACCGAGCAATTACAAGGAGTCGATACACTGCACGTGGAGAAATCTGTGGAGCTTTGTGAAGGCTTAGCAAAGGGGTTAGCAATTATCAAAACAACAATGCAATGTTGAAATAATGCTCAACGACGGTACCGTGCTGGTCCTAGGCTTGACAGTACTAGAGGCACGAGCCTAGAGCACTAACAATGTCACGACGTGGCACAACTAGCATGGTATGATGTTATGGTGCCCTGAAAAGCGAATCGAGATGTCAAAAATCACTATGATGGTGAGTGTCTTGAACTGATCTACAGGGTCTAAAAACAAAATAGCCCCAAATTTTTTTTGTTGAAATTTTTTATATGCTCCGGGAAGTGCGCAAGTGCCAAAAAAATGTCGCTATAACGTATGATGGAGAAAAGTGATCCCGAGGTCGAAAACTAGTATAGCCAGAAAAAAATTTGGAGGCGGTTCCAGACTTTTTTTGCTCTACTTCTGTACTTGCGACCAAAATTTTAGCACAACACGAACTTTAGCTCAACATGAAAACAACAAGAAAGGAAAGTAAAAAGAAAAAAACTAGGAAACAATATGTAACATCCCAAAAATCATGATTTACAAAGTTTGCATAGCATTCATGCATCCGTAAGCATTTGACCTTTTCAAATGAATTTTCAAAATAAGAAACCATATTTTGCCTATTAACTTTATTCAAGTAAGGCAAGGCTTATATTTTACTTTCCAAATATGTTTAGCGTTTGATCAGTAATGATTGGGAAGTGAATACAAAGCCCACACAAAAAATTTCAAAACAAATTCAAACATAAAACCATTTGTATGCCTATTATCATTATATTAATAAAGGCATGGTTTTATATGTATTTTCAAACTCAAAATGGTTTTTGATGTAGCCCGACCTACTGTCGTGGCCCCATCAAGGTCTCCAACTTATGCCAAGTCGTCATGGACTCCCATGGTGAATCCTATCATCTTTGAGATCCCTCCTCCCACCCTTTTGAATGGTATACTACTTCATGCTCCGTCCAATGACCATGATAGGTTCACACCGACAAGTACGGAGACAAGAGAGGAACCCTGAGGACTCACGCCCGACAAGACAGAGGCTTGGAAGAGGAGACGGAAGAAGCTCCAGCTGGAATCGGCGTCAGCACCGGAGATCCACCTCCAAGGCGACAAGCGCCACCACCTCCAAGGCGTCAAGCGCCACCATCGAAAAGGCATAAAGTGCCACCACCTAGATGGCATCAAGCTCCACCATCTCCAAGGCGCCAAGCTCCATCACCTCCAAGGCGCCAAGCTCCACCTCCTATCCAAACAAGAGTGGCGTCCAAACATCATATACATCAAAAGGCGCCAAGAACCAAGAATCTTCATCGACAAACATCCTCTCATGAGAATCGCCACCATAAAGAGGATACAAGACATCGTCAAAGGCATCTTCGCCACCAAGACGAAGAATTCATGATGAGCACCAACCATAATGCTCAATCAAGCTCAAGAAGGCACCACAAGCACAAGAAGAGTGCCAAGGCAAATGATCATCGTCGCGAGCATCATGTGGATGTCCAAGAGTGCCACCTACATCAACCATCGTCAAGGCACGCCAATGACCTCCGTCGACACCATCATAAGGCACCTTCAACTACTAGTGCCACCACCACAATGGCACCAAGAGCAAGCCTTCCTCCACGCCATCAAACTTAAACGCCTACGCTTGACTTCCATGACCTCGCGGACGAGGAAAATGTAGAACTCTACTTCACCAAGTTGGATAGCATGAGCCTACCTCCACCACTACTACGAGATGGCCACAAAACGGTCGAGCATGGGATTTTCCCTTCGACCATGGAGGCGAGCGATGATGCCCATCTTATGGCATCTAACCTTGAAGGCGACAAGGTCAAGAATGGTGAGCATGGGATTTTCCCTTCACCAAAGGAGGTGCATGGAGTTGAGGAAACCGAGCCTACCCCTATATGCTTGAGTGATGATGTGGTACCAATCCCATGTGAGTATGAGAGCCACTTAGCACACTTGAGTGAGAACAAGAGTGAGATGAGTGACTCCACCTTATGTGAGATTGAGTGCTTCCACTTGGAGGGCTTACGTGATACACCTAGTGAGTTAAGAGTGGTAGCTGATAGGTCAAGTGAGACCATTTCGATTTCTAACAACTTACCCTCTACCTCTAGTGTGTTCTCTTGTGTTGTGCTAGGTTCCATGGTTGATGACGCGCCAAGCCATGAAGCAATGATGCCTCAATTAGAGAAGATGTACATGATGCACGAAGATGATGCTACGCCATGGATACATCAAGAAAACGAAGTCGTCCACGAGGAGGCCACTACTACCACAACACCCACTTCATATGCGAGGTATGACAAAGGTAACAATAAGGGTGTTGATGATGCCATGATCCCACTAGTGGACATGATGAATTGTGAGGATATGCATGTTTTGGATGATACTTGTGACATTGCATATGCTTCATCCACATTCCCATGTGATGCTTTGCCTTTGCATAATATTGATCATGTGGAATTGTTTGATTGCGATATCATTAAAATAACCATGCCATGCTATGCATCTTGTGTGTATCCTCCAATTGCTTTGGACTTGCCTTGTCATGCTAGTCATTCAATTTTTCCCGTTGTTTGCGATAAGATGAATGCTTGCTATTTCACTTGTTTTGCTTGCAACAATATTGATTATATGCGTTATAATGAGATGGCCCCCATAGCTTTCTCAATTTTTGGAGATTTTGATGATTGCCATGATAAGCATGTACCCCACTTGCATACTCACCATGCATCTATTTCATACTTGATTGACATTAATGGTGATGTGCACAAGAAGAGATACGTCATGATGGATGATGTGTATCTCTACCATGCACACACGTTCTTCCTTTTATGTATGATGTGTGTAGGTACCCGCACTATCATGTCAACCTCGGTTGAGGACGAGTTGACTAAAAGAGCTCTTGAGAGCATCCCACAAGTGAGTTCAAGATCGAGCCCAACTCTGATACCTTTTGCTTGCTTTGCATCTTTCATGTTGGCAAATTGCTATTTCCTATGGTTTGATTGCAAGCATGTGGATGGTATTCTCTCACCTTATGAAAATCATGTTTAGTTGCTATTGGATTTTGATGCTTTGTGTGTTGCAACAAAATTGTTGAACAATTTCCACTTCCGATGTTTTGTGTGCAACCATAATGCCATTGAGAGCATGTATTGTCATGAGAGCTTCCAAGAATCTCGTCTTGTTGTTGCAACAAACATAAGGACCACTTGCTCTTTCATTTGGTTTGTTTGCAAACATATTGTTTTTGCTTCTTCTTGGGATACTCATATTCCCATGATATTTGCTATCGATGATTTGTGTGTGACATCCAACATGTCGAACAATTTCTCTTTCCAATGGTTGGTTTGCACACATAATGATGTTGTTTTGGACATTCTTCCTTTTGTGTTTTTGCCAAATTCTCCTAGCTTTGCATCAAAGATATTGATCAAATTTCTATTCGATTGCTTTGAGTGCTACAATAAGATGTTATATGGAGTTTTTGAGTTCCCAAATTTGGATGATTTTTCAAAGATTTCCATGCACTTTGACCTTGCATATGCATCCTGTTTACTATACTTGAGTTGTGCTAATAGTGTTGTGAACAAGAATGGACATGCCACAAATGACATGCTCCTCTATCACTATGAAGGTACAAATGCATACACGTCAACCTCTACCAACCATGTGCTGTCAAGAAGAACCGAAGAGAGTTAACTATGGCTACCCTTCATCGAGCTATATCTACAAGCTAAGGTGACTTCCTTCTACTTGAGGACTCATGCTATAATCTTCATGAATTGGCTATGCTTTGAGTGTTGCTTCGCGTTTGTTGTGAGCTTCGTAGGCTTCATTGACGGTGAAGGAACATTGAAGTGTTATCAAGTCAATCTTCCCGAGGACGACTATATGGTGAACCCTAGGATCAAGAAGGTCTCTCGACCTCTTCTACTTTGTGATGAGCATGTAGAGTTGAGGACAACTCTTTTTGAAGGGGGGGAGCTGATGTAGCCCGACCTCCGACCGTGGCCCCATCAAGGTCTCCAACTTATGCCAAGTCGTTATGGACCCCCAAGGTGAATCCTATCCTCTTTGAGATCCCTCCTCCCACCCTTTTGAATGGTATACTACTTCATGCTCCGTCCAATGACCATGATAGGTTCACACCGACAAGTACGGAGACAAGAGAGGAACCTCAGAGCACCAGGTAGCGCCAGGCTTGGGCTTGAAAGAGAGAGAGAAGAAGAACTAAGAATCGGTCACAAGACGCAATTGCGTTCCCACCGTCGGAATCGATCACACAATTCGGACGAACGGCGCCCCGCCGGAATCCCTGGCGCCAGGACCGGTCGACCGACACCACCGCCGAAACCGCTTGCAGAGAGCCCTTCCGGCGCCCGACCGGAATAACCGGCGACGACCGGAAATCCCAGCACCAGATCCGGCGCGACCGAACTCACCGCCCGAATCCCCTGCCTGTGCGTGGATCTGGGTTTGATGCCCTGGAATATTCCCTTTACTTACCCCTTTGCCTAGTTTATTCCCAAACTACCCCTTGTTTAGTGGTTGGCCTATAAATAGAGCCCCCACCCCTCATGTACCCCTGAGGCATAGACGATAGACTAAAGACAAACCCCATTGTGGAATTTCTAGTTTGCTTCATCCCCTTTACCAAGGGGACCGACTATCGTCACCAACCGCGATTGGACTTTGCATCACGCATCCATCGTTGAACAAGGCCTTGGAGTTCGGTGTCTCGTCTCCAAGTTGTCAAGACCCTCCCCAAGGTGTTCTTCACTCTCCGATGTGGATTTGAGGGAGCACGTTGACCGATCTTTCCTTACGAGGATTCTGTCGGACCGGTGGCTGTCGTTTGGGAGCAATCGACCTTGTATTGTGTGAGTTTTGCGTGTGTTCATCATGTTCTTTGCGAGGTGTGTGTCCGCTTCTGCTACCTTCTCCCTTTCCCCTCGCTTTCCCATCGATTTGACCACGAGATCCGTAAAGATCGGGCCACCCAAGATGTTAACCCTTTCATCAGTTTTTGAGTGTAAGTAGATGCTTTACACATCCTTGGACACAAGAAGCATAGTACAAAAGTCTGGTAGAAATTCAAATTGAAACAGATTTGAAATAGTCATGCAAATTCAAACCAGAAAATCAAACCAGAAAAAGAAAAAGGAGAAAAGGAGAAAAAAATAAACCCAGCAAACTAACTAGCCCAACCCACCCCCGGCCAAGCTACCATCCCACCTAGCCCACTTGGGAAACCCCCTCCCCCTCTCTGTTTCTCACCCACTCTCGCACCCACCCTCTCACTGACACACTGGCCTCGCAGCCACGTCATCATCTTCCTCAATCAACACCGCAGCAACGCCGTCGCCACCCGTTTCTGGTCATTTGATTCACGAATCAATACGCGTTAAACACGCAGTAATCCCGTGCCCAGACCCCCTCTACTTAACCCCCTCCCCACTCCACTCTTTTCCCCTCACTCGCCAACCCTAGAGCGCCGCTAGGCTGTCCACATTCGAGCTCGTGCCACCGCTGTTCCAAACCACTCTAGCGAAGGATCACGGTAAACCTAGCCCCCCTTTCTCTCTGGTTGTTACGCGTGCACTCACAGTGACCATGCGCATCTAACGCTGCCCCTGGCTCGCTTTCTCGTGCCTTGTAGTGTTGCCAATGTCCACTTCCGAACAAGCCCGACGCCGACGCCAACTCCGACTAGGAATCAACGCCGTGTCCGTGCGTCCCAGTCGCGTCCACCAGCACGTTGAGCTTTGTCGTGTCTCCACGACCTCGGTAAGCGCCAGAACCCTCACCCTTGCCCTCTGGTCTCACCGGAGCATCACCGGCAGACGCGCAGCCGCCGCGGTGGCCATCGGCTCCGCCCGCGAGTGGTTAGAGCAACGAGATCCGCTGGATCTAGATCCAGCGGTCGCGATTAGATCGTCTAGCGAAGGGGTACGCAGGGATTTGAACCGTAGATCTTAGATCTGGCGGTGTAGATTAGATTAGATGCGAAAGGGTAAGATTCGATCTGGTGCGTTGGATCTAAATTAGATCCAACGGTGCGGAAGCGCAATCCTCCCCAAAGCGGTACTGACCATTCAGGAAGCGCCGCGTGTCAGGGATTTTCTTTTAAAATCCAAATTTGATTTAATTAGTTGATTAAACTTGTAAATTCAATAACTTTTGTTCTGATTATCCAAAAAATGCAAAAAATATATCAATAGAATCACAAAATTAAATCCTACACAACTGTAGGCTTGGTTTTGTATTTTGCCTCTGTTAAAATAGAATTTTATGCAGAGACATTTGTAGTGTATAAATGTTTTTAAAGCCAAATTAAGTTTATTTAGCGTATAAATGTTTTGTTTAGTGTTTAGTACTGTTTACTTGTCTTGTTGGGTTTAAGAAAATCATCACATGGCATTTGCATGCATTCATATATTTTTGCTTGATTGTTTGGAATATAAATTTGGTGCTATCATTTTATGTGTAGATTTTGGTGCTAGTAGTGATTGTGATTGTGAGGATTGTTGCTACTCCCACAACTATCAAGGCAAGTGGTGCTTCATATTTTTGTCCCAATATTTTGACTATACATTAGTGATATTTTGTATAGGGCTTGCATGATGTTTTTGCTAAGTATCTATATGCTATGCTTGGGAAATCCTAGTAGTTGTAGACTTGATAGAATTTTCTCTAAGTTAAGATACTTGCTATTTTGCCATGCTTAGCCTAGCTAGTAGCAAACAAGGGTGGATTATATACATACTATGGAAAATGTTGCTAAGTCTTTGACTTGAGTTTTGCTTAATAAAACAACTAAGTGAATGAATCACCTGGGTGGAATGGTATGTTTGGGTTATGTTGAGTGGTTACACAAGACCCATATATATGGTCTACCTTGTGTATCACACTTGTGGAAAGCCACCCAGGAACCAAGGGATTTGAGATGCCATATGTTAAGAAGCTTCTAGTGCAGCCACATGGCAATATGGGCTCTGCCTGGATCATATAGGTTGCAATAACTTAGCCAAATGGACAGTTGGTGATAGGGCAAAGGTGTCCGATCTTTCGATGAGATGGTGATAGTCTATTTGGTGGAGTTCGGGCTTGACGATCCGACTACACGTGCGAGCACGAGCGCCAATGCAATCGCTAGGCCAATCTCCTGGAGGTTACCGATCCTGCGGGAACACGATCAGCCTGACCAGCGAGGGTCTTACTTCCTACCTGAAATCGAGAACAAGTAAGAAATAATATTGCAATCAAGATATTGCGGATTAAGAGGAAAGCTTTATTGAAAAGGTGGGATCCTGTATAGGTGTGAAGTACAAGAGCCTCTGCGACGCTCGAGCCTTGGCGAAGTTGCTATGATGGCTAACTTAATGTCTCAACAAAATCCGAGTCTACGGTGACGACTATGGGGAGTATTTAAGGAGGAAAAGGTGGGGTTCGGGCCAGCCATAGAAGTGGTGTCCGAATCCAACCCTAGAAGTCCTTTTCTCCTCAAATACGGACTCTAAAAAGTGGCTAATTAAAATCCTGCAAAAATTACATGGGCCTGGACCAAAATAAAGGTATCGTAGCACCATATTAAGCTATGGACGAATTTGTGAAGTATTAATCTTGAATATTTCGTCCAAACCTTCTTTCTTCATTATGGTGGCCTCAAAGTTCTGAAATCTTCATCCCTGGCCTTCTCTTGAATCATCTCATGCTTGCTGCCATCTCCATGCATGGCCATGCTCCAATGCTTGTCCCTCTCATCCATGCTTGGTCCATCATTCCTAAGACTAATAGATACATCTGATTTAGGAAGCATCATATTCTCATGTAATTGAGGAATAGTTCCAAGAAACGAAAGTACCTAATAGTTAAGTTGTTTGGCACGAGATCTTGTGATAGGTCCTTGTATGTGTGTAGCTGTAGGTACAACGGTTGTATCAATATATGGGATGTCCACATCATTCTCTCCTTCTTGAATTGAAGTCGTCCTCGACACAATCTCATCTTCCTCACGAAAGTAAGGCTTCAAATCTGCAATGTTAAAAGTAGGACTAACCGTACCAAAGTATGCAGGCAACTCAAGTTTATATGCATTATCGTTTATTTTCTCTAACACCTTAAAGGGACCAGCAGCACGCGGCATTAACTTAGACTTGCGTAAATCAGGAAAACGATCCTTACGCAAATGTAACCAAACAAGATCTCCAACATCAAACACAACATGCTTTCTCCTTTTATCCCCAGCAAGTGTATACTTAGAATTCATGTGTTCTATGTTATATTTAGTAGTCTTATGCAAGTTTAATATCATTTCAGCGCGTTGTGTAGCATCCAAATTAGTTTGCACCGAAGTAGGTAATGGAAATAAATCAATAGGTGCACGAGGAACAAAACCATACACGATCTCAAACGGGCACATCTTTGTGGTAGAATGTAGCGAACATTATAAGAAAATTCTATATGAGGTAAACACTCTTCCCACAATTTTAAGTTCTTCTTTAAAACAGCCCGCAACATAGTAGACAAAGTTCTATTTACTACTTCAGTTTGTCCATTAGTTTGGGGATGACATGTAGTACTAAACAACAATTTAGTCCCCAACTTAGCCCATAAACATCTCCAAAAGTGGCAAAGAAATTTAGTATCACGATCAGAAACAATAGTATTTGGCACACCATGTAAACGAACAATTTCACGAAAGAACAAATCAGCAATATGCGCAGCATCATCCGTTTTATGACAAGGAATAAAGTGTGCCATCTTAGAAAACCGATCCACAACAACAAAAATACTATCCCTCCCCTTCTGTGTACATGGCAATCCCAAAACAAAGTCCATAGAAATATCCTCCCAAGGAACACTAGGAACAGGAAGAGGCATATATAAACCATGTGGATTAAGGCGAGACTTAGCTTTTTGACAAGTAGTGCAGCGTGCCACAAATGTCTCAACATCTCGATGCATACATGGCCAAAATAAGTGTGCAGCAAGAACATCCTCCGTTTTCTTGACACCAAAGTGTCCCATCAATCCTCCTCCATGCGCCTCCTATAACAACAAAAGACGAACAGAACTATCTGGAATGCATAGTTTGTTAGCACGGAACACAAATCCATCATTGAAGACAAACTTGTTCCATGTTCTACCATCTTTACAATTATGCAACATATCTTTAAATTCAGCATCATGCACATATTGTTCCTTAATAGTTTCTAATCCAAATATTTTGAAGTCAAGTTGAGATAACAAAGTATAACGGCGCGACAAAGCATCAGCAATAATATTATCTTTACCCTTTTTGTGTTTGATAACATAAGGAAAAGACTCAATAAATTCAACCCACTTTGCATGACGACGATTCAACTTAGCTTGACTACGAATATGCTTCAAAGATTCATGATCAGAATGTATAACAAATTCTTTAGGCTATAGATAATGTTGCCAAGTTTCTAATGTCCGAACCAACGCATATAATTCTTTATCATAAGTAGAATAGTTCAGACTAGCCCCACTCAATTTCCTACTAAAATATGCGACAGGTTTTCCCTCTTGTAATAACACACCTCCCAAACCAATTCCACTAGCATCACATTCAAGCTCAAAAGTCTTAGTAAAATCAGGAAGTTGGAGTAAGGGAGCATGTGTTAGCTTATCTTTCAATATGATGAAGGCCTGTTGTTGTGCATCTCCCCAAACAAAGGGCAGATCCTTCTTGGTAAGTTCATTCAGCGGCGCGGCAATTGATCCAAAGTCTTTGACAAAGCGCCTATAAAACCAGCGAGGCCAAGAAAACTCCTCACTTGTGTGACCGTCTTGGGCTGCGGCCAATTCTCAATAGCTTCAATCTTGGCTGGATCCACTTCAATACCCTGTGATGTAACAACATAGCCAAGAAACGCAACTCGATTGGTGCAAAAGGTGCACTTCTCAAGATTACCAAACAAACGTGTATCACGTAAAGCATTAAAAACAACACGTAAATGGTCCAAATGATCCTCTAAAGATTTGCTATAAATCAGAATATCATCAAAGTAGACTACCACAAAACGTCCAATGAAAGCACGTAAAACTTCGTTCATTAATCTCATAAAAGTACTGGGTGCATTAGTTAAACCAAACGGCATCACTAACCACTCATATAAACCGAACTTAGTTTTAAATGCTGTTTTCCATTCATCTCCCAATTTCATACGAATCTGGTGGTAACCACTACGCAAATCAACTTTAGAAAACATGATAGAGCCACTCAATTCATCAAGCATGTCATCTAAACATGGAATAGGATGACGATATCGAATAGTAATATTATTGATAGCTCTAGAATCAGTACACATGCGCGAAGAACCATCTTTCTTAGGTACCAAAATAATAGGAACAACACAGGGGCTAATGGACTCACGAATATGATCTCTGTCGAGTAGTTCCTGAATTTGGCGTTGTATCTCCTTTGTCTCCTCTGGATTGGTTCTATATGGCGCGCGGTTGGGCAACGTAGCACCGGGAATTAGATCAATTTGGTGCTCAATTCCTCTAATAGGAGGTAGTCCTGGTGGCAGCTCAGCGGGGAAGACGACCTCATATTCCTGCAAAAGGTTAGCAATAGCGGGTAGCAAAGAAGGAGGCATATCGTCAAATGAAAACAAAACCTCATTGCAGACAATTGCATAAAATTGAGTATTGTTTACATCTAGTTCAGCAATATCAATTTTTTTTGCAAGCATACATGGACTCTTCAAACGTATTTCAGTAGCATGTTTAGAATCAGATTTAGTGTTCTTTGGTGATACAAAATCTGCAGCAATAATCTGATTCTCACTTTTATTTTTCTCCTCGGTTTTAGCTCTACTAGCTCTAGCAAGATCATCTTTGAAAATTTGTTCGGGAGTCATAGGTTTGAGACCAATTTTCTTTCCATCATGCATAAGATAATAGTGATTAGTTTTGCCATTATGAACAGATTCTCTATCAAATTGCCATGGTCTACCAAGTAATAAAGAACAAGCTTGCATAGGTACAGCATCACAATCAACACAATCAGAATATGTACCAATAGTAAAATGCACGCTACCGTTCTTGTTACCTTGATCTTGCGAGAACTCTCAAACCATTGTATGTAATATGAATGTGTGCGTTATCTTGTTAGAAGTACAAGCTTCTCTACCATGTCAACACTAGCCAGATTATTACAACTCCCTCCATCGATGATGATCCGTATAGCTCTTTCCTTGACAACACCACGTGTTTGGAACAGGTTGTGGCGTTGATCTTGCTCAGATTTGCTCAATTGCACACTCAACACACGTTGTGTAATTAAGCTCTTGTATTGATCAGCAGCTTCAGCTCCCATTACCTCTGTCTCTTCATCAGCATCAGAATTGTCTTCATCTCGAGCAGAAATAAGGGATAATGTATCTTCATCAAAGTCACTCGCTATATCGTATTGACCATCATCACGCACCATCATCATACGTTGTGTTGTGCACTGTCTCTCAATATGACCAAAACCCCAGCACTTGCGGCATTGTATATCCTTTGTTTTACCCGTGGAAGCCATAGAAGATGCACTACGAGCAGGTGCATTGGATGACGGTGGAGGAGCAGCTGGAAATCTTGTGGTGGCCTTGGATGTGGTTGTAGCTGGTGGCCAATCACGAGAAGGAGGCGCTGATTGTCAGGATGTCCAAGTAGCTGTTCGACCTGCAGAATTATTAGTCCTCCTCCATGGTGTTTGGCGATCCTGCACTTCACGTTCAGCTTTGCAAGCAAGATGAAACAAACGAGTGATAGAATTATATTCCTTATAATGTAATATGTGTTGAATGTCCTTATTTAATCCACCAAAGAAACATGCAAGCATTTGTTCAGTAGATTCAATAAGACCACACCGAACCATCCCCGTTTGCAATTCCTGATAATACTCTTCTACAGAATTTTTCCCTTGTTCTTAACATGTCAGATTCTTTAGTAAATCACGTTGATAAGTGGGAGGTACAAAACGAACACGCATAGCAGTTTTTAAAGCAGTCCAAGTACTAGGAATAGTAGTAGGATTTAAACGACAATACTCAGACCACCAAAGGGAAGCAAATTTAGTAAATTCACATGTAGCAGCACTAACACGCATATTCTTAGGATATTTTAAACATGCAAAACGTTGTTCTACTTCCATATCCCATGTAAGATATGCATCAGGATTATATTTACCCTCAAAAGATGGAATATTTAATTTAAGCTTTGCAACATGATCATCATCACATACTGGTGGTCGAGCGTTGTGGTGGTAATGTCGGGGACGACCAGCAGGGTGTGGAGGTTGTTCAACCTCCTCGTCAAACAGATCGTCGTCGTCGGGGTCGTAGTAGTACCCGTCGTCTGTCCCATTTTTTTTTTTCGAAATTTTTGTATTATGCTACAGAAAGCGCGCAGGCGCCAAAAAAATGTCGCTATAACGGTCGACGGAGAAAAGTGATCCCCGGGGCCGAAACTAGTATAGCCAGAATTTTTTTTTTGCTCTCCTTCTGGACTGACGGCTGAACTTCTAACTTGACACAGACTATAGCTCAACACGGAAACAACAAGGAAGAAAAGTAAAAAGAAAACTAAGAAACAATAACTCAACTCGGACTCGTGCCGTGGCAGGAAAGGTGATCGGATCCGTGTCGCGGTAGGAAGGCGGTGGCGGAGTTTTAGGGTTTATGGTGGCTGGGTGTATGGCGGCAGAATATGGTGGCGGAATATGGTGGCGGTGATCTGCGAGTGTGGCGGTGACTACTGTGATCAGAACTCGAAACTCTAAGGGACGAGACACTAAGACCAGCAACTCGACGCGACAATGCAGACACAAATTCAACAATGCAAAAACTGAAAAGATAATGCGAGGCATAGATTGGTGATGGGATGGATCTAAACTCTAACTTTGTTTTTGGCTTTTTCGTGGGTTATAGGTAAAACAGATCTAATCTACGAAAGAAGTAAAATCTCACCGAGCAACCTGAAATCTGATACCACTTGATAGGGTAAAGGTGTTCGATCTTTCGATGAGATGGTGATATTCGATTTGGTGGAGTTCGGGCTTGAGGATCCGACTACACGTGCGAGCACGAGCGCCAATGCAATCGCTAGGCCAATCTCCTGGAGGTTACCGATCCTACGGGAACACGATCAGCCTGACCAGCGAGGGTCTTAATTCCTACCTGAAATTGAGAACAAGTAAGAACTAATATTGCAATCAAGATATTGCGGATTAAGAGGAAAGCTTTATTGAAAAGGTGGGATCCTGTATAGGTGTGAAGTACAAGAGGCCTCTGCGACGCTCGAGCCTTGGCGAAGTTGCTATGATGGCTAACTTAATGTCTAAACAAAATCCGAGTCTAGGGGGACGGCTATGGGGAGTATTTAAGGAGGAAAAGGTGGGGTTTCGGCCAGCCATAGAAGTGGTGGCCGAATCCAACCCTAGAAGTCCTTTTCTCCTCAAATACGGACTCTAAAAAGTGGCTAATTAAAATCCTGTGAAAATTACATGGGCCTGGCCCAAAATAAAGGTGTCGCAGCACCATATTAAGCTATGGACGAATTTGTGAAGTATTAATCTTGAATATTTCGTCCAAACCTTCTTTCTTCATTATGGTGGCCTCAAAGTTCTGAAATCTTCATCCATGGCCTTCTCTTGAATCATCTCATGCTTGCTGCCATCTCCATGCATGGCCATGCTCCAATGCTTGTCCCTCTCATCCATGCTTGGTCCATCATTCCTAAGAGTAATAAATACATCTGATTTAGGCAGCATCATATTCTCATGTATGTGAGGAATAGTTCCAAGAAACGAAAGTACCTGATAGTTAAGTTGTTTGGCACAAGATCTTGTGATAGGTCCTTCTATGTGTGTCGCTGTAGGTACAACGGTTGTATCAATAGATGGGATGTCCACATCAGTTGGTGGTAGGGGTGATAGGTTTGGGAACGCCTCTATTTTGGTCCAAGGGAAGTGTAACATCCCTAAAATCATGTTTTCAAAGATTGCATATCATTCATGCATGCATATCATTTAGGGATCATTTCCCAACTCATTTCAAGAAAACAGAAGCACTTAGTGCTATTATTTTATGTGAGCAAACACTAATCTAATGTCACCCTCAATTGAGAGTATAAATGTTTTAGACCAAGCTTTGTTTGTTCCTTGTTGTTTTAGTTGAATGCTAGAGTTTGGACACAAATTTCCAAACAAATATGGTTTTAAAACCATTTTCAAATCTATATCAAACCATGTGCTAAGGCACTGTTATTTTTAAAAATCTTCAAGGACCATGCTAGTCCAACAAGACAATATGATTCTATACCCAAAATTATACAAGTTTCACTTTACAAAAATCCAGAAAAGATTCAAATTCAATTGCTTTTGAATTTGATTGAAATTGATTCCTGAAATTCATTTTAGAAAAAGAAAAAGAGATAAGAATTAGAAAAGGGCCGGCGCCAGACTTTTAGCCCATCAGCAAACCCAGCCCAACAAGCCCACCCGGGATTTTTCCCTCTCTCTCTCATGCAGCACAGGCTTACTCATGATCATCGATCGGTGGACCTCTCCACGCCAAGACCTTCTTCTTCCCCAAACTCCAGCAGACGCCACATCGCCTGCTTTTCCCCTTCACCGCTGAATTTAATCATGACCATGGCGAATGCGCATGTAATCTCCGCCGCTCCGGCTATAAGATCCCTCACCGCTGCTCATTTCTCACTCAAGATGACACCACGCCACCAGGCTGCCCATAATCTTTCCCACACCACCGCGGTACCGACGACCTTCGGCGACCAATTCCGGTGAGCATCGTCCACCCCCTGTCTCTGCTTCATGCGAGCGTGTTCTACATGTTCTTGTGCATGTTCTCATGCCTTCCTTTTCCTTTGTATCATCCTAGAACATCGTCACCGTCCACCACTGGAAGCAACCGAAGCTCGGCGCAACTCCGGCGACCCCTCCTGGTAGTTCCCGACCACCCCTTCCTCCCTTTTCGATACTCACTTGTTTGCCAGGCTTGTGCGCGTCTAACAGCATCTCTGGTTTGTCTTAGCACGCACCAGAACCTCGCCCCCGACGACGCCAAAGCTTGCCCGACGTCTGCCTCTACTCTGACGAGGAATCCTCACCGTGTCTGCGCACCGCTTGACAAGCCACTGCCACGTTGAGTTCCAGCACACCTCTGCGAGTCTGGTAAGCCTCTCCAACGACCCAAACCCCCTCTCAGAGTACCAAGGCCAGAGATGAGCTGCAGCCGCCACTCACCGTCGCTGCACGCCGCCAGACTTTGGTAGTTTGATCGGCCACCATTGGATCTAGATCTAATGTGTAGGATAGATCACTTAACGAAGGGGTATGGATCTGATGTGGACATCCCTTCTATTGATACAACCGTTGTACCTACAGCAACACACATACAAGGACCCATCACAAGATCTCGTGCCAAACAACTTAACTATCAGGTACTTTCGTTTCTTGGAACTATTCCTCACATACATGAGAATATGATGCTGCCTAAATCAGATGTATTTCTTACTCTTAGGAATGATGGACCAAGCATGGATGAGAGGGACAAGCATTGGAGCATGGCCATGCATGGATATGGCAACAAGCATGTGATGATCCAAGAGAAGGCCACGGATGAAGACTTCAGAACTTTGAGGCCACCATAATGAAGAAAGAAGGCTTGGACGAAATATTCAAGATCAATACTTTACGAATTCTTCCATAGCTTAATATGGTGCTGCGACACCTTTTATTTTGGGCCAGGCCCATGTAATTTTCGCAGGATTTTAATTATCCACTTTTTAGAGTCCGTATTTGAGGGGAAAAGGACTTTTAGGGTTGGATTCGGCCGCCACTTCCATGGCTGGCCGAAACCCCACCTTTTCGCCCTTAAATACTCCCCATAGCCGTCCCCCTAGACTCGGATTTTGTTTAGACATTAAGTTAGCCATCATAGCAACCGCCCAAGGCTCGGCGTCATGAGAGGCCTCTTGTACTGCACCTATTCAGGATCCCACCTCTTCAATAAAGATTTCCTCTTAATCCGCAATATCTTGATTGCAATATTGGTTCTTACTTGTTCTCGATTTCAGGTAGGAATTAAGACCCTCGCTGGTCAGGCTGATCGTGTTCCCGCAGGATCGGTAACCTCCAGGAGATTGGCCTAGCGATTGCATTGGCGCTCGTGCTCACACGTGTAGTCGGATCGTCAAGCCCGAACTCCACCAAATCGACTATCATCTTCTCATCGAAAGATCGGACACCTTTGCCCTATCAAGTGGTATCAGATTTCAGGTTGCTCGGTGAGATTTTACTGTTTTTGGTAGATTAGATCTGTTTTTACCTATAACCCACGAAAAAGCCAAAAACACAGTTAGAGTTTAGATCCATCTCATAACCAATCTACGCCTCGCATTATCTTTTCAGTTTTTGCATTGTTGAATTTGTGTCTACATCGTCGCGTCGAGTTGCTGGTCTTAGTGTCTCGTCCCTTAGAGTTTCGAGTTCTGATCATACTAGTCACCGCCACACTCGCCGATCACCGCCACCATATTCCGTCACCATATTCCGCCGCCATATACCCAGCCACCATAAACCCTAAACACTCCGCCACCGCCTTCCTACCGCGACACAGATCCGATCAGTTTTCCTGCCGCGGTACGAGTCCGAGTAGAGTTATTGTTTCCTAGTTATTTCTTTTTACTTTCCTTCTTTGTTGTTTCCGTGTCGAGCTAAGAGTCCGGCCGTAAGTCCAGAAGGAGAGCAAAAAAAAAAAAATCGACCCCGGGGATCACTTTTCTCCATCGGCCGTTATAGCGATATTTTTTTGGCGCCGGCGCGCTTTCCGGAGCAAAATAAAAAATTTCGAATTTTTTTTTGGGGCTAACCTAATTTTAAACCCCGTAGATCAGTTCTAGATACTCGCCATCATAATGATTTTCTGCATCTCGGTTCGCTTTTCAGGGTGCCATATCATCATCCATTGCTTGTTGTGTCGCGTCGTGACATCGTTGGTGATCTAGGCTCGCGTCTGTAGTACGGTCTAGCCTAGGACCAGCACAGTACCGTCGTTGAGCATTCTTTCAACTTTTGCATTGCTGTTTTGATAATTGCTAACCCCCCTTGCTAAGCCTTCCCAGAGCTCCACAGATATTCTCCACGTGCGGTGTCTCGACTCCTGGTAATCGCTTGGTTCAATCTGGACCCCGATCCTCGCGGTTACACATCGCCTTTTCCTGTTTGGTAAGAACTTGTAAGAGCTTCGTATATTGCTTGACGGATTACGTGACTTCCACCATATTTCCATACTATATACTGTGCTTTTTAAGGACTAACCATGAGATACTTGAACCACCACAATGACGAACGAAGAACTACATGCCCACTTCTCGCGCTCTTGGTCACCGCTGAAGACGTGGAATCTGCGCCTAGGAGAGTTTGACACCAAGCTCACCAATGCCGTGGACAAGATCGATGGACTCGAGAAATCCTTCAACGCCAAGCTTGACGTTCGGTTCAAGGAGCTTTTGACCAGATTGTTCGCACCACCCGTACCCACATGGCGCACGGTGCATTCCGATCACGGTGGACTGCTGGTTTATTGCCGCACTTGCCCTTACTACGCTACGGTTGACGCACCTCGGACTTCCGCGCGGTGCGACATTGGGGACGACGTGGTACTACTATGACCCCGACGATGACAATCTGTTGAGGAGGTTGAACAACCTCCATGTGTTCCTGCTGACGTCCCCGACATTACTACCACAACGCTTCGACCAGATGCGTGATGATGATCATGTTGCAAAGCTTAAATTAAATATTCCATCTTTTGAGGGTAAATATAATCCTTATGCATATCTTACATGGGAGATAGAAGTAGAACAACGTTTTGCATGCTTAAAATATCCTGAGAATATGCGTGTTAGTGCTGCTACATGTGAATTTACTAAATTTGCTTCCCTTTGGTGGTCTGAGTATTGTCTTTTAACTCCTACTACTATTCCTAGTACTTGGACTGCTTTAAAAACTGCTATGCGTGTTCGTTTTGTACCTCCCACTTATCAACGTGATTTACTAAAGAATCTGACACGTTTAGAGCAAGGGAAAAATTCTGTAGAAGAGTATTATCAGGAATTGCAAACGGGATGGTTGTGTGGTCTTGTTGAATCTAATGAACAAATGCTTGCACGTTTCTTTGGTGGATTAAACAAGGACATTCAGCACATATTAGATTATAAGGAATATAATTCTATCACTCGTTTGTTTCATCTTGCTTGCAAAGCTGAACGTGAAGTGCGGGATCGCCAAACACCATGGAGGAGGACTAATAATTCTGCAGGTCGCACATCCACTTGGACATCCCGACAATCAGCGCCTCCTCGTGATTCGCCACCAGCTACAACCACATCCAAGGCCACCACAAGATTTCCAGCTGCTCCTCCACCATCATCCAATACTCCTGCTCGTAGTGCCTCTTCTATGGCTTCCACGGGCAAGACAAAGGATATACAATGCCGCAAGTGCTGGGGTTTTGGTCATATTGAGAGACAGTGCACAACACAACATGTGATGATGGTGCGGGAAGATGGTCAATACGATTCAGCAAGTGACTTTGATGAAGATACACTAGCCCTTATTTCTGCTCGAGATGGAGACAATTCTGATGCTGATGAAGAGACAAAGGTAATGGGAGCTGAAGCTACTGATCAATACAAGAGCTTAATTACACAACGTGTGTTGAGTGTGCAATTGAGCAAATCTGAGCAAGATCAACGCCACAACCTGTTCCAAACACGTGGTGTTGTCAAGGAAAGAGCTATACGGATCATCATTGATGGAGGGAGTTGTAATAATCTGGCCAGTGTTGACATGGTACAGAAGCTTGCACTTCTAACAAGACAACGCCCACATTCATATTACATCCAATGGTTTGAGAGTTCTCGCAAGATCAAGGTAACACGAACGGTACGCGTGCATTTTACTATTGGTACATATTCTGATTTTGTTGATTGTGATGTTGTACCTATGCAAGCTTGTTCTTTGTTACTTGGTAGACCATGGCAATTTGATAGAGAATCTGTTCATAATGGCAAAACTAATCACTATTCTCTTATGCATGATGGAAAGAAAATTGGTCTAAAACCTATGACTCCCGAACAGATTTTAAAAGATGATCTTGATAGAGCTAGTAGAGCTAAAACTGAGGAGAAAAATAAAAGTGAGAATCAGATTGTTGCTACAGATTTTATATGTGAGACCCTGGCGCATGGTTCAATAGGATTGATAGGAAACCCATACAAACAAGTTGCAACTTCTTTTCCGGAAGCTCATTCGAAAAGAACTCTAAGGTTAAGCGTGCTTGGCCTAGAGCAATTCTAGGATGGGTGACCGAGAAGTGGAATCAAGGTGCGCAGTGTGAGGACAAAGTCGCAGAAAAAGACTAGTGTTGGTCCTGTGGGGTTAGTCTAGAGATCCTATTGAGCTGCCAGTGGCCCGTCGGGAGTGGCGGACATGTGTAGCATGGCGTGTGGACCGAGTGGACACGGCATGGCAATGTGCAGACCTTTGGACGGGCGTGTGCCAAGAGGGGACGTTCCTGGCTTGTGGTTGATCGACGAGGACATCGATCTTCTAAGGGTGGGTGTATGTGAGACCCTGGCGCATGGTTCAATAGGATTGATAGGAAACCCATACAAACAAGTTGCAACTTCTTTTCCGGAAGCTCATTCGAAAAGAACTCTAAGGTTAAGCGTGCTTGGCCTAGAGCAATTCTAGGATGGGTGACCGACCGGGAAGTGGGTAACCCGGTGCGCACGAGTGAGGACAAAGTGCGCAGAAAAGACTAGTGTTGGTCTGTGGGGTTAGTCTAGAGATCCTATTGAGCTGCCAGAAGTGACAGCCGTCGGTCCGGAGTGACCGGGGGTGTTACATTATACCACCAAAGAACACTAAATCTGATTCTACACATGCTACTGAAATTCGTTTGAAGAGTCCATGTATGCTTGCAAATAAAATTGATATTGCTGAACTAGATGTAAACAATACTCAATGTTATGCAATTGTCTGCAAAGAGGTTTTGTTTTCATTTGAGGATATGCCTCCTTCTTTGCCACCCGCTATTGCTAACCTTTTGCAGGAATATGAGGACGTCTTTCCCGCTGAGATGCCACCAGGACTACCTCCTATTAGAAGAATTGAGCACCAAATTGATCTAATTCCTGGTGCCACGTTGCCCAACCGCGCACCATATAGAACCAATCTAGAGGAGACAAAGGAAATACAACGCCAAATTCAGGAACGACTCGACAGAGATCATATTAGTGAGTCCCTTAGCCCCTGTGCTATTCCTATTATTTTGGTTCCTAAGAAAGATGGTTCTTCGCGCATGTGTACCTATTGTAGAGCTATCAATAATATTACTATTCGATATCGTCATCCTATTCCACGTTTAGATGACATGCTTGATGAATTGAGTGGCTCTACCATGTTTTCTAAAGTTGATTTGCGTAGTGGTTACCACCAGATTCGTATGAAATTAGGAGATGAATGGAAAACAGCATTTAAAACTAAGTTCGGTTTATATGAGTGGTTAGTAATGCCGTTTGGTTTAACTAATGCACCTAGCACTTTCATGAGATTAATGAACGAAGTTTTACATGCTTTCATTGGACGTTTTGTGGTAGTCTACTTTGATGATATTCTGATTTACAGAAAATCTTTAGAGGATCATTTGGACCATTTACGTGCTGTTTTCAATGCTTTACGTGATGCACGTTTGTTTGGTAACCTTGAGAAGTGCACCTTTTGCACCAATCGAGTTGCGTTTGTTGGCTATGTTGTTACATCATAGGGTATTGAAGTGGATCCAGCCAAGATTGAAGCTATTGAGAATTGGCCGCAGCCCAAGACAGTCACACAAGTGAGGAGTTTTCTTGGCCTCGCTGGTTTTTATAGGCGCTTTGTAAAGACTTTGGATCAATTGCCGCGCCGCTGAATGAGCTTACCAAGAAGGATGTGCCCTTTGTTTGGGGCGATGCACAACAAAAGGCCTTCGTCATATTGAAAGATAAGCTAACACATGCTCCCTTACTCCAACTTCCTGATTTTACTAAGACTTTTGAGCTTGAATATGATGCAAGTGGAATTGGTTTGGGAGGGGTGTTATTACAAGAGGGAAAACCTGTTGCTTATTTTTGTGAGAAATTGAGTGGGGCTAGTCTGAACTATTCTACTTATGATAAAGAATTATATGCGTTGGTTCGGACATTAGAAACTTGGCAACATTATCTATGGCCTAAGGAATTTGTTATTCATTCTGATCATGAATCTTTGAAGCATATTTGTAGTCAAGCTAAGTTGAATCGTCGTCATGCAAAGTGGGTTGAATTTATTGAGTCTTTTCCTTATATTATCAAGCACAAAAGGGTAAAGATAATATTATTGCTGATGCTTTGTCGCGCCGTTATGCTTTGTTATCTCAACTTGACTTCAAAATATTTGGATTGGAAACTATTAAGGAACAATATGTGCATGATGCTGAATTTAAAGATGTGTTGCAGAATTGTAGAGATGGTAGAACTTGGAAGAAGTTCGTCTTTAATGATGGATTTGTGTTCCGTGCTAACAAAGTATGCATCCCAGATAGTTCTGTTCGTCTTTTGTTGTTACAGGAGGCGCATGGAGGAGGATTGATGGGACACTTTGGTGTCAAGAAGACGGAGGATGTTCTTGCTGCACACTTCTTTTGGCCACGTATGCGTCGAGATGTTGAGAGATTTGTGGCACGCTGCACTACTTGTCAAAAAGCTAAGTCTCGCCTTAATCCACATAGTTTATATATGCCTCTTCCTGTTCCTAGTGTTCCTTGGGAGGATATTTCTATGGACTTTGTTTTGGGATTGCCACGAACACGTAAGGGAGGTTAGTATTTTTGTTGTTGTGGATCGGTTTTCTAAGATGGCACACTTTATTCCTTGTCATAAAGCGGATGTCTTTGCATATTGCTGATTTGTTCTTTCGTGAAATTGTTCGTTTGCATGGTGTGCCAAATACTATTGTCTCTGATCGTGATACTAAATTTCTTAGCCACTTTTGGAGATGTTTATGGGCTAAGTTGGGGACTAAATTGCTCTTTAGTACTACATGTCATCCCCAAACTGAAGTAGTAAATAGAACTTTGTCTACTATGTTGCGGGCTGTTTTAAAGAAGAACTTAAAATTGTGGGAAGAGTGTTTACCTCATATAGAATTTGCTTATAATCGTTCACTGCATTCTACCACATAGATGTGCCCATTTGAGATTGTGTATGGTTTTGTTCCTCGTGCACCTATTGATTTATTGCCTTTACCTTCTTCGGTGCAACATAATTTGGATGCTACACAACGCGCTGAAATGATATTAAACTTGCATAAGACTACTAAAGATAACATTGAACACATGAATGCTAAGTATAAACTTGCTGGGGATAAAGGGAGAAAGCATGTTGTGTTTGATGTTGGCGATCTTGTTTGGTTACATTTGTGTAAAGATCGTTTTCCTGATTTACGCAAGTCTAAGTTAATGCCACGTGCTGCTGGTCCCTTTAAGGTGTTGGAGAAAATAAATGATAATGCATATAAACTTGAGTTGCCTGCAGACTTTGGTACGGTTAGTCCTACGTTTAACATTGCAGATTTGAAGCCTTACTTTGGTGAGGAAGATGAGATTGCGTCGAGGACGACTTCAATTCAAGAAGGGGAGCATGATGTGGACATCCCTTCTATTGATACAACCGTTGTACCTACAACAACACACATACAAGGACCCATCACAAGATCTCGTGCCAAACAACTTAACTATCACGTTTCTTGGAACTATTCCTCACATACATGAGAATATGATGCTGCCTAAATCAGATGCATTTCTTACTCTTAGGAATGATGGACCAAGCATGGATGAGAGGGACAAGCATTGGAGCATGGCCATGCATGGAGATGGCAGCAAGCATGTGATGATCCAAGAGAAGGCCACGGATGAAGACTTCAGAACTTTGAGGCCACCATAATGAAGAAAGAATGCTTGGACGAAATATTCAAGATCAATACTTTACAAATTCGTCCATAGCTTAATATGGTGTTGCGACACCTTTTATTTTGGGCCAGGCCCATATAATTTTCGCAAGATTTTAATTAGCCACTTTTTAGAGTCCGTATTTGAGGGGAAAAGGACTTTTAGGGTTGGATTCGGCCACCACTTCCATGGCTGGCCGAAACCCCACCTTTTCGCCCTTAAATACTCCCCATATCCATCCCCCTAGACTCGGATTTTGTTTAGACATTAAGTTAGCCATCATAGCAACTTCGCCAAGGCTCGAGCGTCGCAGAGGCCTCTTGTACTTCGCACCTATTCAAGATCCCACCTCTTCAATAAAGCTTTCCTCTTAATCCGCAATATCTTGATTGTAATATTGGTTCTTACTTGTTCTTGATTTCAGGTAGGAATTAAGACCCTCGCTGGTCAGGCTGATCGTGTTCCCGCAGGATCGGTAACCTCCAGGAGATTGGCCTAGCGATTGCATTGGCGCCCGTGCTCGCACGTGTAGTCGGATCGTCAAGCCCGAACTCCACCAAATCGACTATCATCATCTCATCGAAAGATCGGACACCTTTGCCCTATCAGGATCAGATCTGGCCGTGCGTTTTAGTTAGATCTAGCGGTCCACGTTAGCCGATTCGTGCGAATCGGTATCAACCAATCAGAACACGCCGCGTGTCTGCGAGTTAGATTTAAAATCAGAATTTAGATCTATTAGATGTTTAAACTTGAATAATTCATAACTTTTGATCCCCACGTCCAAATTTGACAAATTTTATATCATTGGAATCAGGAGAGATTTATGCAATGTGTTTAATGTTTTGACTCTGTTAAAATGATTGTTTTTACAGAAACATTTGTAGGTATATTTTGTGTATAGAAATTATTTGAAAAATATTTTGTTGTTCAAATAAAGTTTATTTGGCATGTTTTGAACTTGTTTATGATTCAGTACTGTTCACTTGTCTTGTTTGGTGTAGAAAATCATCACATGGCATTTTGCATGCATTCATGTATTTTTGTTTGTATATATGTTGTATGTTATTTGGTGCATTTATTTTATGTGTAGATTTTGGTGCAAATAGTGATTGTGATTGTGAAGATTGTTGCTACTCCCCAAACTACCAAGGCAAGTGGTGTTTCATGATTTTAGTCCTATGTTTTTCAACTATGCACTAGAATTATTTTGCTAGACTTGCGTGAATATTTTGATCTATATGCTATGCTTGGGAAATCCTAGTAGTTGTAGAATTGCTAGAAATTTCTAAGTTAAGATGCTTAACAATGCCATGCTTAGCCTAGCTAGTAGCAACCATGGGTGGTTATTATATTCATACCATGAGAAAATATTTCAAAGTCTTTGGACTTATGTTTTGCTTAATAAAACAACTAAGTGAATAAAACACCTGGGTGGAATGGAAAGAATGGTTTATGT